>CM044889.1:1896833-3096833 GCA_024500025.1 Syzygium aromaticum | reverse complement strand
TTCTCACCCAGTTCATGGACCAGCTAGAACCTGGTGTAGAGAACTTAGAGTTCTCTGCGATATTTTTTGAAAACGAAGAACTTGTCGAAGTTGAGAGATACATAGTCATGCGGAGCCTAGCCCCTATCCTAGAGCGGCCGCTCAAGAAGCACGGAGACATAAGCACTGACTCTGAGTTGAACTTAGATTCAAAGAGCCTGATCTTTAATGTGCTATGCGGGGCAATAAGTAGCATGACCACCACACAGGTCAACGAGCTATCGGAGACCTTGCTCCATGATTGGTGGAACCAGGTTATGATGGCCAAGCATGCAGGATTCAAGATCCAATTTGCTCTGGATCATTTAGACAAAATCTTTCGAGCTCACTTTGCTCTCCAAGCAGAAGAAATTCAGAACCAAAAGCTGAAAGAGTTGGAAGATCAAATCGGAAAATGCCAGATTTCCTTGAAGGAACTGACCCATATAAGCAGGCAGTACAAGCAATCTGCAGAAGCAAGTTTGAGGCGGGAGCTGTTGGGCAAGGCAAAGGCGTTAGAAGGTAAAACAGTCGACACAGGGTTGTTGTGATGCTCGTGCTCTCACGGGCATTCAACAACTCTTGTTTAATATGTTGTAAGAGACATATATAAGCTAGGAGGTCGTGCAATTGGGTTTTGATAATATATTGTGGACGTACAACATTTGAATTTGTCACTCATGTGTACAACTCATCTATACTGCGTTTATCATTTGTCATTCTTATAATATAAGTGTCGATTACTAATAGATCTAACCACTATAAACGCAAATTTAGCTGTCAAGATGTTTGTCTGTTTGAAGGATCTGCTTCTTGCTTGCTTCTTTTTAATTTAATCTTTCACCTTCTGGCTAGCCTATAAATCACAAAAGTTGGGTCCGTAAGAGAAATTCTGTTAGTGTCTGTGTGTCCGTGTCCGCGTGGAGTGTTCGAGAACATGTTACCTAAACAGTAACCACAAAGAAGCTGCACATATACAGAATTCAGACATTATTCCCGAAAAAAGAAGGGAAGTGTTGTTGTTACAGGGGGAACAACACCGGCATTTTCTGTATCCTAGAGCTCTCCACTGCAGTAAGATTGCAGCTACACCAGTACACCATTTTCCGTACACTGAGAAAAACAGCGTTGGATGACTAGCTTTTCCATGCTCGCACACCAAATATCGCCTTGTCTGGGCCAGAAATTTAGCAATGGAAACGCTGTGCGTTGTAGGATGTGATCTGTCCTGTATGTCCCGGTTCGCTCATATTATCTGTTCAGCTGATAGTTGTAGCTGTAATCTGTCCAGCTATGTCCCGGTTCACTCATATTATCTGTTCAGCTGATAATTAAGGTAGCGATAATTAAGTCTCCTTTCTCTCTGTGTCAGTCCAATCATTTTGCTCATGGCTTTTGAAATGGAATAAAAATAATAATAAATCCGAAAAATTCATAAAAATCTTTAAAAAAATTCAGAAAATCCCAAAAAATTGAAAAATTCCATAAAAAATCATCAAAATGTCGAGAAAATAAAAAAAAAATTCAGATTTTGGGAAAATAGGAAATTTGTTGAATTTTTTCAAAAAAAATCAAGAAATCAAAAATTTCAAAACTTTACAAAATTGCTTAGAATACCTGGGTGCCAAAAAAATCAAAAAATCAAAAATTTCAAAACTTCAAAAAATAGTTTAGACCGTAGCAAAACTTCACAAAATGACTTAGAATACATGTGGCCATCCACTTTGAGTGAAATTTCAAAAATTTTTGATTTTTTTCTTTTTTTTCAGCACCTAAAAAAATAAAATTTTGCTTAAAGTGGGTGGCCACAAGTATTTAAGTCATTCTGTAAAGTTTTGAAAATTTTTCTTTTTTGCTTATTTTTATTTTTTTTTCGACACCTAAAAAAAATTAAATTTCACTCAAAGTGGGTGGCCATAGGTATTCTAAGCAATTATGTGAAGTTTTTTATTTTTTATTTTTTTATTTTTTTCGGCACCTGAAAAAATTTAAATTTCGCTCAAAAGTCGATGGCCAATAAAAAAATAAAATTTCGCTCAAAATGAGTGGCCACAAGTATTTTAAATCATTCTGTAAAGTTTTGAAATATTTACTTTTTTGCTTATTTTTATTTTTTTTGGCATTTAAAAATATTAAATTTCGCTCCTTTTTAAATTTTTTATTTTTTACTTTTTTTTATTTTTTTTGGCACCTAAAAAAATAAAATTTCGCTCAAATTGGGTGGCCACAGGTATTCTAAGACATTCTGTGAAGTTTTTAAATTTTAGATTTTTTTGATTATTTTTTATTTTTTTTGGCATCTAAAAAAATTAAATTTTGGTCAAAGTGGGTGGCCATCATTTTGTGAAATTTTGAAAATTTTTATTTTTTTTATTTTTTTAAATTTTTTTTGCTCAAAGTGGGTGGCCATAGGTTCATCTGACCTCCTTTTCTGCTTTTCATGTTCATGAAGTTTTGAAATTTTTGATTTTTTGCTTTTTTTTCTCATCTCAAATTGCTTTTTATTTTATCCATGCAGTACCTATGTCTCCTTTCTCTCTGTGTCAGTCCAATCATTTTGCTCATGGCTTTTGATAAATCAAGACCAGTGACCGTAGCGATAATGTCCCATTTTGTCATCTGACCTCCTCTTTCTGCTTTTCATGTTCATGAAGTGATTGTTTTTTAATTTTATCCATCGCTTGAATATAACCTACTTGTTTGGATACCCCCTTAGGTTCGCTACAGCAATTTGTAAGCTAATAGGGTAATCCAGCATCTATATCACTAGGATGACACCAACAGTGTGTTAGACTAACCAATATGAAATTAGTGTAAACTCATTAGGTGCAAACTGAAAAGAATGCCAACTGCCAAGGTAATCTACCCGGTTATTACCTGTAATAACACGAGTAGAGTTTTACACCTACATACAATCAATCTACATCTATCAAGTATTGGGTACTCCTATGGGGATAGTAGCGATGATGTTTCAACAGAACGGATATGGAAATCATTTGCCATTCACCAATGGCTATAATTCAAATGCCAGTACAATGGATTTGAAGAATTTAAAGGAGCTCCTTGGCCAGTCTCACTGGTTTTTCCTTGAGAAATGCAAAATCTCCATCGGGCGATGTCAGCAAGTGATGATCTAACTCATCCTCTTCACAGTCTGCTGTTACAGACGATGCAGGCGAGTCCAATGTATCATCTGCATCAGCACAATACAGAACTGTGAGACAAAGGGGAAAGTAACTGAATAGAAGAAAAAATAAAAGAGCAGCTTATTCCTCGCCATGATGGGAAATGTTCAGCAGTCGCTGAGATGCTTGTAGAAGTACCGGGAACTCAGTCCAGTATCACCATATCTATTATATCCCTCCTGGAAACTTGGACCATTTTATTTTTTTCAGATCTTTTTTTATAATCAATGATTATGTTCGAATAGGGCTATCAACTTGTGTTCCCATGTCATATTCTAGTTATGTATTGGATTTTGGGCATGTGCCAAAGAACTAATTTATTTAAAGTTTGTGTTAATTTGCGTCTTTTTCAAGTTTATTGATATTTGTTTCTATAAATTAGTCAAATCTTGTCAATTCATATAAAAATCATTAGCCCTACGTTTGAAGGATAGTTGAAGATTGAGATATTCTAAAAGTTTCAAAAAAAATTAGATTATTAGTGCCAATTACATGAGTCTATAATTTGATGCACTAACTAATGACAAAAATTATCTACTATTTATTTGACATATAAATCATGAACACTATTGCTATTTATTATTAATGTTAATTGGGAACATTAATTGACCTATATAAATTCTCTAAAGTCCACTAATGAGAGGAAACTTTGTAAGACATCTATAGCAAAAAAAAACAAGTACAAGCAAGTACAACAAAACATAATAATGAAGTCTAGTAAAGAGCAAAATTGTGGAGGACACAACAGGCGCATCGGACTTACCAGAATATGTTGGATGGTCAGGCAGATGTCGAACTGCCGCAACCCGTATGCTTTGTGGAAGTAGGCAGTCGAAGAAAGAACCTGAAACGTCGGAAGAATCTTCAATCAGACCTAACGACTAGAGACAACCAACAACTAGAGCATGTGTTTCTGAAGCCAGAAAGTGCAAGTAGGTATAATTCAATTATGGGAAAAGCAATCTTTTTCTCATTATGATCCACTAAGACATCTATTTTTTTACCATCTCCACCATTTTCTTGACGAATGATCTTTCTGACATCAAGATGCAGATGACAAGATTCATCTTAAATCATGACAGACACTGAAGAGTCAGTTTCTATCGAATGTTCTAGCAGATATACACCCTAGAATACCAGTTATATGTGCCCATTCCAGAAACTTTTATTGCAATCTTGGGAAGGAGCTACAACTTTGTCACACGGTAAATAGGCATGCAATAAATGAATTTTGGATTTCAACTCTCACCTACTCGGGCCAGTCTATTTACCCATCCAGGAATTGACTTTCCAGTCAATTCTTTGCACACTTCATCAGTGAAATGGTTGCAATTCTTTGCAATCAAATGATAAGTGTCTCCATGATATTTTTGGCAGAGGTGCTCCATAAATGATCGAAATTCTGAACAAGACATGTTGGTACTGCCCAATAGCACTGATCTTCTGAAAATAAAGCCAGGACAACTTCTTGGTTCCACCTCAAAAACCCCACTTGTAGGATATTCATGAGCTCCAAACGCATATTCTAAGCCATGGACTAACCAAACAAAACCAAGAAAATGTGTCAGCATTTATTGTAGTAGCGTTAACTTAGAGAAGCTAAAGAAAAAGAATGGGTAAATGGCTTTTATCATTGAGCTGAACTAAGCGCACTGACGATGTTAGTCAAATGCTCCCATTGAATTTCCTATTTTTCAGAAAATAAATACAACATCCATAAAGGGAGACTTAAAATGAAGGATTCTAAATAATTTAGCCTCGCTCCAACCATAAAGAGAAATCTTGATGCAATCCGCTGGAGCAAACGAAGAGTGCTTGCAACCCAAACAACTCACGGTCACGGCAACATGATGAAAGCACCAGTCATGTAGTCCTTACAACTTGCAAAGCTGTACGAGTTTCAGCTGCAATCTCCAAGTTTCCAGAACGAAAAACCAAATACTGACTACACTGAGAAGTTCGGATTTCCATCTATTTCTTCTAAAGCAAAATGTGTTTCAGACTTTCTCAGTCTAGCTCCGGATAAAGCGAAAATGCGTGCTTAGACACTTGGATATAGTTATGTGAAAGGTAACGAGGGAAAATGCAGGAGGCGGTCAAAATAACATGCCAATATATACCAATTCCACCTAGTATTGTACCTTCATATGACAGTCAAAACCTAACAAATGCAAGTGAACATGTTACGCCTAACGTAGACATTGATATCTCCAGCATAAATAACTAGTACACTCACATTTTTGTATGATGCACTAAAAGCCAAAAAGGAAAAATCATCCCCACAGAATCTGATTCATCTGGTTGATGATTTCTAAGATCTTCACTGACTGGTTATGCCTAATGCAGCCATCGATCTCTTCCACTCCAACATCGTTTATGCCTCTTATTGTACTTTATCATCAAATGCTAAAAGCACGAATGATAACCATTCTCTAATCTGGACAAGTTTCTGAATAGAAAGTAGTATTTGATAATGACAAAAATTTTTGTTCCCAGAACAGAAATTCATCTGATAGCATCGGTGTAGAATTCATACATCAGCAGGTGGCTAGCAGCGGCCGACAAAGGCAAGCTCTTAGAAGAATTTTTGTTTTTGTTTCTGTTTCAGAAATAGAAAAGTAAAAAAAATCTATTTCTCATTTCTGTTCCAAACCTATTTCTAGGCCAAAAAATTGTCTTGAAAATAGAAAAATGAAATTGCATTGCCAAATGGATTTATGATCCAAACCTATTCCTGGGAACAGAAAAATAGAAAAACAGAGAAACATAATGGTTATCATTTGTGCCCTAAACTTCCAGCAACCACCTCAATCCAATCCTTCACATATCACCCTTGATATGGTCGATAATGTCCGATGCAGCAAGATACAGATAAAACAGTTTTTACTTGAGAACAATCAGTCACTTAACTCTTAAGACCATAAAGGTATTTCCACCGCCCTTCAAGACAGACCACATATCTGAACTATTACTGATGTATAACTCAATGACAATAAGAGCTTTAACAAGACAACAAGTTGCAAGAAACATATTAGGACACATCAGAGGGAAAAAAATTCAAAACAAAGCCCTCCCAACAAAATTAATGGACAGAGTTACTCATCGGTCAAGCCAAGGGTTTGCAAATCAGGAAGAAAAATTTTTCAGCTCCACTAAAGATTCATTTCCATCGAGGGAAATTTCACTGTGATTCAACTAAGCAGCATGATTACCGACAATGCCTGCAATAGCCTCAACCAAACACTTCAATCACCATTCATAGAACTATTAAGTGAAAGCATTAGTCCATTCTCTTTACTTCCATCTACAATATGTTATCAATGACGTATTAGATGCCCCAGCTTCAACCAAAGAAAATGGCATATCTAGCTTGAACAATAAAAAGGACTCACCTTCAATACCCGAATGGAAAATCCCAAGCCCAAACCAGTAAAGATAGTTGTTAATTGGAGTGAGATCATAGACATTGAGATACAAAAAAGCACGATCGCCTCCTTCCTCCTTCACCAGGCTCGAGCCTGAGCTCGAGCTCGAGCTGGAGTTCAATGGAAACAACCTCATTATACTCTATCTTCCCACTCCAATTCTCCAATTAGAGAGCCACGCTACCACCAGCTCAACATCTTACAAACCAAAGTAGAAACCCCTTAAAGAGACTGGAACACATGGAAAACAAAAACGTAAGCATATCGCATCACATCCCATTTTCAACATCAAGCCTATATAGAAAATCTACATAAAAAATCTTAAATTTTATAATTCAAGAAAACCCATGTTTTGATTCCAGCTTTCTCAGAGTGATAACGCCGCTTTTCTCAAGAACCGAAGGGAGTTCAAACGGAAGCAACCATACCCAGAATCGAAAGAAGCATCTTCATGGTCTCACCTCACTAAATTTGAAACCTTTGCACCCCGGGAGAGGGAGAGGGAGGCTTGCCACTCACAAAAGGGGCATCAGAGTGCGCAAAGTGAAGATGGTATTGCGAATTTGACCACCAATTTGGGAGGAAATCAGAAATTGCGAGACCAACGGGGCAGAGAGAGAGAGAGAGAGAGACCAGAGGCGGACGAGAAGGGAATTCAAAGGCATTCACCGCTCCTCTGTTTCTTCTGCGCGTCTGCACCAATCCAGGCTTTGGAGAAGATTGGTCTTCTTTTCTCAAGTCACGAGTGATGAAGGACTCTCTCTCTCTCTCTCTCTCTCTCTCATGAGCTCACCGAAAAAGTGCAATTTCGGGTTTACTTGATGTTTTCCACTTGTGTTTATCAATTTTTGTTTTGCGCTCAGTAACATATTTTTCCTTTCGCTTTCTTTATGTTTTTCAAAATATAAGTATGTAAAATCATAGCGAATTTGTTGCTGCTATGTGAACTTCTCAAGGTGCCGTGATTATCTCGGTCTCCATTAATCATGCATTTTGTTAATCTGGTTAATCAATATTTACGTCCGATCAATTGGAATAGAAGAAAATATCGTAACACAATATGCATCAAATAAATTTAAATTTTTCTACATTGATCGTGAAAACGACCGTAGTTACGAGAAATAAGGAAAATTTGTTCATCCAATGTTGGCCTGCCTGCTTTGGAATTGAACATTTCAAGTGCGCCAGCGAAGGCAAAAAGTCTCGTAAAATATTCACAAACACGTGCCATATAGTCCTGCAAAAAGCTGTTCTAATTTTGCTTCTCTTTGAGGTATATATATATATATTAAATATTTTAAATATTCTATATATATATATATATATATATATATGTTTTAACTGCAAAAACGGAAAAGCCTTGCCGACAGCAATTTCTTAAACCGTAGGATGTCCGATCCTTTTCAGGAAACGTGGGCCAACCCAATATCCGGAACATAAGCCTGTCCATTCATTCATTACATAATATCTCAAGATCATTTACTGCTCGTGCTTTGGTGTCAGTCACTGTCACTAGTCAAATGTGTATTGTCTTTTCTTTTAGATCGGAAGAACCAGGGACGGGCGGATCCCAATTTTTAAAGCCTGAAATTTACTTTAAATACTCTTAAACCGATCCTAAGGATGAGTGTTTTCAAGATTTACCCGAAAATTGACTAATTTCTTTTTTGTTGTTTCATTTAAAAT
Organism: Syzygium aromaticum; assembly: GCA_024500025.1. Lineage (NCBI taxonomy): Eukaryota > Viridiplantae > Streptophyta > Magnoliopsida > Myrtales > Myrtaceae > Syzygium > Syzygium aromaticum. The sequence continues at coordinate 3,088,519 of CM044889.1, read as the reverse complement.
GCAAGTTAAAATAACAACTAAAATGCCCATCTATCAATAATAACAATTCACAAAAGATGAACACATAAAACAAAATAATCAGCAAAAAGTTCAAAATACGTAATATAAAAAATTAGATTCTTCAGTTCCCAATCCAGTTCTTAGGACTTTCGGTTCCTCGTAGGAACTAAATTGCACATTACAGGTTCTAAAAATTTGGCACGGAAAACCAAACCGATTCTCACTAGGACGTGGAATTGGATCGGTTCTCATGATTGATTTGGTCCTGTTCCCGATTCTACCTAAAACTTATGCTCACATCTAGTAAGAACAACATTTTGTGGATATTGCAGACAAGAATACGTGTTACATGAAAGCATAAAAGGGACAAGTGGGCTGTGGATGTGTTTCACATTCCCTCTACTGCATTTGTGAATAGGACAGTTTCAAGAAGCAGCAAAGCAAGGCTTGATAGAGAAATCACCTTCATTCATCTTTTAGCTTGTTCGCTCAAGTACAACTAAGTGGAATATACACCGAACACCTTGTATATACAATGCCTGTCACGTTCTCTGCTTTAGGATAACTACGTACATCAAGGAAGACCTCTGTAATTACATGTTCATCTTGCCCGTTGCTGCAACATTCAGTACTATGACTGCTGGAGATGGCAATGAATGGACTAAGCTCATATTTGAAAACCCACAGAGCTTCAGCTTGCCTGGCAGTTTGAATCTCGAGAATCGACGACGTTATAGTACAGGGAGGATTGCTTGCCGTCGAACTTGGAAATTACTTGATAAGCCGATAAACCGCAGTAACGTTGCCCAAGCCGAGCAATGCAGATGTCAATAATTTTCTTGAACATTGAATCGCCTTGGATGAGTGGCTGCTCAACAAACTCTTCCAGCGGCATCCACTGTGTCACCATATCAATAAAAATTCTCCAATTAGATATTAACACTATTTTGAAGTCCAATAGAAGTTTGCTTGATAAACAAAATTTCAAGAAAGATAGAGAAAAACCCTGGTTGGTTGTTCCACAGTCAAGTAGGCACCCACCTTGGCTGCTTCAATCTCAAAATCATCAACAACGATCTGGGTCGATAGGGGTTTTAGCATGCAGATAAAGAACAAGTCTGACTTTTGAAAGGCCACATTGTGAACATGCCTGAAAAGAGAATCAGCTAAGAAAGAATGTCAGGCATCTCGATTGACGAGACAAAGCAGAAACGAGATATCCATTCAGCTTCGAGATTAATTTCAAGAGGACAATTCATTTTTGTAATGGCGCTATGCAGTCTTATAAGGAAGGCTGACAGGTCATAGCCTGGTAAGCACGATTATACCTGATTGTAGTTCTTAGGAATCTTAATGAACATAACTCCATAACGCATTCCTTCCATATAAACACCGTTCAATGCCACGCGATATAAATCAAAAGTTTCACCGAGACAGTTTTTAGCACAATATTTAGATCAGAAGCAAATGGGTAAGACACCAATACTATTACCTGAATGCTATCACTTCCATAAACTCTGTATCAATCTGCAGAGAGAAAGAACTTAGCAATGATTAAACTAGAACTGATTTATTCAGAACTCTTTTGTACAGTTTCTTTTTCTTCTATACTACATGGATTTCAAAAGAACACCTTTGCTTAGACAAGTCTTACCCCTGTTTCCTCCTTGACTTCTCTGACAGCACCAACAAAAATCTCCTCCGACTGATGGGAAAAGATAAAATATACAGAATGAATAAGAAAAGCATGTTCTTACAATCATCCACTAATTTTGACTTCAACATTACTCTGACACTCTTCAAATTTAAAGCTCTACCTCAAGAATAAATCCAGTCGGTAACTTCCAGAGGCCGAGGCATGTTGGAGGACAGTACTTCTCTTGCACTACGAGAACCTACAGCAAGCTTGTCTCTTTCTGTTATGGGTCTTGATTAGTAAAATTAGATATTGACTCGTCTAGCTGATATAAGAACAATTAAATGCTCCCACAAAATTTATAAACTAAATCAATCAAACTCTTTGATACCATCATACCTTACCAGTACTTACTAAAACAATTTTCACATTGTGGCAACTTATATGTGGCTCTGTTACTTCGAAATCTCCATTTACTTTTCTAAGAGATGAGCTAATTCTCTTGGATTAGTGAGACACCTACATAGATTAGGTATAAAAAGCCACTGGAGAAGGCGTTTCCCAATTTCAAGCAAAAAAGACTAGTAGGTCACCTTGCACTTACAGCAAATTACCATGATAAGCAATCTCACCTCATTTTTGTCATTGACAACGAAACCTCCAACTCCTACTTGATGAGAAGCATTAGCAGGAAGCATGCAAGGTTCATTGGGAATCCAGTATGTCAGCATGACATACCCTCTTTCAGCATGATGGTATTGAAAACCTTCCTACACCATTGAATTTAATTGACTAACTTAACTAATGGATACTCGGCTCGCTTTATGAGTTTTGTATTGATAGAAATTCTATATTCTTGTCTCAACCACCAACCAAGAAAATAGTGTAGGTAACTAGTCACTTCATTTTTTAGTCCTTAGATAGTTGAGAACAAGAGGAGTACCTTAACAGCTATGGGAACAAACTCAGACAACTCGGATGGTAACTTAAGCCAAATTCCCTTCTTTCCCTGTAATTAATACAAAGAAGGAACATAAGTGTTATTATTAAAATGAAGATATTGGTTGGAACAGAGAAATCCAAATGCCATTTGAAATGAAATGATGTGGAATTTACTCACATCAAATTACTAAGACAATTAAAAATTTACTAGCATTACAGATCAGTAGAATTTTGCCTCCATTTGAGGTAACCATTAGCAGAAAAGATCAAATCAAGATAAAGTTCTTAAGATTGTAGGTCATTAATATCCTCCTTTGAGACAAACACAGCTCGAGCACATTTGAATCACCTCACTCCTAAGCTGCATGTGAAGTATTAAATTCTTCTATATAACTCAGACTCCTCCAATGAAGCATCATGTGTGTCTAGCGGTCATTTCACCAGATTAAGAACATACCTCTATTTTCCATCGACTAAGGGATAAACGAAGCATTGAGGCAAATAGATTTGCTTCGGCTGGTAAATTTTCTGGATCAACAAGAGCTCCCCCATACTCATCATCATAGGCATCAAGTACTCTCAACTCACAGGAATACGGACTAGAATTTGCAGGCTTTAGTCCGTTTCTGTGAATTGAATAAGTTTCCATAGAAAGTTTATCCTGAGCAACTGAACCTACAGCTCTGACCGACAGATGTGTATCCCTTGACGAGCTTGAATAAGAAGCCTTAACTAAAGCACCTGAATACGAAAATTGCAAAGAGAAAATGATAAGCTGCAATCATGGCTAAGCCAACTCCTTTGTTACGAAAAGCATAGTTGGAACGAATTTCAAACTACAAACAAGAAGACACTTAAGAAGGAATGCTGATCAGTAGTTCCTTGTACATCCGGAGCATACTAAGAAAAATGCATACTATTTCATTCACCAAATCATCATAAATATTCAACTAAACCAGCACAGATAAGAAATTTATTCCCACGCTAAGGTTCAAAAAGCGCAGATTCATATCCTCAAAGGATTTGTATATCCCATTCTTGCATCACTTCATCGTGTCCATCCATGTCAGATAAGAAAAGATCGATAACTCATCCTGAACTACTAAAATTTCACATACCCATGATTCCAGAAACCACACCAATGTAATCCCAAGTACATCCAGCAAAAAAAAGAAAAAACTTTCAATTCTTGAGGCAACATGAAAAGTTCATGAGATAAGTTTTCAATGATTCCCCAGCAAACTTATACTAAACGAGCATCATTTCATACAAATGCTTCCCACGGGCAAGAAAAGCCTTACCTCCGCAACAAGAGGCCTGCAAGTTTGAGAATGAGCGTGAGCACAATCTTTTTCCCATGTGGCTAGCCTCTGATGCAAACAGAGACTTTGCGTCCAACAGTTTCAGTTCCATAATAACCAGCTCGCAAATGTCACCCCCACACGCCTCACTTTTTTGCTAAGTACCACCACCACCCCAAAACACCAATCTCACCTTAAATCTCTCCTTATATAGTAACCTTATTTCCAAAGAATCACGGGATTCTGCGAAAAATCTAGAAATCCCGGAACAAGACTGACAAACGGAACCAAAACAAGGGAGTCTTGGAAGTAACGCCAATCGTTATGAACTAGGAGGAAAACTGGATGCCGCATTACCCAGTAAAAGAATCGCAAAGGACTCGCAGATGGGCACGCGTGTAAAAAGCTTTAAAAAATCTGGGTGGTGCATTGATCACTTTAACGAAGCAAAAGATTCAAATTTTTGGTCGTGGGCGCTTCGACAGACGTGTGGTACAAAATGGGCGGTGTCCGACGAGGACAAAGAATGGTGGGGAACCAACAACGTCGTTTCCGCGGGGAAAAAACAGGAGGAGCGAAAGATCTTCAGGTGAATCAAGAAACCGAAGGGAGTGAACGTGAACATCCTGAAATAAAACAAAAAGGTCGTCACGAGCAATGATTAGGAACATGGTTTTCAGTTTTCACTCTTGCTCTCATCTCAGTGACTTCTGCTATGAGCAGCGAAAACCGCCATTAGGGGACGAATCGAGGATTAGGATAAGGGTGAAAGGACTACATTGAAAATTGAGATGATGTCATAAACGATCTTTAATTTTCGATTTAATGTGTAATATAATTTTTAAAATTTTAATTTATTTTAACTTTTTATTCAATCTTTTGATACATGTTCATGAAAATATTTAATGTCAACTGAATTGACATCCGTATAATAAATTAAAGAATGATTGGACGGCTTTCCTAGACAAAAGACGATGTAAATTCTTATAATTTCCTAACAGATTAAGAAATCTTGAGAAAATAATGGGCTATATTTTTTCCGTCATTCCTTGATTGGCGGGAGTTTTTCCGATCATACTTTTAATCAACCGGTTAAAATTTATTGACATCGCCCACATGCAAACTAAGGGTAAGTGATGTTCATGTCCAAAGCATCTGCAATTTTTATGCCGGGGAATATGGCCTCGAAAACAAATTATCCCGCCCCTTCAATTTGTAGACAGTTTAGAAATTTTCGATAAAAATAAAATTCTCATGCCATGATATTATTATTATTGTTATTATTATTATTATGAAATTATAAAATGCTGGTTTATGATGACTCGAGAGGAGAGAGTTGTTATTTCCTCAAGATATCGATAATCGATCAAATCCTATATTGACTACAAATTGTTTTTTCGTGGGAGATCGCTGCAAATTATTTTCTCATGGACAGCAATTAAAGCACGTGATCTCGACCAATAAAAGAAAAAAAGGCACGTGATCAATGGGAACACGTGGACCTACAAAAAAACGGGCAGGAGTCGAGCCGAGCGACGGCGGTCTCCGATCGGGATTTGAAATCCGGTTGGATCTTAACGACGGATCGGGTTAGGTTCGCCTGGAGCTGGTGCGCCTAATCTTTTTCTCTTTTCGCTCGATGTGCGTTTTTGGAGTTCCGTCGTTCACGGGAACGGACGGTCCTGTGCGACCAGACAAGCCCAACTCGAGACCGGCGATGCGATAATTGGTAAACACGGCACAGGACAGACCCGACATGATTCAATTTCGATTCGATTTGAGTAGGTAGAAATCGATAATAATAATTGACATGTTTTTAATCCTTTTTATTTGTGGAAATCTGTTCGAAATTCAAGATCAGGAGCGAGCTAAATCTCAATACAAGCTTGACGGAGAATTATTACGGCCAGAAGTGCCGGATGTATGTCAATCCAGCTCCCTTGGATGTCATTTTCAGTAGCAATTTCCGGAAATCATTCCCTTTCGTCATGCTTCTAGCCCAGCATATAACTAAAAACTTCCGATCACCATCAATCTCCCAAGCTTGTCTTGAGTAATTTCACTCGAAAGAACGGATGATCTTGAGTTTCATGTTTCAATTTACACAAAAAGACTGCAAGGATCAATCTATCAAAAGCGGGCAATCTATCGAAAGTCATCATCCAAGCTGCAAAAACTGAAATTTGGCACGTTAGGAGCAAACCAAACCAACCTAATCCAATCCACCTTAGGACTCTTCTGAATCCCCAAGAGCGTTCCAAGCATCAAGAATGGGAAGAGAGGAGCCGTTGTAACATGTCAGTACAAGATCACCTTATCTTTAGCCAAAGGATTAGGAAGAATAGAACTGTCACATGAGGCAACCCGAACAGATTCCGAGTGATCAGATCTGGCCGAATGCCGATACCAATCAGAGGCTCTGATCATAGATAAATATAAGCAATCCTCGGCCTTAAGAAGAGGCCTGTATTTCAGTGTTTTCTTCTATGCACAAATGCAGTTGCTGCTAGCTGCAATGGGGAAGCTTGGCTAAAGCTATGGATCAAGACAACTGTGGAATCTTATTGAGTTGAAAAATTTTGGGCCTCGAGTTGTTTCAAAGCCCTCAAAATTTGCTTGGGGCCTATATTAGGCAACCTCTCTCCCAACCCACTTTTCCAAATTTTATGTTGGCACTGCAGCATTTTAACTGTCAAGTGCCATACATTTGATTGACCCACTTTTTCTATGGCTAATCAGTTGCTCATTTCTTTTGATGGTGACCATTCTACAAAATTGAATTTAGCCTCGGACTTGCTCTCTCGTTACCCATCCAAAGAGCTAAATCACATGGTGAAATGATATTCGATCTTGCCAAAAAGGCTCAATTTTACTTCGTGAAAAGGAAAGTTTATTCGTTATTTGAGATGGTTTGTTGAGGAGGAAAGAGAAATGAAAACCATAATCCTATTACAAGGTTGTCAACTGTATGAACCCCGGTATATCACTTTAGCACATTGATTAAAAATCCACAATCTTGTGATGAATATATTTTCATTATGGTGTTTTCTTTAATCAATCCTCTTTCATCGATTAAAGTTGATCATCCATTTTTCATACATCCCTTCATGGTATATCTCAAACTTTATTAATCTCAAATGTAATTAAGTTGGCAGGATCAATAACTTGACCATCCTACCTTCCAGGGAAACATTACACTCTACTGTATATTGTGTACGTATAGTTACTGCATGAACACTGTAAATAGTCATTTGATCTCCTTATATATCGATAATCATGAGTTAGGTCTTTTGTTATCATACGTAGTCAATGGTCATACAGTAACATGTGGCAGCCATGTTGTGAGATTCGTGTATGACTTTCAGCGGCTCAAATGGTCAGACACACGTGCTTATTACAGCCAAAAACGATGTCCATTTCGAGGAATTAATTAACATTGAACAAGTACGCAGTCCAATAACGATATTTGGACGATAATTTGAAGCAATGATATATGAGGGGATGACCGGAAAAACAACGCTTTCACCGACGTACGTCATCCCATGCAGAACGAGAAAGACAAATTGACTTTGACTGGTTAAAGTGATCATGTCTCGCAGTCTGAAAATGAATAAACTACTTCAACGAGAACCGGAATTTTCAAATTGTCAACGTCGATATTACGTCATAAATGAAATTTGATGGCTGGAGGTGATATTGGTGTAGGTTTTTACTCTTTATGTCGTTTTGAGAGAAAAGTGGCAAAAAAGTCATAAACCTTTTGTATTGATACCAATTTAGTCATAAACATTTTTTTTGTGTCAATTCAGTTTTAAACTTTTTGCATTTATGTCAATTCAGTCCTAAACTTTTTTGTATTTGTACTAATTCAGCACTAAATCTTTTGTTTTTATACCAATTCAGTCCTTCCGATCAATTTTGACTAGATTTTATTGATGTGGACGCCGATTGGCCGGCGGCCGGTCAGGCCTCACCCAGCCATGGTGAGGCTCGCCTTCACCATCACTGGCGAGGACGAGCCTTGCTAGTGGTCAGCGAGGTCGACCTCGCCAGTGGCTAGCGATGGGGAGCCTCGCCAATGCCGGCCTCTGGCCTCTGGCCGGTCGCTGGTCCAACGACCGACTGGAGGAAGGAGAGGAGAAAAAGAAAAGAAAAATAAATAAATCAAAATTCAAAAAAATATATTAAAATATTATTAAAGTTATCCACGTAAGCGCCGGTGACCGGCCAACATCCACGTCAGTAAAATCCAACCAAAATTGGTCGAAAAGACTGAATTGGCACAAAAATAAAATGTTTATGACTGAATTGGCACCAATGCAAAAGTTTTAGGACTGAATTGACACCAAAAGAAAGTTTAGGATTAAATTGGCATCAATATAAAAGATTTAGTACCGGTGGCACGTGTGTGGTGGCTAGCACGTGTCGCCTCCAGGGTTTACTCCCCGGCTGTCGGCCGTGCGGGGGTTCCCTGGGTTATAAAAAAAAAAAAATATATATATATATATATATATATATATATATATATATATATATAAAAGATTTAGGATTGAATTGGCATAAAAAAATTTAGATCTAAATTAACACAAATACAAAAAGTTTATGACTTTTTTGGCACTTTTCTCATTGTTTCGATTTATGGGAAGATCATTTCAAACTTGTTCACAAGTTGTTTGCGTTGGTTTGGAAGAGATCAAAGTGGCCGCAGGTCGTGTGAATTCTGAGGAAAAGAAATTTCTGAAGAAAAGAATATGTTCATCTTCTCATTTCTATTACTTCATAGAGATACATTTTCAAGTTTGGTCTAAACTTCCTCCTAATAATATGGTAACAAGATATTCACAAATAACAAAACGATTCCTTCTAATATGGTGCTAATCTATTCCTAAAATAAAATATTACAACAATCAGCTAATTGATATCTCATGTCAACACTTCGCTTTAAGTGAGTGAAAAAATGTCTTTGATACCCAACTTGAAAAGTGAGCTTTTGAAGTCCCTCCCAAATATAGTTTTAGTTAGCATATCTGCCAATTGATCACTTGATCTGATGAACGGGATTTGAATGACCCCTTCTTCTAGCTTCTCTTTAATGAAATTATGATCAATCTCCACATGTTTAGTTCGGTCATGTTGTACTGGATTTTCAGAGATGCTTATAGCTACCTTATTGTCACAAAAGAGTCTCATTCCTATTCTTGGAGGGTAACCCAGTTCAGTCATCAACCTTTTTAACCAAAGCAGTTCACATATCCCTTTTGTAACTCCTCTAAACTCAGCTTCTGCGCTCAAAAGGGACACAACTTTTTGCTTCTTGCTTCTCCATGTAACAAGATTTCCTCCCACTAAAGTAAGATATCCAGAAGTTGATTGCCTATCCGTAACATTTCCTGCCCAATCTGCATCACTATACCCTTCTACATCCAGGTGACCATGCTTTTCGAAAAGCAAACCTTTTCCTGGGGCTGCCTTTAAATATTGCAAGATTCGAACAACCGCATCCATGTGATCCTTTGTGGGAGCGTGCATGAATTGACTTACCATACTTACAGCATATCCAATGTCGGGCTTGGTATGAGATAAATAGATCAGTCTTCCTACAAGACGTTGGTACTGATCTCTATCTACATGAGTTTGATCTGGACTATCGTGAAGCTTATAATTATGTATTATCGGAGTATAAGCTGGTTTGCACTCCAACATTCCGACTTCAGAAAAAAGATCTAGCACATACTTCCGTTGAGACAAGAAAATTCCTTCTTCCAATCTTGTTACTTCAATTCCTAGGAAATATTTTAGCTCTCCAAGATTCTTCATTTCAAAGTCACCATTCAGTCTAGACATAAGTCTTGTACTCTCCACATGATCATTGCCTGTAATAATGATATCGTCAACATATATAATGAGAAGAGTTACCTTCTCATTGCCTCACCTCAGAAACAAGGTTTGATCAGCATTACTCTGTTCATATCCATACCGCTTCATAGCTAAACAAAATCTTCCAAACCATGCACGGGGGGATTGTTTCAGTCCATAGAGTGACCGTTCCAATCTGCACACAACATTTGGGTTGCCATTACATCTATATCCAGGTGGAACTGTCATGTAAATTTCTTCTTTCAAATTTCCATGAAGAAATGCGTTCTTCACACCAAGTTGATGTAAGGGCCAATTTAAATTAGCTGCTAAAGACAACAGAACTCTCACAGTATTTAATTTTGCTACTGGAGATAATGTTTCTTTGTAATCGACTCCATATGTCTGTGTATACTCCTTTGCCACGAGTCGTGCCTTATATCTCTCAACGGACCCATCCGACTTATATTTCATCGTGAAAACCCACTTGCAACCCACTGCCTTTTTCCCTGTTGGAAGAATTAGTAGTCTCCAAGTTCCATTCTTTTCTAAAGCTTCCATCTCCTCCTTCATGGCTGCCATCCATTTAGGATCCTTCATAGCATCCTTCACTCTCTTGGGAACAGACTCAGCTGAGACATTGGCAATAAAAGCTTTGTATGATTCTGATAATCTTCTTGTTGACACATAGTTGGCTATAGGATACTTGGATCTTCGATTTTTGACTTCGGGAGAGTATCTATCAGGTGCCCTCCCCCTGTTATGTCTATCAGGAAGAATATATGTCTTGCAACTATTTAAATTATCACAAAGTGGAGAAGAAATGGTTACCCCAGGATCATTCACAGGAGCTTGGTCGGGTACTAAAGAGGAAGATGTATGGATAGAAGTTTGTTCAATAGCAACATTATGGTCTTTTCCCAAATCAATTTGTTCTGAAACCTCCTGAGATTCTGCTTGAACCCCACCACTACCTAATTCTGTCTGTTCGTCAATTGCAAGGTGCGGTACTCCCACCGTGGCCTGCGCTAGTATACTGCTCTCCATTGTAGGTTGCGATATTGATTCTGGGATGTTTACGGTAGGCATCAGTAAATTGGGAAGATCCCACCAATTTTTATCCAACTCCACTCCCTCAATACTAATACTCAATTGTGATGCTAGATAAAATAACTTAGATTCAATGAAAGTAACATCCAGTGTGACATGGATCTTCTTGGTGCTGGGGTTGTAACATCAGTAGCTTTTCTGGTTTGATCCGTATCCAATAAACACACACCTTTCTGCACGTGGATCCAGTTTAGTCCGTTGATTTTTATGCAAGTGAATAAGAGCCACACATCCAAAGACTTTCGAAGGTAGAGTCAAAACACCAAGAAGCTCCACATGGTTGGCAAGGCTTTGCAATGGAGTTCGGAAATTTAACACCCGCGAGGGCATTCAGCTCATTAGATACACTGAAGTTACTATAGCAGCATCCCAAAACCTCTTAGGAACATGACTCCCTATGAGAAGAGCTCTTGCGATCTCAAGAATATGTCGGTTCTTTCGCTCGACTACTCCATTCTGTTGTGGAGTTTGAGCACAAGAGGTTTCATGAATGATACCATGCCGATAAAAATAGGCATCAAGTTTGTTGTTCACATATTCCCCCCCATTATCTGTTCGAAGTACTTGAATTTTTCCATCAAACTGTGTTTTAATCATTACATGGAATTTTTCAAATATCGCAGCAATCTCATCCTTGTGTTTCATTAGATATAGCCAAGTCATCCTAGTGCAATCGTCCACAAATGTAACAAACCATCTAAAACGAGAAACTGTAGAGATTGGAGATGGCCCCCAAACATCAGAGTGAATCAAAGCAAATGGTTTTGTTCTTTTATTGATACTAGGAGGAAAACTAACACGGTGACTCTTTGCCTGAATACAAGTTTCACATGTAAATAATGACTCTAAAAAATGGCAAAATAATTCAGGAAATAACATCTTCAAGTACCCAAAGGAAGGATGCCCAAGTTTACAGTGCCATAACCAAACCAGGCTTTTTTCTCTGTCAAGATTACCCTGAGTATGTAAAACATGACCTGACTTCGAACCAAAATCATCCAAGTAATATAATCCATCCCGCTTAGTACCACGTCCAATAATCTCCTTCGTGCGAATGTCCTGGAAAAGACAAAAATTAGGATACATCAAAACACAACACTGTAGATCTTTGGTAAGTTGTCCTACGGACAATAACTTATTTGATAAAGAGGGCATTAGTAATGTATTTGAAAGAGAGCACATTCTTTTCCTGCCCCTTTCTCTGCCTTCTTCTTTTTCTGTAATTCTTCCCACCACTCAGGATACCCATGGAGATTAAAACAAGTATCCTTCGTGTGTCGTGAATTCCCATAGTAAGAACACCTTCCAGAGATAGTGGTAGGTTGTTGTGCACCTCCTTTTTTGTCGAAAATCTCGATTCGGTGTTCCTCTTGTCATCAAACGGAATCGGGAATTTGCCCCCTCAGGTCGAGAGATCATAGTCCCACTTGAGATTCCATGTTCTCCAAATGAGAGCATCATTGTTTGTCGAACATCCTCCCGTCTTACTCGAGCATATGCTTGCTCTACAGCAGGGAATGGTTACATCTGGAGTACATCGGCTCTAACCTTGTTGAGTCGATTATCCAGTCCATCAAGGAAGAGATACACTCGATCTTCTTGAACTGTCGAGTTATATCTCGCAATATCATCAGCACACATCATGGGGTTTGGTCTGCAAAAATCAATTTCTCTCCAAAGAGCCTGAAGAATGTTATAGAAGGTTTCGATTGGTCCTCCATTCTGCTTCAATCGCGACACTTGCCGTTTCAGATCATATACTTGGGACGTATCAATCCCATCAAAATAAGTTGTTGCCACCAACTCCTATACTGCTTTTGCCGTTGGGAATCTTATAAAATTTCCGATTAACGCGGGTTCCATTGAGTTTATGAGCCAACCTTTCACGGTAACATCTTCAATTTTCCACTTCCGAAGAGCAGGGTCAGTCTAGGCCGGTTGTGGAATGTTACCAGTCAAGTATCCCAAATTGTCTTTGCCGGAAACATACATCTTGACAACTTGGGACCACAAGCCATAGTTCATGCCGTTGAACTTAATGGCGATTGTAGGGGCAGAATTTTCTGTCAATGATGGTGGATTCTGTTGTGTTACAAGCTGCTTCATCGCAGCCGTAAGACTCTCAAGGATCGTTGTGGCCGTCGATCCTTCACTGGATTGTGTTGTTGCTATTTCCTGTCCCTCCATGGCGTACAGCAGGTCCTAGAAAGATGAAGATGAAGAAGATCGGACGGGACGAAATCGACCGGCGTGAGACGACGGCACCGTGACGAAAAACGGTGCCATAGTCGATGATTGACATACAGTACCCTAAGGATCAAACCCTAGGGCTCTGATGCCATGAGGAAAAGAAATTTCTGAAGAAAAGAATATGTTCATCTTCTCATTTCTATTACTTCACATAGATACATTTTCAAGTTTGGTCTAAACTTCCTCCTAATAATATGGTAACAAGATATTCATAAATAACAAAACAATTCCTTCTAATATGGTGCTAATCTATTCCTAAAATAAAATATTACAACAATCAGCTAATTGATATCTTACGCCGACAAATTCTTCAACAAAATGGAAATAATAGTAATATATTATATGCTATAGGCCTATTATAAGGAAAAAAGATCGAGAGCCCTTTATTAAAGAAAGGTTTTCGGTTTGAAAATTACAGAAGAATCCAAAAGGTTAGATCACCTTTCGTCAGCCAGAAGACAATAATAAACATTCGTGGTCCAAAAGTCATACATTGCTGCTTATAAATAATTCACGTATACCCTCGCAGCCTAAGGTACGTGTTCGATTTTAGGTCTTTCGCGTGGAATAAGTCTGTTAAATAATTAAGGTCGTGAAGACTAGCTCTCTCATTTCTTTGACTATCTCTCCCATGTTGGACACATACAATTAAAGCAACCCTCGCACGTGCGACTTTGACCTAGTTCATCTCGTTAAAGAATCTTTCTTGCATTCTCTATCCATTGGCAAGCCTAGAAACAAGTAAAGAAAGAAACAATTTAAAATAGAAATTACTCCTTTAGCTGGTTTTTACATCATTGCTATCAAGCAAATAGACAAGAATTCACTTCATCATGTGTGCCTTCAATGGTGTATAATCTAAGTTTGCATGTCCAGTTTCATACGATCTATGTATAAGATAAGAAAGAAAGAAACCTTCGTAAAGCAGATAGATTATCAGAAATGAACCTCTTCAGATTTGTGGAATAGTTAAACCAGACAAATCAAACTCCAAAACCCTATTCAACTTTTAGAATTGTACACCAGTATTGCAGGAGTTTTACTTCATGAAGCAATACTCGTGCATGCATCCAAGCGACGTAAAAGTAAAGCCAAGTCGAAAAGAGACCGGACCCTTCGCATGGACCTTCGTGGTTGGCTTTGAATTTTCTCACATGCACGCAACGACATTAGTGGACCATCCATATGGTAACAACGGAGCCAATATTTTGATTTATCAAGGCACGACGACATTCAAACCACACATACATCTTTTGAGTCAAACATAATCACTTGGGTAAAGAAACAATTAAGCACAACTTTCACGTAGTCTGAAGTTCCTTGAGACGATTGTTAAGAGTAGCTTGAATTTGATTCTTCATTGGGTTAAGAGAGGAAGTGATTTTTTTTCAGTGTTCTCTTGCCAAGATTTGTTCTACGGGTTAGACTGATCGAGCAAATCTTCCTTATTTAAGTAGACAGTGCATTGATTTATGTCAGGAAGTATTAAGTTCGCATGTTTCAACTTTAGTATTTATGATATGTTTATGTACGATATACATTTAGTGACGTGTATTATTGAGCATGATACAAGAGGTAAAGATATATTCACAAAAGGTGGTAAAAATGGAAATTAATCTATATTTATCTTTGTCATCCAACGTCGCGTTGCCTTTCCATAATGCGAAGACTACATCTAGTATATTCTGTCCCCTGCCTTTCTCAACATCTAGTATTGTTACCTCTGCTTCATTGATAATAGAGGCTGTTCCTAATACTTTAATTTCTTTTGATTTAAAAAGGTTTTCAAGCAATGATGAATGTCGATTTGGTCAACACATTAAGCTAACCCGAACCGGATAAACCTCCCTATTTGTTTGATTTCGATCACATTCGATATTGCAAATTATTTGGTTAAAAGTTGAGGCTTCTTTTTATGTGTTTAATTATAAAAGCTTCACATTTACGAAACCAATTTATTGATAAAACCAGAATTTACCATTTGGTTGAAATTGGTTTAATCCAGATAATCGATCTTTCCATAATTCCCGAATGTTTCGATCAATCGGTCACACCTTCATTTCAGCCAAAAGATTGTCATTTGCCATGCATTACATGCGCCTGGAAGTGAACATTCATTTCAACAATCATCTTCTCAACTCCTAACCCTTTCATCGCCAAACTATGCACATCGTTTCTCCAAAGAAAAGGAAAGCGAAAAAACAGAGACACTACTCATTTGACCATGAGCTGGGGAAACCCTAACGTCGGAATCGGAGATAACGGCGACAGCAGAGGAACGTTGAAGATCCCCGTCGCAGCATCACAGTCCCAGGTCCCCGTCCAACTAGACGGCGTCAAAGGAACGTCCCTGCACTTGCCTGCATCTGACTCCACCACCTTCTCCTTCTTCACCATGACCTCGCTCTCCTCCTCCTGACGGCGTCGTTTCTTGCCATCGGCCGGTGCCGCTGGAGGCTCGGGCTTGCCGGCGTCGAGAGGGAAGTTGAGGATCGCCTTCGAGCCGCGGAGCTTGAAGGCGGCCCGGTCGTAGGCCTTTGCGGCTTCGATTGAGGTGTCGAAGGTGCCGAGCCATACTCGCGAGCCCTTCCGGTTCGGGTCTCTGATCTCCGCCGCGAACTTCCCCCACGGCCTCCGCCGGACTCCTCTATAGTGCCTCTGTTCGTCGGTTGCTTGATTCGAACCTTTTTGAACCGTCTGATTCGGCTCGGCAAACCGCAGCAACTCAACTTTGCTAGGCAGCGCGATCTTCAGCGACGGCTTCTTGCTCAATTGCGAGGTTGTCGAGGCCATTTCACTGAATATTACCGGTTTCTCTTCGAACTCGAGGAACCATTCCGTTTCAGAGCTCATCGACGAGCTCGAATTCGCTGCCATCGGAGGGATTAGGTCTAGATTTTGAGGTTTCGGTTCGAAACTGAAGCTCGCGCTCCGGTTTTGCTCGAAGGAGATCGAGCTGACGTCGAACTCGAAGAGGTCTTCATTTGGGAGGTAACCGAAGCCGGAGAAGGAGACGGAGGAGAGAGATTCGGAGCGAGAGAGTTCGATTGCAGGTTCGAAAGCGATGGGGTAGCAGGGTTGGGTGGTGGTGGCGGCGGCGGCGGCGGCGGTGGCGAGATGAGCCGGGAAGGCGGCTCCCATCGGGGAGAACTCGCCGAGGAGGTGTTGCTCGATGAGCTGAAGCCTCGTGGACACTTCAGTGCTCGACGATGTCGCCATTTCCGGAGGAGCTCGGACAGACTGAGCTTTGAGCGAATGGCTTAGAGAGAGAACAGAGGGACTGTGGCTGTTGGATGAGAGTGGAGGAGAGTATGGAAAAGAGTATTTATAGACAGACAGAGAAAGAGAGAGAGTGAGGGGCTTGAATTCACCAAACTTTGCAGGAGCTTTCGTTGAGTGGTTCCTCCGCTTCTCCTCCTGCTCCGCCTCCTTCCTCTCTCCTTCTTATCCTCTCTCTTTGATCGTGATGTAGTTTTGCCGTTGGATCAACTGCTCTGTTTGAAAGTCAAAGGGCCCTCAACGGCGAAGATCGTTTTGCAGTTAATGTAGGCCCACAGGGTTTTTTGTCCCGTACTGTACATTTACAGAAAGAAAGACCGCGGTCGCTTCTTTCTGCCGCAAGTCGATACTTTGGAGTCTAGTAGAACAGTCTACGATCCATTTTTCCATTGGCAAGCCTAGAACAGTTTACGACCACATATTATTTTTCCACTTATCGAGGAATAAAAAGAAATGAAGACCTTATAGCCGGATTTTACACCATTTGCTTACGATCTCAACCCCGAGCCCAGAAAAAAATTGCATAAACAGATGCGTTACAAAGGTTTGTCCTGACTAACATGGCTAAGCGGAGTCGATCATAACAAGCAAATAGACCAAAGAAATCACATCATCGTGTGTGTCTTAGATGCCGCGGTAAGAGAAGTGGCCCTGCATGGTGACCTCGACAACGAATGCCGGGAAGTGACCTCGTAGCTCAAAAAATTGCAATGAAAAGTCAATAGAAATAGGATACATTTATTTCACCAAAAACTTCATGACAAGGAAAAATATTTTTCATGAAAAATATGTTTAAGGAAAATTATCAGTTTTTATTTGTTTTAAAGTTTAGGAAAAGTGATTTCCTTCTTACTAGAAGATGAAGTTATTTTCCTCTAATCTAATCTTGTTATTTTCAATTCGTGAAAAACATTTTCAGTATATTGATTAATTTTCCGTCGTCCAAACACTGAAAAATCGGAAAACAATTTCTCAAAAACAGTTTTCTTTCAAACAAATGGACCGATAGTAGATCATTACAATACGAGTTCAAGCATTCTTGGAGGCAAGGTTGCAGAAAAAATAACATACATGCATGTATCTAAGAAAGGGAAATATCTGTATAAACTCTAAGTCCGTTTTTGTATATGAGCAATCAAACTGTATGACCATGACTTTGGAGGCTTCAAAGATTACAAGTTGTGATCATGAGGTGACAACAGAACCACCATAGGCCTCCATTTAATGAGACGCCATCAATAGAGGAAGCTACTTTGAATTAGTATTATACACTTTATTGCGCACAAGCACAGTAGGAAAATAATAAAAGGATTACGAAAGAGAGACTCGAATCACATCCGGATCTCACTTGTCGACATACATTCAAACATGGAACGCTCAACAATTTTCATTTGTTGAGAACATATAGGTTTATTGTTTATAATCTGCAGTCTAGGTATTATACGTGCTTTCGATTAATTCTATATCATCGAACACACGCTGCTCATCTAGACTCATTATTTTGTAAGAGTCCAATTTGATACAAACTGTGTATACGATAAAAAGAAACTTCTTAAATTAGTTAGATTATCATAAACGAAGTTTTTTGGATTTGTTGAATAGTAGAACCCAACAAATCAAACTCCAAAACCCTATCCAACTTTTACAATTGTAGACTGGTATTGCTGGAGTTATACTTTATGAAGCAATACTCGTGAATGTATGTACAAGCGATGTAAACCAAGTCGGAAAGAGACCGATTTGAGTCCGGACCATTTGCGTGGACCTTCGTGGTTGTCATTGAATTTTCACATGCATGGACCAATTCTAGTGAACCATCGGTATGGTAAGGAGAAAGTCAATCGTTTTATTATCAAGGTATAATGACAGTCAAACCACATATACATCATTTGAGTCAACATAATCATTTGGGTAAAGAAGAAGTAAGCATAGCTTCCACCTCATCTTAAGCTCCTTGAGATGATTATTGAGAATCCGTTTATCTCGCAGAAAATTCACATTTTAAAAAATATTTTCTTAAAAATAATGATTTATATTGCTTACAAAAATGAATAAAGGAAAAATATTTTCATACCACGAAAGTGTTTATGCATGAATTGTTGTCGATGATGAAAAATATTTTTCAAATCGTTCATTTTTCGGAAAATAAATGGATGTTAAGAATAGTGAGCTTGATCAGCAAAACCATAATGTCTTCATTGGTCGTTTGTATGTTCTTCTGTGCATCCCTTATACGCCTAGATTTGTTCCACGGAGGGGACTGATCCAGCAGGTCTTTTTTACTTCCCTTACCTTTGCCTAGATTTGGCATGTTTCAACTTTAGTAACTATATGCATGAGCAAAGCCTGTGATATATTTACATGTTAGAGATACATATTTGTGAGATTCTATATATTATTCTGTGATTTTGTATATCTTCATTTATTTGTTACTTTAGATAGTCGTTATGTAAAACCTATAAATAGGATCGTGTACTATTCACTAGAATATCTATAGAATATTATTTTTCTCTTCATTCATAATTCTCAACTTGGTATTAGAGCTAGTATTATCTGAGGTGCGCCCATTGAGTCTGCTACACGATGGCCGTCACGACGCCAGCCAATCGCGTCACTACCGATTCTTCTTCGAGAATGAAGCTTTTAGTCACTGTTTGACATAATTCCGTCACTCATTTAGAAAAATTGTCGCCACCATCAAACTTACTGCCCTAGAATACTGAAATTTTGTCGCCAACGAACGCTAGACGCCACCACACGCACCGTTGCATTTTTGATTGGTTCAATCATTTTCTAACCGGTTCTTGGTGATTTGTGACCGGTTACCAAGGTTTTTTGGCGTGCTGAGCTCATTTTTAGGCTTATTTTCTCCATATCTACTCTCTGGGTACTATTTTCTTGACATTTATTGTTCAACCTACTGTGTTTAACATGATAAAGTGCATATGAAGGATAAATTTTGTAAGCATTGTCACCAATGTGGTCATATGGCATCCCATTGCTATTGATTACGATATAAGCAACCTATTGGGCCGATCAATCAACTCTAAAGCCGAGGTTCATATGCACATCCATCTATCATTGCCTCTATTGTAGATACTTCTCCCAATGGATTGTCGGTTAGTTTCTTACTAGAGGATTTCCATTCCATTCTTCGAGAATCTCATACTTTTAGCTCCTATATTTCTCCTGCTATGTCTATTGCTTTAGGTAACTCCAATTCGTGGTATTTTGATTCCGCTTGCTGCAATCATATGACATCAAATTCTAATTTGTTTAAGTCAAAATCCTTCCCTTCACATACACCTACTATCCATATAGTTGATAATTATCTAATGCAAGTCAGTCATACAAGACACATTTCCACATCCACCTTGTCCTTACCTAATACCTTTATAGTTCCCAAACTCTCTCTAAATTTAATATCAGTTGGACAATTATGTGAACTTGGCTTTAATGTTCACTTCTCTCCTCATGGTTGTCATGTGTAGGATCCACGGACAGGATAGACTATTGGAACTGGCTGTAGAGTGAGATGCCTATTTGAGCTCATTCTTTAAATATTCCGAACTCTTTAACTAGTTGTGCTACCACAGTGTCATCTGAAACTTGGCATTGTCGGTTAGGTCATCCTTCCTCTTCTCGATTAAAATCCTTGATTTCAAGTGTTCATTTAGGCTCTACTGATGATAAACGTTTTGATTGCTTGCCTTGCCAATTAGGGAAACATCATGCCTTGCCATTTGATCTTAGTGAATCTATCTCTCATGTTCCCTTTGATCTAATTCACTCTGACATTTTGGGACCTTCTCCAACGCCTACCACGAGAGGTTCTCGTTACTTTGTCATTTTCGTTGATGATTATTCTCGTTGTACTTGGCTTTATCTTATGAAAAATCGATCTGAGCTTACTCATATCTATAGTGATTTTGTTGCCATAATAAAAACACAATTTTCTAAAGATATTAAGATTTTTCGTACCGATAATGCCATAGAATATCAAGACATGGAATTTCTTAGACTTCTCTCCCAACAAGGTACTCTTATTCATTGTTCATGTCCAAGAACTTCCCAGCAAAATATCGAGCTCTTGCTAATACAACATCAGAGTTATTATGGTTACGGTGGCTACTTGAAGACATGGGAATGCGTCATCATAGCGGAACAGTAATTCATTGCGACAACCAGAGTGCTATTCAAATTGCACATAATGATATTTTTCATGAACGCACCAAGTATATTGAAATAGACTGTCATTTCATCCGATATCATGTTCTTTGTGGTACCGTTCAACTTGTA
The DNA here is from genome assembly GCA_024500025.1 of Syzygium aromaticum. NCBI lineage: Eukaryota > Viridiplantae > Streptophyta > Magnoliopsida > Myrtales > Myrtaceae > Syzygium > Syzygium aromaticum. Next base: position 3,067,846 of record CM044889.1, on the reverse strand, counting down.
TCTACTTTCTCCGCTAAACAAACTGTCGATGTCTTCACCAAGGCACATTCACTTGGGCGTTTTCTGGATCTATTCTCCAAACTCAAGTTGACATCTTTCAAATCATCTTGAGTTTGAGGGAGGATGTTAAAAATATATATTTGTGATATTCTGTGATTCTACATATTTTCATTTATTTGTTACTTTAAATAGTCGTTATGTAAAGCCTATAAATAGGCTCGTGTACTATAGTCGAATATATATAGAATATTATTTTTTTTCTTCATTCACAATTCTCAACTTTACGTGTGATATGTTTAGTGACTCATATTACTAAGAGTAATACTAGGGGTAAAGAAATATTCACAAAAGCTGATAAATAAAAGTTTGTGTGTATTTGTCGCCACGATACGCCGACGTCGCCGTGGCTTTTCCATAACGGGAAGACTACCATATTCGGTTGGATTTAGATCGACCCCGATAATCAATTTTCCAATTTTCTCGAGTGTTTCAATCAAAATATTGTCATTTCCCATGCATTACGTTCACAACAAAGTGATCATTCATCTCAATTACCATCTTCTGAGCACCTAATCCCAACATCACCAAACTATATGCACATCGTCTCTCCCAAAAACAGAAGGCAAAAAAACAAAGACACTTCTCATGTGACCATCAGCCGCGGAAACCCTAAAGTCGGAATCGGAGATAACGGTGGCAGCAGAGGAACGTTGAAGATCCCCGTCGCGGCATCACAGTCCCAAGTGCCCGACCAACTAGACGGCGTCAAAGGAACGTCCTTACCCTTGCCTGCATCTGACTCCATCACCTTCTCCTTCTTCACCATGACCTTGCTCTCCTCCTCCTCACGGCATCGTTTCTTGCCATCGGCCGGGGCCGCTGGCGGCGGCTTGGTCTTGCCGGCCTCGAGAGGGAAGTTGAGGATTGCCTTCGAGCCGCGGAGCGTGAAGGCGGCCCGGTCGTAGGCCTTCGCGGCTTCGATCGCGGTGTCGAAGGTGCCGAGCCAGACGCGCGTGCCCTTCCTGTTCGGGTCTCGGATCTCCGCCGCGAACTTCCCCCACGGCCTCCGCCGGACTCCTCTATAGTGCCTCTGCTCGTCGCGCACTTGATTTGAACCTTGTTGAACCGTCTGATTCGGGTCGGCGAATCGCAGCGACTCGACTTTCCTCGGCAGCGCGATCTTTAGCGACGGCTTCTTGCTCGATTGCGAGGTTTTCGAGGCTGTTTCGCCAAATATTACCGGTTTCGCTTCAAACTCAAAGAACGACGCCGTTTCGGAGCTCATCGACGAGCTCGAATTCGCAGCCACCGGAGGGACTAAGTTTCGCTTTTGAGGTTTCGCTTCGAAAGTGAAGCTCTCGCTCTGGTTTTGCTCGAAGGCGAACGAGCTGACGTCGAACTCAAAGAGATCTTCATTAGGGAGGCAACCGAAGCCGGAGGAGAGAGATTCGGAGCAAGAGGGTTCGATAGCGGGTCCGAAAGCGATGGAGTATGAGGATGGGGCGGTGGCGGCGGCGGCGGTGAGATGAGCCGGGAAGGCGGCTCCCATCGGGGAGAACTCGCCGAGGAGGTGTTGCTCGATGAGCTGAAGCTTCGTGGACACTTCGGTGCTCGACGAAGTCGCCATTTCCGAAGGAGCTCGGGTTAGAGAGAGAGAGAGAGAGATTGATCGTGGGTGTTGGATAAGACTGGAGGAGAGAGTGGAGGAGAGTGTTTATAGAGAGAGAGAGAAAGAGAGAGGGAGAGAAAGGGGTTGAATTCATCAAACTTTGGAGGAGCTTTCGTTGAGTGGTTCCTCCGCTTCTCCTTCTCCTTCTTCCTTCCTCTCTCCTTCTTATCCTCTCTCTCTCTGATCGTAATGCATATTTGTCGTTGGATCAACTCGTTTGTCTGAAAGTCAAGGGGGCCATCAACGGCGACGATCGCTTTTTGCAGTAAACTGTTCGCCCCAGGTTTTTGTCGTGTAGTTACTGTACATTTTTTCAGGAAAGATCAGTTGCGGTCATCTTTTCTTCCTGTAGTCGACGACGATTTTTTTTTTTTTGGTCGAAAGTAGACGACGATTTTTTTTTTTTTTTTTGGTCGAAAGTCGACGACGATTTAGGAGCCCCCTTTTTACACTCCTTTTTGACGGTGTTAATGGGTTCACCAATTCAAAGCAATGCAAGTTGCATCGCCTTCCAATTTCTGATCTTAGAGGAAAATGATCACCGCGTAGTAAGAAATTAGAAATCGCTTACCGTTTATTGTAAGTCATCCGGAAATTGTTTGGGCCATTTAACGTGCTTGAAAATAATGAATGACGACGATATGGCAACCATGAATTTACCTAAAGCTAAATGCATTGGAAACCACCCGATAAATGTTGGAGCCGGTTAAGACGTCGGACGAGTTAACCATTTCCGGAAATCGAAAGATACATGTACATGTTGGCCTCTAGTATATGTAGTATGCACTTGGCAAGCATCTGTTGCCAACATTTTTTCACGTCGAGAAAGCTAAAGTGACAAATTTTGGTTATTTTAAGTTACAAATGACTTTATTTGTAGGATCGAGTCAATCAGTTACAGATTATGGCTGTGTAACCAAGTCAAGTTATTCATACCCCATGTGAGAGGGGTAAAAAGGACCAAAATTTCTCATGTAAAGACACATGCGATATAAAAGATTATCATTATATCCACCATCAGCGTCAGAAAAATCTTCACGCATTCATTGTTGGACGAATGGCATGTGTTTTTTGGAGTCCATAACGTAATTGAATCTAGCGATGAATGTGCAGCTCATTCTTTACACCGACGGTGGACCTGATAAAAGTCTCGAAAAATGACTGACAATCTATGGAGGTTCTAGAAATACTTGGTTATGAAAAGGTAACAGATTGGCATGTGTGGAAGCCCGTGTGCATACGTCAACGGTGGATGAAAGACAAGTCCCATGATGAAATGAAAGGGAAAAGAAAGGAGAAGAAGCGGGTGCAATACCTGTATTGAAAGGGAAAGGTCCACGTGCGCGTGAACGAGAGATAAGGCAAAGGGCAATAGAATCCAAGATTTGGTCACGGATGCCGAGTTGTTTCATTAACTCATTCACAAGGCACGTAATCCCCTCTCGTGCAAGACTTTCTATCACTTCATCTATTTCTTCTAGAATGCACACTCTCTCTCTCTCTTTCCCCCCTTATCATATGAACGTCCAAGCAAAGTTCCTAGACAACGTGTGTTTTTCTTAGAATACCCACCTCGCAGGAGCACGAAATTTGGGAATTTCGCATAAGGCTCGAAGGATTATAGTGCGTCATCCATTCGCTAGCGCCGAGCATAATTTTTGCAGGGGAGCGATGACCGTAAGAGTTTTCCTCTGACGTGGAGTACATTAATTGAGATTGTGATTTATTGTTTTACAGGATTCTATCTAATAAAATAAGATATAAAGACTTTTAATTAATCTAATATTGGACTGGCTAGTGTGGGCCGAGTAAATCTGACCGTGATAAGAGGGTTTGTGGCTAAACAATTTATAAATAGTGCTCAAGTTTTTTCTCTAACCCTAATGCACAAATAACTTTACATAAGGAGCAGTTAGAGAATGCAATCATGAAGGACAGTCTCTTTGAGACAGTGATACATAAGAGAATAGAGGGGATGCACTTGAGCCTATAATCGTCATTATTCTGCATTAAGAACGATGGATTTCAAATTATGTACACAAATTCATTTTTCTCGATTACTGTGTTATACGTCTCTAACTATTGATCTTGGGGGCCAATTTCCGTGGCTTACAATGACCCCCTGCTAGCTTTCCCGCGATTTGTTTGTTGGAAACTGATGTGGTTACCCAGAATTAACATAACTGCCTCGGGTTCAGGTGAGCAACCTGACAAATTGGCATCTACAAGAATTAACTTATCGACTTCCAAAACACACCCCCCTTCCCCTCACTTTATAATTGTACATGCTCCTATAATAATAACACGTTTTGATTCAGTCATTTGCTTGTATAATCTTTACTGATATCTTAATCATGTGAGCCGAGTTCGCGTGCCGAAAAAGAAGCACGATCAAAGTCAACTTTCCTTCGGGCAAAAGCACAAAAAACATTAAAAAAAAAAAAAAAGGCAACAACAACTCAGAGGTTTCTTGCTAAGGTGGACGTTTCTCTTGGCAAAACAGAGAGAGAATGCGAGAACCCCTTTTGTCAAAATAGAAGATTTCAGGAATCTCTCTCATGGGAAACCTGCATTATTGTACTATTTATGGCTTTTGACTTGAGATGTCACGAAAGGGTCTTCGGTTGAATAACGAGAGTAGAACAAGCCGCGGTCCATTCATGCCGTTGTTATATAATAATGATTGTTCGGTCCATGGTCTCCGACGGTTCTCCTTTCCTTATCTTCCAACATTAATTAATGCAACAGTGTCGGAGGTGAGTGCATCATTTGGTAAGCTGTCCGAAAGCATCTTGCCATCTAATCTCTTTCCCATTCCCACCACGGGAGTTGGAGAACGATGTGAAACGATTAACGATCAATCAAGTCACGCAAAATGAAAGAATTATCTAAAAAGCCATGAACTTGTCGTGTGACGATCAATTTAGCCTTAAACCTTTCGGTTGTACCAGCTTGATCCCAAATTTTTTGACGACTTGCCAATTTAGTCATAAATTATATGATAATTTGTCAGTTTAGTCATAAACTTTTGAAAAATTTGCTAAGTTGATCATAAATCTATTATTTGAATAATTGGCTAAGAACTATATTGACAAATCGTCAAAAGGTTTAAGACTAAACTGGCAAATTGATAAATTATCAAAAGGTGAAAGATTTAAGACTAAATAGACACAATTGAAATGTTTAAGACTGAATTGATTGCTGTACAATAGGTTTACGATTTTTTGGACAATTTTCCCTTCACAAAAGCATATGAAGCAAAGAGGTAACATTCGAGGAACGTATATGATTAGGAAATTGCACTCGTTGTTGGAGTTCAGATAATATTATATAACCGATGCAAAAAGAAAATGAAAGGGCCGGACGCGATTTGTTTATTTTGTATGATGGTTAGGATTTCATCTCGGGCGGACCCGTTTAGTCGCGTCCTTACTCGTCACCCCGAAAGAGCTCGAACGAATTGCCTACAATCGGACGGAAAAGGTGAACTTAGTTGGGGGGTACGCGAAAAGTGGCTCGGAACGCCGTTCGACTGTAGCAAGATGATCGAAGAGAAGCATGGTCAATCCTCCCGTTTTAATTTGTCAAAGCCCAACGTGTGACCAAGTTCTTCTTTTTGACTTCTCACCTGAATTAGCTATAGCTAGGGCGAAAAGGTAGAAAATGACGAGGGAAAGTTGCAATTGCGGCGTCAAATTTTTCTGCATGTCCTACTCCAATGGAAAAGATGGTGCCGTCGAAATGTATCCGGTCAAATTACCAAACAAGCGTGAGTTGCAATGATCTTTACTCAATAAGATCAAAGCAACGTCCAAGATTTGATTTGTTGACTGTGTAAAATTATGCAGGAGAAACAGCTCAAAGAAACAATTGCTTCAGTACCCATATTTAGGCTCGTCCTAACTGAAGTTTTAAGACAACTTGAGCATCTCGGATACACTAACAGCTTCCTAATATGCGCCGAATTCAAAGTCCCTCTCGCGCGCCACTACCACCGATTCCGTCACAAAAATTGGGCCCCAACATAAAGGAAGCCGATGGACCAAAACAGACCACACACATAATCCATAAGGTCCACTAGATAGAATGTCTGACAAGCTCATAGGTCATAACTGTACGATTAACCCAGAAAGCTCATCGATGGAATGTCTAAAGTCATTGATCATGAGTTTCCAATGAATAGCGTTTAAGTGAAGTTCATGACGAGTGGCAATGATAGTTCGAAAGATGAAAAGAAGTGGAAGTAGAGTGAGAAGGACCCATCAATCAAGGGGTAACTATAGCTAAAGCATCGGCAGCAGTTACAAAATATCTCTAAAGTAGAATGCGAGTCTAGAGACAGTTATATCTGCGAAGGAAGATCAAAATGGAATGTCCCATTAAAGATACATGGGGAATCAAAATAAAGTTTATGTGTGACATTCCGAATTTCAACTCATTTTTTCAAATTTATAAAACGTGTAATTCGTCAGTATGCTTATAATAAAATCTTGCCCGGAAATTGATCACTCTCGGTTATTATTTTCAAAATTGAGATTTCGTTAGAATCGCATTTGATCAAATTTGGCTGTTATTTAAAGCTCGAACTTTGGTATCAAATTTTTCGGAGTTTCGTGACGAATTTAATTGGACGGTGTCGATATTATTGTGGCCAGCCTCGATATTGCCCGGAATATGCGAAAAGTGAAATTTTGACTGGGAGCGGATTTAGACTAGTAGACCTCAATCGTAGTGTGTTTTAGTTATTTTTTTCCGGCTCTTTTTCCTAATTATTAATTAGGATTTTCGGGGACCGTTAGATCATTTTCAGATTTGAATTATGGCCGTCGGATCGCACTTGAGTGCGATATTGATTTTTCTTTCTCTCACTCTCTCTCTTCCCTTCTTCTTCGCCAGTTCCCCCCCCCCAAGTGCATCTAACCTCCCCACTAAACCCCATCATTTCCTTTTTTTTTTCTCTTTTTCTTTTTTTTTTCTTTTCTTCCTTCCTTATGATCTTCTTCTTCTTCCTCTCTTCCTCCCGATTACTTCAACTTCCTCCTCCTCGCTGCCCGACGCCGACCGCCCCTCGCCGAGACCAACCCAGCCACCGCCCACCATCTGCCTCATGCCTCTGTAGCCCTGACCCAGTCGCGCCACCATCCGTCGCCGCAACTGCCTGTCGCCAGCCTGCCCGCGCGACACGACAGCAGTAGCTCATCATTGTGTTCACCTCAGCCCGATGCTGCCCAACCGCTCGCCAACTTGCCCTCCATCGCCCGGCCACCCGCGACGTCGCCGTGTCACCTCAGGCTACCACGCAACCTCTCTTTCCCCTTGTTTCTCTCTCTTCGACTCCGCCTTGTCCAGTCACCGCGGCTAGGCTTCGCCAAGCCGCCGGTTAGCTTGTCCGGCCTCACCCCGCCGCTTGCAACACCGCCGTGCCGCCCATTGCTGCCACGAGCCCAGCTCACAGCCCGTAGCTCGCCAAGCCTAGCTTGCCCCTGCCCAGCTCCGCTCATCACCTTGCACCGCCATCCCGGACGTCCGCCGCCATCTAAGCTGCCCAGCTGCCGCCACTTTGGCCATGAACAACCCCCGAGCAGCCCATAGCAGCTACCTCCCCTCATCGCGCCTGTTCGCCACTCGCTAGAGCAATCCGAGAACACCGCGGACCGCCCTCGTCGCCACCCTCGTCCTCGCGTCTTCGCTGACATTAACCGAGTAAGTTAACCCCTAATCTCATGTTTAGGGTATTAAACTTGTTTTGGGTAGTTTAGATTATATTTAGATTAAATTATTAATTGTTAAGTAGGATTAGACGATAGGTTATTGGTAATAGTTCGATAAGCTATGATTATTTGCATGATAAGTTATTGTGGTGTTTGCTATAAGCTATCGAGTATTTAATGATAAGTTATCAATTATTTTCGGAATTAAATATTATTTTATTATTAAATAAATTATTTTAGGATTTAATATTAATATTTTATTATTAAATAATTAATTTCCGAAATTAAATATTAATATTTTCGAAAAATTTCTAGCGTTAAATTGTGATTTCTATGCTTGAATTATAATATTTATGCTATGAATTGCTGTGTTAATTAGTTGTTATAGTTAAATAATTTTAATAACTATTTTCACGAAGGGATTTCGAGTTTTCAAGAAACAATTATTTTCATCGCCATGTTTACAAAATAAATTTGATGTCTTGAGAAAGAAAGCATATTTGAAATGAGTATTACAAATTGATTAACTGTTTGTATGTGTGACCACTTGGTTTGTTATGCGGCATTGTGTGAGCACTATTCATAAATGCATGGGCTAATTGAAAAGATAATAATTTGTCGGAATGCTTGTGTGCTTGTGTGGTCACACGTTGGAGCCGTCTTTCTATAAATCGCTTGACAATGCTTGATTTATTGGAGTCTTGCTGTAGATCGTTTGACAATACTCGATTTATCAGATACTTGGAGATTATCTGGATTGTCGATACTCTGAATGCCTTGTCGCGACCCAAGGTCGGACTCGATGCTTCTTACGGGATGCCATCTTACTGTAGATCATTTGATATTGTCGTATTGGAATGCCGTCTTACTGTAGATTGTTTGACATAACCGTGCCCGACGGGGCGGGACGAAACCCGGTTATGCCAAAAGATTGCCATCTTGCTGCAGATCGCTTAATGTGTAGTGGCCCCGAGGGATCGTAATAACTGGAATACGTGAGATGTATAGTGTCTGATTATGTGATAGAAACTACTGGGCATAGTATGGGATGCACCCAAGTGAATTTTATCTTATAATCGAGACACGTGCACCTGTGATGCATTGATGTATGGGAAATCTATTTAAATGTTTCGAGTATGTGATATGTTCATTTCATCAACGAGTGTACCAAGGCGAGGTAAGGATGCCCATGATTGTTTAATGATGTTGTTGTTGATGTGATATTGCCTAGTTAGGAATCCTCATGCGAGTTGGCCTTTTAAATGGGGTTTAGGCCGTTAGCTTATTGAGACTTTCATCTCATTTGTTGTTGTTAACCTTTTTCGGGGCCTTAGCATGTACATGCACCCAGTTTGGTTCAGGGTGTTTGGAAGCTGGCTTTTTAGGTTTGACCTGTTGGTGGAATAGATTGACCCAAGCATGGTATCTTTTTGTTAGCTTTTTGTGGTATCGCCCGAAGTGGGCTTGTAAGAATGTTCCCAAGAATTAATCAATTGAAAATCAAAATAGTATTGTTTGATTGTTGTGATTTATTTTCCTAACTATCCCTATTTATTGTTGTTGTCCGGAGATTGTTGTAATCGCTTCTGCATGCGTAATTAAATGATAAAATGAAGGATTGGCGATGAGTCCCAGGACGTCGCCTCTCAACGACCGAAGAGGGGTGTTGCGTACCCGTGTGGTTCGGGGCATGACATTATATGACACATATCTCAGCACACACTCAACAAAGAAAAGACATTGCAAATTAGGGCTGTGCAGCCGGATCGATTCTACCTAGAAATCTTATCAGACCGCCTTGAAAATCAATTTGGTTCCAAGTTCCTGTTGGAACTAGTCCAATTCCTAGTTCAAAGTGAAGAACCACCCGGGAACCAAATAGAATTTGGAATCGATTTCATAAAGCCTAAAAATCCTAGTTTTCTTTAGGCATATTTTTCTCTATCTCTCTCCTTTATCTCTGCTATCTCTAAACTCACTCAAACACTTCATGACTCTCTCTCTTGCTTGCAACTCACACTCCTCCTTGCTCGCCCTCACTCATTCTTGACTCGCTTTTTCTCGCTCGCCCTCATTCATCTTTTACTTGAACCATTTTGTTGCTCATATTATTTTGTTGTAAAAAATGAAACCAAAAAGAGGAACAAAAGAAAAACAAATTCTTGGATAGACCCCAGCAGCAAGCTAGAAAAAAAAAAAGGATGGGTTACAAGATTAGTTCCAGGGTAAATAGGGTAGGTTTTAAGTTCCAAAAACTAGAAACTGATTCTAACAGGGTAAGTTCTAAGTTCCACGTTCCACGTCTAGAATGTACCCATCTTGAAACCAATCCCCCTTACTATGAACAAGAATCAAGAGACAAAAAAAATCACGAGAAGCCCATAGTTTTAGGTGAAGGTCATTTAGATTAGAGTTTGTTCAAGTTTCGATTCAAATTCGACTAAGATTGGGTTTCCTAATTCTAGCACTTGTCTCTCATTGTAAAAATTTTCTAGTCCTCTCTTGTAAGTTTGTCACTTTCCCTACGCACTTCATTAATTTCCTTTAAGGGGTTTATGTCCAATTTCAGCAATCGAGCAAATATGACATCCAAGAATGTAAGTCCTATTATGTTTTGATTCGGTGCAATTTTCTTATTTGTTTTCAATTTATCGTTTGCTCATTGGTTTTTACTAATACGAATTTTATAAAGTCATTGAGGTTTCAAGGCATATTAAATATTATTTACTTTTGATTTGAAGTCAAATTTTTTATACTTCAAATGATAAAAAAATAGTGCAGAAAATAGGCTTAAAGGATGAAATTCCAGAGAAAATACCAAAAATATATATCTCACCTTCCCCGGGGTACCCAAATATGTACCTCTACTTTTTGAAAATCTAAAATACATATCTAGGTTTTACTTTTGGAGATTACTCTGCACCTTCACGTTGATTATTCTCGGGTCCTTATTTGCAAAAGTGTCGTTCTCTTTCCAATAATGCCATCCCCAAATTCTAGATTCTCAAACCTACCAAAAGCACCCAAAATCAACTACACACCAAATCACGCAAATCCTAAGTAAGATGTCTGCCGGGAGAGGCAATTCAATCTTTTCAACGTGGGATTTTGCTTGGAAGTTAAAGATATGTGAGTGGTCATTCATTCAAAAGCAATTGCACATTTTTGTTACCTTTTCGTAATTCAATTATGTCATCAACTATAGATATGAAGCACATTTAAAACCACCCCCCCGCCCCCCCTCAAAAAAAAAATGTTGGCATTACGAGTCTTGTGACCCCTCCTGCTCATTGTGCACCAGTTCCTATTTTCGGCCCATCTTTTCGATTTCCGGTTACATAGACATTTTAAAAATTCATTAGCAACAATGAAGATTGTTCAATTTCAAGAGCCCCTTTCACAAATTCTATGCCATCAACTAATCGATAAATAAGCAGGTCCAAAACAAAAATGTTTTCTATGTACTCGTCCACCTCAAAGAATTAAAACTTCTAATGAAATTAGAAAAAAAAACCAAAGTTCCATCGCAATTTCTTATCTGATTTTACATGCACAACGAAATTCAACAAGTTTTCCCTAATTCTCCGCAAAATAATCACAAAACATGGGAATGATCAAAACATGATGTGACTATCCAAATTTATATATAAGAAATTGAATTTAAGATAATTTATCAACCAAATTTATCATGTTCATAGCTATAATATATATAATTTGATAAATTAAGCCACGAGGGGATTGGTAAGGAGATAAGATAATTTAAGAAATGCTTGAACATGATGTGACTATCCAAGCACAAAACATGTTGCATTATTTATATAAAGCTCATTAACTATAAAAAAAAAAAATGCTTGTTGCATTAATTTAATGGCTCGAACGAATCCAAATTGAACACTTGGGATCCATAAAATTCCCCCTAGTAAAATAGAATATAAATGGATATATATCAGCATGTCGGTTTGACAAAGAGGACCAGCACGTGGGAATGATCTTAAATTTTTTTTTCCCTCTTTTATTTTTTAGCCGGCAAAAGAAAATAAGTTCTCGCATCTGGGGTGTCCGCGCACGTGCGGCGACTTGTTCCTTCGGAACCGAGACTATTCAAAGTCAAAGTCAGGTTTGACCGAGGGGTGGTCAGCTTTTCAAAGGGTTTTACTTGGCTGACGCGGCGCTTCCTCAGGAGATGTGCGTTCTAAATCGGACGGCAATAAATGTGCTTCATATACTTTTCAGCTTCGCTTAATCCAATGCATATTATCGCTCTCCTAATCTTTCAAAAAATATTTCGACCAAAAAATAAAAAATCTTTCAAATTTGGATTATCATTATGCTCATCACTGTACAATTTTTGAATTTTCTCGATAGCATCTCCCAAAGAGAATGAACAAGGATAAAGACATTTCAATTGTATCGTACACTTAAACCAGCTAATCGGATCGGCTAACTACATATATCGAGAAGCGACATCGCATTTTACCATTTCTACATTTGAACTCGCAATGACTCGTGCGCGTAGTTTTGATGCGTTCATCGCCGTTAATTGTGTTCATTTTGATTTCTATTAGTATTTGGGAAAGTTTAAAGCAGAAGTTGAGGGCCATAATGTATTCTAAAGGAAGAACTTCCCATTCGGAGACAGTTTATCTTCTTTTGGATCAAATGCTCGATCTTGTGGCTTTTGGACCTTCCAAATCAATATGATTTACTTATAATTATGTTCATTTTTATTCCATCAGTATTCGGTAAAGTTTAGACCACATGTTGAGAGCCATAACTCCATTGTTTTTTTTTGCCATACCTTCAATCTCGATTCGGTATGCCAACAAAATGTCCAATCTTCTATTACGAAACTATGAATAACCCATCGGGGGGGTTGGTAGCGGGCAATCCGACTCGCCATTACTGAGAGTCAAAGGCGAGACTTCTATAACTGAATTGGACTTTTCTTTTTCCCCCAAATGCGGAATACTAGTTTTGAATTTACATGTGAGTCCATAGTTGAAATGACAGAAATAGCCACAGCGTCCTTGCTCCGCGATCGATTCTCCTACGAAAACTCATTAGCATTTGTAGAAGCGCCATGTCAAACTATTTGACAAAAAGCGGTGGATCCATCTATTCACGTGCCTGAAATCGACGATCCAATCACAGCTTTTTTGGGTAGATACAGATGATGATTAAGATCTCCAAGTGAAAGCGAAATGGATTGGATGGAACTCGCTCTATCTCTTCTTTAAAGCACAGTAAGGTCACAGGCCCCACAATGGGAAAGCCCCTCTTCAAAAGTGGAAATCTTGGAACCTGATTCGTGTCGCAAGTTGCAACCCTCCCCACCAACCAATCGAGGCAACTTTAATTCCGATCAAAGAAAAGCATCCACGCGTCTTCGATGATGGCACTGATTAAAATACTAACATAATGCTAGAAAGGACCAAAATCTATGGCCCTCTCCTTCCAAGACAGGACATGAAAAAGGAGGGAGTTCAAACATCGAGGGAGTGGGCCGCCACCACGTATCCTAATGGGGGAACTGACACGGTGGGAAGGCTTATCCGCAAGAGAAATCACAGAGAATGTGTCTAGTACCATTGTATCCATGAACAACCCAAAAAAGGGTTAAATACATTATCTCTTGTGCATTATAGTCACGGCGAAACTCGGCTTATCGAATGAATTTTCGCGGACGTCTATCGAATGAGATTGCTTTACCGGGCATCGAGCTTTCGTCCTATCTAATGGCCATTTTTTTTTTTTTTGGTCGAAATCTAATGGCCATTTGAACGACGCGACACGATTTGACTTATCGAACTTTCTCCGTACGGTTTGATATGCCTAACATCGGACATTTCCTTGGCACTTCAGATGGCACCAAGAGATGAGATGTGTTCCGTCGAATCGTTGATTTCCTTATCCTGACATCCTGAACAGGTTCGTAGGGTACGAACATGGAGGAAGTTGTTCCATGTGAAGCCTCTAATTTTCTAATGAAAAAGTTGAATTTTTCTTTATCTGCAAGTGTACGTATGGATGGACTTGAATTTGAGGCGTGACAAACTGAGAAAATATTAAACAAAAGCAATTGAATGAGAAACGATTGACCGTCGACAAAGCATTGACGGGCAACTGGACAAAAGGCAGCTCGCAGATTCATGCTATGAAGGCAAAAGGAAATCGTCGTGCTGCTTTGTTTTAACCGAGTATATGTATATTTTAATATGTGAATAGGGCACGTTTCTATTTGCACCTAAAAGAGCCACTAGCCACGCAGGGAACTTTCATGGAAACCGGGGGTTCCTTAGAAGAGTTTACTTCCAAAACGGGAGTCGTCAAAGACAAAATATCAATGTGCATGAATCTCTCCCGCTATATATGCTCGTCATCTTCTTCAACCTCTAAGAATTCCCTTCCAAACTAACAACATTCTCCTCTCTCTCTCTCTCTCTCTCTCGCTTTCGAGATACGAGTGATTTAGCCTAAGAAATTGACGTACCCAAGATTGGATTTTGAGCAATTGAGCATCAGGAAATCGCGGTGGAAACATGTATGCACAGAGTTTCCAAGAGTCCGACCCGGCCCTCCTTGAATCCATAAGCAGGCACTTGTTACTCGACGACTCGGAGAGTCAACTCCTCCCGAGTTGTCCAAACGGAACTCGGCCGTGGAGCACCAGCCTCGGCGGTAACTTGTGCTCATATCTGGCCGAGAACTGGGGAGAGCTCCCTCTCAGAGAGGACGACCCGGACGATATGGTCCTCTACGGGCTCCTAAACGGGGCTGAATCGATCGGTTGGGCCCCGTTGGGCTTGCAGGAGGCCAGCCAGCCCGGCTTCGCGACGGAGATTTCTGTGAAGCCGGAGCCGGAGTCCTTCCCGGCGGCGCCTTGGTTGATGGGGTGCACCACGTTTCCGCCGCCCGCGGCAGTCCCGGCGAGGGGGAAGCACTATAGGGGAGTGAGGCAGCGGCCATGGGGGAAGTTCGCGGCGGAGATCCGCGACCCGGCAAAGAACGGGGCCCGGGTCTGGCTCGGGACTTACGAGACCGCGGAGGACGCGGCGCTGGCCTACGACCAAGCCGCCTACAGGATGCGCGGCTCGCGGGCCTTGCTCAATTTCCCGCTCCGGATCAATTCGGGTGAGCCCGAGCCGGTCAGGGTGAGGTCGAAGCGATCTTCGCCAAAACATCCATCTCCAGAGCCGTCGACTCCGTCGTCGTCGTCGTCGTCGTCGTCGTCATCACTGGACAACGGCTCTGGAAAGAGGAGGAAAAAGACGACGACAACGGGCTCCTCAGCAGCGGTTCCGGCGGCGGCACAAGTGGCGGCATAAGAGAATGGGGCGGAGGGGGGCTCCAAGTAGGACACCAAGCGGGAATGTCCACAAGTGGCGAGCAGCTGTTAGTTGGCTTATGATTGACATCATCTTTTTGGCCACATCATGCGGCACCAATGTGGGTCAGGACAGAGAAAGAACCTTTGTGCAAAATTCTTCTGTTTTTTTGTTTCCATTTGGATGTGTTTTTTTTCTGCCGAGGAGGATGTTTTGTGATAATGTAATGTGAACCAATTCAGAAACGAGTGAGATTGGAAAGGGCTTTTCCTGGAAACTTTGGGCTGGTCATTTCTGTTCCTTTTTTGGCAAGTAGGGTCTCGCGTATATCTTTTCATTGAAAGGAATGACGAGAAATTTCTATTGAATGATCCCGAGGCACTATGTATGTCGCGGAGCAGCAGGAAGTGATCGACATGAGCCACATGGTTGGAACTCAGATGTTGCGTTCGCACCATGAGGGATTCCTGGCACTCGTTCACTTTGGACAACAGGAGAATTACTGTATAGTGGGAGAAAAGGAGAGATTACTTCCGGAGTACGTAATGATTTCTCCCGTCGATACAGATGTGCGATGCCGACCTCGAATGAGGAATTAAAGAATGACTTCTATCTAATTAAAATCAAACGAGGGCCCTTCACTCAACCTTGGTATAGTTCAAGGGCATTCGCCCTACCCATTACCTTTTCTTTTTTTGGTCAAAGCCCTACCCATTACTTGAATCCATCCACAATGGGATAATTATAAAAAAAAAAAATTCTAAATCTAATTCGATCCGAAACTTTTCAATTGAGTCACTTTAATCCTAAATCTTTTGACGATTTATCAATACAATTCACTGACGTGAACGCCGACTGTTTTACGTGGAACAACAAGTGCCGACATAGATAATTCTGCAATTTGTTAAAAAAAATTTAGAAGTGTTTTTATAAAGTTTGTATAAATGTGTATTATTATTTTTTTCTTTCTTTTCCTTTTTGTTTTAGGCAAGGGGACCCTTGCCTGCCCATGGTTAGAAGACAAAAAAATAAAATCAAAAAATTTCAAAAATTGCAAAAATTGTCCATATCAACCCTAGTCATCCACGCCGGCCGTGTCACGTAAGATGGTCTATGTCCACATTAGCTATTACAGGTAAAAATTAGCCAAAAAAACTATATTGACAAATCGTTAAAAAGGTTTATGATTAAATTTATCAAATTAAAATGTTTTGAATCGAATTAATTACGATAAATTGATGACTTTTTTGGATAATTTTCCCGGTCAACAATATACACCCACATTAACATCATACTTAATTACAACAGGAAAATTACCAAAAAAGTCATAAATCCATTGCAATTGTGCTAATTTAGTCATAAGCCTTTTTTTTTGCCAATTCAATCCTAAATATTTTGCAATTGTGTTAATTTAATCCATCCGACCACTTTTGACCGGCCAGCGCTGACATGGACGCCGGCCGACTGACGTGGCATTATTTTAATATATATATTTTTTATTTTTTTGGATTTTTTATATTTTTTTCCTTTATCTTTCTTTTTTTCTTTCCAACTAGGGGGAGACTCGCCCTCGCCAGCACTGGCGAGGGTGAGCCTCGCCCAACTCCGATGAGGGCGAAGCTCGCCATTGCTAGGCAAGCTCGACCTTGCCAGATCTGGGTGAGGTCAAGCTCGCCTAGCCATGGCTAACTGCCCTCGCCGCCGCTGGGCGAGCTCGACCTCTCCCAGATCTGGGCGAACTCGAGCCTCGCCATGGCTGTGAGACGACGAGACTCGCCCTCGCCGGCACTGGCAAGGGCCGGTGAAGGTGGAGCTTGCCATGGTTGGGCGAGCTCTACTCTCGCCGTCGCTGGGCGAGCTCAACCTCACCCAGATCTGGCGAGGTCAAGCCTCGTCATGGTTGTGCGATGGCGAGGGTCGGCGATGGTAGAGCTCGAAATTTTTTTTTATTTTTTTCCTTTCTCTATTTTTTTTTTGCCTTTCCTTCTTCATCGGTGGCCGAACCGGCCAGGGGCTAGGGCCGACTCGCTGGCCACTGGGGAGGCTCGCCCTCACTAGCACTGGCAAGGGCGAGCCTCGCTGTCACTAGGCGAGGCAAGGCAAGGGTGGAGCTCGCCATGGCTGGGCAAGCTCAACCTCACCTACAACCATGGCGAAGCTCGACCTCGCCAGATCTAGGTGAGGTCGAGCTCGCCCAACGGCGGCGAGGGCAGAGCTCACCCAACCATGGCGAGCTCCGCTCACACCAGCCCTTGTTGGAGCCGGGCGAGGGTTGCCCTCGCCAGTGCCGGCGAGGGCGAGCCTCCCCAGTGGCCGGTGAGGCCACCTTGCTAGCAAGCCTCCCCTTGGCCGGTTCGGCCAGGGGGAAGAAGGAAAGCAAAAAAAAGAGAAAGGAAAAAAAATCGAAAAATTAAAAAAAATGTCAAAATAATGCCACATCAACCATCCCGAGGCCGGACGGAGTCCACATCAACACCAGCCGGCCAAAAGTGGTCGGATGGACTGAATTGGTACAATTGCAAAAGATTTAGAACTGAATTGGCAAAAAAAAAAGTTTATGACTGAATTGGCACAATTGCAATAAGTTTATGACTTTTTTGATAATTTTCCCTAATTACAACCTATGTGTACCCTAAATCTCGTCAAAGAAATCGGTATATGCGTCAAGCAAATGAAGGGGAAGCGACTATTCCACAACTATTGCTTATATGCAAAGCCGACCACGAGGTTCACGATGCCCAACGGACAAAGTTTTGATAAGACTGTGAACAGCATCGTCCCCCTGGCGGCTCCATACGGATTCTTCGAACCATGATCGGTTGCTGCTGCTGCTCTCAAATCGTATGGAAAAGTCTTAACAGTAAAGTTCTGCATCGTCCGCTCCCTCTCTTCTCTGACCACGAAAGTTCTCAACTCGAGACTTTCTTCCGGTTTTGGTATTGATAATGTCAATGCGTGATCTTCATTTTCCAATCTTCATTTCAAAATACACGACCCCTTTCTCTCATATTCACAATATAACTTTTGTGAAAGTTCACAAGGAAGCCAAGCATATCAAGAAAAATCTCTCTGGAAAATATAATTTAACCTTGACGTTCCACTTCCTCACAATCACCCATGTCGTCGAGGCCTTATCCGTTCATACTCTCGAAACGTGTTATGGTTTTTCAAACCCCTACACTATCGGTCATTTCTCTCCCTTTCCTTTCCGTATCATCTCATGAACTAGTACCGGGGTTAGGTGATAGAAACCCCTAAGCATATAGCCAAATCATTTTATGCATCATGCAAAGTAACGATGTCATTCGAAACCGAGAAGTTGATGATGCATACCTTCCACATAATATGTACTGAACTCATCAAGCCATGGTGAAGCATCAAAAGGAAGCTGTCTCCTGTGCAAAGTAACAAACTTACAAGTTTCAGCCCCAAAACATCCATTTCACCACTTTTGGACACAGCAGCACCAACTAAACCCAAAGATTTGTTCCTCTACCGATGGTTATTCAGGACAGATAACCTGCTAAACCAGTTAATAGGCATATAAGTGAACAATCCACAAGTGACAGATCACAGGCCCTCTAGTGAGTAGCAAGTTATTCTTATGGATGTTTTAACATGATACTATAAATGCACCGACGTCCTTTTGGGAAAGCGACGATCAGTATGTCAGCAGTGAGGTTAACTTGACGAGCTCCATTATAGACATTATATGCCTCAAACCTTCTTAGAAAGGGCTATGACGTTGAAGTTGAGCGAATCTGGATTTTTCTGGATCATTTCTTGGATGACTTTAGCCGCATCCTGTCATGCAATAAAATGATTAGATAAAACTCCAATAGAATGGATGATAATAGTAGATGACAAGTGCCACAAAAAAAAAAAATAATAGAGGCAATTACACAAATGGTCCCTGAACTTTTGTTCAGTGTGCAATGTCACATCTGAACTTTTAATTTGCTCAATGTGATACATGAACTTTAGCTCAATGTGCAACATCATCCATGAACTTTTAATTTGTTCAAAGTGGTATCTAAACTTTTGGTACATATCCAATTTAGTCTCTGAATTATACAAAAATGTTCAATGTTGTCCTTCCCTAAACTTGAATTAATGGAAGGACAACATTGAACATTTTTATATAGTTCAAAGACTAGATTGAACATATATCAAAGTTCATGAATCACATTGAACAAATTAAAAGTTCAAGGATGACATTGCACATTGAGCTAAAGTTTAGAGACCACATCGAGCAGATTAAAAATTCATGGACCACATTGAATAAATTAAAAATTTAGGGGTGACATTGCACACTAAATCAAAGTTCATGAATTATTTGTGTTATTTTCTCAAATATTAGTTGGCTTATGATTGACATCTTTGTGGCCACATCATGTGGTACCAATGTGGGTCAGGACAGAGAGAGAACCTTTGTGGAAATTCTTTTGTTTTTTTGTTTCTTTTTGGATGTGTTTTTCTGCCCAGGAGGATGTTTTGTAAGACACAAGCGGAGATGGAAAGAGAAAGGGCTTTTCCTAGAAATTTTTGGGCTGTTCATTTCTGCTCCTATTGGCAAGTAGGGTCCCGCATGTAAGTGATCGATATGAGCCACATGGTTGTAGCTTAGATGTTGCATTCACACCATGAGGGTGCGAGATTTGGCATTGCTCGAGCGCGACTCTGCGTTGCCTTGGCACTCATTCACTTTGGACAATAGGGAAAATTCACCGTATGGTCTCCAAAATGTATTCCTCCTTCGCTCAACGGCGGCGCGGACTCGTGCGAGGAAAGGAGAGATTGCTTCCGGAGTACGTAATGACTTCTCCGAACGATACAGACGTGTTGTGTCAACCTCGGTATCGTTCAAGGGCATTTGCCCTACCCATTACCATTTTTTTTCTGGTCAAAGCCCACCCCCTTACTTGAATCCATCAACAATGGGATAATTATAAAAAAAAATCATAAATCTAATTCAATCCGAAACTTTTCAATTTAGTCACCTTAATCCTAAATTTTTAATGATTGACTAATATAATTCGGTGACGTGGATGACGGTCGTTCTACGTGGAGCAGCCGATGCCGACATAGATAATTTTGCATTTTTTACAAAAATTTTGGAAGTTTTTATAAATTTTGTATGATTGTGTATTATATACTTTTTTTTATTTCTTTTCCTTTTTGTTTTCACCGTAAACTGGCAAGGGAACCCTCGCCTGCCCATGGTTAGAAAAAAAGGAAGACAAAAGATAAAAAATTATTCTTACCAAAAAGAAAAAAGATAAAAAATTACAAAAATTATCAACATCAACGCCGGCCGTGCCATGTATGATGGTTTGTGTCCACATCGGTGATTACCGGTCAAAATTAATCAGAAGAACTACACTGACAAATTATTAAAAAGATTTAGGGCTCAATTGGCCAAATTGAAAATGTTTTGAATCGAATTAAGTACAATAGATTGAGGATTTGTTTGGATAATTTTACCGATCAACAATATACGCCCACTTTAACATCTCACTTAATTACAACCTATTTAATTAAATTTGTACTCTAAATCTCTTCAAAGAAATCGGTATATGTGTCGAGCAAATGAAGGGGAAGCGACTAACTCCACAACTTCATTTATATGCAAAGCCGACCACGAGGTTCACGATGCCCAACGGACAAACAAAGCTCTGATAAGACAGTGAATAGCATCGCCCCCCCGGCGGCTCCATACAGATTATTCGAACCATGAACGTCTGCTGCCGCTCTCAAATCGTATAGAAAAGTCTTAACAGTAAAACTCTGCATCATCCCCTCCCTCTCCTCTGATTACGAATGTTCTTGACTCGAGACTTTCTTCCGGTTTTCGTATTGGTGATGTCAATGCGTGATTTTCATTTTCCAAGCTTCATTTCAAAATACACGACCCCTTTCTCTC
Source organism: Syzygium aromaticum (assembly GCA_024500025.1). NCBI lineage: Eukaryota > Viridiplantae > Streptophyta > Magnoliopsida > Myrtales > Myrtaceae > Syzygium > Syzygium aromaticum. The sequence continues at coordinate 3,047,218 of CM044889.1, read as the reverse complement.
ATGTTCATATATCTTTTCTGTAGTTCTCAAGGAAGCCAAGCATGTGAAGAAAGTCTCCCTGGAAAATATAATTTAGCCTTCACGTTCCACTTCCTCACGATCACGCTTGTCGTCGAGGCCTTACCCGTGCATACTCTTGCAAAGTGCTATGGTTTTCAAACCTCTACACTACCAGTCATTTCTCTCCCTTTCCTTTCCGTATCATCTCATGAACTAGTACCGGCTAGGTAATAGAAACCCCTAAGCATATAGCCAAATCATTTTATACATCATGCAAAGTAACGATGTCATTCGAAACCGAGAAGTTGATGATGCATACTTTCCACATACTATGTACTGAACTCATCAAGCCATGGTGAAGCATCAAAAGGAAGCTGTCTCCTGTGCAAAGTAATGAACTTACAAGTTTCAGCAGCAGAACATCCATTTCACCACTTTTGGACACAGCAGTACCATCTAAACCCAAAGATTCGCTCCTCTACCGATGGTTATTCGGGACAGATAACCCGCTAAGCCAGTTAACAGGCATAAAAGTAAACAACCCACAAGTGACAGATTACAGGCCCTCCCTCCAGTGAGTAGCAAGTTATTCTTATGGATGTTTAACATGATACTATAAAAGGACCGACATCCTTCTGGGAAAGCAACGATCAGTAAGTCAACAGTGAGGGTAACTTGACGAGCTCCATTATCAACATCATATGCCTCAAACCTTCTTAGAAAGGGCTATGACGTTGAAGTTGAGTGAACCTGGATTTTTCTGGATCATTTCTTGGATGACTTTAGCCGCATCCTGTCATGCAATAAAATGGTTAGACAAAACTCCAATAGAATGGGTGACAATAGTAGATGACCAACACCACAAAAAAATAATAATAATAATAATAAGGGACTATTACACAAGTGGTCCCTGAATTATGACCCAATGTGCAATGTCACCTTTGAACTTTTAATTTGTTCAATGTGGTTCCTGAACTTTAGCTCAATGCGCAATGTCATCCTTGAACTTTTAATTTGTTCAATTGGTCCCTAAAATTTTTATATATGTCCAATTTAGTCCATAAATTATACGAAAATGTCTAGTGTTGTCATTCCCTAAACTTGAATTAATGGAAAGACAATATTGAATATTTTCATATACTCTAAGGACTAGATTGAACTTATACTAAAAGTTCAAGGACCACGTTGAACAAATTAAAAGTTCGGGGATAACATTGCGCATTAAGCTAAAGTTCAAAAACCACATTGAACAAATTAAAAATTTGGAGATGACATTGCACATTGGATCAAAGTTTATGGACCATTTGTATCATTTTCTCAAATAATAATAAAGGGTGACCAAGTTGCTAGATCATATGAATTAAAGAACATCAGGAAACATCCCTATGGAGTAGGCTGTTATACAAGTCGCTTGCACCAGAAACCCATTCCTGCCCCAAGACCCCCCACCCTTACTCACCCCATACCACAATGCCGTTAGTATAGTTTCCAAAGAACCTAGCAAATCCTAGATAACAGCTAAGGAGGCAAATTAGAAGATAAAGTCAGAAAAATTGACAGCTAACCTCCAATAAGCTGCTCGGTGAGGATGGACCATGTGATATAGGACTGGACTTTCTTCCATCCAGCTCAAACAATTCACCTAAATATTTGAGAAGGCAACTGATCCCATTAGATCAACAGACTTTGTCAAGTGGTTGGTGAGCCTTTGCCTTAAGATAAACACGAGTTTGCTAGCGGAAAAAAAAAAAAGCACGTGGAGAGAGATAGAGAGAGAGAGAGAGAGGAGGAAGAGAAGGTAGAGGGGAGCTCTGCTTACCATCTACACATGTAAAGCAGATAAAATGTGTGTCAACGTTGTCCGGTGCCTGTCAAGAATAATCAGTGAGACAGGATGAACAGTCAGTGCTCAAAGTTAACAAGGAAAATTTAGCTCATAGTGCCAGAACAATCCTTTGACCATGGATTAGTGTAAAAATGATCCATGCAATCAATATCTAAAGTTCTCAAGGATAATAAAACCTTACCTGTGTATCACCAGCTGCCGCAGCTACTGAGTGAGCAACTTCCATGTCTCTATCATTCTCCAGAAACACAGCTCGCTAAGAACATAGAGGGAGAAAAATGCAAAGACTATGAGTTAATCAGAAGAAACTATTGCTAAACAGAATGATGGAACTCTGTGAGCACTGTGTGCTTATTCATTCATGAGAGAGAGAGAGAGACAGAGAGATTACTCGAAAAGGATCCATATCTGCAGTGGACTTGAAGAACCTATCAAAATAGGATCCTTCCACTGAAGGAGCGGAAAAGGAAAAATATATGTCAAAAGGAGTTTAAATAGAGGCAGTCATATAGTAAAGAAAATTCTAAAAAAAAAATACATGAATATTTATCCTCTACATAAAAGAATCTTCTACTAGCAAAATTCCTGATAAAGAGTGTAGCCATCATTGCAGATATGAAATTGCATATTCCACATCATAATTCAATATTTTGCCTTCTAGTCATGAAAAAGTTAGTATGAGGCGGTAAATATGATAGCTCTAATCCATGTAAAGAAGATGTTCAGGTATTGCCCTTTTCTTCAAAGTTCTCTGGATGGCAGTAGTAGCTTTCCTTTTCCCTTCTCTTCCCTTCTTTGGTTGTTTGGACCTTTTATTATTTTATTTTTTTTACATTGCTAAAGCTGTCTCCCAAGGTTTACATACATCTTAGACTGGCTGATACCAACACTTTAGGGTCCTAATGGTATCATCATTCCTCCAAATCCTTAATGATTCTTCCCTAAGTCAGTTTGATTGGGGTGTGAAAATGTACCACCAGTCAATCATCCTACAGAAAGGGCTCATGATGCCTATGTGCACCCTCTACAGCACTCTTAACAAGAATTCCGAGGATTTGGAGGATGTATGCTTCTTCACAAGCTTATCATGCGCTTACAAGGAGCAGAGACAGTCCAAATAAAGGAAACTAGTGGAAACTTACGAAGCTTAATCTCTGAAGTGATGTTCCCAACAGCATGCAGAAGTCCAACTGTTCCACAAGCATTGCCCACAGTTTGTTTCATGAAATAAACTTTACTGCTAGACTCCTAACATCAGGATGATAAGCAGAAGTCATGACCAAAGTTTACCAAAAAATTTTGAAAGAGAGATGAATAAATATTGTAACTAAATATTGTAAAATGACTACCAAGAGCTGTGAATATTTGAAGCATTATCGCACACTATTATAGAATAGAAATTAGCAACAGAATAAATAGAAGTAAAACACAATGGGTTTCATCCATTATTAATTTCAAAGGCATCAATGAAAGTGTGTTCAAAATAAACATTCTTCAATACATTTATGACATATGTGTAAAAAAACTAAGAAAGCCTACCTTCGTCAAACTTTCTTGCTGTATTCTCTCTTCTTCCGACTAAAACAGAGAAAGCGTCATGCGAGTCAGCACAAAGTATCTCGTCTCACTATATCCACAAGGAATCGACAGACATACTAAGAAGGATGGAAGCACAACGAAATCTAGGCACCTGTGACGTGATGGGATAGAGGAACAAAACAGCGAGCACAGGCTTCGGGACCATCTCCAAGAGTTCACCATCTAACCCGAAGACGTCGAAGCACTCGACCTCATCCTCTGGAAGACCAAGGCCCCACAAGAACTGAAAAAGAAAAGAACCCAGATAGCCATCCGCAAAAGAAAGTTTTCTAAATAGATCAATCTACCGGTTATGTGATACAGACCAACCCAAAGAAATCCACATATGTCATTCTACATATGCATGGCGAAGCATAACACCGACAAGAGGTTTTTTTTCGGCCAATTGACTAGAGGTGATAATGAAAAAACTACAGATATTGCAAACTTTGTTAATTTCACACAGAGACCAGAGCAGCATAGCCATAATCGAACAATCTGGACAGAACCAGCTTCTAGAATGGTGTCATTGCTGAATTACATGCAAAACCATAAACCAGTTATTTATGGACCCAATAATCAGACCCAACTTCACCATTAAGTGCAATCACCGTCAACATTCATTTAAGCAATTAAGATCAGGACTGCCCAGTCATCTTTTTTCTTTTTTTTTTTAAGTCTGTCCTATTTCTAACTCTCCTCTCACTCTCTAACTTTTGCCTTGCCTCTTGCAAAGCGCCGGAGTTGAACCCCACACCTGTGATACTGGCATCCCCCCCAATCCCTTTACCAGCAGGGCCGCATGCCAATTGGCACTGCCCAGTCACTTCAGTAACAACAAAATCAGCCAATTCAGGCTCATCTCCAAGAGCAAATTGATCAGCTGCAAAGCAAGGTACAAAAATCCCTCTTCACCAGTCAACGTAATCCTCGACCAGTGCGCAAGAACTGTTTGCGTTCGTTTCACACAATTCCATCCGCGTCGAGATCAACAAACACCGACTCTCTCCTTACCCAAAAAAAAACAAACACCGACTCCCAAACACCCCCAATCGCGAACCACATCTTCCTTTCGCTGATGCAATCGAAACGGAAGCAGGTCGACGCGGCAAATCAGGCGCTACCGATTTCAGTTCCTTGTCGATCCGAACTCACGCCAGCACCGGAAGAGAAAGAAGGAACGATCAAGGGTGGGTGCGGCAAGCAAGCAAGCACGTCTACCTGGTTCATGACATCGGGATTGGCTTCGAGAGGGAGCCACCTCTTGGCAGAGGGGCTCTCGTCGACCGTCGCCATTGAAGGTCACCTTCGAGGCTTTCTACAACAGGAGAAGTGAGAGAGAGAGAGAGAGTGAGAATCTCTCCAGTGCGGAAGTGCGATCGGCTTTCGATTAAGAGACGGCGCCACTTTTATAGGCAGATTCCGGTTCGAGTGGACCCGTCGTCGCCGACTCAACTCGCTCGAGCTCCTCTTTTCTGTTTATCGAAATGAAATGGAGATCAATGACTTAATTAAATCTAATTCATCTCTTTCGATCTCTAATCAAATCAAAGGTTCGCCGAAAACGAAAAATTCTGGAAAAAATCTTCCTAAAAATGATTGTTTGCATTTTTAAAATAATTAGCCTCATTATCGATAACAATTTATTTCTAAACATCTTCTCGGATAATGTATATATTTTTTGCTCATTCATTTTTATAAGAAATATTAGTAATTATTTTTAAGAAAATAATTTTCCTAATCATTCATTATCTGCGAGATGGACATAACCTAAGCATGGCGAATTGAGCTCGAGAGAAAGCAGGTTCATTATAAATTGCTTCGTCGTCGTCTAACTGGCATCGTATAAAAATAGATCAAAGATTCATATTACGTACATTGAGTGTGACATGGAATTACGTTTTTAAGATCTTTAGGGGAGGTGGATCAGTCGAGGTGCATGAAAACCGACTTGGACACCACTCGACCACCTAAGAAGGAGCTTTTTTTCTCAGACCTTTTAAGTTTTTATTTATAATGCCAATTATCATAATACTGTCGCACACTGTCGCACGAGTTATTGTAATTATATTATGTTTAATTTGTGTAAAAATGTGGCACTTTATTTTATAACACATGATTTCAACCAGTAATTAACAAATATGTAACCATATTAGGTCTAACAATTAAATATGATAGACTAATGTTATCCCCCAAGAAGGTGATTATTCTTGGCAAAAGCGAAACATAAATTCCACAATGACACTAACTGAAAGCCTGGCTCAAAGTTCAAGTGCTACTATGGTTAAAAATAGAATTGGACAGTGCTCTTAGTCTTGATTTATTCTTTAATGTCGACTTGATTACCGTCAGTTCGAAGGGAAAGCTGAATTTCTGTGAAGCTAATATCGGGCGTCGAAATGTGAGCACGCATGAACGGGTCCCGCTCAAATCTCGCCACATCAACCGTACACTGGATGATGTGTTCGTGAAGGACGCATTCAGAGGAAGCGCAGGAGGCAGAATCGAGAGAGAGCCATGTAGGCCCGTTTCATGAGGCTTACAACATTCAGATCCCAGAAGATAACCACAATTTCTACTCTGGTTCCATATTAAATGACATTGATTCTACCCTAGCCGGGTCAATAGAATGAAACTAAATCAGCTGGTTGAATTTTGGGTTACCTATAGTCAACTGTTGAATGCTACGTTAATTCGCAGGATCAGTCTTTCGCTTTGCATTGGGTCCCCCGCTCCGATAGCTCTCGAGGATTGCGTTACAGTTGTTCATTGTGGATGCGTCAAGAAGGCCATGATTCCACAGTTTTATCATAAATAATCTCCAGCACCTGAAAAGCAAGAACGGGCAAAATTTGATTAAGCTTGCATTTTGTATACTGGCAGAATAATAGCATTTGGCAAACTTGAGTAACATTTGATTTGAAGGATTATCGGGCGAACAGGTTTTCATTCAGTGTAACAAGCATTAGAGACAAAGCATGAGAGAAGCTACCAAAAGAGAGCCGGAGATTTGATAAGCTCCTGGCTGTGAAGTTTTGAGAACGCTTCGCATGCCCATGGTACATGACCATCTGCCAGAACCCTGTGCCAAATAAGAATGTTTTACACGTGATGCAATAACTGCAAAAGATACTTGGAAAAATAAAGAAGGTGCCTGTTAGCATTCACTGATGCGAACAATCTGTAATGGCAAATTTCAAATATTTTCAGTTTTCATTTATCTACTGAAACAACATGAGAGAGACGTGGCGCTTACTTCTGTTTTCTGACAAACGAGTTCCAGAGATGCATGAGATGTTTTTCATCCTTGGTGACGTCCACAAAATCATCCAGCATCTGCAAACAAAAGATTTAACTAGTGATTGACAATTCCAATTAACAGGGTGAGAAAAGATTGTTCCAGCGGGAGCAACTAAGAACTGTCAATTGTCTTAATAGACAGGTGACAGTTTGAGCAAATATTTATCACTTTCCACTTCTCCACTGAGCAACTCATGTATGAAAGTAGCCAAATATCTCGGGTGACACAACTCTAAATTGTTGAGTTAAACAAGAGGGGGTCTAAAATGAAGTATTCTTAAAATCCCCTGGTTTGGCAGTTTGCAATCCCTGAGAGTAATTTTTGAACAGGCAAAATCACAAATGCTTGCCCTTCTATGTATATATGGCCCATCCGCTGAATTGTAGTAGCAGATACTAGAAAGGAAGAAGCAGATATCCCATCCATTAAATCTGATGTGTGGTGAGTAAATCTTGTTTCTGAATTATATATATATACACACACACACATATATATATTTAGCCATGGCAATGGACTAGGAAAAAGCTGTTTCTAGAAAGCAGCTTCAGTTAATCTATTCCTCTTCAGAGATGAAGAACCAAATCAAAAGCTGTCCTTATGTTTAAGGTCTCTTGGCTACATTACAAGAGCATCCACTGTTAGTTGTGGAACCAATGCTGAAAAGGGTAAAACACCAGGCAGACAGAGAAGTTGCAAACCTGCTACTGATTTATTTTAGAAGATACAAAGCTATACTTCTTTCATATCTTTAAATAGAAAGAGTACATACCCTTCGATCCTCAAAATCTGCAATGTCATCATCTACTTCATCCTCACTGTCCTGATCCGATAACACTTGATCCACTGCCATATGCTTCAAGAAAAGAAGCAAGTTCATGGAAATCATGTCAGGCACATTATTTCGGTGGTGTTTTAGAATGGCATGAACATTTTAGCGAAAAGATTTCCAGACCTCAAAGAGATATCATTTTTGATTAGGTGGAATATACTCTTAAAGGAGGAGGATGTTTTGGCTGAGAAAAGAGGAGCCAAACATGATATTTACCAAATCTTGAGGGAATAACAACAAAAACAACATCCTAATTGACGATATTCCCACATCGTCATAGTCTAAGGAGGGTTACACCCGCATGGCACTCAAGTGTAGTTGCAAGAAGGCTGTTTCCATGACTTCAAATTAACGAGATCCAGGTTATCACAGAACAATCTCAACTAGATACAGCACTCTTCATGAAAAACAACAAAAAAGAAAGGAAAAAAATAAAACACACCTAATCCTAAAGATTCAAAGACTTGATCATGATTTTCACTTGCATTCAAAGTAACAAATTTCAATCCGGAAGTCTAAGGAAGACTTTCACAGAGATAAGAACATGATCGTGCGGACATAATTGCTGGACAACTAAATTATTCAGCACCAAAACTGTAAATGGAAAGGCCACCGGCTGGGTGAGTTAGATCCTTTAGGCATTCCAAAAAAGTTCACACCTTCCATTGCATAGAATTGCTAAAATAAATAACGAATGCTTCTGCCAGACAGATTTTTCTTAGAATTGGTTGTTTGCAAGATCCAAAGGTCGAAGAGAACAAATTGAATTTATGGAATGGCAAATTATAGAGGGATCAGGTTGATGAAGATAATCCAATTCAAAGATGGATCTAAGTTTAACGATCACCTGAACTCTGTGAGAGTGATAGAACTGTCGTCTCAGCAATTGGCCACGGCTGAAATAAATGTATTAATATAACAGTGAGCCATTAGTAGACATGATATGCAATCCAACTGATCTGTTCAGGCAGAAGTTAACAGCCCACTGAACATGCCTCAAATGGATGACTTGTCAAAGAATTGGGTGTACATACTTTCTAGGTTCTGAACGTTCCACCACAATCCTCCTTGCTTTTGACATTTGCAGAATAGCCGGATCACTTCCAGCTAATGATTTGATGCATTCATGGTCTACAGAAGATTGAGCCATAGAAGTTGGAGTCCCTGAAACATTAAAACTGGACGCAACATGCTCTAAACACTCAGCTGTACTAGGATAGTCGGGATAGAAATTCTCTGCTTCATGCACTCCATTCTGCATAGCTGTGACACATAAAATAGGTCAGTAGCCTTTCCAACCATCGGGAGAAGTCATCCTAATCAAATTATACTAGAACCTTCAAGGCTGCACGCATACAGGAAGAAATTGCACGATGAAAATGTGACATTGATCGGGCAAGATACTGTTATTAACATTTGATGACCGGTGATTGCCAAGTGAATAATCTCTGACATATTGCCCCATAAAAAAAATGGCTCTTTCACCTTTCCCACATCTTTTTGATGATTTACAGGTTCAATTTCTTAGGTATGTGATATCAATACTCTCCGATATGTTTGTTCCATTTTCAAACAAAGTTAATCGGAGAAACTTGCTGTAAATGCCGCATGAATTAGCCACTATCAAATAAGAAGAATTAGACTCATCAGTATGCTTTACCAACTTTTCGAAGAGCAAATCCAAGATGATGTGGCAGTGGTCAGAATGATAACCACCAATATAGCAATTTAACAGTCAGCATATAACAATTTGATCAACATGAGGGAATGCATATCCTTTTAAGTTAAAAAAAAAACGAGCAAAAAAGAAAAACATTTCACTGGGTATGTGAAATTGACCATGCTAGCAAAGTAAGATCTCAAACCTCAAACCAGGGTAACAGGATACCAATAACCTTCATGCAACAGGTAAAAATGTGCAACAACTCATCGGCACACCAAGTATGAGAGGCATTGTCAATCACTATTCACACATCAGCTAGTATCTTTCAAACTAAGGAAGTGAGGATAACAAAAATATGCTAGCAAAATTGTGTTTCTACGTCAAGAGTGATTTGTGGCAACGCAACCGATCTTATTTAGAAAGCTAAATCAGCTGGGATAAAGGCAAACTCTTCAAAGATACTACTAAACTATACTGATACTCTAAAGACACTAGGCACATAAATTCAAATTTTCATATTTCAATTTCATTGTCATTATATGAAGAATTAAACAGAAACTTCTCACTTCTCCGATCCCAAATCTCATTAACAAACTGAGACAAAGAATATCTCATTATGCATCAAGTCTATGAGAGATTAAAATACAGACCATGTATAAGTGTTATTGAAATGAAACATGACCATGCAGGGCAGCAGGTGGCTGTTTACTACTTGTTATGCTTTAAGAATTAATAGCAAAATTATCACCATTTTCAACTTCCTGAAGTCCTTTCTGCATTCCCTCACTGGCTATTTGGGATGGATCAAATTCCAAGAACTCAACTTGGACATGCTTCCTATTTTGAGCAGGATATTTCGGCCGACGCCTTCGCGGTTTTGGGCTGTAGATATAGTTTGTATTAACCTCTAATTCTGGTATTATTCAAAGATGAGGAAGGGTAAGGATAGTGAAGAGAGCGTGGAAATGAAAGAATGAAAAACTAACCAGAAGAAGAATGTTCGCAATCTAGGGTCTGTTTCTTCTGTCAGAGCCTGCACAAACATCAAATGCAAGAAATTGTATGGGCATTCAATTATCTAAGAAAAAGTCCTTTTCAAGTGAGAATACTTCACAAAAATGATTTCCTGTTAGACACTAGTAAAAACTGCATCATTTTTTGTTTGAGTTTCCTTCATGTCAACTTACGATTAAAGGATAACCAAAAACACCTTTCACTAAAAGCTATAGTTGGGAATTGACCAAGGGGTCGGGTTTCAGGGGTCTAGGGGCCATGCAGAGGGGTTGAAAGACCTGACCTTCAATAACTAAAGAAGAGAAAACATAAAATTTTCCATTTAAGCTACATTTAAAATGAAACGAATGAAAATGCTCAGGCAGAATATCATATATGTGCTTATCCCATAAGACATTGCTTTTCATCATAACCCCATCACCACAATGAGGAGGTGCCACATACCCCTGCCACTCCTCTTCATCAATCAGATAAGGCAAAAGGACCCAGCAAATGATTTAGTTGATTTACCCCCCATCTATGACAATACAGCACTTTTGAAAATGTTACAATCTGGCACTTATTCTATCTCATTGCATTGAAGTCATCACAGACAATTTAAATAAACTCTGCTCGCTTCTGATAAATTTTGGAAAATATGAGGCAAAAATTTAATGGTAAGGACCTTACCAAAAAAAAAAAAAATTTAATGGTAAGGCACCCAAGGGCAGCCCACAAACATAACATCCCATTAAATATCAATGGAACCAATCAACGCATAAAACTTATGAGCAAAGAGTTAAACATCCAATAATCAAAGCAATTGACTGTAAAAAAGTTATTTTCAGTGGAAATATATTACCTCAGATCTCAGCATATCAACTTTAACAGAGACATTCACAGCCTGATACTCTTCAAAAACCTAAAAAATTACTTTCAGTTCAACAGCATGTGCTGGAGGAAAAAGTAGCACATAATATATCAACTCGGCAACTGGTTACCAACCCAAAACTCGAAGTTGAACAAGTCATGCGATGAGTATAAATGCAACCTCAGACCCTGAAAACAAAGATATCAAGTGAAAATTTTTCAAGAATCATACTTACTATTTTTCTAAGCATAGTATATTGTACATGCAACCTTAGACCCTGAAAACAAAGATATAAATGCTTAGTATATTGTGCTAAAAGTTGTCAAGTGAAAATTTTTCAAGAATCATGCTGTTGAAAAGTACTTTTCTGAAGGGTGAATGAAAGAGTACACTAGGTGTTGCTCAATTGAGATGTACAGAATAAGTTGGTATTAATAGCTCATTGCGGTTCCACTATTGAGAAAACCCTTATTATATATGTGCCTAGAACAACTCAAGATATGGCTGGAGTTCCAAAAGAATTAGAAAGCAAAGTGAACTCTAAAATGAGGCAATTAAGAATAGTTGAAATGCCAGCTGGATTTAAGTGCCTAAAGTACAAAGAAGCCCTTGTCATGTGAAACCCAATTCCTCTATGTATAAGATGTACATAATCTCAAATGAAACTCTGCCAAGATGTCAAATGCTAGTTAGTTCAAAAACTCCATGGAGCGATAGGTAGTATGCAAAATGCCTCAAAAGAAGCAGTGTTTCTTTCTTATTCAAGAAAAATAAAAGCTCTAGTTTCTTCATCAAAATTATGCAAGCATGCATGAGTTGAAAAGACAGATAAAAAGGTGAGCACAGGATACAAGAGAAACCAATGCTGGTAAAACCTCACCTTAAAGCTTGCACATTGCATTAAGCAAAACGGGCAAGAGAAATCTTCAGTTACTGCATTTTTAAAACAAAAACACCAATTAGAAGTTTTCACTACTAAAGCTTGGCCCATCCTTGTACAAATAGAGCAAATTTCGACAAGGAAGAAAAGAAACAGTAGCTTCAAAGAGGCACTGCCATTCAATAATGTCGCTGCTGTGCTTTGGGAGGTAGACACATGAGACCTTCAGTCTAAAGCTCTGAAGGAAATTATATTTTTGAGGACATGTTACGTGAACGTAAATTTGCTCATTCTACACCCACACAAAATCCTTTCCTCTTAAAAGTATTGATGCTATAGAAGCAGGCTGCAAGGATAGAAAGGTTATTTTGAGACAAAAGTAGCGTTGCTGCAACACAGCAACTCATCTAGTTAGTAATTAACTTGTAGAATCATAATAGTCAGACAGATAGGATCAACTTCCAAAGTTAGTAAGATAACCGAGAGAGAGAGAGTCAAAGTTCCAGGGTCTATTTCTAGTTCTGCATTTCCACAGTAACTATGTTTGCATTGCACGTATTTTTACATTCTTCTTATAAGAAGAGTAAACTGATATCTAGCCCAGCATATGTGGTGTAGTCCCTTTGTGTTGCATCATAGAAAATTAATCACAATAAAATGATAAGATGGAGAAGATGCAAAATTCAAGCTATTAATGAATCCATGTACCTTCAATCTTTCGATGCACGTTGTTGCAGTCCCTATAGTTGAAAATGACTATTCCGGCCCTCAACCTAGAAAATTGGCACAAAATGTTACAGGAACCCCAAAATATAAGAAGAATCACACTAAAAAAACAACAATAAAGTGGACAGACATTTTCAATAAAGAAAAGAAACAAGAGAAGATGGGTAGAATGAGAATATAAACTAACAAGGAAAAGAAAAGAGAGAACTTGGCTAGAAATGTGTCATCTTGGCAAAAAAAAAAAGGTTTTCGGCAACGACTGCCATTCTCTAGCAGTTTAGTCAATCAAATGAGAAAACGAGAACAAAACTATTGCATGCCATGCTACTTGTGTATCAAAAAACAAGGAAGTAACAACAGCAACGACATGAAAAACACCACCTTAAGAGGTCAACTTTGGAAGCCATTTCGATCACGAACGGGCTTGATTTATCACTCTATTTGGAAAAATAGCCACGAATGCAAAGACTTTGTACATTTTGTTTCTCTTGTGTAAAAAGTCCATGAATGCAATAAAATTTCCCTATATGTAACCAAAAGACCATGAAATATTCCTATAAATTACAGAATAGGAAATACACACAAACTCCTTGTCAGAGTGTCAAAGTTACATAGAAGAGCATGAGCTTGGACAAAGAGACACTTAGGGAATAGCCACTAGAAGCACTATAGTACAGTAATATCAAAGAATATAACTGGAAATTAAAAAAAAAATTAAGAAATAGATCCCTTAGCGATGATTGAGGAATAGTTGCCTAGTAGGTACTTGGATGAAAATTCTCACCTCTTATTACGCTTACGCCTTGCTTGTACTTTGAAACGCAAACTTCTCCGAAGGTAAGAAGGCTAGAGCACGAAAAGATGCTTGATCAGCATAGTAGAATGGACAGATTCAAAAAATCGGAACAAGGAACATATCTTAGAATTATGAAACCCATGAAAACCCAAGGGACTTTATATCTTAGCCCTAATGTTGATAGCATTCAGAGATATCATCTGTTCAATAGGATCAGGATAAAGTATGGACTTTACCAACACTTAAAAATTTTCTATTGCCTAGCCCAACTTTTGAAGAGACCGGATGTTAATTCTTTTTTAGAGTACCACCCGGCAGGTAGAGTTTAAGATATGCTTCAAAATGATGTACACTACATAAATATCTACAACAAGGGACTATATCACAAGAATTCCCCCACTCAATATACTCATCTTTAGTCAAAGCTCATCATCCCAATTGGTGTTTCCAGGGAAGGAAAAGCCAAAATATAGAGTTCGCAAAAGAGAGCATTATGACACAATTACATTATGTATAGCACGGCGGTGTAGAATATTGTATAGCTCAACAGGCTTGCAATACACCAGGAGACTCTCTTCTGCTGCAGTTGCATCTTCATCAGAAAAATGTTCACAGGAACTTTGATGGCACATTGTAACCAAAGTAAGCAATAGCAACCAAATCTGTTTCATGAAAATAGACGTTTATGAGAAGTGGTTAATTTAACAATTAACAGAAGGATTGTCTTGGAAAAACCAGTGCATAGATAATTTCCTTAACAGATGTACTCCATCACAGCATTCAACTTCCTTAAACTACCATCGTATAAGAAAAACTAATAAAAGGAGTGTCAATCAACATTTTTGAACTTAATTCTGAGAAAACACTAGCCAACCGTTCAATTTTTTCGGCCATAGTTGAAGACAATCTTAACAATGTATTAACCAAGAAGATTACAGTGTAAAAACGGAAATAATGGACGGAATTTAAACAAACACGCCAAACCAATACCTCCAAACACCACGTCAAACCAAAGCAACGAATCTTACAGCTCCACCATCACTTAAACAGGTAGTGCCGACTCATTCCTTCCTCAGCATGCACAATTCATAGGTAAATCGCACATCCAAATTCACATGAGCACGGACAAAATTAAACCAAATCAGACCTACCGACTTCCACGGACTCGCCGGAAACTCGGTAATACTCTCCGAGCCTCCAGTGGAAAAAATTCACGAAGACAATGAATGCACATTGAAAACCTGAACCGCGACACCAGCAAACAACAACACACACCAGCAATCTCGTCTCCGTCAACGAATCGCCATTGCAGCAAACAGACACCACAAATCGAAACCGAGTCGCCAAATTCGCACACAATTCCGATGACGAAAATCGCCTCGAAACAACAATTGTCCGACCGGTTCTCTCCTCTTCCTTTGTACCGTCGGAACACCGATGCCGTGATGAAATCGCATCGTCAGCGTCGCATTAGAGCAGCGCATCGACCGATGACGAAATGATTCGGAGCTAAATCGAATGAAAATCGCGCTTCGAGCGGAGGAGATTCGAGCTGAACTCACCGGCTGCGGCGATCGACGAGGTTCCTCGGAGCTCCGGCGAGCGAGACGCGAGTGAAGAGTCGTCGTCGGGTCAACCAACGGATTTTTGATTGATTACGCTTACTATTTCGTGTCCTAAAATTGATGGCTTGATGGCGGACCCGAGCTGACGTGGCCTTCTTAAGATTTTCGATGAATTCTAATTTCTTTTCGAGAAAATTCCATAAAATGCCTAAACTGCCCTCATTTTCTCGAAAAAAATGTCCAAATAAGGATATGAAATTATCATGGAAGTTTCAAATAAGAGCTTGACCGACCTTACCGACTAGCCATCGATCAAGGACATTTTCATCCAAAGACTATTTTAATTTGTAAATATTTTTTTTTTCATTTCTTTCATCTAAGCCCATGTGGATTACAGGTGACCCTCACTCAGGAGAGGGCGGCCCTTGCCAGTGGTCGTCAAGACTCAAAAGGATAGGGATTGCAAAGAGGTTACCAATGCAGAGATGACAACGATGCGGAATCATCACGGATTGAGGATTGGAATCGGTCCATTGAAGAGACTGAGCACAGCATATCTACATGCAGATACTTCCGATGGATTGGAGCCTGCAGATGCAACTGATGGGCACAGGCAAGGCTGATCAGAGGTCGGTCATCGCTCGAGACCGACGGCCGGCAAAAATGAAAAGAAAAAAAAATCAGAAAATGTGAATTTTACGATGAGACAGCTCGATGTAAGTTTTAATCATAGGCCCGATTGCCCGAAGGCTTACTGGCAACGAGCCCGAAGACAAATTTGGGTGGGCCGTATCCAGGCCCGTTCAGCAAAAAATGCTACGCAAATTTTCGTTAGGCAACTCATTTAGGCTACGTTTGTCACTCCTACTTATTTTCTGGTCGATTTTTTTGGTTCTTTTCCTTGTGAAAAAAATATGCGAGGCTATTTTGACTCTGTTCATTCCGCGAAAAATAAATAATATTGAAAAGGATTTTCCTAAAAGGAATCGCATGTATCGTTCAAAATAATTAATCAATGAAAGATGAGAATAAATTTTTGTTTATCTGTTTTTATTAGCAACATAGACAATCATTTTTCAAAAATATATATTTTTTCAAATTATTTATTTTTCATGAAATAAATCGAGCCTTTATATGCAGTTATATCAAGTGTGGGCTATTTGATTGGCCCACTCATCATGCGTGCTTTTCATGTTTCGGAAGAAGGTTGGGTTGGATTGGATTGGGTTGGGTTTAAAAATTTTGGAGGATAATTTATGTTTTTTTTCCGGTTTTTTTTTTAAAAAATTCGATTGGAGCATTAGAGCGGTTGGAAACAAATTAGACTCAATAACGTAAGTAAAAACTAAGGTCCGTCAATAAATTACTAGGAGCGGAGAAACGAAATGAAACCGACTTGTCGAAAATTACTCGGTGGAAATAAAAATTGAAATAAATCCCTAAAATCGAATTGGCCCGCTCCATCCGGTTCAAACATTTCGACGTACATTTTGGGTGATGGCGAAATGAGGCAACAATCGGGCCTGACTTTCCAACTTAGTTCGGGCCCGTCCAATGACCACTAGCTAATCGAAACGGAAATATGTCATTTCGTAGGATCCGGGGGGGAATTCCGATCATTTCCATCCCTCCATCTTTGATAATTCTAAGGCCATATTAGAATATCTTGATCAGTTAAGTCCTTACAAAAGTCTAGTTTTATCTAAATATGAATTGTTAAGTCTACGTTGACATTTTTATAATTAAATGGAAAAAAATTGGGAATACAAATTTTAAGGATCGTGCCAAACGCATTTCTGTTCTTTTTTTTTATTCCTGGAATAGAAATTTTGTGCGATTGCCAAGAGCGTTCTTTTGCTCAAAAAACTCATCCAAGGAATAGAATTAGAAAAAACTATTATTGGACAAGAAAATGTTGTAAGGAACATAAATGCTACCAAACGTACCCTAACCAGCCGAAATGATCATTTTCCGGCAAGGTCAGTATGTTTTTCATAGGATGTGGGGGGATTCCGATCATTTTCTGTCAAGGTCGGTGTGGGAAGGTTTGCATCGCATCAAGAAGGCATACAAGTCGTCATGGATGATCCATCACGAGTCAAAATTCGAGAATTCATGTGGCCGAAAGAGCAATAAATTTGACGTCAAGAACTGCAGGGTCAATACAAAGTTCTGAATTGAAGTCTTGAGTAAGCTCAAAAGGCTCTTCAACATTGTAAGTGCAGGTCCAAATTGAAACCTAATTTAGGTCGAAGGGAAGAATATGAAAGTGAAAAAAGTACAGCAAAAGGAAAACAAAGAGAGAGAGAGACAGAGGAAAGAAGCAAGACTTTAAAAAAGATTGAAAGGTGTCAGCCAGTTAGGCAAGGGGGAAAATCGATTAGCCCAGGGTTTACCAAGCTGATTCCGGGATCCTTGTGGACCTCACCATATGTTTCGTGAAAAATAAAAAAATTTAAAAATTTTTTTGTTAAAATTGATGGTTCGTGTCGCTCAAGATAATTAATCGATGGAAAGTGTTTTCGTTTATCTACAATAATTAATGCTTAAACATTTTTCGTGAACGATAAAAACATTTTTTGTTTATGAGCGATCATTTTTAGAAAATATTTTTCGAATCATTCATTTTTTTTTCGCAAAACAAACAGAACATTAATTATTGCTCAATGTTAATCGATTACCCCGTTTGGTCATTCGCAAAACAACAATTTTGAACCCGTACTTCAATTTATTTATTTTTTTACGATCTTGTTTTGATAGAGCAGTTCTTTACTTCTTTATACTGTTTTCATGAACTCTTCTATTACTATCTCGATACTTCTCGTTAGTAAAATGGTAATCGATTACCCCATTTGATCATTTGCTTAGGGATCAACTTATAACCCAACACAATCTCAAGACTAGTCGATGTCCACATTATGCGCTATGACCCTCAATATCTGTTTGTTAGCATTAACATGATTAAAGAAATAAAGAGTGTAAACAAACTCCCTCTTGATTTTTTGCTTGAATAACTAAAATATTATTGAGTTAACACCACGAAAAATCTCAGATTGATACATCTATGATAAATTTACCCTAAATTAATTTTTTGATCATTAAAAATCCCAAACTGATATATTTATGATAAATTTACTCTCTGGTAAATTGGATTAATACTACGAAATATCACAGATTGGTAAACCTGTGACAAACGAAGGGATAAAACCTTAAACTAGTACATCCATTGAATGCCACATGTCATTCAACTCAACAATTTGATGTTAAAATTTAACGATGCCACAAGCATATAAGTTTAGACTTATTACAGATGTATCAGTTTGTGGTTTTTTTATGATATTAATCTAATATTCATTCGAGAAACAAAGAAATTGAACAGTAATGCTCAGAATCTAGGGCAAGTCAAATCTCTTAAGATGTGCCTCACGTTCCAGGGACCTTTTCGTGGACCACGAACCCATGACCATCGATTCCAACGACTTGCTGTATGTTCAGATAAGAGATGGGGTCATTTGTAATAAATAAATAAAAACATTTGTCAGACTGCATTAAGTCCTACCTACTATCAAAGTACAAATTGCATATGCATGCATAGAATTTGCAGATTAGAAAACCATGTAAATGATAGGTAAATCTACAAAAATAATATATATAATGGTAAAGTAGGGATAAAATCAACCAGATATTGGTATCATATGTCAAATCTTATAAAAAGTTGACTGTGAATTTTTAAAAAAAAGGATTAGGCAAAGATAATGTATGCACTGCTCTTTCGAAGATGCATGTGAATTTGGTAAACCTACAACTCCTGTGCCTCGTCCTATGCTGTTAAACATCGTGACTTGGATGGAACGATTTGCCATCTCATTGACAAAATGGGTTTTTTTTTAAAAGAAGAGTTTCGGATGGAGAAAGATTCGATTAGCTTACTCCCTTTCAATCGAGTAATTTCAAGGAAAGAAGCCATGGTTTGAACTCGAGAAGAATCGGGCAAATTAAAGGAGGAAAAAAAGGACTTTACATCAGATCAATGTCCTTCGTTCAACGTGAAACCACGCTTTTAATAACAAAAAAAGGGACGCTAAATTCAATTAAGAAGCACCCACGTTTCTAGCCATTGAATTGTTTTTCGACGCAGGCATTGCAAGATGATTGTCAAATAATCTGAACTAAGCTGTTAGACGGGTTTGTAGTTTAATATTTAGATGGAATTGTTTTTCAACACTCGTACGATATGCGGCAATTTATACGATAATTTGTAATTTTTAGGATTATTTTCGGGACGAAAGGTGTGTAATTTTCTCGTTTACACACCGTTCATTCATGATTAACTAATGAATAGTTTTGTACCCGGAAATGTCGATCATCAGCAGCCAATACAGAATAAAATTTGAGCAGCTTCAACAGGATTTGAGCTATTGAATGACCAACTTTTGCATGAATTTTAATTTGAGTTCTACGTTTTTTGTGGGTTTTTCCATGTTTCGGTCCCACGAATCGGCATCGATCTTCTCCACCTAATGCTAACGTGACCTATCTAGCAAGACCGTTGACTATTCTAATTAGGGTCAACATAATGTATGGTCGAGATGCTGTATTTTCGTGAGGCGAAGAAATGTCAAGTCAATTTGATGGAAAATTATTTCGGAAAGGTAGTCAAAGAAATCCAATTCCTAGCACTGCATGTGAATAGCCTAGGATTAGTCTTTTAGGTTATTTATTACACTGCCATCCTCTGTGATGCAATGTGAAACCAACACGAGACATGGAAAGAAAATTTTCTGTGCCCATAGATCCATAGAGAAGTGGGTAAGCTTGAAAAAAATAATTATGTTGGCAAAAAAATAATTACCGGTTGCCTGATTTCGTAATAACTTACTGATAATTGCCCGATACAAGTTTGTAACTTTTCTTTCTTTTTTTAATTATTTTTTGTCAACTTTTATTTGTCTCTATTACCGATTACTTCTATTAACCACAAACACTCACTTAAATAAATCTGCGACCGACTCATAACTAATTCTATATATGATTTTGCCGAATCACTTGATAGAATGATCTCAACGACCATCATAAGCGATTCTTATAATCATCAGTCGACCGATGTCAACTACTAACTTACTGATAATTGCTTGATACTTCTACAAACTTACCAACTCCTTTTTAACAAGTTTACAAGTCTGTAAGTTTTCTTTTCTTTATTTAGTTTTTGCTCTTACCAACAACTTGTACTTACCATAAACACTGACAGATATAAATCTGCGACCGACGCATTGATTAATTGTATATATCGATTTTGTCGAATCACTTGATTGACATATCTTAATGACCATCATAAGCAGTTATCATAATCGTCGGTCGAGGGATGTCAAACACCGAATCAATCCCTTTTGGTCAGCATAAACTTTATACCTACCCTAGTCAACATACCCTCATATTACCGTAGAAGTCTGATCATATATGGTTTTCAGATATTTCTAAGAAGACTAGCTTTCTTAAAAGGACCAAATGGGGAGATTTTTTAATGCTCTTTTTCGTTTTCTTGAATGTTCATCGGTCAACATTGAGGAGCCTCACTTCAGTTTGGCATCATGAACTCATCCGGATTCGCAGACATACGAAGATGAGCGCACCACCATAATGATTATTCAAAGATCATGCCTGTGAACAGAATGAAGCGACATCTTCACGCTTTATTTTAGTTAAATCTCATGCATGCAGGAATGTCAAACTTTGCAAGCACATGATCGAGCCTTGTCGCGCTCCAAGTATTCTTTTCAGAGTCAACCTGGGGATGCCCATCTCGTCCTCTTGGTCCGTCGTAGTTAGGCAGGCGAGTCCAGAGGGGGGAAAATTGAATAGATAAGAGAAAGAGAGTGGCCGAAAGGGGAAAAGGTGAAAAAGAGAGAACCCTTTTCTGCAATTTCGTGGAAGGAGAGCGAAAGAGAGAGAGATGCCAAAGTTCATTTAGGATGCTGCGAGTTCTTCTTCTTCTTCATCGTCATCTTCTTGGCCTTCCAACTTTCATACCGTGACGAGTACTTTCTGCTTGGCTTGCTATGGATAAGGAGGACTTAAGTCAACTGTCAACATTCGCTAACTTTAGCTCGATCACTATATGCAGAGCAATGTCTCTCGCGGTTCTCTTTAAGTGTTCGTGATAAAGTCTGTCATCTGTCTATTGCATGAGTCTTGATGGACATGAAGATGAACAAAAGTTTTAGGTTTACGAGCTTTGAAGAGAAAGTGGGCATGCATGCAATGCGAAAGCCTTATTGGTTGTGTATGTATACCCGAAATTAGCGTCTATGATCGTTTGTACACGCGATTCACTTGGATAGACGATGACCGGATGCGTAAATTGAGAGCGCCTACTGGAGTACCATGTGGTCACTCGCCCGAACAATGACCCCAATGTCACGAATCCTTTTCTTATGTAAGAGTACTTCTGTTTGAGGAACATAAAATGTTCGTTACAACCCCGAAGTTGGTGTGGTTGGTGGGGATCGTTTGAGGATTTTCAGCTTGGAATGGGGAGGTCACACGTTAGGATCCCAACAATTGCTTGTAAACTATTCTGTATCAAGGCCATCTGCACAAATCAAAAGACTTAGATTTAACCAATTCATAAGACTTGCAAGGTGTTTCATGGGCCTTCACGTATCATGATTTGATACATTTCCAATGGACCAAGAGAGCATCCAATAAAAAATTGGGGACTCGATAAAAAAGTTGGACCTTAAAAAATACATAGGTAGATAAAGAGTTAATCCAAAACTAGTTGGTAATTCAATTTGATAAAAGTAGATATGTCACTATAATTTAGGTTAGAAGTCTCATAATAAAACTATTAGTAAATGCAAAATTTTCGTAAGTTATGCAATAGTAATTTAATACAAAAAAATTGTTTATATGCGACGAAAAATTCCCCGATCGTCTTTGTTAACAACAGTTTACTTATAATTTTTTATGTAAATTTATCGTTACGGAAGAAAATCCACATTTTTTTTTTTGGCAATTTTGCTAGTTCCTAGCAACCATATGAAGCTAACAAAGCAGCCGTCACTATATACATCTATTTCCTCAAAACGAGAAAACAAAAATTTCTGCAAGCTAATGTGAATCTGACGACTAGTTCTTTGAAGTGCCGCCAGTGGCGCAAGTTTCATCCGCGCATACCATTAAAAGCATCATCAAATCGTGTGTCGGCATCGACCTCGAGCAACGGTCGGTGAACTAACAAATGTTGATTACGCCCTTTTTATCGGGTGACAGTCGACTTCTAATGGGCGCTTAGACTTTGCGAGTCCATCGAACTCGAAATGCCCGGATTTCATTCGTCTCGATAAGTTACACGATGCCGTCACATCACTCAGGAAAGACTTCGAACTTCCTGATAGAACCTAGCAAAAAGGTTTCGACGCGTAGAGCCATAATCACTTCTTCGAAACCATTCGCTCTCTCTTTCTCCCCAGCCGACAAGGTACGACTCGAAGGAGTCACGAGCAAATGACTTGGAAAAAAAGCAATTCCGCATCGCGCGGCCGCGACAGGGAATTAAACGCTTAGCGTCCTTGCATCGTGAAACTTTCAAATTGCAAGTCAACTCTCTTCTTGGGTACATCCCATCATCTGTCATCCATTGGAGACGGCGGTGGGAAACGGCCCTCCATCGTCAATGATCCTTTCGAGTACGATCCGACGAAAGTCGTCCCGTACCCTCAGCGACCACGAGAGTCCAATAGGATTAAGTCCAATGGGATATCTGCGAAATGGTGAACTTGGGAACTCGCCCCACTGGACCTCATGAGTTAGCATAATGATGATGTGCTCCAACGGTGGATGACTGATCTCCATGGCTGTTTTTCGCAGATCGAAATCACTCGTTTATTGGGGGGAAAAAACAAGTGATCAGAAAGCAGAATGGAATTGAACTTTGAAGCGTAATAATATTTTCTT
Source organism: Syzygium aromaticum (assembly GCA_024500025.1). Lineage (NCBI taxonomy): Eukaryota > Viridiplantae > Streptophyta > Magnoliopsida > Myrtales > Myrtaceae > Syzygium > Syzygium aromaticum. Next base: position 3,024,211 of record CM044889.1, on the reverse strand, counting down.
TAAGGGATTATTTACCCCCATAATGCTGTTAATGACTATTGGCAAAAATCTCTCAAGATCCTACAAACTCTCAGGAGAATACCAGATAAAAATTCTAATATATCTCCAAGAACTCTGAAAAGGAAACAATTTTGAAACAAGGGCCATAGTTTTTTCTCTAAAAGGAAAATCAACAAGACTTCTGTCATGAGACGGGAAACCGACAAATTTATGTCGGTCTTTAGGACAAAAGCAACCGTTTAGGAAAGGTTGCAAAGTGAACAGACAAGCTGAAAATTTGATTTAAAAAAAATAATAAATTCTTTTTTTTATTTTTTATTCCAAATTTTGTAACTTTTGAAAATATCAATTGAACAAATAGGACCTTTCAAAGATTAAGAAGTTATGTGCATAGTTATTTTATAATAATATACTCAAATTTTAATAAATAAAATATAACAATTGTCGGGTAGTGCTAATTATGAACTGCGAGCACGCATAGTGCTCTGTGCACCTAATAATTGCTCATTTGCACGCAAGTATGGTAAGGTACAACCCACTAAGCCCATTGTCGTCACACTTTTATATTGACGTACACGTTCCCATCTTTTCTATGTCAGACAAGGCACTCCCAAGTTTGTAAACTTGCAACATTGTTAATGTGGACACTTCTGCCGTTTCGTTCCCAGAAAGATGAATTTCTTTCTCCATGCCAATAGATTTCTAAAAGAATTGGCAAGTGTCAGAAATCATTCATAGGAAAAGTCTGCCGTGAAACTTAATCGAAGAAGTTAGTTGATCACGCTCGTTAAGGTTGATGATTTCTGAAAAGAGTCGGTGATTGAATTCGAGGCATTGAGGAGAAATGCGAATTGCAGACAATAAAAAAATTTGGCAAATTAAAAAAGATGGATGAGTAACTTTAATGAGGGTCAGCAAACAAAAACCAAGTGATTTTTTATGCGGCGAAAAGTTGGTGGATCACGCTAATTTGGGTTTATAATCTCTAAAAAGAATTAGCAAAAGTAAGGTATAGTTGATAAGTCACTCTCACTTAGGGTGCTAACATCATATTGAGAGTTAATAAATTCAAAACATTAGTAAGCTATGCAATCAAAAGTTGGTAAATTGGTACAAAAAAATTAATAATTTACAAACTATTAAAAAATATTAATTATTTTGCAAAAAGTCTTGGTAACTTATTTATATAAAAAAAGGGGTCACCGATCAATTTTATGGTACGGAAATATGTAGTTATTACGCACGAAATTTACCGGTACACGGAAAAAAAAAAATAAGAACGTGATTTTGTACGGTCCTTGTGTATACGATTAAATGGGAAAGGAGGCACAATGTGCCATTGATTCCCATCCAGGAGCCACGCAACCTTCACCAATCATTTTACAACATGAAAAGTCTATCATTGGATCAAAATAGGACTCCTTGTGGTCAGAAATCGACAGTTTTGGAGCTTGACAAAGCGAGGCCCTCGTTGCCCCCGTGGGGCGGTGCGACCAAAACATGCTCACTCTTCAATCCCCGTCGCTTTCTCGTACGACCAAATTCCATCAGAGAATTGTACAGCCACTGATTTGAATCGGTCGGTGAGATGACGTATCGCGTGACGGGTTATGAACTACATACTCCCAATTTAAGAAGCAACTTGCGCGACGTGAGGTTCACATCGACTCTTTCGGTCTGTTTGGATCATGTGACACATACAACTGAGACCGTGCCGCGTCGTAGTTTTGTCGTGGCTCTAAGATTTCTAGCAGAACGTGATTTGAAGTAGTGATTTCTGGAAGGTGGTGAGGCGAAAGTCTTAAAAGGTAGCCTTGAGATGCTATACCCGCTCGTGAGCCACATTTGAGTGACGCGCTTGTCGAATTACCTTGTAAGATCCAAAATACCAATATTTTCTTGGCCTAATTCTCCAAAAAAACCCTTAACTTTAAGCCAAGTCCCAAATTTACCTTGCTCTTTTTTTTATCTCAGAAAAAACTCCAAACTCTAGGTCTAATCCCAAATCTACCCCAAACTTCTTTTTTGTCTAAAAAATATCCCAAACTTTAAGTCTAATCCCATATATGTCCCAAATTTTGTTTTGTGTAAAAAAAATTACTAAAATTCAATTTATTTTAAAAAATATATCCCGTAATCCGGTCTCAACTTGATGTAGCACTTTTACATTGATAACAAATCCACATCAACAAAATAATAGGGCTTTTTTTTAGATAAAGAAAAGTTCGGGAAAAATTTGGATTGAACCTAAAAATTGGGTATTTTTAATTAAAAAAATTGGGCTGGATTTATTATTGTTTCTAACTTTCATATCCTAGAACGGTTTTATTTTAGAGCATTTCAACAATTTTTATTGGGTTTGATATGTTATCAAAGTGAAAATGTTACGTCGGTCTGTACCTATCAGCTCATTACTTTGTTGATGTGGATTTGTTATCGACATGAAAGTGTCACGTTAAGTTGGGACCAGATCATGGAGGTATATTTTTGAAAATAAATTGAAATTTGCTGATTTTTTTATACAAAACAAAATTCGGGGCAGATTTGAAATTCAATTTAAAGTTTGGGTTTTCTTTTTGGACAAAAAAAAAGTTTGGGACAGATTTGGGTTTCAGCCTAAAGTTTAAGGTTTTTTTTAAACAAAAAAAATTAGAATAAATTTGAAACTTGACCTAAAGGTGAGAATTTTTTAGAAAATTCACCGGTATTTTCATACCGCGTAACTTTTGAGAAAGGGTGTTAAAAAGTAGATGTGCCCTTTGTTGCACCGAAATAGTCTCGACATGCCATTATTTCCATCTATACGTGAGGGTGCAAATGATGCAGCATGTACCAGATTTGATGGGAACGCCTTTGATTCTTGCTTTTATGCAACAGATGGACAAACAAACATTGATTCGACAGAGAATAAAAAAAGCGGGATGGACCAACCACTTATTCACCCATTGCGAACTTTCTAACCGATGCGTAATGACATTTTGTAATTCTACTTATTGATATGCTCGAACTTAGCAGATAGCAACGCTTGACCTGGGTCGCATCGGTAAAGAGTAAATTTATGGAGCATGTGCATGAGATACACACACGATATTGATTACTGAGGTATCTTCAATCATTAAATATCGTGGAGTTAGTCGCTCAAATGCTCGATTTTAGGCCAACGGGGACAGGGTCGACGCTACGTAATCATGATGAAGCTCACCTCCCATTTCTGACCAAAAAGGTAAATCTCCATATCCATCAAACCCTACTCCTCAAAGAGCTTCTTTCTCCCTTTCCTTCTTCGCTCTTTCTTTTCGCCATGCCTTGTTCCGTCCATGCCCATCTCGAGATCCTAACCTTGTGGGGCACATGGTCGGTGGTCGGCTTTCCTGGAAAGGCAACACGACGAAGTTCATCGCACGTAAACCATTTCGCACAAGAAAAAAACAAGCACATTCAACCTCATGCGATCATGTCTTGTCGAATACATGTCGCGCAAACCCTTCGCAAAGAAACTAATTAATAATTTTGCTCTGGTCTCGTAGAATTGGCACGCGTCTGCATTGCAGCCTCGTGCATCACATTCTGCCCATTTCTTCCCCTTTTGCCTCAGCTTTGGGTATCGCCCATCAAATCAAAGCAATGACTTTTTGCAGAACTATAGTGGGATAATCTAATCAAAGCTTATATAGCATGCCCCACGTTTTCCATAAATATTTCACTCCCCTCTTCATTTTCTTCGTGACGGAAAGAAGAAGATTAAGTCGAGAGATGTCGCCTTTTCGTGCCTTTAATTATTGGTGGCTCCACTGATGCAATGCCCCGTGCTCTCCTCCAATAGCTTTGAGCTTAAATGAGGATTAAGCATAATCATGTGCTAAACGAGAAGATTTGTACCACCTTTTGGGCTGCTTTCCCAAATGATCTCGACCCCACTTTTTGCGCCGCATTATCGGAATATTTTGCTCCTGTAACCCAAGGATGAAGTGTTGCGTATGTCGTGTAGCATGTGGCCTTGCCGTCGCTTAGAGTACACTGGCTAGAAGACTAAGGACTTGTTTGATAATCACGCTATTCGCACTTCCATTGCTCGATTATTTTCGATTTATTCGACCTAAACATACCTTAAATATCCATACCCACTACATAAACCGGTCAAAATAAGTCATAAATTCATTTTTTAACTCACGTATGATGGATTATAACAATTAATTCTATTCAGTAAATGGGTCATAAATGAGTTTAAGCATAGTATGATATTAAATGGGTTTACAACTTATTTAGACTCAATTTACTTGTGTAACTCTCTCTTCATTCTCTCTCATCCTTATTCGATTTCGCGTTCACTTACTCCGCACTCTCACCTTAGTTCAAATATTAGTTTTCCTAGATTAGATTAATTATGGATGTATTGTAGCAAGATAGATCAGGTCGGTATAGGTTATGTATGGGTCAGGTATGGATCACTGGATTTTCATTGCATGAAAAAATGGAAAATAGGTCAAAATGAGTTAAATGGATCTATTTGGATTAAATCATTTTCAACTCAACCCACATATTTAACAGGTCTACTACTACACTACGTACAGTCTTCAATACGTGATCATACTTAATAATACATGTTATTAGGAAAAAGCGAATACACTATCACATTGAAGACACGATTTTTAAATGGGCATGTGGTACGAGTTGGGGTTTTTTTAACCTATTTATATGACTTCCAGGGACTTTCTCAATTCTCAGCGTGGCCCGCGTTTCCTCTCTATTTTTTTTTTCCATCTCTGCATAATATAATTACTTGGCCTTTGAAGCTAATTTAAGCAAAAGGAACAAGAAGATTATTGATTAATCTAACCTCAAGAGCACACTCTCCCTTTGATTCTTTCCTTGGTAAACAAGAGCACGCCCTGTTTGGCATCGTCGTCAGGAATTGACCTAGAGTAAGTCAACCGTTGTGGGTTTAGTTGTGAGCCAACAAAAAGAAGGGCAAAAGTCAACTAATCATATGACGCACATAGTAGATGACGGTGTTGGGGATGCCCGGATTTAGGCACGCGTCGTGGAAAAGTAGAGTTGCAACTATAGAAGGAGATATCAGTGTGCTCATCTTGGATGACGGCGCGAGATTTGGCGATCGTTTTGCTTGGATATAGTTAAAATTGCTTTTGTGGTACGTTTTTTGTGTTGGTGCCGTTATCCAGTGTTCTGACTAGAAACTGGTGGGTCTTACAAGGGACTAGTGCCTTAAAGCCTAGTTTTTTTTACATAAGAAACCTCCAAATTTAAGTCTAACTCTTATTATATCTTAAACTTTTTTTTATCCTGTAATAAATCACAAACTTTTACTTAAATTTCACGTTTGTTCCGTTAACTCTTTATCCAAAATTGCCCTTAGTGATCCCACGTAGCATTTCCACGTCTTTGCTCTAGTTTTTCCCTAAATCAAAGAATAAGTCTTTTGGAGATGAATTTCCATATGAGTCCTAGCGATGTATTCTTGGATATGAAATATGGGTAAAAACTAGAGTAATTAGGGTTGGTTTTCTTCAAAAGCTCTTACTCTTTAGAGAGTCTTCCTTTTTACGGGTAATCGATTCCAATGTGGGTAGGTTCTAAGTCTGGAACCTGAAGCCTATTCTGTTATAACCGGTTCTCTATTTTTGGAACCTGGAACCTACCATATTTGTCTTGGAACCTGTTTTGGAACCTACCATATTTTTTTAATCTAGTTTTAGGGTCTACCCGAGAACCTGTTTTTCTTTTGTTCCTTTTTCTGGTTTCATTTTTTCTAGCAAAATAATATCAGTAGTAATGAAACGATTCAAAGTAAAAGATAAATAATAAAAATCAATATCCGCCAAAAGCAACAATCCTTAAAATGAGCAATAAAAATTACTATCAACCAAAAGCAGTAATCAAACATATAGTAATACTATGATCAATATTTTTTTTTAACATAAGCTAAAAACCGGTCTAAGTAGGTTTTCACTTGGAACTAGGAACCGTATAAGTTCCAACCGGTTCCCAAACTAGTTCAAATAGGAGCCGGTTCCTGAACTTGTTTTTCGGGTGGCCCAGTCCTGTAGCACATCCCTATTCCTTTCATCTCACCTAGGGATTTTCCCATTTTGCGCTCAATTTTCAATCTATTGTATTCAAAAGCCTTCCATCTCTTGTGGTCGGAGAGCTTGTACTTGAGATACTCGGATCGGGAAGCTCGAACAGCTCGTGTTCGGGAGTTTTCCTTCTCTCAATTATTGACGAAAAATTTTGGACGGAGGGTTAATGGGAGCAAATTTAACGCTTAAGTAAAAATTGGCGATTTTTTACGAGACCAAAAAAAAAAAATTCAGGATAGAATTGATATTAAATCTAAAGTTGAAGTTTATTAGGCTTTCTATATCGTGCTTAATTACTTTTTTCTTGTTTAGAAAATCGTTTTAGCTTAATCCCATTCAAGAGTAGCTTAGCCTTTAATTTAGATGAAGCAAGAATTTTCGTAAACGCTATTTCAACCATGATGCAGCCCCATGAGACGCGGTTGCTTGAGAGAAACATCCGCAATTCTCACATTTATTTTTTTCTATTTTATAATAAGTATAGAAAAATACGAGGTCCATGAATAATGTTACATATTGACCCCATAGTGGCGCCCGAGAAAAATCCAAAAAAAAAAAAAAATGACCAAAACATGAAATTGCTGGCATTTGAAGGATGCACGCCTCCTCCGCTCACGAGCTCGCATTTAACTGCTATACTAACTCCAGGAGGGACGACTTTATTTTTTTTGTTCTTAGAAAGAAGAAACGATTTTTTTCCCTCGCAAGTGTTGAAAACTTGTTGGCAGAGAAGGTTATTGGTTATTCAATTTCCCAATAAGTTGTTGGTAACTTGTGACACTTTGATAGTTTACCGATTTCAACAAGTCTTGCCAAATTTGATTTCTTGGTAAAATTGTGTTAACAACCCTCGTTTTAGTTAGTTACCGACATTTACCTGTTTGAATTACCGACCTTTCTTATCTCCGACAAAAATAAATTGCTCTTATTATTTATTAAATTTTATTTGACTTTCTCAGCAACACCTTAAAGTTTCCCACTATTATAAGAAACTACCGACCTTTCTAGGGTGACTTCCAACTTTATTGATCTCGATTAGGTAATCCAATGGAAAAGTTGATAAATTAAAAAATAATAAATAAACGTTAGTAACTAACTCAAATGGGAGTGGTAACTCAAAGCTATTTGTCAACTTAATTGGTTTCAGACTGGTTGATAAATCCCCCGAGCTAAAGTTAGTAATTGTGTACGAGAGCCGATAAATCTAAGGCATAATTAAGAAATGTAAATAAAAGTTAGTAAAAGATTAGAAATTTTGATTTTAAAAGAAAAATAAACTTGGCAAGTAATTCAATGAAAGTTGGTATCCCAAAGTTAGTTGATTATTAATCAGAGAAAGTTGGTAAATTACTTTAATTAAGGTTGATAATTTCTAAAACAGTTAATAAATTTAATGTGTCTTTAAGAAATGCAAAAGAAAGTTTGTAAACTATATGAAAAGTTGACAAGTCGGAAAATTAACTTAATAGCGGTAAGAAATTCAAATGAGAGTTGATAATTTAGTATAATGCAAATAAAAGTTTGTAAAGAATATGAAAGGTTGGCAAGTTGGAGAAATAACTGAACAACAATATGAAAATGCAAATGAGAGTTGATAACTCAACATTAGCCGGTATTTTAATAGACGGAAATTTGGTGAGTTGCGTTAATTTAAGTTGGTATCTCTAAACAGAGTTAGTAAGGGTCTCCTAACTAAGACAAACAAAAGTTGGTAATTAACCAAAACTATCCGTAAGTTAAAAAAAAAGTGAACTTTGGTAAGTAACTCAAATAGCATATGGTAATTTAAAACTAATTGTTAATCAAATCTGTCAAAAATTTTTAAAAATAACTGTAATTTAAGTTGATAATTTCATATAAGAATAAATAAATTCGAAGCATTGGTAAGTTGTGCATATAAAAGTTGGTTAATTTGTACAAATTGCTAATTTTTTTGCAAACTGTAAAAAAAAAAAAATCAGTAATCTCATTATAGTGTTTGTATGTTACCAACAAATTATTTGGAAAATAGTCGCTGGTCATTTTTTTTATCGGCGGTTTATTTTTACACTTACAACCACTTGTAGAAATTTACTAGCACGGAAAAAGAAAATTGCATCTTTGGGTACGGAACAATGGAGCTCTGCCTCCGCGAGATTAAACCGGGTTGACACCTCGCATGTTTTGAGGCTTATAAAGTCTTGGCTATTCTCCTAGAGGTACAATGGTTAATCACAAGATCAATCTCCACCCTAGTGGTGATTTTTCATGGATTTCATCTCATTATCTGCTTAAGTTTGAAACAAATAGACCATTCTATTGACCAGAAATTTACAGTACAAAGCGTCATGCAATCCATACGTACACCTCTTGAACTACATATAATCTTTTGGCCCAAGAAAGAGCAAGAAAAGGGAAAAAGTACAAAAAAAGAGTCGTAAAACTATTGCATTAATGCCAATTCAATCCTAAATATTTTCATTGAATCAATTTAGTTATAAACTTTTTCATATTGATACAAATTCATTTTATCTGGCCAATTTAGGCCAAAAATCTCTAACGTGGACATCGGGTATCCTACGTGATTAAGAGCACTAACGTGGATATTTTGATTAATATTTTTTTTATTAATTTTTACAAAATTTTCCTTTTTTTTTTTCTTTCTGTTTCCTTAGGCCTATGGCCAGTAGTTAGCCATGGCCGCTGATCGGCCACAAGCAAGAGGCAACAAGGGCGTCGCGACCCCGCTAGCTTCAAGCAAGGGTCGCCTTCACCAAATCTGACAAGACCTAGACCCTCACGGCACGGGCGAGGGTCGCCCTTGCGACCTTTGGCGAGGGCCGGCAAGGGTGTCGCCGCCCTCACCAACCACAAGCAACGGTCACCCTTACGGCCTTTGGTGAGGACCGCCCTCTTCCAAGCTACGAGGGTCAAGCCCTTGCCAAATTTTGGTGAGGGCAACCTTGCTCAGGTCACAAGGATCTAGCCTTCCCAGAGTTGGCAACGGCGGTCCTCACCAAAGGCTGTGATGCCCTCGCCTATGGCTAGTCACCAGCCATGGCCAAATACCGACCACATGCCAAAGGAACGAGAGAAAAAAGGAAAGGAAAAAATTCAAAAAAATATTAAAATATTATTAAAAATAACCACATCAACGTCAATCATCTGCTGATCGTGCTACGTAAGTGAAGTTTAAATTAGCCGGATGGACTGAATTGATAACAATGCGAAAGGGTTAATGACTAAATTGATCCGATCGAAAGATTTAAAACCGAATCAGTGCTAATGTAACGGATTTAGGATTTTCTTTTTTTGGATACTTATCCCGCAAGAAAAGAAAGAAAAGAGAACCTACCCGTGACTTAACTTAACGTGTTCAACGACCACTGTGGTAGACTTTCCATGGTTTGGTCACTTTCACGAATGTCTGTGCCCAGTTGTAACCCAACAAAGCAAATCTTGTACCGATCGAACTCATCAGATCGGTCAAGGGTCCCTCCCCCAGTGAATTTCGTGCTTGCTTCCTCCCTTTGACGCTTCTCCTTTCTCCGTCGCCATTTTTCCAATATCAAAACCTAATCGCAAGCACTTTGGTTGGAGTAAGTAACCCTAGTTCTTGATCTCCCCTGACGATATCTCTCTGTCTTTCTTTCTATATTCTTGGATTTTGACTTGAACTTTCCCTTGCGTCAGTGCGTTTTACGTAAGGGAGTATGTGGTCGGAAAGAGAGAGGCTGTATGAAGTTAGGAGTTCTGTGTCCGTCTCTGTGCGTATTGGGTACTTGGGAACAACATCGTCAAAGCCTTGGACGATCTCCGTTTCTCCAAGCAATTTTGACTTCGAATGTTTATTTTATCTTTTGATTGACTGTTGACTTGGGGGATCCTCCTTTTCTCTTTTGTTCTTTCAGTTTGACTTGGGAGCCCGCCAACTTCAAACCCTTTTCACTGCCCTTGTACTTCCTCCCAAACCACTCGTGTACTTCGGTTATCGCCGGGCGTATCGTATCGTATCTCCGCGCGAGATCCCTCCCATACAAGTACGAATTGGTCGAGTGGATCGATGTGTCGTTTTCCTCTGATATCATGAAACCGATGCGCAACCGATTCTCGAGGTCTACTATTCTGGGATTCAAGGAGATCTGTACGAACGATTGGATCTAGAAAATTCACGTCATCCACGAGACAGACGGATAAATATATTTATATACCATACGGTCGCATTAGAAAATGTTTGGCGTGCTCAATTCAAATTGGTATTGCCGCAACTTTCACAAACACTCAATAGAATTAATTATAATTTAGCCCCCCAAAAAAAAACCAGAATTAATTACTTGTGACACTCAAATGGAGCAACACGAGCAAGTGTGAATAGGTTGGCACGAGAAGTTGCCGCCTGCCGACCAAAATAAACTTTTCGGTTTTCCTTAATTCTTGGAAATAGAATGTCAATTGATGGAAATGTCTTTGTAAAATTAATGATGGAAGGAATCGTGTCGACTGAGTCATGCAACAACCGAAGCAGCGAGTTGACTTTATGGTGTTTTTGTTTTGGGGAGGCTAGTTGACTTTTGTTAGGGTGGAGCTGAAGGAGAGGATATGAGATCGCAGTCATATCGATTTCGGTATTGGGTAGGTTCACATTATGGCCCTCTTTTAGGCGATTAACGTATTTGATTTGGACGTGAATTTCGTATAACACGTTGTGAGGCGGAAACGATAGTGACCCTATTATACTTTATTTATGACCATCGATGGGGTTTGATTATGCTGGTATTAGCGACCCTCGCTGGCCCTCGCTCGTGGCTGGCGACCGACAGAGGGAAATAAGGAAAAAAAAATAAAAAAGGAAAAAGGAAAGTAAAAAACAAAACAAAAGTTGGAAAAATAAAAAAAAAATTGCAAAAATCGTCTACGTCGGTGATTTTCTGCCAAAATCAGTTGAAATGATTAAAGGAAAATCATCAAAATGTTTAAGACTAAATTGAAATAATTGAGAGGCTTAGAATTAAATTGACATCCGTATAATAGATTTATAACTTTTTAGACAATTTTTCTCAAAATTATTGCTAGGCGGCTAATGTTATTAGAAATGCGAGAAAAGTAGCATAAAAATAGTAAACCTATTGCATTTATGCCAATATAATTATAAACATTTTTTTGATGTTAATTTGGTACTAAACATTTTGTCTTTGTGCTAATTTAGTCTTTCTAGCTAATTTTGACTAGATATTACTGGCGTGGACGTCGACCGGCCTACATGGCCAGTCACCGCCAAAAGGTAGAAGAAAGGAAAAGAAATGAAATGAAAGCAAAATCAGAAAAAATAATTAACAAATCTAAAGTTATTAAAATATTAGCAAAAATTATCTACGCCAGCACTGGTGATGCCACATAGGTCGGCCGGCATCCACGTCAGTAATATCCAGCCAGAACTAGCTTGAATGACTGAATTGGCACAAAGACAAAAGATTTTGAAACTAAATTGGCACAAATATTTAGGAATTTTTCCGACACTTTTCCATTAGAAATGCTCAAGTGAAATTCCTCATCCTCGACGACCAAACGAAAGATGACTCTTTTCATGGACCAATCCTACGATTTCGTAGCCAACAGCAGGCGCAACTCGATCTTTTGACGCAAACTAGTCATACATACTAAAAAGCTCCTGCTGACACGATAGCTCATCTCAAAGCGAATACGCCGCATTTGCACACAGCAGCAGCTGAGGAAGTGCACGTCAATTCATGCGTTGGGTCCAAGAAAGTTGCAGTTTGCCCTCCTCCTTCCTTTTATATAATCTTGCTGTACCATTGAAATATGATTCCGCGTCAATTCGATTGCAGCACCCAAGCAGGAGTATTGACCGTCTTCCTCGTAGATTTTTCCGGATGCTCTTCTTCTTGGTCTTTCCATGATCGTCGTGACGGAAAAAAAAAATGATCGGTCTATACGATCAATTCGCTAAATGATTGTTGAGAAAAGTACAAAAGAAGCCCTGCATCTATTGCATTGATGTCAATTCAGTCCTAAATATTTTCACATTTTGCCAATTGAGTTCATTCAGTCAATTTTGGTTGAAAATTGCTGTTGTGAACTCTAGCCATCCTATGTGACACCACCAGTACTGATATGGACATTTTTAATATTTTTTTAATTTTTCGTTTATTTTTCTTTACTTCTTTTTTTGGCTGCCACCCTCACCGGCCATTAGGCGAGGGCTCATAGGCTCTTGTTGTGGCCGATAGGGGTGAGCATGGTTCCAAGATAGAACCTAAAACAAAAGAAATGGATCGGTAGGAATTTGTCTGGTTCCAAGTTCCAAAATATGCAGGGCAGGCTCCAGGTTCTTAAAATTAGGGAACCCGTTTCAATGAATAAGTTCTAGGTTCTACATGTAGAACCTAGAACAAGTTTTTGTATTTTTCTTAGTCTATGTCTTCGCCCGATATTGCGATTAATGATGAGTATATAATCAAGAACCACTAATTCGAGCTTCCATTTTAAGACCAAGATTTTTACTTTGTTAATGTTTCATATTCTTTGTGTAGCTAAATATAATTTGTGATCAGTGAATTGTAACAGTAAGTGACAATCATTAAAGGTGATGATTTACTGCAATCGTTTAATTAACAATACAAGTTGAATTTGGGTAGACCCTGAAACTATAGGTTCTAGAATATAGGATATGTAAGGTAGGTTTCGGGCTCCGGGTGGAACATCTATGAAATTTGGAACTGCTCATCCTTAGTGGCCAGTGAGGTTGCGACTCTCTCATCGACCAAAGCGAGGTGTGCAGCCCCTTGCCCAGATTTGGCTAGGGCCACGATGCCCTCGTTAAATTTGGATCGAGTGAGGGCTGGCCAGCCCTCAGTTCCCCCCCCACCACCCCCACCCCCACCCCAAAAAAAAAAAAAAAGAAAATGAAGAAATTATAAAGCATTTAAGAAATTATTAAAACATTAAAAATAATGTTTGCTTTAGCGTCAGTGGTGACGGATGGTGTTTATATCAGCGATTTCTAGCCAAAATTGATCGGATAAACTCAATGGGTAAAATATGAAAAAGGTTTAGGATTAAATTGGCACAACTGAAAGATTTATGATTAAATTAGCATAAATATAATAAATTTAAGATAATCTTTGTTAGATGGTTGGAGTCCAATTGACTCGCGCTTGATGTGGTCCGGACCCTACCGATTCGAATCAAGATTCAAGACCTCAAAACGTGTGTTCGTGTGCGCGTGCGCGCGTGTGAGAGAGAGAGAGAAGGAGGAAAAATAGTCAAAATGGAATGCTGGGCTAGGTTGCTTCCTGGACATTCCCCTCTCGTGAACGAGCTTTGCCCGCGCACCGAAATTCCGTATTGAAATATTACAACAAGCTTTTCAGCATAAAGTGCGTAGTTTAATACGGACCGTATGCACATTTGGTGGAGGGTAATCCAAAAATTGTGACCAAACTGCCCCTGAATTTGTAGCTATATATTCCTGCGCTCATCTTCTCATTCTCACTTGGTTTCTCTCCACCCTGTAGGTATATTTAGTCCTAGTTCTCTCTCTCTCTCTCTCTCTCTCTCTCTCTCTCTCTCTCTCTCGAACATGGCGGTCAGTCCGACGCTTCCTGCTCATAACCAGAACGTCTTCCAGACCAAACTTTCGAGCTACAGGAGCAAGATATCCCCCTTGAACCCGGTCACGAGGCCGAGGAGCGCGCTGTTGGCGAACAGCGATGAGGTAACGAGGACGAGGAGGATATCGGCGATGACGACGGAGTCGACGAGGCTGCACCTTGCCAACCTCGATAAGCTCCTGCAGAAGCCGAGCGTGCTCGACCCGCAACCGCCTCATCAGTGGGATCACGGGGAAATCGCAAAGCCCTGCGATGTCGCATTGTCGGAGGAGGAGAAGAGAGCTGGGAGGGGCCTACTGGAGGGCCTGAGCTTGGCCAGGATCTGGCCCGGGGCGAAGGCGGCGGAGGAGATGTCGCCGCGGCACCTCCACCGCCTCCAGCGGCTCCTCTCCATGACGCCAGAGTATTCCCCCCGGAACAGCCTTGCAAGCCGGTGGCAGGAATACCACGGCTGCAATGACTGGGCCGGGCTGCTCGACCCGTTGGACGAGAACCTCCGGAGGGAGGTGGTGCGGTATGGGGAGTTTGTGCAGGCAGCCTACGAGGCCTTCAACACGGACCCCGCCACGTCGGCCGAGGTGGCCCCCCCACTGCGTCACGTGGTGCTCCCGGACCGGTCCTATAAGGTGACGAAGAGCCTGTACGCCACGTCATCCATCGGGCTGCCCAAGTGGGTGGACGACGTGGCGCCGGACCTGGACTGGATGACGCAGCGGTCGAGCTGGATTGGGTACGTCGCGGTGTGCGAGGACCGGAGGGAGATCCAGCGGATGGGGAGGAGGGACATCGTGATTGCCCTACGCGGGACCGCCACGTGCCTCGAGTGGGCCGAGAACATGAGGGCCCATCTTGTCGACATGCCTCAGGTTGGCGGCCTGGCGCCGGTGGAAGCGGCGCAAGGGCAATCCAAGGTGGAATGCGGGTTTCAAAGCCTGTACAGGACAGGCGGGGCTCATGTTCCGAGCCTGGCTGAGTCCGTGGCAGACGAGGTGAAGAGGCTCCAGAAACTATACGAGGGCGAGACCCTGAGCATCACCGTCACCGGGCACAGCCTCGGCGCGGCCCTGGCCCTCCTGGTGGCCGACGAGCTGAGCACGTGCTCCGCAGAATCTCCATCCTCCTCCCCGCCGCCACACGTGGCCGTGTTCTCCTTCGGTGGGCCTAGGGTAGGCAACAAAGCATTTGCAAATAGGATCAATGCCAAAAACGTGAAGGTCCTGAGAATAGTTAACAACCAGGACATAATCACGAGAGTCCCGGGCACATTCCTGAGCGAGGACCTGGAGCAAAAATTGAGGGACACCAAACTGGAGGGCGTGCTCGACGACAACATGCCGTGGGACTACTCGCATGTCGGCACGGAGCTGAGGGTGGACACGAGGATGTCGCCGTTCCTTAAGCCGGACGCAGACGTGGCGTGTTGCCACGACCTCGAGGCTTACTTGCACTTGGTGGACGGGTTCTCATCGTCGAATTGCCCGTTCCGAGACAATGCCAAGAGGAGCCTTGTGAGATTGCTCAACGAGCAGGCGTCCAATGTGAAGAGATTGTACAATCGCAAGGCCAAGGCCTTGAGATTGAATATTGAGAGCAGGAGGAATCATCAGGGCATTCCCATGTCTAATTGCTTGCCAAGCCCATCTTAACCCACAGAAATATATAGAGAAAAAAAAAAATCTTCATTTAGGTACATATCTTTGTTCACACACAAAATCTGGAAATGGGTAATTAAAAAGAAGCCTATTAGATGTCAATCTTTAGCTGTTCTGTTCTCATTTCTTCCACAAAATCTATGGATGATCCCTAGAGCAACAACATAATACCCAAATCAACACCCAGCTCGTGTCCTCAACGAGAGTCCACGTTTCACGTCCTAACGAACTCGTAATAGCTAGAACTGAACCGTGGAAGATAGGGCCGACGTTGTCACGCCTCTTCCGACTTGCAACCACACTAGTAATTTCTCCATTTTTTCTCAATTATCAAAATGGATTTCTCTAATCCCGAGTGCAATTCAAAGGGCTGGAATAAACATACGCCTCATTGCGAAGAATTTTGAAAGAGATTAGGTGCGTCAAAATATTATTCTAAGTGCACCAACAGTTGGAAAAACACTGCTCTTCACTCGATATTTTCAACTGCGGGGAGGGGCACTAAGTCAAATAGGTAATGCACTAAGCTCACTGATTCTCTTCATTTAGTGGTTTTCAATGTCCCCCACCGACAGCAAAAATGGTCGTGTCTTGTGACCTGTGAGGTGAAGAGAAAAGCATCAAAATCTTCTTTTGACCTTGTATGTTGCAGACATGTACATGGAAATTGGGGAAAGTGGGTGATGACCACATTAACCGATGACCCACGCCATAATGTCTTTCTTAGGACAGCAAGGTATCAAAAAAAGAGAAAAAGAAACAAATTAAATCTGGATGAACCAGCTACTATGCGGTTCTTGATGAAGTGGTTCGAAGGGTAGATGTACCGCATAGTGAATTGCACGGTTTCTACTGCTGTGGAGTCTAAACTCGGAGAAGTCGTTGAGAGTTTTGTCAACCACGCGTCGAGGAAAAGTGAAGTGATTATGGGATTTCTGCTTTTTTTGGGGGGGGCAGTACCATGTTGTCGGGGCTTTCTACTGGGCTCCGGCTGCATGTCGTGCGGCAAATTTGCTCTGCGGTTGTCGCTTCAGCGACGGGATCTCCTCCGCCCCCGCTATGTTGCTTGCGTTGGGGGGGACGAGCATGACGTCCCTAGATAATGAGTAGGGGACGAAAACGTGGTGTTGTTTAGATGCTGTACAACGTGAAATTCGATAAAAGCATGCTCCTTTGCTTTATCGACAACGACGAGAGGAAAGATGTGCGCCCCACGCCGGCCACGCTACTATCAACTTTTTCTTTTTCAGCTTCTCCTTTCTTTCTCCCTCTGATTCTCACTCAGCCATGATCTCTCTCTCTCTCTCTCTCTCTCTCTCTCTCTCTCTCTCTCTGACTTGCCCTCCAACTCACCACCTCCATCGAGCTCTCTCATTCTCTCGCTCTCTAGCTCACGCCGTTGTCTCCGTTGGCACTTCACTCTGTCTTCTCCATGGTCCGGGTTGCTCTCCCGCGCTCAAGATCCGGCTTCACCAGGTAGTCGCTGAAGAACTGGTACGAGTGATTTGCCGGTTAGTGTCTAGTTGGATGTAAACATGTGATTTGTATTTGTGTAGTTAAGCATGAGCTCAAGCTCCAGCTTCAATTGGAAATAGCCGTAAGAAGGTCTGCTTTCTTGCAATTGTTTGAATATTTGAAAGCCTAGTCTAATTATGTTGCTATGCTTTTGTGGACTGCTCGATTGAGCGTAATATGTGCCGTTGTGTTGTGCACTTGTTAGCTGGGATATTTCGAGAATTAAATGTAATTGTTGAGATGGTTTGATGTTAGAATAGAAAGTTCATAATTTGGGAAACGGAGTTTGCAGCTTTTGATGCTGGAAGTGTTTCCGTTAGCTTGAGTTAGCATCTTTTTCGTATTTCTGTAATGATCTGGTCAGACACGAGCGGAGAGTGATTTTCAAGGCCGGAAGGCCTGGACAAGAAGTGGCTCTTGGCAGGATTTAGGACGGCGAAGGGGACAGGAACTATGAGGCTTGGGATGAGCCAAAGAGGATAACAACTCGGTGAGTAGCCCAGGATGTCACAATTTTTATCTTTATTGATCTCGAGTTGGTTATGCATAACATTTAAAGCCCATTATCTAGGATACTGAGAAGTTCTGATTTTCTCTCTTCTTTCCAATCGAGAAAGGAAGTCTCTTTTTAAGCAGTCTTTGATTGCTTCATTGGAGTAAATGGGGATAATGAATGTCAAACTTCTGTCAAATTGGAGCTTGAAAATAAACACTACAGCTGTCTGAGTCTCAAATTTCCAAGGTGCGGACATCTGTTGGTTTATGTTTCTTTCTACCAAGTGATCGTTCAGAGGGACTGAAGCAAATCAGTGGACTGACTCTACAACTAGTATGAAACCTTACCACTGTTAGATACTACACGTTCTGTTCCAATCTGAAGATTGTTGTATGCTAGCATGGTCAGATATATGGCGTTGCCTGGGCAAGTCTTCTCTATGTTGACAAATTGTTGTTCTTACCGCAGTCTGTTAGCATAAGCTAAGACCTGAAGATTGTTGAAGGGGAGAGGTGCTGCAGCCGTAGCGGCCATGGTCGGGGTCAAAAGAAGCCCGCAGCCTCGAAAGAGTGTGACCGACCGGTCATTAACAAGAACAAAATCTTCTGTATGGGAAACCTCGTTTGAGGATCAATGACGTTGGCTACTTAGCATGTATATCTTAGATACTCCACTGCGGGCTTTATTTGCCGGTGGTTTTGTTTTGATTCATACTGTTTAAGGTTTTACTGGGACGTTGGTCCCGCTATGTCCAAGATAGAGAAATCACATCGGCTTGATTGTATTAGATCGAAAATGCATTTTAATCTTTCCATCTTCTTAAGTTTCGAGATAATGATACGAAGTTCTGTGATTATTATGCCCGTCGATCTTTGTCCAGGCTTGGGGTTTTAACGTGGCTCTTGTGATTAGTTGGTCCTGTGAATGATATAGGCTATTATGCTGCAATGGAAAGTTCTTGCTCCTAGCCCTCAGCATGGAGCTATATAGAGAGGTTTGTGCAGATATATGGTTGCTTTACCCACCAAAAGGAGCTGTCTTTTTAATCTGTATGTCTGAAGGAGAGGTGGAACGAAAGAAAGTTCCACAAATGGTAACTTTCCACATCACAATGTGTGGATTGCAGATTGTCTGTGCCCCAGGTGAAGCTTGCCTCTTTCTTCTTCTTTTTTCTAATGTTTTGCCACACCCATTCTTGTTAGACGGTATCCATTTCCGTTATGTTGGAAAATGGATGGACAAGCGACATGATGAAAGACCTGAGGATCTCCTGTCCATATACCTGAAAATTCTTTGGGAACTGAGGAGTGTTTTGCGAGTAGCTTTTCAAGCTTCCTAAAATGCGCAATTTGGTCAATTTGAGCCTACATCGTTTCCGCTTCTTTTTCTAGTTTTACATTTGGAGAGCGTCATTTAGTCTAAAATATCTCAATTATCAACTCGGCAGGAAAAGACACTTTTTAAAACTCAATTGTTTCAAGTTATTAAGCTACCAAGGCTCTCAATTTGATTGACCCTCCATCAGTGTTGTCTTTGTAGTCGTCTTCCCGTCGAACATGCTACAAAGACCATGCGTTGCAAGTCACGGTCGGTTTCGAATTTAGTTACCTGACTTTTATGAGCACATCATTTCGTCAGCCAACTTTCGAAATTTTCAACCAAAAAAAAAAAAAAACCTTCGAAATTGCTCTAGTAATGAGCACGTCCGCATTAAAATGTGCACATCCCATCCCACGGGAGTGCTCGAAATGTCTGAATGTAACTACTTGCTATGTTCCTTGGGTCAATATGTGACCAAGGTAAATCTCTGCAGCTCCACATTTCAGTCAAATCTTTCTCGTGGAACAAACCCGTGTCGCAACAAGTGTTACCGTGCAAAACACAGAACACTTTGCAAGAAAATGACTGATGAATCCATCTAGCCAAACCAGAAAACATCACCTCTTAGGCTCGTTCAAGTTAAAGATCCGATCTTTGATCGCCCTCAAGACCGCTTCTTTCTCTTCCTTAGCAGCCGAAGACCCACCTGGGGATTCGAGCGATGGATGCAATTTAGCTAGTTTTAGTGATGCCCATGCCCCCAGAATCCCCCAGATGGTATCCTCCAGTGACGTGAGTGATCAGCGTGAATTGGATGGCGTAGTGGAGTCAAATAAGGCGATCTCTCGGTGCCTTCGAGCTAATGACTTGGATTCTGCTCTTAGAGTGTTCAATGGTATGAGAGTCAAGACTCTTGTCACCTGGAATTCGATTCTTGCCGGGTATGCAAAGAGACCTGAGAAATTTCAGGAAGCCCGCA
Source organism: Syzygium aromaticum (assembly GCA_024500025.1). Taxonomy (NCBI): domain Eukaryota; kingdom Viridiplantae; phylum Streptophyta; class Magnoliopsida; order Myrtales; family Myrtaceae; genus Syzygium; species Syzygium aromaticum. The sequence goes on along the minus strand of CM044889.1, from coordinate 3,004,538 downwards.
GGATGTTTGATAAAATTCCCGAACGGGATGCTGTTTCGTATAACACCATGTTGGCTTGTTACTTGAGGACCTTTGGCGTGAACACGACCAGGGCTTACTTCGATAAAATGCCCGTTAAGGATGTTGCCTCCTGGAACACGTTGATATCGGGGTATGTCCGGAAGGGGGAGATGGGTCTCGCATGTGAGTTGTTTTCTGCAATGCCCGAGAAGAACAGTGTCTCGTGGAGTGCAATGATATCTGGGTATGTGGAGTGTGGTGACTTGGAGTCAGCGGTGAGCATCTTTGAGGCTGCACCGATTAAGAGTGTAGTGGCTTGGACAGCGATGATTAATGGATATATGAAATTTGGAAAGGTTGAAGTTGCGGAAAAGCTATTTCGAGAGATGCCTGGCAGGAATTTGGTGACATGGAATGCAGTTATTGCAGGTTATGTTGAGAATAGTCGCGCCGAAGAGGGTTTAAAGCTATTTAAGAACATGATGGGATATGGAATAAGACCGAATCCCTCTACTTTGAGTAGTGTTCTATTGGGCTGTAGCAATTTGTCTGCCTTGCAGTTGGGTAAGCAAGTTCATCAATTTACCATTAAAAGCTCATTAAGTAGCGACACAACTGTGGGCACTTCATTGACCAGCATGTATTGGAAATGTGGAGACTTGAGGGATGCTTGGAAGTTGTTTCTTGAGATGCCTCATAGGGACATTGTCTCTTGGAATGCGATGATATCGGGGTATGCTCAGCATGGTTTAGGACAAGTAGCTCTTAATTTGTTTGAAGAGATGAGAAATGAGGGAATTAAACCAGATCGGATCACTTTTGTCGCTGTGTTAGTGGCTTGCAACCATTCAGGTCTGGTTGATCAAGGAGTAAGGTATTTTGATTCTATGACGAAAGATTATAGAGTTGAAGTGAAGCCGGATCACTACTCCTGCATGGTGGACCTCCTGTGTAGAGCTGGCAAATTAGATGAAGCTGTAGATTTGATAAAGGGATTGCCTTTTAGACCCCATTTAGCCATATATGGAACCCTTTTGGGTGCATGCAGGATCCACAAGAACTTGGAGTTGGCTGAATTCGCTGCCAAGAGCTTGCTTAATCTTGATCCTACAAACGTGACTGGTTATGTTCAATTGGCCAATGTTTATGCAGCAATGAATAGATGGGATGGAGTCACCGAGGTTAGGAAATTGATGAAACAAAATAAGGTGGTCAAAACACCAGGCTATAGTTGGATCGAGGTAAAAAGTGTCGTTCATGAGTTCAGATCAGGAGACCAGATTCACCGGGAACTACCTTTAATACACTCAAAACTGGATGCCTTGGTGAAGAAAATGAGACTAGCTGGATATGTGCCAGATCTTGAATGCGCATTGCATGATGTGGAAGAAGAGCAGAAAGAGCAGCTTCTCCTCGGGCACAGTGAAAAGTTGGCTATTGCTTTTGGGCTCATAGAGCTTCCACTGGGAATACCAATCCGGGTTTTCAAGAACTTAAGAATTTGCGCGGATTGCCACAGTGCTGCAAAATACATATCGGCAATTGAAGGTAGAGAGATTATTGTCAGAGATACCTCGAGGTTTCATCACTTCAAGGATGGAAATTGCTCCTGTGGAGACTATTGGTAGGAACCTATGCAGATTATCTGCTTGTGGTTATCCGACCGGCATAGATGTCTTTTGTCAGTAGCGATGATTAAAAGAAGTGCATCTTTTGAGGACTCACTCTTGCTATGACTGTCGCCAGTTTTCAAATTCCAACATTTCAAAAACTGAATCTCCCTTATCACACCTTCCAGTTGGAACTCGTCTGGAGAAATCACACTGATATGAGGGGAAGATTGAATTTTTTTTTTTTTGTAATTAAGGAAGATTGAATTTACCAAGTATGGCGAAGCTCAAGAGCAAAGGGCATGAATTGGCATATTTTTCACGAGGGTTTGAGGACTAACTTTTGATTCTGAAGGTATATGTGAAGGTTTGCACATACGAGATGCCGCGAGGAACCAAAGGTGAAGGTTTGCACATGGAAGATGCTGCGAGGAGCCGAAGGCGATCGATTCAAAGTTCCTGGAAGCCAATATGTATTCGTCAGCTTTGAGACCATCATGATTTCGCCTACTGCACATAGGAGTCCGAGTTCATGTCTAATGTTCAGACATGTTTTTAACTTATTGATCGATAAGGCATCTTTTCTAGGGCATCCACCTGATCCATACAGTGCTCGGTTGGGATGAAAGGTGGACGACATCGTTAGATGGTTACCTAGACATCAGTTTCGTGTGCACGAGGGGTAGAAAAATGACGCAAGGTAGCAGCCACGGCTCTCATTCCGACTGAGAGATTCGCCATGCCTTCGTTATTCATAACTCCAGTTTAGAGAGAATGATGGACCATTCAAACCCATTTCAATGATTGTACTTTGTTCACCCTCGCAACTAAAGTGATCATGCAAATATGTAATTCCAATTTTCGACAATTTCAATGAGGGCTGCTTATGTTTCTTCCACGAAGCCGCAGTCATACTTTCATCATCCGACAACGCGGGACAAAGAATCATAAATTCTGCAAAATACCATGGCAATGGCATGCCTTGGAAGTGCCCTACCGTCTCTAGTCGGTTCACGCATCAACTGCACAGCTCTAGATGGCACGACTCAGAACTTTCCTTTGAGCTTCAATAAGCAAAAGAGAACGACGTCAAAAGTTCACCCAACGCCCTACCCATTCAAGAATCGGTAGAAGCAACTAAATGAATGCGGCCGTGGGCACCTGCAGCTAATTTTTACATGTGTTCAGAATTGGATACACCGAAAAGAATGGGAATTTTCCACAAATAACTGAAATAACAAGAGAAGTATTCCATAGCCAGCAGTTTTCACATCCAACCAAGCATTCTGACAGACAGAGAAACTAGTTTTACATGTCACGGTCACATAGAACAGAGATAAACATCGCATGCCCCCAGGATGGATTTTCAGCTTCAAGATGAGCAGCAACCAGCCTTTTGGTCGACGGGCTGTCCCCTGATGTTCACAGTTGGAGGTCGAGCATTGTTCATGGCTGGTTGGCTCGCCATCCTGCACATGCCAGAGATCAACAATCAATCAGGTGAGGATGACGTGAGCTCCATTTCCAGTTAGCAACGGAGAAATCAAGAAAATCTCAGCGGGTCAAAATATTATCCAGTTCAACGGACATCACATTAATCCCCACATTAAGTACTCATTTCCTTTCATCGGACAAACTAGAAATACAATATACCTATTCTTGATGGCTGCAGCCATGGCCATGAAAGCCTGTTCCACATTGGTGGCGTTCTTTGCACTAGTCTCCATGAATGGAATCCCAATCTCATCCGCAAAAGCCTAAACAAGCAAAATAAATTACAATGCATTCAAATAAAAAACATTCATAATCAACATTGGCAGAGCAGCAATGCCAATTTTTACCTTTGCCGTCTCATAAGAAACAACCTTCTGGGCCGTTAGATCACATTTGTTCCCAACAAGTAGCTTGTTAACGTTTTCACTAGCATAGCGGTCAATCTCACTTAACCACTGCTTAACATTATTGAAGCTCTCTTGATCTGTGACATCATAAACGACCTACCCTCAAAGGGCCACCAGTAGAAGGGTGAATTTTCACATAGAGAATAAACATGGAAGGCCATCTCTACACCAGCAGAGAAGAAAATTTAACACTTACAATGATCCCATGAGCCCCACGGTAATAACTGCTTGTGATAGTTCTAAAACGTTCCTGGCCTGCAGTATCCCACTGCATGACAAGAGCGACAAAAGATATGAACATCGTACTTCTCTATGATGCTTGAGTAGAAAAAAGTTGTGACAAGTGAATATAAAGAGAATGTCTTAAGTGAATTAAAATTCTTAAAATATGGACTGCAAGCAACATGCAGAGGTGTTAAACCATAGACCCTCCAAAAAGTCAAAAAATATTTCATGCCTAAACAACAAAACTTTACATGCGTGATATTGTAATTCCCCGTGTATAAATGCTTCTAAAAGTGGCCAGCATAAAGAGAACAAATGGCGGTATCGAAACAGAAGATAGCAGAAATAAAAGATATAAAAAATTAATAGAAAACATACTATCTGCAGTTTGATTGTTTTGCCATCCTGTTCGACTGTGCGAATTTTCTGTATGACATATGTGATATAAAAGTTAGCCACTGGAACATGTGAGTATATTAGGTCAGTAAAAGGGCCAAAATGAAAAGGACAATTGCTTACAAAGTCAACTCCAATGGTGCTGATGTAGCTCTCCAAATACGAGTCATCCTGGTCCAAGAAATAAAGAAAGAGGTTTACTTGAGTAATGGCAACAACCCTTACTTTTCAGCAAAAATCGCAACGAGTCTTAGTTCACAAGCAAGATTAACACAATCATAGTCATACATGAATCTAAAGAAAAGAGAAAAGAAACAGACAGCTGCCATCATACTTTGACTAAGCAGTCTAGATCAGTAGTACAAAGCAGACAGCAAGTAAGCTTGTCATTCCAATGAATAAAGATCCTACGATATCTCGCATCCATTGAATTTGAATTGATCCTCATGGAAAGGAACCACAGGTAAAATAAAACAAAAAATGAAAAAGGATAACCACGATCAACTTACAGCAAACCTAAGGAGCAGACATGATTTGCCAACACCAGAATCTCCGATGAGTAAAAGCTTAAACAAGTAGTCACTGCATGAAAAGGAGGACGAGAATAAGCACATATATACAGGTTTAAGACAGAGATCAGTCTGTTTCGTACAAGCATATATTGTGTGTCAATCCAAGGTAACTGATGATGACAATTGTGCATATGCAGAACTCTAAATCAAAGAATGTCATCAACTCCCAATCTATAGTGACAATAAACCACACAAACAAAGGCCAATCCGAATAGTCAGCACAATGACAAATGATGTAACAAGTCAGATAAGCATCAAGGGTGACAAAACTGGAAGAAACCACTGAGGGACAAATATCTGGTGTATTGGAGCATCGGCATCGTGAACTAATTTTCCGAGAATGCCCAAATGCATGTCCATAAATCCTAAGCTCTCAGCCACTGGCCACTTTCATGCCCAGATTAGCCGCATGTTCTAGTTCAGCCAGACTTCTCAATATAATTGCAAGTACTTCAACAGCTGGGCAGCAAGTAAAACCAAACAGGTAATCACAATTTTGCTTTTCTAACGATTTCCAGGAAGAGCCAATTGCAATACTTGCCGCGCGCAGCTGAATTCTCCTAATCACAAATCGCGTCCACCACGATTTCACAGAATTCAATCCATCACCGCATGATCTCGCAACCTAGATGATCGAAGAGAAACATCATCCCCGCACGATTCTACGAGCCTAGGATTGACCGACCAGGTCAACGGATCTGAAACCCAAAAAACCTCCCGATTCCCGAACCGGCACCAAGCCCCCATCGCCGATCAATCATCGGCTAAAAAATCGACAGAGCCACCACACGGACCACGCACGACCAGAAATCTAAGCTCAAAGAGACGATCTAAACCATCGCCGATCTAATCAGAATCACGCGGAACCGAGCGAAGAACTAACACAATCGACAGCCAACTATCGACCGTCCTTCGAGGGTTTGATCGAAAGAGGGACGGATGAACCGGAAGGCTTACTATTCCGGATTCATGGCGGCGAGGTGGAGCCGAGATCGAATCGAATCGCCGGAAATTCGAACTGTACGGCGGAGATTGATTCCGATTCCAGCGAGGACGCCGCCGATTCTTCTGGGATCGTCGCCGGAGAGAGAGAGGGAGTCGAACGAACGATGAAGAGGAAAAACCAGACGATCAGAGAGAGAGAGAGACGTTTTATAAAGAAGCCGAATTTGTTTCGTTTTTTCTTTTTTATTAAATTGTAATTTTATTTTTTCTCCTTCGAATACTGGTTTTTTTTTCTTTTTTCTTTTTTGTTTTCGTCAGTTGAGTTATTGAGTGCCAGGTCATCATTTCATTTGTGAAGCAACTTTCGGAACCTAATTAAAACCGAAAATTCATTTTTAACGGGATTAATATCACGAAAAACTCTAAACTAATATACATGTGATAAATTTACCCCAAACTATTTTTTGACCACAAAAAACCCTAAACTAGTATGCTTTTACCCCGAACTATTTTTTTGATCATAAAAAATCTCACACTGGTATACCTGTGACAATTTTACTCCTAAACTAATTTTTTTGCCACTAAAAACCCCAAACTGGTACACCTGTGACAAATTTACCCTTCGTTAGTTTCCGTTAAATTTTACTATCAAATTACTAAGTTTAATGACACGTGATAATTGACATGTGTACTGGTTTTGGGTTTTAGCCTTCTGTTTGTCACAAGTTTACAATTTTGTGATTTTTTGTGATATTAATATAATTTAATAGACACTAACAGAGGGAAAATTTGTCACAAATGTACCAGTTTGAAATTTTTAGTGGTTAAAAAATTAGTTTGGGGGTAAAATTATCACAAGTGTACCAGTGTGGGGTTTTTGGTGGTTATAAAAATAGTTCAGGGTAAAATTGTTACAAATGTACCAGTTTGAGATTTTTAACCATTAAATGGTTAATACTACGAAAAACCCTAAACTAGTACACCTATGACAATTTTACCCCGAACTATTTTTTTTACCATAAAAAATCCCAAACTGGTACACTTGTGACAAATTTATCCCGAACTATTTTTTTGACCACCAAAAATCTCAAACCGGTATACATTTTTACCTCGAACTAATTTTTTAATATTATTATTTTTTATTTTTCGATTTTTTTTTATTTTTTCTTTACTTATTTTTTCTTTCTCTTCAACCTCTGGCCGGTCGCCAGTCCGAAACCGACGAGGTCAGCCCCACCGGCCACTGGCGAGGCTCGACCTCATCGGCGTTGGGCAAAGTTAGTCTATCTAGATCTAGCGAGGGCCTGGCCCAGCCGGCCACTGGCGAGACACAACCTCATCAGCGTTAGGCGAGATCGGCCTTGCCCTACAACGGCAAGATTGGCCTCACCCAACGCTAGCGAGGTCGAGCCTCGCCAGCGGCCGGGACCTCGCCCGATCCGGCAAGGCTCGACCTCTCCGTTGCAGGGCGAGGTCCACCTCACCGTTACTAGGCGAGACCGAACTAGCTGGCGTAGAGGTCAGCCTCGCCCTGCAATAACGTGGTCGAGCCCTCGCTATATCTGGCGAGACTCGACCTCGCCCCACGCTGGCAAGGGTTCAGCCTCGTTGGCCTCTGGCGAGGCTCAACCTCGCCGATATTAGGCGAGGTCGGCCTCGCTTTGCAATGGCGAGGCCGACCTCACCCAACGCCGGTGAGGTCGTGCCTCGTTAGCAGCCGGCGAGGTCAGGCCCTCGCCAAATTCGGCGAGGTTCGACCACGCTGTTGTAAGGCCAGGCCGACCTCGCCTAATGTCGGCGACGTCGAGCCTCACTAGTGGCCGGCGAGACTGACCTCGCCGGCTTCCACCTCTAGCTGATCGCCGGTCCGGCGACCGGCTAGAGGTTGAAAAGAAAGAAAAAATAAAAATAATATTCGAAAAATAAAAAATAATATTAAAAAATTAGTTCGGGGTAAAATTATCATATGTATATCAGTTTTGGGTTTTTGGTGATCAAAAAAATAGTTCATGATAAATTTATCACAAATATACCAATTTAGGGTTTTTTATAGTCAAAAAATAATTTGGGATAAAATTATCACAAGTATACTAGTTTAGGGTTTTTCGTGGTATTAACTCTATATTTAAACGGAAAATCTTTCGTTAAGAATAATAGATTTTCCTTGATGATGTTAATTAATTAATTAATGCTTCGTGGTGAGGAAAGGACGAAAAGAATAAGTGAGGGCGACTTGTGAACGGTGCAACTCCTACGTACCTTCCACTTCAATTTATGTATTTTTTTTTTGGGGAAATTTGGTTAAATTATCCTCAAACTCCATGTCTTCTATAGAAAATCGGTTTTATATTATCTTGTAGTGACAGCGTGGTTTAATTTAAAAATTAATACCATAAAAAATCCTAAACTTTTAGCGTGCTTTCGAAACTCGGGAGAGTTCCAAGCAAAATTAGGTGATTTGAAATTTTTTTGAGACACAAAAATTAAGTGGGATAAATGTGATACTAATATATCAGTTAGAGGATTTTTATGATATAAAAATTGATTTTGGATAAATGTGAATTGGATGTACCGATTTGAGATTTTTTTTTTTGAGATGAGAAAATTAGATTGTAAATGTGGCATGAGTGTACTGATTTTTAATTGTTGGTATTAGCCCTAACTTTAATTATAGAGAACATAATGTAATAAAGGAGTCCACATCATCGTGGCACATTTTTTTTAATGCACTCGAACATGTTCCTCTCTTCTGGCCGAAAAGACAGAACATGTTCCTCTCTAATTGGTAATGTGCAAATCATCCATTATTGCTGAATACTTTGATTTGGCATTTTTTCACAGTTTAAAATCATACACGTATCGAATCAATTCAAAAAGAATAATGCCTTCTTGGATTTTTTAAAGATTATTTTTTTTGGGTAAGGTAACTTTTTAAAGATTATTTGTTGTTGACTAGCTTGCGAAATTTGGAATGTTCCATTAAACTATAATTATGCATAGATGTTTCCATCTTATAATTCGTCTTATTCACATGTGATCATCAATGTTCTATTTCTTGTGAGCATATACATTATTGTGGCAAAAAAGCTAGAGTTTTATTATACCTCTAAATATATCTTCCGTGCGATATAATAATGTTTACTTCTATGTGATCGTGCAATAATCTCAAGTTATTTAGGAAAATTTTTAAAAGGTTGAATTTTTTTCTTGGACGTATAAAAGGTTGAATTATATTGTCTAGACTTCTGCATCTATTTGATTGGATTAGGGAAATTTTTATTTGATTCAAGTTTCAGTAAACACAAAAAAACCAAATCACGATTAGGCGTGTTATCATAGGATCACGTACCTGACCGATAATCAGATTTATTCTATTCTCCTAAGCTTCGTTTGTGTGTTGCGGAAAATGATTAATCTTAAGAAAATATTTTCCAAATCTTTCATTTTTCAGATTATTTATTTTTCGCAAAATAAATGGAGTCTGAACCTATCATGAGTAATAAATTTTTTGGCGGTTAAAAAATTAGTTCAGGGTAAAATTGTCACAGGCATACCAGTGTGGGGTTTTTTGTGATAAAAAAAATAATTCGAGGTAAAATTGTCACAAATATACCAGTTTTGGATTTTTTGTGATAAAAAAATAGTTTGTGGTAAATTTATCATATATGTACCGGTTTAGAATTTTTCGTGGTATTAACCCTTAAGAATAATAGCTTTTCCTTGATGATGTTAATTAATTAATTAATACATCGTGGTGAGGAAAGGACCAAAAGAATAAGTGAGGGCGACGTGTGAACCGTGCAACTCCTACGTGCCTTCCACTTCTATTTATTTTTATTTTTTTGGGGCAGAAATTTGGTTAAATTATACTCAAACTCCATTTTCTAGAGAATCGATTTATATTATCTCGCAGAGACAACGATGTTTGATTTAAGGGTTTTTTTTTGTCAAAAGAAAATTATATTCATTGCAAAGAAAATCGAAATAGAGCAAATGTCAGAATACAACAAAACAAAATCAAATCCAAAAAATAGGATCAACAGAGCACCAATAATATTAAACACATATTCATTTCATAAAAATGGATCTGTCAAGCAAAATAATCGGTGGCTGATCACAAATATACCAATTTGATATTTTTAGTTTTGGGTAAATTTGTCATAGGTAAATCAATTTTGGATTTTTAGTGGTCAAAAAATTGGTTTATGGTAAATTTGTCAAATGTACTAGTTTCGAGTTTTTCGCAATATCAACCATTTCTTTTTTGTAGACAATCAATTTATATTATCTCGTAGAGCCAACGATGTTTAATTTAGAGTTAATACCAGAAAAAATCATAAACTTTTATATATGGCGTGTCACATTTAGCACAAATTATTTTTCAAGTTAAAAACTTAGGGATTTTAGCTTGCTTTTGAAACTTGGGAGAGTTCCTGGCAAAATTAGCTAATTTCCCAATTTAAGATTTTGGATTTTTTTTATGACACAAAAATTAGGTGAGATAAATGTGACACTAATGAATCAGTTTGGGGATTTTCTATGACATGAAAAATGGTTTTGGATAAATGTTAAATAAGGTGTACAGATTTGAGATTTTTTTTTTGCGACACAAAAATTAGGTTGAATAGATGTGGTACGAGTGTACTGATTTGGAAATTTTGGTGGTATTAGACCGAACTTTAATTAGAGAGAACATAATGTAAATAGAGAGTCCATATGATCATGTTCATGGCACATTTTTGTAATGCACTCGAGCATATTCCTCTGTTCGGCCGAATAGACAGAGCGTGTTCTTCTCTAACTGGTAATGTGCAAATCATCCATTATTGCTGAATACTTTGATTTGGCATTTTTCTAATTTTCACAATTTGAAATCATATATAGTAGTTAATCGATTCAAATAGAAAAATGTCTTCTTGGACTTTTTAAAGATTATTTGCGATTGACTAGCTTGCGAAATCTCGAATGTTCCATTAAACTAGAATCATGCGTAGATGTTTCCGTCTTATAATTTGTCTTATTCACATGGGATCATCTATGTGCTACTTCTTGTGAGCAAATATGAATACATTATTGTGGCAAAAAAGCTAGAGATTTATTATAAGTCTGAATATATTTTCCATGCTCTATAATAACGTTTATTTCCGTGTCATCGAGCAATAATCTCAAGTTATTTAGGAAAAGTTTTAAATGTTTGAATTGAATTGTATAGAATTTTGCATCTATTTGACTAGATTAGGGAGATTTTTATTACATTCAGGTATCAGCAGACACAAATACACCGAATCCTGATTAAGCGTGTTATTGCAAGATCACGCACTTGATCGATAATCGGATTTATTCTATTCTCCTAAGCTTCATTTGTGTTTGCGGAAAATGATTAATCTTGAGAAAATATTTTTTAGATCTTTCATTTTCTAGATTTTTTATTTTTCGCAAAATCAACGGAATTTAAATCCATCTTGAGTAATAAAAGTTTAAATATAAGTAAATTTGGGATTAATTATTGATAATAAACCACTGATTAGATGGTAGTGAACAAAAAAATTGGTTTGGTTTGATTTGGTTTGGATTGGAATAAATTGATCATGCCAACTCTAATCAATCTAAGTTTTAGTTTACTTTATTATTTTTTAAATCCAATTAATTTCATTCAATTTTAAGCGCACACGGAACCGAGTTGACCCGAACTTACGAAAGCAGCCGCTCGAGTCGGTCGACCCCGGACGGTCAAAGAACCGAAGCAACCAAAGCTTCTTCCCTCGTTTTCGCCTCCCGCCCCCCACCCCCCCCCATCCGTTCGCGCCGCCGCGGTTGGAAGCGAAGAAGAAGTCCGAGGAGACCCTCCGGCTCCTCGGCGGCGATCCCGCGGCGTTCCAGCCGAGGAGGGAGATCATGCGGCGGCCTTCGAGCGCTCCGCGAGTCCCCGAGGCTCCTTCGCAGCCTCCGCTGACGACGGCGGCTTCGCGTTGCTCAATGAGGACCGGGGAGCGGGACGACGACCGGCGGGAGCAGCTGCCGACGTGCGATCCGCTGTCGCACGCGGCGAGGAAGGAGCGGTCGCGCCTCAGGTCGGCGGAGAACGCCGTCCACGCGATTCCTCTGTTGCTGGCTCTGTGCGCGTTCCTCCTCTGGTTCTTCTCCAGTCCAGGTATTTGCTCTAGCGTGATCGAGTCTCGCAAAGTCATCGATCGCTTGCTCTCTCTCTCTGGCTCTCTGACCTCATGCGTACCCTGCTGAAGTCGTGAACGCATGCTTTGGTCGATTGAATTTGCAGTTTTGAATCAAAGGTGTGATCGATCGTCTTGAATTCTCGATTGGCTTTGTGATGATTGATTGGTCGCTCTAGTACTCTCTGTATATTTTTCAATCAATCCGATCGTAAGTCGAAGCTCGATCGATTGATTCTGTGAGGATGAACACCCGAGGCTCGTTCACTTTGAATCTGGACTTGAGCTCGGCGAAACAGTGAAGCAAACCGGTATCATCAGACGCAGATTCCTCCAATTTGAACGCTTCTTGAACCAAAATGAAGTGCTTGTGCTTGTGTGCAATCGCCCCGAGTATTGAAAAATCATGCATTTTCTTCGATTCTGCGTCTTTCGAAATCGCCCGATTTCCGATTCTGTCTCTGATAGCTTCTCAACTGATGCAGGATCGGAGCCCTGAGAATCACCGGAAAGGGCTTGTCCTTCGGATCTTCGCCCAAATCTTCTGTATTCATCTTTGTTTCTTGCTGAGGGATGAAGTTTTCGCTTTCTGATTCTTTTGGCCAATGTCGATACGTAAATAATTTCTATTACTTATTATGGACTAACAATGTAATGCCCATCTCTGATCACAAGGACAAAAGAGCTGTTCTTCGTTTCTGAGTGCACCAGTGTATTCTTACTGCATCTTCCTTATGACCCCCATGTCGGAAGTTCCGATTTTCTGATCTCGCTCGCTGCAAATACCAAACCGGCTGAAATCAGGCAACAAGGAAAGCCCGGGAAGGCCGTCGATTTGAATGATCGAGCAAAGACCAGACAATTAAAACAGAGCACAACGCAGGAAATTTGCAAATTCTGATCAAAATAAGCAGGAACTGAAACAAATGGAGTGGGTAGAGATAACATCTCCTTGTACTATCATCAGCAACTTGATCGCACACGGCGAGTTCGGCCACTGGCAACTAGTGCGGTTCAAGATCACCCCAGAAAACTTTCGGGAAGCTTAACCAAGATGCAATGAAATTGTTGATAGCCGATCCAAGATCTTGAGGTTCTATATCTCTGGCTCTGCGCCTCTGCTGGCCGTGCTATGGATGGGGCAATACAGTGTGGATGACTTTATTTCTTCGGGACCGAAGGCTCAATACTTGCATCGAGCACCGGCATGCCACGAGAACTCAGGTACCGAGTAGTTGGTTGGAGCAATAGCTGAACGACCTTATGACCGTCCACTGTGGTATGGACTAAGCATGATCACTAAGTACGTATAAACTCATCAGATAACGGGAAGTAAAGCATTGATCGAATCGTTCAGATCTCATTTCCTTTACACTAACCAAAAAATCTACCTATGGCACACATCATCTTACACTTATTACAGACAGAATTGCTATGAAGCTGACTAATGCGAGTCGCATCCAAAGTTAGTCAGACCTCTAAAAGCACAATGCTTCGTATTTGCAGTGACCGATCGGCAATCGGTATTTTCTCAGCTTTGCATTGAGCTTTGCCTATAGACTTCCCCGGTCTCATGTACTGTCGTGCAGCCATATCGGCATCCATTTTTTGTTGGTTAGGAGAGGCTGAGTTGCTGGATCTGACAAAAAGACGACATAGCAGATGAGTACATAGCCGTGAACTGTAAATCAAGGTCATAAATAAGGAGAGAAAAAGAAAAGTACACATTACCTCCACAACCTTGATGTGCATCGGATGATGGGATTCGTTTGGCCGCTTTCTCTGAAATCTCATCAACGACCAACCTTGACAAAAGCAATCCAGCGATAAGAGCACCGGCCATTAGCATCAAGAAAACCGCGTCCCACCCTTTTGTCGAAAGGAACCCAGTAAGAAGAGGGCCAAGAGCCGCCCCGACAGATCCGGTTCCATCAATAATGGCAGTCACGGTGGCAAGTGCCCTCGAATCCCCTCTAAGAGAACTGTGCGTCCCAAGGTCTGCCGAAACCGCTGTGGTGATCAGCGCGTATGGCCCATTTATGAACAATCCTGCTATCATCATGAGGACGATGTTGACAGTGCGTGATATGCCCCCATATGAGCGGTATGCCAGCATAGATGGTATCGCAGCATACATGAAACTGGTCGCCGTGATTGCCCGGGCGTTGAGCTTGTCTGATATATAACCAGCGAGAATTCCACCAACAATTCCACCCACATCAAAAAGGGTTGAAAGGTTTCCAGCTGATTTCACAGAGACATACTCACCTCCAATTTCTGCCAAGTTTGAGAAACGAAGTGAGTCAGAAACCATAAATGTTGGATCTTATTAAAAAAAAACCTAAGTCCCTACCATGCTTTTGGACAGGCCAGGGGAAAACCATGACCTATTCTAGACGACAATAAGTATCATAAGGCAAGTATGTCATCAACTAGTCTTTGTCCTCCAAATTAGAACGATTTCTTTGCCAGCGAATAACTGGTCAATAATAATTTCTCGACTATGATACTCATGTAAAGCTAACATTGAAACAGCACAACGAAAAGGACATCACTCATTAGCCATTTCTCAATGTTTGCTTCCACAGACATTCCAAATTTTCGAGAAACTTCAAAAAGCAAGAAAAATCTGATTTGAATATAAGGTGACAGCCATAGAACCTGAAGAAGATTCAATACAGAAACATGTTTTCCTAACACAACTCTCTCTTTCAGGACAAGCAATTGAACGGAGCAGGAGCAAAGAAGATACCCGTTTGACTTAAATAAAATGGTAACCAATAGAGAAATGTATAAGCCACCAGCTTCGAGAAGAATAAGGACAGCGCGAAAGGAATCACTCCCGGGATCAAACAGGCTTGAACAAGCCCAACACTTCTCTTAGTCCCAGAAACAACCGAGGAACTTTGCGATTGGGATTCTACGTCATTGGGAGGAACCGTCTCTACAGCACTGAATGGATCATCCAAAAAAGGAAATCCAACATCCTCTGGATACGCAGCCAAGAACAGGAAAACCAGTATCCCTCCAAGAAAGATCAAGCCACCAGGAACAATGAAGGACCAGCCCCACCCGTAATCCAAGACACTTGCTGCGAGAAGGGAACCGCTAATATTCCCCACCGAAGTATGTGCATTCCACACGCCCATTATCAAACCCCTTTTCCTCTTCCCGAACCAATTGCCGATAACAGCCACCACCGACGGCCACCCGGTTGCTTGGAACAACCCTGCAACCATTTGCATGGCCAAATAAAATCCGAAAACATGCACATTCCAAATATATCCCATCCCAAAGAGCCCCACAAAAATGCCACTGCCAATCATTCCGGTCGTCAAGAACAACCGCAAGTCCAACGTATCGCCCAAATGCCCCGCGACGTACATCCCCATACAATAACAGGCCAAAAATGCGACGTCAATTTCGCCCAATTTCGACGTCCCATCGGGGCCATTGAAGGGAGCCCAGCCCCTGTACTTGGATCTACCACCAGTCACATTACCACCGTTCCCTAACTCTTCCCTCACAAAGACTTCGCCCAATGGCCACGAGCGCTGCACGTTGACGGTCGTGGTGTCGGGATACAGGACACTCTTCACAATGCTACTAGGCTTCCGAGAAGCATGATAACAAGCATACGCAATGAAGGTGACGAGCAAGACCACGTATCTATAAGTCTGGAGGCTCCAGTTCCTGCCCCTAATTCTCCTTATGAGCAAAATCCCAGGTGGGTTTCCTCTCGTGGCATCAAAACCGTGAGACATTTCTTTCAAACCGATCCAAAAGTTCGAAACTCCAATCCCCTTTGGAAAAAAAGAAACTGCCCACGAAAAAAGCCCGGTCGAGGTTCTTTCAATCACCCCTGCAGAGAACGAAAAGATCGTCAAGGATATTCGCACCCCGCATCCATATTCCCAGGGACCAAGAAACGCAAGAACCAAACAACACGAACGGAAACGATCCAAAGGGGCAAGAAGATGAGAGTTCGGAGGAGTGGTGTCGTTACCCGATTCACGAGACGTCGAGCAGATTTAGCAACGGATCGTCGGCGCAGGAGAGACCCATGATTGGGTTGATGCGACGAACGCTCTGTGTCTGGAGGTGGGGGGAAGGAGAGAGAGAGAGAGAGAGAGCGGCATGAAAGGGAGTCCGAGGTTGGCGGGGCTTTTGGTGCGGTGGGCGAAGGTTGCAGAGAGAAAGAGGGAGGGCGGACACGTGGCAACCTCGGTGGGAGAATGGAATTGCTTGAGGGCCACGCAGGACCCGACGATCCTCGTGTCGTGTGTGCTTCCGGTCGGCCGTTCGGGAGACACGGGCCGGGCCGGGCCGGGCCGAAGTTAGGTTTGGGCCTGGATTTGGGCCTATTGATCCGGGCCGCGCCCACCGAGTGCGATGGCCCGGACAGCCGGTCCGGTTCAGAACGGCGCTAGGGAGAGAGCCCCGGTCCGAGCGGGTCCGCGTGGATTGAGAAGAAAGAGACAACATTAGCCTCGCTAATGCTTTGCTTAAGAGAGGTATTTAACTCCCTTAAAAATGCTTCTCTTTGGGGATATTGGTAGCGTGTGGGCAACTGTAATGATGATTAAAAATTTAATTTAATGATTAAGTGCCGGATTAGTGGTGCTTTCCCCGGTTGCTAATCTATCGGTTGTATTATTACCGGGCAAGATGCCAAGTAATACAACTAGCCGTGTACAAATTCCCGTTTTCGTGAGATTGCGAGCGGCCGTTTCCATGACAGTCTTGCTGTCCTAATAAACTAATTGCATACAAATTGATTTGGGTTGACACGTGTAGATGTGGTTTGAAAGCAAAGAACGTTTTTTTTAGTGAGATAATGATATAAACAGTCATTGGAATATGACTCAATGTGTAATATAATCCATAAATTTTTAATTTATTTAATGTAATTTCTAAATTTTAGCCTAATATTCAATGTAGTTTTTAAACTTTTAATTTGTTTAATGTGGTTTCTTGACTTTTGGTACATATTCAATATAATCATTGAATTATATGAAAATATTCAATATAGCCCATGACCTTAAATTAATGGAATGACAACATCAAACATTTTTCATTTAGGGATTAAATTGAATATGTACCAAAAGTTCAAGAACGATATTAAACAAACAAATTAAAAGTTCATGAACTATATTGCATATTATATTAAAGTTCAGAGATCATATTGAATAAATTAAAAGTTCTGCACATTGAGGCAAAATTCAGGAATTATTTATGTCATTTTCCTTTTTTTTAGTAAGACTGCCATGATACAATTTGTTTTAGCGAACTTAGAAAAACCAATTCGCATTTTTAGCTTAATTACGCAATTAAGCTATCACCATCACATACGTGCCCGTGCACACGACATATACGAGGAATCATCATCCTCTTTCTTGAAGGGATTCCGATTTGCGTCTAAGCAACCTCCTAAAGATTGGTCAGCTTCGGCAATCATTCCATAGCTCTCTTCGAATTTCTTCTTTAGCCACCGTCCGAACTTGGCTTTCCCAAGAATCAAAGGGGCTGACACGCTCGTTCTTGATTTTTTACCAACCCTTTGGGGGGGTTCGATCACGTAAGCAAGCCGTTGCCACTTGCCATCCTTTCGATGTTGCAGTCGCAACGATTCTTGATCTGCGCATGTCTCGTGCGAACTCTTGCCGTGTTTAACTTAAACTTTACTTGAGTTCTTGCATGCGTAATGGGTAGTGCTTATCTTATTCATTTGGACCTATAAGATTCAGATACGGCAATCGGACAACGAGGCAACAAAGTCTTTCTCTGTCTGTCTGGGACGGAGGTTTCGGAGTTTATGGTTTCCTTTGTCTGTCCACGGCGGTGAATGATGTGGGGTTGATCAATCGTTAGGGGGGTTCGCGGGGTTGCCGAAGAAAAACGGGTGTGATCTCTCCGGCATCAGTGGGGGGCACCAGAATGGCCGACGCCGGTCGTCCTCTGATCTCTGTTCATCCCGACGAGCTCAAATTCACTTGTATCTCTCTCTCTCTCTGTCCGCGTTATTAGTTTCATTTCTAATTTAGCAGATTTCAGGTAGATGGCATGGGGGTGAATTCATCTTCTCCTGGGTTTGCTCGATTTAGAGAATAGAGTGGCACAGAAGTTACGAAAGGAAACAGTGTAAAGATGAAAAGGGTCAAAGTTTTCTGTGTTCTGCTATTAAAATTCCGTGTAAACCAGCTAAAGTATAAATTTTGTCAGAGAAAGTCCTTCGCAGTCACGTCTGGATCCTCTCACCCTACTCCTAGGACAATCTTGAACTGATGAAAAAAGGGTCTCATCTGGCCTGTACTCTCCTTTCAGGCCAGAAATGTATGCGAAATCAGCTTCTGTATGCAAAAGCTGGTGGGATTTGACATGGTCGAATCAGTGAGAAGATCTTTTCAAGGGCTTTTTTAGGCCTGACCTCCTTTGAGGAGATTAGGAGATGACACTGTGTAGCAACTTGAGAAAAGGCTGCGTGGATGATTAGGATGTATGAATCTCATGAATCATCTATGCGAAAATCGTTCCCATGAGATTGTAATGTGTTCTGGCTACTGCGGCAAGGGTCTGGGGTGTTAAAGAATGTAGACATTAGTATTGAAGTCAGGGCTGTGTGTGAAAAGGATATGGGGGAGGGGGAAGTATTTATCTGATGCTAGCTCGTGCTTATTTCTAATTTACTTCAACTGTTGGCAGACAGTTTTGAGAATCTCAGTAGAGAGTTGGCTTATTAATTTGGAAAAAAATATGTATCAAAAAGTAAATTGTTTCTTGTGAAGGAATAAAAATGAACGCACAAAGGAGCACTTGCCAGGTGGATTGTGCTCCCGGTATTTGCTATTCAGTAGAATTATAGGATTCTCCAAACTGTAAGTTTCAAATCTTTAAAATCATTGGAGGGTGTGATCTGTGAACAGTTAATAATGATCGTTTTATCAGTGACAAATGAGAGTAAATCCAATTCAGTTGCAGCTAGCCCGATGGATTTTTGGGTGCTTTTTGAAACATCCTAAACTTAACCCTGACTACTAAAAACAGAGTAGCGTTCCTGTGATGAATGGTGCGCTCTATTTCTACTCGAGCAAGATCTTCCAGCCTTAGTATCACTTCAGGGTAGTAAGGGTATCTCTTGTTCCAAATAGACATGATTCTACGCCTATTGTTAAGGAGGCCAAAAACAGTGAAGTTTTTATTTGATTGAGAGCCAAATGCTACTTTAACATTCCATTTACTAGTGGAAGGTGAACTTGGACTCTTTGTTTGCAGGGGAAGGCGTGTTGTCACGTCAATTCTGCATTTAGTAATGCTTACGCACTTGTACTGCACCCTTGTTTTCCTTGCATAATTTGTTTGGTTGTGCTTCTGGATATAAACTGCATAATGGTGTCTCTCTCGTCCTTAATTATGGAATAAATTGTGCATTCTTCTCCATGATAAGGGGAAGATTCAAATTTTATCTTGTTTGCATTTTGAGTGGTAAAATCAGGTTAGCTATCCAGAAGCATGATCTTTTGCTGTCTGCCTGTAAACAACGTGTCAAAGAATTGCTTTTTTTATAGAGCAAGAGACTAGAACACGTGGGATATACTGCATTGCATGATTATAGGGAGAGTTTGATATATGAAATTTGTCTGTTTATGTCAGCTTTTTCTTACTTTGTGACCTAAGAGCCTTCCTTTTTAGCTCTCTCATGTTACTGAATGGATTTCTGATGTTCAAATTCATTTAACCAGTTGAGCTCAAAAAGCAAAGTTATTGCGACCTCAAAGTTGTGAACAACACAGAACACCATGTTGCATTTAAGGTACACTTTGGTTGATGCGTAGGCTTGTGCACGTTCGTGCATAAATATGTCCCTTTTGAGTTCTACATCTACCTTCCTAAATTAAATCAAACTTCTAAAGCCTCATTTAGATTTAAATTATTCATATTATGCTTTTTCTTGGTACAATGCAGCCTCAATTTGCTCTCAACTCTTTCCTTTTGCTAGGTTAAAACGACTTCACCTAAAAAGTACTTTGTTCGACCAAACTCTTGTACATTACAACCTCACGATGCTTGTCTAGTAAGAGGTACTGCTTATTATGTCAACCTACTATCTTTTCATGATGGCTTCTGTTCACTCTAATAGATCTGCTTTTTTGACAAATGCTTCTTTCAGCACTTTGCCTAATGATATTTCTTTGGAACTTCCTCACTGTTTTTAATTCTGTTGTGCCTTTTTATGTTGATGTGAAGTTACTCTCCAAGCCCAACAAGAATACCCGCCTGATATGCAATGCAAGGACAAATTTCTTCTTCAAAGCACCATAGTGCCTTCTAATACTGACGGCAAAGAACTTTCGCCTGATACTGTGAGAATTAATTCTCTGACAATTGACCTTATTAATTAAATCCGGAAACTTTATAATGACATTCTTTCTCTGTGTTGACTTGATGTTTATGTCATATCCAGTTCAATAAGGGTGGTGGAAGATTAGTAGAGGAATGCAGACTCGGAGTTGCTTATAATTTTCCCAGCTCACCTCAAGAAAAGTCTGAAGAGGAAGCCTTTAGGGGCTCGATGCAAAGTTTTGATGATGACGCGGTGAGCTCATTTTGCTTCTTGTGTAGTTAGACTTTAAAGGTTCTCTAGGATTTTGTTGAAAGTTTTTGGTCAATTTGCTGGTCATACTCTGAAAGCTTTGCTACCTCCAAGCCAAGAAGAGCCTTGATCTAATAGAACATTGAAGTATGTACTCTCATGGTAAATTTGCGTAGACATATGTCTGAAGTGTAATTAGATGGTGAGACAAGATGCTGATAGATGTGTAGTATCACAATTTACGAAGGAAAAGTTACAGAAAATGTTATCTCCCGGTGGATGGTTCATCCCTGGAGAGTTTTTCTTTTCTAAATAAGAATTGAAAGGTATCAGACTGATCCAGTGAGAATTAGATGTTCTGATAATTAACTAAAAGAAGAACGAGTGCTCTAATTTACAAGAAGAGAACATGGGATGAGCTTTGTATGCCGTCCTACTGCCAGCAAGCCTGCATACCTGGCATTGCCTGTCCTAGTTATTTGTCCCTCTGTGGCTGTTGTGAAACTTGTTTTGCAGAGAAGCCAGTTATCTGATTTTCTCCTCTCTGTCAGTTAACTACGTTCTGAGTAGAGACTTCTTTTGTTGTTCATTTTCTCCTCTTTGAAGGTGTTTCGTTTCATCTTTTGCCAAAAATCTGAGGCAGTAATGTAGCTACATCTTTGGGGAAACTTTTGAATGAAAGTTCTTTTTGCATTTGAACTGCGATGATAAGTGCTCTTTTTGGTGATCAACAATCGGCTTATCATTTCCCTCCCTTTTTAGAGTCTGGCTTTGCAGCGGATAAAGGACGAGAGAGATGCTGCTGTTCGGCAAATGCAATTGTTGCAGAAAGATCTTGTGAGTCCCTCTGTTATTGTGTAAGCTTTAGTCCACTAGCATATCAATTGGAGGGAAAAGGGGGAGAGAAAGAGAGGGGAAAAAATGGTAGCATGATACCTGCTAGCAGTATAGCGAATGAAAGCAAAATTTATTTAGTGCATTTTAATACTTAACATGGTAAGTAATGAAGTAAGTGCCAGGGACACTGCGAAGATGGGTTTTTTAGTCCTCCTTTGGGTGTCGTTCTCTTTAGGAAGTGAAAAAACTGCAGTTGAATATAGAATTCTGCTTTGGTGACTGAGTAAGGAGATTATTCGAGATCCTGTCGATCCTGATTTGATGAGGCTTTTAAACGACGAACAATGGGTCACTAAGATAATCGTCTTTCTTGATTAATTATAGTTTCCGTTCCCCGATCTTTGTAGGACATGATGAAAACACAGAGATACCGAAGAAGCGGCCGAGGCTTCTCCTTCATGTCCGCACTTGCCGTGGCTTTCGTCAGTGTAATGATTGGATTTGTGTTAGCCTTCCTCTACTCGTCCCCGTCTGCAGAATGAGTAGCTACCGGTCAAAGCTGCGACAGGCAGGTGGTTGGTTTAGTTCCTTGTAAAAAAAATTCAAGCCCGGTTAGAATGTTCGCTTTGTTTGCTTTATTCTTTCTGTAGATCTTCTCCCCCTGCGTGTCTGCAGAGTCTATTACATTGCAAATGGTCTCTTTTCAAATTTGCAGAAAACGCGAAGCTGGTATGGAAGTCTTCCTATGCTAGGCTTCAAACTAAACATGTAAGTCAGGATAATAATCAGAGTGTATCCATAGAACATGATCTAGCCAGAACTTTTGTTTTGTTCCCTAACTAGGAAGTGCTCTTTTCATGTGGTCTTACATTCGCAGAATTATTTAGAAAATCCTGCGTTTAAGAGTTCGACGCGCCGAGGATTGGACTTTAAACCTACGAAATATGTTTGGAAAGGGGTCAAGTGCATGGGGCGATCGCTGCGCGACCTGGTCTATTAGTATCAGGGCCACGATGCTTGTTATTATTGTCCAACTGCAGAGGTTCTCTTGTCGTCCATAAACATTATTGTATGCACAAGAAAAAAGCTACTATCTCAGCAATTGTTTTTCACGGTAACTAACTGCACATAGTAAGAAAATTATGGGAAAATTATTCAAAAAGGCATAAAAATGTTGCAATTTTGTCAATTTAGTTTTAAACTTTTTAATTTTGTCAATTAAATCTTTTCACGTTTTGTCAATTGAGTTTATCCAGCTAATTTTAACCGAAAATCGCTAGCATAAACTCCGGAATTGCCATGTAAGGCGGTTGGCACTGACGCAGACTTATAATTTTTCTTCTTTTCCTTTTTTTTATTATGATTGGTGAGCTGACCATAGACGAGGGCCTTGCGGCCCTTGCCCAATAACTGGTGAGGATTGGTTGGCCCTTGCCTCTAACGACAAGGGTTGGCTAGCGGCCCTCGCTAGGGCTTGGAAGAAAGAAATAAAAAAATGAAAAAATAATAAAAATTTATTCAAAATTCAAAAGATACTATTAAAAATTGTCCACGTCAGTATTGGCCGACAGCTGTTGTCTGTATCAATGATTTTTCTGCTAAAATTGGCTAAATGGACTCAATTGGCAAATGGTGAAAATGTTTATGACTGAATTGACAAATTAAAATGTGTATAACGGAATTGACAAAAGTACAATAGGTTTATGACTTTTTGGATAATTTTCCCGAAAATTACTATCCCATTAGGAAACTAAATTCACTTTGGTTCATCGGTGATCTAGTCGGATCCGATCATGTTTGAAATTAGTCTTCAGTTGACTTTAAAGCCCTTGATCTGCTGGTTCTCGGTTTCCCAATTAAACCAGGACACTATCTATTCAATCAATTTCCGTTTTTATCTGGACTATGTATTAATAGTTATATCTCAGTTCTACTCGAAGTAGGAAAACCTTACACACACACGTGTATACATAGACCCAATCCTCATGATTTGCACTACAAACTTCAGACCCTTCAAATTGCTTCGCTTCAACCAACGGCCGAAAAGACCATCATCCTCAGACCACTAGTGCTTGCGATTTCTGCGTTACCAACTCTTCTGAAACGTGACCACTTTGGCTTACACTTACTATGAATCCCGGATCACCGGCGCGCAGAGAATGTGTACGGCAAGCGACCTGGGTAGTGGCGACAATCGTCGGGTCACGTTCCACTTGAATTTCGTCCTTCAATACATCCACCGGCATGGCAGTCGGGCACTAGTCCCTTGTGCGGCG
Organism: Syzygium aromaticum; assembly: GCA_024500025.1. Lineage (NCBI taxonomy): Eukaryota > Viridiplantae > Streptophyta > Magnoliopsida > Myrtales > Myrtaceae > Syzygium > Syzygium aromaticum. The sequence continues at coordinate 2,981,016 of CM044889.1, read as the reverse complement.
CTGCCCGCACTGACTGCTCGGGTTTGGTCCGATCAGCTTCTCTGGAACAACGGCCGGGTTAGATTTTGGCAACGTTGCACATTTACACAAACTTCGATGGAAATAGCCGATTCTTCATTAGGAGCTTATATTAGTGTGGAAAGCGCATTACGACTTGGCTTTTAGTTTCTTCCTTGTCCTTGCTTTGGTTATTGTAATTCAAGCTTGTTTGGTGCACAAAATAATCTCGAAAGTCTATCCTAAACTTTTTGGGCATCCGATTAATCCTCTAAAACACTTAAGCAGGCGTGCGTGCTTTCTACGAGGAAAGAATTTTTGCCTTCAAAATTTCTAGCAAATCGATTGATTACTAGAAGGATCTTAAATATCAGATACGAATTGTAAACACGAAGCCGTATGATCCATCATGCACTAAATCCATCCCTTGTGATGCAATACACAGTTTATATCCATTATACTGTCTGCAATTGGAGTTCTGGTGGAGTATCAGCCGCCGATCATCCGAAACGTGTACAACCAGGCGGCTTGTATGACCGCGACCCCCACCAGCGACGGCGCCAACCTTGCCCATATGGAAGTAACCATCTACGCCGTGACTCACGTGCTCTTGGAAGAAGAATTAATGCTGTTGCTCGAGGAAGAACCTTTGCTGGAGCCGGCGACGAAATCGTCCATCGAGGCTTTGGAGAGAATTAGGGTGAATGATGGCGATCCGACGCGCGTGTGCACCATCTGCATGGAGGAGTTCACGGGCGGGACGGAAGCGACGAAGATGCCCTGCTCGCATGTTTATCACGTGGATTGCATCAGGCAGTGGCTGGACACTACAAAAAAACAACGATTTAGCCATGGAAAATTAGCGACGAAAAAAAATCCATTGCTAATTTGCCACAAAAAATTATTTGTTGCTAATTTGCAACTGAATTAGCGATGAATTTTTTTTCCATTGCTAATTTGCGACGAAAAAAAATGTCGTCGCTAATTTGCGATGAAAAAAAATTCGTTGCTAATTTGCAACAGAATTTGCAACAAAAAAAATTCATCCTTAATTTGCAACGGAATTTGCGACGAAAAAAAATCCGTCGCAAATTAGCGAAGGAGTTTGCAACGAAAAAAAATCCGTCACTAATTTGCAACGAAATTTGCGACGAAAAATTATTCGTTGCTAATTTGTGACGAAGTTAGTGGCTTACTTTTTTTTGTCGCTAATTTTGTGACGGAATTTGTAACGAAAAATAAATTCGTCGCCAATATGTGACGGAAAATAAATTAGTCGCTAATTGTCCCTCTTACTACTTGTAATATACCTCCACCCCCAATTTCTCTTTCTCCCTGCTAATTCCTCATATCTCTCTTCGCTGTTCTCCCTCCCTTTCCCTCTTTCATTTCTCTTGATAAACTTTTCTGTGCGCGCGCAAATCAGTCTCGGTAAAACTTTTCTGCCGGTAAGTGTCTTGGCTAGTGTCGTCACTAATTTTGTGGCTAATTGGCGACGAAGAAGGTTCGTCCCAAAACTATTCATTGCTGGATTCAATTTTTTTATTTTATTTTATTAACTTTTTTTCTCTCTTTTTTTTCCTAACTTCTAACTTCGTCGCCGGCCCGGCAACCGGCGAGATCTCGTCGACCATGGGCGAGGCTGCTGGACCTCGCCCAGATCTGGGCGAGGCCGAGCGGCCTTGCCATGGCCGTCGCCGCTAGACCTCGCCGTGAAGTCCAATGGTAGCCATGGCGAGGCTACTCGGCCTCGCCTAGATCTTGGTGAGGTCCAGCGGCTTTGCCCATGGCCGGTGAGGTCCAGCGGCCTTGTGCATGGACGGGGAGGTCCAACTTGCAGTCGGTTGCTGGTTGTCGAACCGGCGAAAAATATAATGAAAAAAAAAATTCAAAAAAAATTATTTTAAAAAAATCTAAAGTCATTTTTTTAGGTACGTGTCCATTTGAAAGTCTTATAGATGAAGTGAATGTTGCAATTCTCATCAAATTGAGCACTTTCTACTATAAAGATTTCAGTCAAATACTTAGGTAAGTCTTCTTGACATGATAATTTTTTCAATTTCAAAGTAATTATTTCGTCAAAAACAAAATTTTAATTTTTAGAATTTTATGGTTTTAATTAAGAATATTAAACAGTAGATATGATATTTTTAATATTTTGCGAGATTTTTTTATTTTTATATAAACACAATGCAAAGAGACAGGGCTTGAATGTATAATAGGAACTTACCTAGATGTCGAGGAATGACCAATGAGTTTCGTACTGGGTTGGAACTATTTTTGGACTTTGTTAGTAGTAAATACGAGTTAATAGATAAAAATAAGTTATGGTGTCTGTGTAATAAGTACAGTAACGGTAAATTTCATGTGTGTGATAAAGTTAGAAAATATCTTTGTAGATTTGGGTTTACTCCGAACTACTATAATTGGACTTGACATGGTGAATCATTTATATCTGATGAAGGATATCGAAAATATGACCAATTTTCAATTAGGAAAGAATGTAGCTATTATGACCAATTGAACCTATGCCAGAGCATGAAGATTGATGTAGCTAGTCAGAATTTTGTTTCAGATTCAAACCATGCAAGTACTAGTTTTACTTCTACGCTTGAACAATTGGAAGAGATAGGAGTAATGGGTTTTGATAAGAATGTGTGTAATGGAACTTTTCCATCTAATCGGTTTTGGGAAATGTTGAAAGCAGTAGATGAACCTTTATTGGCAGGTAGTGACAATCACACGCAGTCATCAATGATAGCAAGATTGTTAAATATCAAGGCAGAACATAATAAGTTTGAGAATTGCTTTAACTCTTTTGTTGAAGTAATGCGGGAAACAATGCCTTATGATAACATTATGTCAAGTGATTCTTACGATATGAAGAAGTTAGTGGATAACTTAGGTCTTCCGGTTGAAATGATTGATGTATATAGTAGGGGTTGTATGTTATATTGGAGAAATGATGAAAATGCAGAATCTTGCAAATTTTATAATCAACCTAGGTACAATATTAACAGGAGGTAGGGTCGTAATCAGAAGCGTAAACCATGCAAGTAAACGTTTTATCTACCCTTAATCCCCAGATTGCAAAGGTTTTATGTGTCTAAAGTCACTGCTGAACACATGACTTGGCATGCAAATCATAAAACAGAAAAGGGTATAATGTATCATCTTTCAGATGCAGAGGCATGGAAACATTTTGATAGAACATACCTTGAGTTTGCAATAGAGTCTCGAAACATCATGTTAAGTCTATGTGCTGATGGATTTGCCCTATTTGGGAAATAAGGAAAAATTTATTCATGTTGGTCAGTTATCTTAACTCCGTACAATCTTTCACCCGGTATGTGCATGAAGACACCTTATATGTTTTTGACATTGATCGTGACTGCCTGCAAAATCCGAAAAAAGTTGATAGATGTTTATGTACAACCATTGAACGATGAGTTACCATGTGATGAAGGTGTCCTTACATATTATGTTTTTACTGATCAAGCATTTGTAATGAAGACTGCTCTTCTTTGGACAATAAATGACTTTTCAGCTTATGAAATGTTATTTGGATGGAGTATAGCTAGGATCTTAGGACGTCCGATATGTTTGGAGAGATTAAAGTCATTCAGATTAAGACATGGTAAGAAACTTAGCTATTTTGACTGTCACAGACAATTTTTGCCGATGAATCATACATTCAAAAGGAATAAAAAAGAGTTCATTAAGAATAGGATTGAAAGAACACATCCATCATTGAGGTTGACTGGTGATCAAATTTGGGAGCGAGTGCAGGACTTTCCAACTGTTATTGAAAACCTTCATGGCACGACTATTGCGTATGGAAGATACATAAGTGGACTAAACGTAGTATATTTTGGGATCTACCATATTAGAAGACCTATCTTATTCATCGTAATCTTGACGTCATGCACATTGAAAAGAATATTTTCAACAATGTTATAATTACTGTGATGGATTTCACTGGCAAAACAAAAGACAACTCGAATGTAAGAAAAGATATGAGAGATATTTGTGATCGGTCAATACTAGATGTGGATGCAAGCAGCAGGGGACCAAAACCAATAGCAGTTTATATATTAGATAAAGAGCAGAGACAAGTCGTTTGTCAATGGTTGAAATCTATGCGGTTCTCTAATGGATATGCTTCAAACATCGAGAGATGTGTTGATTTGAATGAATATAAGTTGACAGGATTAAAGAGTCATGATTGTCACATATTTATGGAAAGAATAATTCCAATAACTTTTAAGGAACTTTTACCAAACTTTGTATAGGGCACAATTATAGAGTTAACTAATTTCTTTCATGATATTTGTTCAATAGTGTTAAAAGCATCACACATAAAAGAAACTAGAGAGAGACATTCTAATCATTCTTTGCAACTTAGACAGGATATTTCGTTCATCGTTTTTTAATTCAATGGAGTATCTCTTAGTTCACTTGCCTTATGAAGCCAAAGTTGCAGGTTCCGTCTAATTTCGATAGATGTATCCATTTGAGAGGTAAAATTTTTTTAAAAATAAATTTCAAAATACTTTATTATATATTATGTTCTGATAAACGTCTTTCTATTGCAACTAGATTCTTATATCATTTGAAGAAAAGAGTGAAGAATAAGGCATGTGTTGAAGTTTCAATTTGTAATGCACATATTATGGAAGAAGCGGCAACATTTGTATCATACTATTTTGAGCCGCACATGCAATGCAAGAGGCAGAGAGCATGAAGAAATGATGAGATCCCATTGATCCAAATTGCAAATCATTCTCTATTTTCAATTATCTCGATCGACCAAGCGACGCATGTAAGTTTTGTTGCTTAACAGGCGAAGAATGGCAAATAGCCCATACATATATTTTACTGAACTGTCCAGAAGTGGAGCCATACTTCGAGTAAGTGTATATTTGCAAATATATGTATTCCGTGTCAAATATTTACTAATATATAAATGCAAATTGTTAAGAGGATTTTTCAAACTTCAATTTATGGACTACCACCAAATGAGTTTGACCATTTATGCGATGATCAATTTGCAACATGGTTCAAAACATATATAAGTTGCCTATGGACCAAAATCAAGTTATTAATATTTTATACATCATTTATTAAAATATATATTATTGACTTTACGTGTGTGACCTTAGGTTCATAATAATCATGATCAAGTTGAAGAGCAAGAATTGCTATATCATCTATCATGAGGTCCAAAGTCAAGAGTATGAACTTGGCTAGTATATTTCATAAACGGGTATAATTTTCACACTCAAGAATATAAAATGGGAAAAGCCATAATGAATAGTGGTGTGTGTGTTCGGTCATCCAATGGTGGCAGTTCAAAAGATGATTTTTATGACTTGTTGGATGAAATCATAGAGATAGAGTACCATGGACCATTAATGCGGGTTGTGTTATTTAAGTGCATGTGGTTCAACCCCGTCAAAAGAATGAAGGTGCATACAAAGTTTAATTTAGTTGAAATAAATTACAAAAAAATATATATGAAATATGAATAATTTGTTTTAGCACAACAAGCAATTCAAGTATATTATGCATTATATCCTAGTTTGAAATGTGACAAAACTGATTGGTAGGCTATATGTAAAATCAAAACATGAAGAAAAATTGAGGAACACTGGAAGGACATAGCATATCAACAAGATGAAGTTTGTAACACGGTTGAAACTGAGGAATATAACATTCTAATTTTACGAGATCCATGTGAAGCAATGATAAATGTAGATTTAACTGAAATTCGTGAATCAAATTTAGAAGGTGTTGCAGAATCTGATTTTGAGACAGAGGATAATGATGATGATAATGATGATGCTCATGAAGAAGATGAAGATCAAGATAAAGACGAAGGTGAAAATGAAGATGAAGATTTTTGAGACTTTTTACTAATTATGTCGTAATTATTATTATTATTATTATTATTATTATTATTACGACATGAGTTTATTGTTGTTATCATATTTATTATTATTGTTGTTGTCGTAATTATTAGTATTCTTGTTGTTGTTGTTGTTGTTGTTATTATTATTATTATTATTATTGTTATTGTTATTGTTATTGTTATTGTTGTTGTTGTTGATTATTATTATTGCTATTATAGTTATTATTGTTACTGAAACGTTATTGTCGGGAAATTCGTCACTAAATGGCGACAAGTGAAACACTATTCGTGCAATGACATTTGCAATATTTTATTTTCCATTGGATTGGGATCGTCGCTAAGTGACAAAATTAGCGACGACATTTGCGACATTTTTATTTGTTGAATTGTTAAGAGATCGTCGCTAATTTCATCAGAAAATTTTTTATTTGATGAATTGTTAATATGAAAAATTGTCGCCGTCACTATTCCGTTGCAAATTAGTGACGGATTTGAATTCATCGCTAATTTGCCATGGATTTAGCCACAAATTTAAGTCTTTTAGCACTTTACCCTAGTAATTATTTTTTTGTGGCTAAATCCGCAACAAATTAGCCACAGATTAAAATAAATTAGTCGTGTATGTGGGCGAGAGGGGAGAATTGAAATTCGTGGCTAATTCCGTGGCAAATTAGCCACGGATTTAGCCACGAATTAAAAAAAAAAATAGTCGTGTGTGTGGGAGAGGAGAATTGAAATTCTTGGCTAAATCCATAGCTAATTAGCCACGGATTTAGTCATGAATTTTAAAAAAATATTAGTCGTGTATATGTGGGAGAGGAGAATTGAAATTCGTGGTTAAATCTGTGGCTAATTAGCCACGGATTTAGCCACGAATTAAAAAAAAAATTAGACGTGTTTGTGTGGGAGAGGAGAATTGAAATCCGTGGCAAATTAGCCACGGATTTAGCCATGGAAAAAAAAATTCAAGTGTGTGGGGAGAGAGTTCATTTCCGTGGCTAAATCCATGGCTAATTAGCCACAGATTAAATAAAATTAATCGTGTGGGAGGAGACTCGAGATTCGTGGCTAAATCCATGGCTAATTTGCCATGAATAAATAAATTAGTCGGGCAAGGTGCCGGAAACACTCAAATTCGTGGCTCCACGAAAATAATATTATGGTTTGCCGCGACAATTTTGTAGTTTGATTCGAATTTGCAGTGACAAAATTAAAATTCATGGCTAATATCGTGGCAAATTAGCCACGGATTAAAATTGTTGGCTAATTTGCGACAGAATTAGCCACGACGTTGAATCCGTGGCTAATTTACCACAATATTAGCCACGAATTTTAATCCGTGGCTAATTTTGGCGGAAATTAGCAAAACGGCGTCGTCTTCATTTGCGGGTATTAGGCTTTTCTGTCATAAGCTTCTCTATCTCGATCACAAAAGTTATGGCGGAAGTTATGGGTTTGTCTTCCTCTTCTCCCTCTTCTCTGTCTTTGTCCGTGTCTCCCTCTTCTCTATCTTTGTCTGTCTCTCTTGATCGATTGATTCTTGGCGACCTTCAAATTCGGCGTTCTTCGGCGCGATTTCTTCTTGGACAGAGGAACCCTTAGGCGGTGGACGCTGGGAAGCATGAGGACCCGGCACGCGAGGACCCAGACCCAACACAACCACTTCCTCCAGACCCAACGCAACCGCTTCCTGTGGACCCAACCGCAACGAGCTAGCGCAAGCATAAGGACTTAGCACAACTGCGAGGACCCACTGCGAGGATCGTTGTCTAAAGGTACGTTCTCTAACTTGTTTGCACTTTTGGTCTCGGGCGAGCATTGTGGATAGAGGGCGGAGATTGTTCGGATGATGATTATGTGGACGTTAGCAGAATTATGTGGACATTTGCTTCTGCTTCTGCTTCTGCTTTTGCTTTTGTTGGATGAATTATGTTGGGTCTGCTGCTTTTGCTTTTATTGGACGAATTGGGTTGAAATTTAGTCGGAATATATGAGCTGAAATTTGGTCGGATTTTGGTTGAAATTTGGATGAAAATTGATCGGAATGAGCTGAAATTTGGTTGGTAAAGTGGACACGGCCCACTGGTAAAAAATCACTGCCTTTGGCCATGATGCATGTCTTTTTTTGGCATTTTGAAGTCGTTTACATGGGTTTTTGAGCCAAAAACCATTTTGTATGAACAGTGAAATCTGTGCGGTTTGAGTTTTTTTTTTGCGTTTCGGAATTGTTTCATTATTGTTTTATTTATATATAGGTTCGAATATTGAAACCAATCAAAATTAATGCAGAGAATAGCATGTTGAATGTACATAAGCTTGTTAAGGATTTTAAAATCAACATTAATGCACTGAATAGCATGTTGAATGTTTGGATACGTTGATGACAAAATTAGGCCATACGCATGAATAAATGTGTAAATGCATGATGTTTTAACACATGCACTGCTTTGGAAATCCATGTTGACTTTGAATTGCTTACCATCATGATAAAATTTCATGTGAATTAAGATTGCGGGTTGTGACAAAATCGCGGGTTGTTATGATTACGAGGATTCACGCTGAAGTGACAAAATTGCGGGTAATGAAATTACATGTTGTAGGATAATGTACGCTGGTTGATGTTCAAATTGAATTTTGGGATTAGATTTATCGCCATTAGTGATTTGTGTATTTACAGGTTGCGGCCTCATGTTTGATTTAGAGTTGTCTATATTATTGTGTTGATTGGATTCGTCCTCGCTTTTAACAATTTAGAACATACACAAGGTGCATAGGTTGTGCATAGGATGTGCATGTTGTTTGGGTTGGATTATGTCTTGTTTTGTTTGAATGTCATTCAAATTTGGATGCGTGTTTGACATGAATTGGATTCATCCATTGTGGGACTCTTAGGCTGTTTTGTTTGACATGAATTGGATTCTGTACATGTTGTGGGACTCTTACGCTTTTAACAATGTCATTGCGTGTTTGACATGAATTGGATTCTGTACATGTTGTGGGACTCTTACGCTTTTAACAATGTCATTGCGTGTTTGACATGAATTGGATTTATACATTGTGGTATATTACTGTTTTGTTTGAATGTCATTTGGATTTGGATTATGTACTGTGCATTGTGTATTTTTTTAATGACTACAATGGAGTCGAGTAGTTGTCTATCAACGATGCGACTTGAGGGCGATCACAGAATTTTTATGTTTTCAAAACCAAAAAGATATATGTATATGTAAACTAGGAAATTTTATGATATTGCATGACACAACTTAATCGAGGAATTTGGTACCAAAAGTGTGATGTGGGAGTTGCTAACTCTTACCTCACATTTAATCGAATCCTTGGATCTAGATATTTAGTCTTAGGAGATCAATTGACCCTAGGTGATTAGTTGACTTCCCTATAACAACTAAGGATTTTATGTTCCCAATCGACCTACTAATAATTTGTGGCGATTGTTAGGCTCCGTTCGTTTTATGGAAAGCAAATTTCAAGAAAATTTCACGTAAAATGAGTTTTCTTCTCAACATCATGTTGCTTCACTCATGTTTTCTTCTTACATAATAATCACCAGAAAAGAGCTAACATTTCAGTGCTTGTTGAATGTTTTTGTAGACAGTTACCACAACTGTTATTTGTGGCAAAATGCGAGCTAAAGAAGCTTGTAGACATTTCCGGACAGCTTGCTTTTTATCAGGAGCGATAGCAAGTTTGTTTCATTTTCTTAAGTTAATCTCTTGCTCTCAAAAATAAAATGGTAAGCTTCATGACGTACGTTATTATGTGTCCCTAATACATGTTTATATTTTTTAACATATTTGTCTAACCTTCTAACTTGTTAATATAAACATGAAGGTCACATGAGTCGTGGTGTAACTTCTGAAAGAAGAACAGGTCCTTCCCCTTCCTCGTCCTTGTCCTCGTCCCCGTCCCTTTCCTCTTCCCCTGTCTTTTCATCTAATCCTCAACCAGTACATGCTGATGGACACATTGGACCTTCCTCCAACCTTCAAATGTGAACTGAATCTACTTCAGTTCCATCGCCTTCGGTTCCACTTTTTTCTTTAGTGCAACACTCGAATGATGAAGAAGATAACCGATTCATGATATGCCCATTTGGAGATTCGTAAGTACTTAATTTTTTTAAGTATATGTATATTATTATGGATGTCAACTGAATTGTCCGTATGCTTAATTGTCCATATTGTTATAACCTGTTTGCAGATTCACAGATGCTACATATGTTGTGACGAAACTTAATAAAATAATCAATAACTGTTGGATGGGGTAGTATATTAGTTGGACAGGGTAGTATATTAGTTAGACCACCGCTCCAAAAGAAGTAAAGGAATTATGGGGGAATGAGTTTAAGCTAAGTTTTGTCATTCTATTTTCTCACAAACTAAGTTCGGTTTAGCATACTGAGTGTACAATTGTTTTTCTATTGATTGTAGCGGAAGTGCAGGTGGGATGAAGGAGAAGAGAAAGAAGTTAGAAGAATTTTTAAGAAAAAAGCTGGTGATCACATGCGAAATGTGATTAATAGAGCAAAGAGAAGTAAAGAAAAGCTGGATTTTATTACAGCTGACAATTGGACGGAAATTAAGAGAACTTGGGACACTGAAAAACATAAGTAAATCAATGAACAAAATAAGAAAAATCGAGCTCCTAGTTCTAGTAAAGGGTCTGCCACATATGCTGGAAGCACTATCAACATCGGAGCATAGAAAAAGAATAGTAAGTCTGTTGAACATGTTGTAAGTTAATTCAATGATTACTCATTTATGTTTATATTTTGTAGACTAATGAATTGGAGACGGAATCGACATTTACAGCTACAATTAACACACATTTTAGAAAAAAGATAAGACATGGACTGGCGATTGAGCAAAAGCTATTAATGTATGTAAGGTTATATTTTATAGTTATATATTTATGAAGTTATTTTATTTTTATCTATATTGTTAATGTAGGACAAATATGATGAACTTGTAATAAGCACTGTTGCTAGTGGTGGTGATGGTGTTGCTGCATCCAAGCCATCGGTTGACAGTATGACATTATGAATAGAGGCATTGGGTGGAATGAGAAGAGATCAAATATTTAGGATGAGATCCTTGTCAAGGATATATACAATGCAGCCTACTGCAACTTCATCCTCCAATGCGGCTTTTTTAAGGAGGACACAACATGATAAACAAATGACCCAAGAATTGAGCCAACTGAAACATTTACTTGTACAGAAGGACCAAGAAATAAAAGGAATGAAACAACATTTGTAATTGATCCTGCGACACCTCAACCTCGATCATAATAACGTTCCTCTTGTACCTCCCACTAATCTAGTAGGTGATAGGCACAAGATGAGCGACACAATGATAATGAGATTGCTGATGATGATGATCATTTTGTCAGTCCTTGCTAGTTAAAATTTCCAAACTCGAGGGTAAACTTGTTTCAGCATTATCTATTTATAGGACAAGTTATTAGTTGTTGCATTTGTTCAATGCACATGTATCGATTCTGTTAAAAGTTCAACTACTGTTCATGTTGAGTTTTTGCACATGTACATGAGAGACAATGGACTAATCAAGTTGATGCTCGGCTATCTCTCTCCCTTGTTCACGCACGCATGCGCATTCTAGGAACAAAGTTGCTAGGATTCGAATTACTTGGCACTGATTCTTTGAAGAATCTTTGAATATGCCATATTGTGTTGTTATCTATTTTTGTATTACTCAAAATTGTTAAAAGTGAATTTTGCCATGTATGCAATTAGGAATGATTAATGATGGTCTTCCTTCTGGTTTGGCAATCTATTCTAGTTTTCGTCTTTGCAAACCAGGCAGAATTTGACATATTAGAGACCACTTTTGGTGGCTTCACAAGATATTACTTTCGATTAGATATTTGATGAGTCAGTTCGCAGAGAATTGTGCCCTGGGTTCACTAAGTTAATGCAAGAGGAACTTCTATCATTGTTTATGCTACATGACAACAAGCGTTCGGTTTGCATACATGCCCTCTGGCATTGGTCTTTTGTGTGCGCATTGCCTAACATATTTTTTTTTGAACACCCGTCTTTCTGTTGTTGAATAGATGTGAAAAAATTAAGAGGGGTTAGGAGTTTGATATTGTGATGTCTTCTATTTGTGCTACAGATGGACAGGACTTCGATTCTTGGAGGCACTATAGACTACATGATTATGTGAAAGAACTTCTTGGCAAGATCAATAGTTAACAACAAGAAAGCGAACTGGATTTGAAGCAGTTGAATTTGTTGGATCCTCTCAAGGATTTTTCATACAAATTTAGTGCTTTGTTCCATTTTTCAAATCGAAATCGTCCCTAAACAACATTTGTCGCTGACTTCATCGCTAAATTATTCATTAAAATTTGTTGCCAAATTCGTTTCGAAATAATGTTCGTGGCAAATATCAAAATTTTTCGTGGCAAATTAGTGTCGAATTTTGCCAAGAATAAGTTCGTTGCAAAATACTGACCAAAAAAAATTTGGTGACAAATTAGTTATGAATTTTGCCACGAAATGTGTTTGTGGCAAAATAGCAACGAATTTTGCTACGAATAAGTTCGTCGCAAAATACTGACAAAAAAAAAATTTGGTGGCAAATTAGCCACAAAATGTGTTCGTCACAAATTAGCGATAAATTTTATCACAAATAATTAGCAACGATTTTTGCCATGAAAGATTTCGTCGCAATTTCGTGACCAACGAAAAAAAATTGGAAAAAAATAATGATGAATTTTTCCACGAATACAGTTCGCAGCAAATTAGCAACAAATTTTGTTACGGATATTTAGCGATGAATTTTGCCACGAATATTTAGCGATGAATTTTGCCATGATTAATTAGTGATGAATTTTGTGACAAATAAAGTTCGTGGCAAATTAGCGACGAAATTTGCCACGAATAATTAGCGACAAATTTTGCGGCGGATATAGTTTGTGGCAAATTAGCCATGAATAATTAGCGACGAAGAAAATTGAAATTTTCCGTCGCAAAATTTTGTGACGGCCTATTAGCGACGAATTTTTTTCCGTCGCAAATTCGTTTAGTGACGAATTTTGCCAAATTTTTCGTGGCAAAATTCGTTGCTAAAACAGACTTTTTTTGTAGTGGGAGATGAGCCATTCTTGCCCTTTGTGCCGGTTAGCCGTTCTTGCCCCTTGTGCCGGTACGCCATGCCGACGCAGCAGTTGATGGTCCGACAATGACCTCGATCGAGAAAATCGGATTTGATCTTGGATTATATTTTTCCTTTCCTCTTCTTGAATTCGAAGATATGCGTGAGTTTATTTCCTTCAATTATCGTCCGCTGCCTATGAGCATAGTCAGCGTTACTTTTGCTTGTTACATGCTAGATTTCTTTAACAAATAACACATAAATCGCCATGCTTAGGTTTAGAAACTCAAACTCTTCCTCCACTAAGTGCATAAGCAGCATTCAGGGACATGGTGATGAGAATCCTCATCTCCCTGTTCCTCTCACTTAAAGGGTTTTGAGCTCCGCCCGCGAATGCCCCGCACTTGCTTCCATGCGCCTGTGGTGTGCCTCTCAAATCCGCGACGAGGGCCGAATAATTGTGCTCGCTGAGTGCTTTGAGCCCGTCCTGGAAGGGTTCCGAGATTTCCATGTACCCGATTATCCAGTTCAGGATGTAGTTAAAAAGATCCTTGTCGACTACCCGCAGTAGCTGCCTCGCGTAGGTCAGAGTGTCGGTGTCGTTCGCCAGGCCTTGTTCTAGGGCTATCTGAGCCAGGCCTCGCATGTCCGTTTCTCCGCCCGAGATATGCTGGTTGAAGGTCTTGTTGCAGAACCCGTAGTCCTCGGTCTGGCGGCAGATCTGATCAATCAGCTGCTGCGTCTGCCGGCCGGCCAGGGCGTTCGAGAAGAGGAGGAAGGTGAGGAAGAGAGCGGCGATGGAATTTTCCATATTTCTTTGATTTCTCTTCCGTTCTCTTCTCTTGGTTATACGCCTTACGAGTTTGGATGAATGGAGAAGCAAAATAGGGCTTATATGCGTAGATTGCCTTGTGGGATTTTAGGGAAAAAATTTATTATCTCGCAAGATACTGTTTAGAACAGAAGGATATGATTCCATAGTATGATTTCCTTCCCTTTGTGTCCCTTCAAATCTTCGGCCTAATAGCCAAAAAAATCCCGAACTTTAGAATTTGTCCTAATTATATCCTAAACTTTTTTTTATCTCATAAAAAACTCCAAACTTTTACTTTTATCCTAAATCTACCACCTAATACCTAAAAAATTCCCAAACTTTAGCCTTTATCCCAATTATATCCCAAACTTTTTTTTGCCTCATAAAAAACCCCAAACTTTACTTTTGTCACAAATCTACCACCGTTAAATTTTTTGTCCAATATTACCGTTAATAATTATTTTAATGTTATTTTTTGAATTTTATTTTATTTCTTTTTCCTTTTCTTTTCTTTTACCTTCACCTTCAACCTCTGGCCGGTTGCCGGTTCGGCGACCGGCCAGGCTTGACCTCGCCGGTGTTGGGCGAGGTCAACCTCGCACGCCCTTGGCGAGGTCGAGCTTCACCAGCGGCCGGCGGGTCTAAGCCCTCGCCAAATTTGGCGAGGGCGAGCCTCCATAGGCCTCGTCCTCGCTAGCCGTGGCGAGGATGAGGCCGGCGAGGGCCCGCCGGCCACGGTGAGGACGAACCTCGCTAGGGGTTGGCGAGGCCAACCTCACCCAACGCCAGCGAGGTCGAGCCTCGCTCGCCCCTGGCAAGGTTCATCCTCGCCATGGATGGCGAGACTGGGTCCCACCGGCTAGTGGCAAGGTCGAGCCTCGCCGCGGTCAGCGAGGACCAGGCCGGCGGGATTGAGCCCTTACCGGAGTTGGACAAGGCCGAGCCTCGCTAGCCATGGATGGCGAGGCTAGGTCCCACCGGCTAGTGGCAAGGTCGAGCCTCGCCGCGGTCGGCGAGGACGAGGCCGGCGGGATTGAGCCCTTACCGGAGTTGGACAAGGCCGAGCCTCGCTAGCCACGGCAAGGACGTACCTCGCTAGGGGCAGGTGAGGCTGACCTCGCCAGGGGCGGGTGAGGCTGACCTCGCCCAACACCGGTAAGGTCGAGCCTCTCCAGCCAGAGGTTGAAGGTGAAGGAGAAAAAAAAATGAAAAGGAAAGGAAAATAAAAGAAAAAATAAAAAAAAATCGAAAAAATAAAAAATAATTATTAACGGTAATATTGGACGGAAAAGATAAAAGTGGTAGATTTGGGACAAAAGTAAAAGTTTGGGGTTTTTTATGAAACAAAAAAAAGTTTAGGATATAATTGGGACAAAAGCTAAAGTTTGGGGTTTTTTTGGGTATTAGGTGGTAGATTTGTAACAAAGTAAACGTTTGGGGTTTTTTATGAGATAAAAAAAAGTTTAGGATATAATTGGGACAAAGGCTAACGTTTTGGGTTTTTTTGGATATTAGGTGGCAGATTTGTAACAAGAGTAAAAGTTTAGAGTTTTTTATGAGACAAAAAAGAGTTTAGGATATAATTGGGACAAAGGCTAACGTTTTGGGTTTTTTTGGGTATTAGGCCTCAAATCTTCCATGTACAATTATTTCCTTAAGAAACTTATAAAATGCACATATATTCTTGCTATCTAGCAAGATAATTATAAAAGATTATAGGATTGATACCATGAAAAACCCTAAACCAGGATACATGTGATAAATTTATCATAAACTAATTTTTTTGATAACCAAAACCCCAAACCGGTACACTTGTTACAAATCTATCCTTCGTTAGTTTCCGTTGAATTTTACCGTCAAATTGTTGAGTTAGATAGCACGTGACAATTGACGGGTGTACCGGTTTGGAGTCTTACCCTCTATTTGTCATAAGTATATCAATTTATGATTTTGCGTGGTATTAATTCAATTTAATGGAAATTAACGGAGGGTAAATCTATCACAATGTACTAGTATGGAGTTTTCTATAGTCAAAAAATTAGTTTATAGTAAATTTGTTATAGATATATTGGTTTGAAGTTTTTCGTAATATTATCTCAATATTATATGATTAGCGTTCCTAAACTGGGATCAAGGACTAAAGGGCGACTCTGCCATAATTATTATACATAAGAAACTCACGCATAACACAGACCCTCCATATCTTTTAAGGTGTCTCAGTGGATTTAAAAGCATGGGATGCGATTGACTCTTTTAAATTTAATCTGTCGGGGACATTTTGGTAATCGACGTGTAACCTCATTAGTTGATCAGTAAAAATATAGAAAATAAGTCATAAGTCGAAGTATTTTTACACGAGTATAACACACCATGTGTACGGCGTGTTTTAGTCTAGGACGTGTATTTTTTTGTAAGTTAATACATACGTGCATTTATGTGAAAGTGTGTATTTTAGTAGTAGGGGTAAGATTTCTAATCTCAAAATATTTTTCTCTATCCTTACATATTTATTTATAGGGATAAGTGCATTGAAAGTCCTAAAATTTATCACGAAAATACAATTGAGTTCTAAAACTTTCAAAAAGTACAATAAAGTCCTAAAACTTATCATCAAAGTGCAATTGAGTCTTAAAATTTTTAAAAAGTACAAACAAGTTCTAAAACTTGTCAAATTGGTTCAATCAAATCATTTCATTGATTGAACTTTTTGAAAGTTTTAGGATCTAATTGCACTTCGCGATAAGTTTTAGGATTTGATTGCACTTTTTGAAAATTTTGGGACTTGATTGCACTTTCGTGACAAGTTTTATGACTGAAGGTATTTTTTGAAAGTTTTAGGATTCAATTGCACTTTCATGATAAGTTTTAGGACTTCTAGTACACTTTTCCCTTATTTATATTATTCACATTGTGCATTTTAACCAATAATTTCTTTTAATTATTTAATAATTCAAGTATATTATAATAAAGTCCTAATGCTTAATCTTTCAAACATCAGTTTTTTGGTGCAAATTCACATTTGTTAGCAAATACATTATGCTTCAAATAATGATATGTTGTTGCTATATCTTGAGTAGTAAAAATAACAAGATAATTATCTAAGAAGTTATAAATCTATTCTACCGTGATAAATTTAGTCCTAAACCTTTTGACTTGTCAATGTAGTCCTTCTAATGAAATATAGCTGGAAATCAGTGACACGGACGTTGGTTGTGCCACATATGATAACCGATACTGACAGAACCTATTTTTGTAACTTTTTGAATAAAAATTGAACTTTTTATATTTTTATTTTCTTTTTCTTTTCCCTATTTCCCTCCGCTGATCGCTAGGGAATAAAGAAAGAAGAAAGAAAGAAATGAAAAGGAAAAAAAAAGCAAGAAGAATTAAAAAATTGTAAAAAATCATCCACATTAGGAATGGGAAGTTCTAGATTTTGCATAGACTTCACTCGGAACCTGGAACCTATCCGTTGGAACAGGTTTATCATTTTCTGGAACTTGGAACCCACCGTGTATATGTTGGAACCCAGAACCTATCCTATCACAAATTCCAGGATCTACCAAAGTTTCACATGTATTATTAATTGAACGATTGAAGTGAATCATCATTTTTAATTACTATCACTTACTACTACAATCTATTGAACACAATTTATATTTTGACACACGAAAATTATGAAATATTAACAAAGTAATGGTCTCAATTATAAAATGAAAACTCAAACTAGTGGTTTCAGATTATACATTTATTATCTGACGCCATAGAATACCACAGGATCATGCAAATACATAGATTAAGAAAAATATAAAAACTTGTTACAAGTTCTAGGTTTCACCTACCAAGAACCTAAAACCTAGATGTCGAAACGAGTTCTTCAATTTTTAGAACTTGGAACCTAAAATCTATCGTGCTTGCCTTGGAACCTGGAGCCGTACATGTTCCACTGGTCCGGTTCTTCGATTCTCATTTTTACCCTAAAACCATAATCACCCTAGTCCACATCATAAATGACCTAACACTGACTTTCGACCAAAATTGGTAAATTGTCAAAAAGTATATAACTAAATTTGTCAAATTAAAAAAGTTTATGACTAAATTGACCACTTTATAATAAGTTTATAACTTTTTGAACAATTTTCGCCAAAAATCACACTACGTGTACATATTCATTATCTAGCTTGTGTATTATAAAGGGTTAATAATGCAAAAAATCCCAAACTGGTATGCCTGTTACAATTTTACCCAAAACTAATCTTTTGATCACCAAAAATCCCAAACTGGTATACCTGTGACAAATTTATCCTCAATTTATTTCCGTTAAATTTTATTGTTAAATTGTTTTGTTAAATGACACGTGGCAATTGACGGATATACTAATTTTATGTTTTACCCTTCTTTTGTCACAGGTGTACCGGTTTATATTTTTTGTGATATTAATTCAATTTAATGAAAATTAATTGAGGGTAAATTTGTCACAAATATATAAGTTCGGGATTTTTGGTTGTCAAAAAATTAGGAGTAAATTTATCAAAAATGTACCGATTTAGATTTTTCGTGATCAAAAAATTAATTTAGAGTAAAATTATTATAGATATACTAATTTGGTATTTTTCGTAATATTAATCCTTGATTTTACAGTATGACAATAGAACTGAAGTTGTTCATATCAAGTCAATTTGTATGGAGTGAATTTGTCGTATTGTCAATCCTCAGCTGGAATAGCCAATCAATCTCTCTGTCTCTCTTCCCGAAGCGAAAAGAACTGCAACCCGTTGACTGCGAAAGCAGGCCATCCTTGAGGAACTTCACCACCTCATTTATATGCATGCAAATTAAAAGTTACTAATTTCATTTCCTTAAGGCCCAATGACGGCGCGATTTGATAGCCAGCCTTATTTGAACAACACCAAACATCATAAGAAGCTAAAAGAACAACGAAAAAGAGAAGAACTGAAAAGGAAGCACTCAATCGCTCGAAAACACTATTTTTCCTCAATGAAGCAGACTGTATGCAGTCGCAGCAGCCATGGTAATAAGAATCCTCTCCTCTTTGATATTCTCGTAAAGAGGATTTCGGATCCCATGGCTGTTGCTGTACTGCCCGCACTCAGTCGCTAGCACCTTCGCCGAGTTCAGGAAGTCGGTCAACACGACATTACAGTTGTTGTCCGCAAAGACCTTGTCCGCGTTCTCTATCATATTTAAAATCTTCAGGTACCCATTGATGCAGAGCTTGAGATAATCCACCAGTTCTTGTTTGGTCACGGCACGCATGGTTTGCTTGGCGAAAACCACCGTGGTGGATGCGTTGCTCAGGCTCTGCGCGATGGCTATTTGAGCCAGGCCGTGCATGTCGGCCTTCGGGGTGAATATGTGTTCGGAGAAGCATTTGTTGCAGAAGCCGAAGTCCTCCATCTTGCGGCAAATGGTGTCGATCAGCTCCTGCATCTTGGGTCCAAACGCTGACACGCATGTGATCGAGACGATGACGAACAGAAGAAAAATGTGTTGTTTGTGAGGAATTCGAGCCATCTTTAGTGTTCTCATTTCTCTCCTTCTTTTGTTGGCTACGTAGGTTGCAGGATTCATGCATGAGGGGGAGAACTGGGCATTTATGGTGGAGTGTGTTCTTGATAATTAGAAAGGCAACACAATGTAGCTCCGGATTTGGCTAAGGTATGATATCTGAAGGTCATAATTAAACACAAATCAAATATGGAAAAGAATTAACATCTTTTTCTTCTTATTGTTAGGATCTTCTTCCTTTGTTACAAACTTGTGCATTTATGGTAAATTACGGGGTTAATACCACTAAAAACTTCAAATTAGTACATCTGTGACAAATTTATCCAAAACTAATTTTTTGACCACGAAAAACCTTAAACTGATACCCCTGTGATAAATTTACTCTTTCTTAGTTTCCGTTAAATTTTATTATCAAATTGTTAAGTTATATAATTCTTAACAGTTGTTAGGTGTATCAGTTTGGGGTTTTACCATCTATTTATCACAGGTGTACTAGTTTATGATTTTTCATGGTATTAATCCAGTTTAACGGAAACTAATAGAGGGTTAATTTGTCACAAATATATCAGTTTGAGGTTTTTGGTGATTAAAAAATTAGTGTGGAATAAAGTTGTCACATGTGCACTAGTTTGAGATTTTTTATGGTCAAAATATTTGCTTGGGATAAATTTATCACATATCTATCAGTTTAGGGTTTTTCATGATATTAACCCTAAAATACAACACTACTTGGATTATTTTTCCCTAAATAAGTCAATATGACAATACAAGATAACTGCAAAGTGCCCTCCTTATAGATATTTCAAACGGGTGGGTCAGGTTGAGTCATAAATGGTTTATAGATTGAACTGCCAAATCAGAAAAATTGGGTGCTATCATAGAGCTTTGTATTAGCTAAGTTCATGAGTTGGAGATAAGCGGACTCGAACATCGAACCCATATGAAGTTTTACCATGAGCAAATTGTATCCATTGGGCAAATATAGGTTCGATTAAGATTTGTTTCTCCGGATTACCAAAAGCAAGCATGACATCATTAACCCAATTGATCCATTAAGCCATTTATGACCCATTTATTCTCGGTGCAAATTTCTCGACTTATATCCAATTTGACTCATATTACTAAAACACTTTCATATTTAACCCAATTTAAAAAAATATTATTGCTTATGATTTTTTCTAAAATTATATTGCTAAAAGACTTCCATGCAATACGATTATAGTAGACAATTTTTATAATTTTTTATTTTCTTTTTATTTTCTTTCTTTCTTCTATGTTGGGTGAGGGCCACGGTGGCCAGCAATCCTCACGGGATTTTGTAGAAAAAAAAGAAAATTTTAAATTTTAAAAATCAGAAAATCTAAAACATAAAAAAAAATCAAAATTTAAAAATCAACTATTTATGATTCACTTAAGCTTTTTAGGTAATCCATTTATGACCCATTTAAAATCTATTTATGACCTGCTTAAGCTTTTTTTAAAATTTAAGGCAACGAATTTACGACCCACATCACTAAATATGAGTTAACATATAGATTTTAGACCCATTTTGTCACTTCTACTTCCTATCAATCATGCAAGATCGATGTGATTTCTCTTTCCATAACTTATCCCAAAATAACTACTAAGGAAAAGAGTTCAAAAATCTTACTGGCAACCTAGTTGCTTCAAATATATTAACGCGGGTGTTGTGATAACACATCTACACGATATGTCGAATCACAGCTTTGCATTTTACAAACATGATTTTGGACCAGCCCAAAAAATCAATGTGGGTGGACTCAAAAAAGTTTAATTATAGAGCTCGATCAGAAGGAAACTCGAGTCAAATGCACCCAACCCAAAATATATCTTGTTAATTGGAGTTAGGCTAAATATTTTCCGCAAGTGAAAAAAACACTTTCAAAAGTGAGAAAGAGGAAATCATTTTCCTCTCCTTTTCTTTCAACCAAATCAAACATGTTTTTTTCAGTGCACTCCTTTTAATTATTTTTTTTAATTTTTCCTTCTTTTTCGGCCAGTTGTCGGCCACATCGAAAGTCAACGACCGGCCACAGACGAACTCAAGCCTTGCCACAGGCCGGCAAGCTCGAAGCTCGTCGATTTGGCGAGGCTCGAGCTCGCATATAGCCGGTCACTAACCGTCGCAGTGTCCGACGATTAGTCAAAAAAGAAGGAAAATGAAAAAGAAAATTAAAAATTCGAATTAAAAAGAGAAAAGAAAAAAATGAAAAAATTATTAAAGTAGTACACAGAGGAAAATCATATCAAATTTTTCGAACCAAACGATGAAAAACAATTTACCACCCGCCTGGGTGGCGCTGCTGGAGCGCGCACTCTTCCTCTCGCAAAAGGTTGAGTGTTCGAATCCCGGGCGCCGCAGGGTGACTTAACCGGTGGCCCGTGTGTGGTGACTAGCACGTGTCGCCTCCAGGATTTACTCCCCGGCTGTCGGCCGTGCGGGGGTTCCCTGGGTTATCAAAAAAAAAAAAAAAAAAACAATTTCAATTTCATTTTGAGGCTTTTCAAACACTGAAAAATATTATTATTTTTCTCAACATTGATTTTCTGAATACCATATTCTTTCACGAAACATAAAGAGGTTTAGTAAGTTGAAGTCCTTGACACGTGGTCCGATTTGTAACATGCAACGACAGAAAGAAGAAATGACGTGGCGACTTTTCACTGATCAAGTTGACGTGACATTTCCACGTAATCAAAGAGTTATCGACCCCGATATTTCCTTGTTTTACTTAGCAAGAAAGCGATGCGAAGGAGGCAAGTTGTTTCATTCGATCGCTCCTGTCAGCATAAACAATAAAGTCATCGCCGGTTTTTGTCGAGTTCTCATTACCACGAAATTTCCAGGTTTCTGCAGTTGCCTATTTCCCTTTATGCCTCCTGATTATCTGGAGCTTTCCATTCGGTCATTCTTGACCCGTATTCGCAAATCGGGTTCAACTAGTTGGGTCAACTACACCGACTGGACGATTGCCATCCCCCACTCCAAAAAAAAAAAAAATCGGTGTACCTTAAATTGGAACATATTAACCCTAAAGTATCCCAATAATTTTACAAAATTGTCGAGTTTCTCGATGTTTGGTATCTCGATTTAATCATGACGAAATCATTATCTATTTATTTGTTCGTGTTATTGACACCGTACACCATGAAAGTTTTTTCCACAACATGTTTGTAGTCTAACAAAGATGAATTTATTTGGCTAAGTGAGGCAGGTACACAAATTACTTTTTTTTTTTTTTCATTTTATGATAAGTCTCTTCAAGACGCGAATAGTCGGGTTTTTCTTTTCTCTTTCTCAATCTCTTTATTGTACCGAGTCTTATTAAATTTTCACTATATCAATTGTTTATTTTCTACACTAACTATTCTATCATATAAAACAAAAGACCACCTCCTACTTTTATGTAATATTGATAGATATTTCGTTTATTTTACGAATATTATATTCATAAAAAGTGCCTACATTTGTAATTTTATGTATTTAAGTTTTCAAAGACTAATAACATTTAACGTGAACCATATTTTGCAAAGATTGTCCATTGAAAATGTTAATCTAAAAATCAATGCAAAGAACTCGGGCCCATTTAAACGTGAACTGTCCTAATGTACCGTGATGAACTTTTCTTACACTCTTTTTTACGTATTTAATTTTGCTAAGACTAATCACATTGCTTTTTTTTTATGCGGTTGAAAATTACGGACTAAGCTTCTCTTTTATTTTAACATGGAAGTCAGGATAATAATCAGAGTGTATCCATAGAACATGATCTAGCCAGAGCTTATCTTGTTTTGTTCCCTAACTAGGAAGCGCTCTTTTCATGTGGTCTTGCATTCGCAGAATTATTTAGGAAATCCCGCGTTTAAGAGTTCGACGCGCCGAGGATTGGACTTTAAACCTACGAAAGATGTTTGGAAAGAAGTCAAGTGGATGGGGCGATCGCTGTGCGATCTGGTCTATTAGTATCATGGCCACGATGCTTCACTACAAAAAAATAACGTTTTTCCAACGAATTTCCAACGAAATTAATGACGAACAAAAATTTGTCGGTAATTAGTCATCACAAATTTTTGCGACAAAAAATTTCAATTTCAGTTAGTAATTTACAATGAAATTTTTTCGTGGCAAAATTCATAGCTAAATTCGTCGCTAATTATTCATTGCAAAAATTGTGACAAAATTCGTCGGTAATTATTTGTGGTAAAATTCATGGCAAAACAAATTTCCGACAAATTAGCGATGAAAAAACAATTCGTTGGTAATTCGGCGTTGGAAATTTTTTGCAAATTTTTTTTTTAATTTTTCGTTGGTAATTTGCGACGAAAATAGAGTTGTGGCAAAATTCATAGATAAATTCGTGGCTAAATTCGTTGCAAAATTTGTCGCTAATTATTTGTTGCAAAAATCATGGCAACATTCGTCACTAATTATTTGTGGCAAAATGAATTTACCGCAAAATTAGCAATGAACAAAAAAATTCATCGCAAATTTTTTTTTGCAAATTTTGGCGACAAAAATTTGAATTTTCATTGGTAATTTGAGATGAAAACCAATTCGTGACTAATCATTCGTTGCAAAAATTGTGGCAACATTCGTCGCTAATTATTTGTGGCAAAATAAGTTTCCCGCGAAATTGGCGACGAACAAAAAAATTCGTCGCAAATTTTTTTTCGCAAATTTTGGAGACAAAAATTTGAATTTTCGTTGGTAATTTGCGAAGAAAACCAATTTGTGACTAATTATTCGTTATAAAATTCGTGGCAACATTCGTTGCTAATTATTCGTTGTAAAAATTGTTGCAAAATTTATTGGTAATTATCCGTGGCAAAATTCATGGCACAACGAATTTCCCACGAAATTAGGGATGAAAAAAAATTCGTCGATTCGCGAATTTTCGCGACAAAAAATTTCAATTTTCATTGGTAATTTGCGACAAAAACAGAATTCGTGGCTAAATTCGAGGGAAAATTAATTGCAAAATTTGTCGCTAAATATTCGTTACAAATATCGTGGGAAATCGCGAATTTTGCCAACAAAAAATTTCAATTTTCATTGGTAATTTGCGACGAAAACAAATTCGTGGGAAAATTCGTTGCAAAATTTGTCGATAATTATTCGTTGCAAAAATCGTGGGAAATTGTGAATTTTTTCGACAAAAAATTTCAATTTTCATTGGTAATTTGCAACGAAAAAAAGTTCGTGGTAAAATTCATCGCTAATTATTCGTTGTAAAAATCGTGGCAAAACGAATTTCCCAAGAAATTAGTGACGAAAAAATATTGGCGATGTCACAAATTTTTTCAACAAAAAAAAATTTGTGGCAAAATTCGTCGTTAATGATTTGTTGCAAATTTTGTCACTAATTATTTGTGACAAAATTCGTCGCTAATAATTCGTGACAAAATTTGTCAGTAATTATTCGTGACAAAATTCGTCGCTAATTTTCCACGAACTGTATTCGTCGCTAGTTTGCGAAGCAAGTTTTTTTTTGGTTGCTAAATTGCGACGAAATCTATTCGTGACAAAATTCGTTGCTAAGTTTGCAATGAATTTTGTTTAGGGACAATTTCGATTTTAAATCTAATTAGCAGCAATATTAATTTCTACAATGTATAAGTTGCAAAGTCTTACATGATAGTATTCGATATTTAATCTCATAATACATAGAGGTAGCTAAGCACTAATGAACATCGTGTAATACATTCAAAACATTGAAAGGACGTGGGACAATCATAAAACATTGGCAGCTTTGGTACTCGGCAGGACATTAGAAACAGTCACATGTATCGACACTTGATAAAATATGGATACATAAATAAAGATATCGAATTTGTCCAAAATATAAAAAAAGTATTTATGCATGGACGTTGAACTAGCTATAAAAAAAAATAAGTAGGAGGATTTTAAAAAAACATTCAAGGACTAATGTTCTTACATTTGAATATAAGTCAACTTTCACATCCATTAGAAAACCATAGGAAACTAACAGCAACGTTACAATTCTAACTCCTAAAGCCGAGAGACAAGGACGTCACCTGAAGCTTGTCCTCGGACTGACAAGGCAGCTCGCCGCGAGGGGACGACAACAACGACTAGTTGGCCCCGAAGAGAATGAACTAGGAAGGACTGACAATAAAAGCATCGGCATCATTATCATCATCATCATCATCATCAATCGCCACATCATTCTCATCATTATGCCCATCACTTATTAGATTAATAGGAGACACAGGAGAAACCTCATTGCAATCGATGTCGAGGTATCGTATGATAATTTGCATTTGTTGTTGCATCACTTTTATTTTTTCGTTTTTCTGTCCAAGTAAAAGCTTCAGTTCTTCGTCCTTTTGTACAAGCAACTGTTTCAATTGGCTCAATTCTTGGGTGATTTGCTCCTCATGTCGTGTCCTCCTTGAAATAGCCACATTGGAGGATGAAGTTGCAGCAACCTTCATTTTGTACATCCTTTACAAGGATCCCATCCCAAATATTTTTCCTTATTTCATCTCACCCGCTGCCTCCACCCATAATACCATACTGTCAATCAATGGCTCAGACACAGCAACACCATCACACCACCACCATCACCACTAGCAGTGCTTATTAAAAGTTCATCATATTTTTCCTGTATTAATAATATAGATGGAAATAAAATAAATTCATATATTTATACCATAAATATTAAAAACATTCATGATTTTCATTCTAGTTTCCATAAAATCCGAACTATAATCTTACATACCTTAATAGCTTTTGCTCGAGCGCCAGTCCATGTCTTATCCTTTTTCTGAAATATACTTTCAAATATAGTAGTAAATGTGGGTTCCGTCCCCAATTCATCTGCCTAAAAAAATTTAAAAATAAATGAGCAATCATTGAATTAAATGAACTGACAAGTTTAAATAGACTTACCATTCTTTTTTTATACTCGTCGATGCTAATAGAGCCCCCAGCATATGTGGCAAACGCAGACCCGTCACTAGAACTAGAAGCTCGATTGTTCTTGTTTTATTCATACCTTTGCTTATGCTTCTCAATTTCCCAAGTTCTCGTAATTTCCGTCCAATTATCAGCTGTAATGAAATCCGACTTTTCTTTTGTTCTCTTCGCTCTATTTATCACATATCGCATGTGATCACCGACGTTCTTTTTAAAAATTCTTCAATCCTCATCCTCTTCTATTTCATCCCACATGAACTTACGCTATAATCAATGGAAAAGTAACGGAAAGTTATTATGAGGGTCACAGGTGACATATCTATTACAATGCACCAGACAATTCGTGACAAAATTCATTATTGACCATCAGTATGCTACATCAAACTTAGTTTGTGAGAAAATAGCAGGACAACACCAACCTTGAACTCATTCCACCACAAAGTCTTTACTTTTTTAGGAGCGCTGCTGAAAGCAGTAAAATGCCTTATCCAACATCTATTGATTATTCTATTAAGTTCCCTCACAACATACGTAAAATTCATGAATCTGAAAACATGTTATAATAATATAGACAATATGACAATGAAGCATACGGAAAATTCGCAACATGGACAATTTTGTTTACATCCATAATTTACATATACGTAAAAAAATGAAGAACTTACGAATCTCCACATGGGCATATAATGAATTGGCTATCTTCTTCATCATTCGAGTGTTGCACTAAAGAAGAAGGTGGAATCAAAAGAGATGGAACTGAAGTAAATTCAGTTGGCATGTCTCCAAGTTCTCCCCCAATATGTTATTAAAGGTCAGAGGATGGGCCAATGTGTCCATGTTGTCCATGAACATGTGGTGGTTGAGGGTTAGATGAAAGGGCAGGGGAAGAGAAGGGGGACGGGGACGAGGACGAGGAAGCGAAAGGAGCTGGTCTTCTTTTTGAGACTGCACCACGCATGTGATCTTCACGTTTATACTGACAAGTAAAAATGTTAGACAAATATAGTAAAAAATATGAACATGTATTGCTTACCATTTTGTTTTAGAAAGAAAAAAATAAACTTGAGAAAATGAAACAAACAGACTATCGCCTTTGATAAATAGCAATCTTTGGCCCTCGTCGGATGAACCTATTGAAATTTTGACCACATCAAATTCCACTAAAAATATAAGGAAGAATATTAAATTTGCAAAACGAATTACAACAAGTATCAAGTCTGATGCCACATTTATGCAAATATATGCCCCGAATATCCAATTTCGCAAAGTTCTAGTACAGACCTACAAAAAAGATCACAAATTACATTCAACAAGAAAATTTGCTACGAATGCAACCCATAAATTTATTCCCTGTTTAAGCTTCCTTTTACCTAAGTTTAGATCTTAACAAAAAAATCATTAACAAAAATCGACAACAGTGCAGGTCATGCAAAATCAGCAAGTGCATAAGCCAGATTTCATGAGAAATTTGGTCTAAATTATCCTCTCTAAGCCTATCTTCTTTCCATTGACCCACAAGAACAAAACAAAAAAACAGCAACTAATTGTGCCTAACAATGCAAAGCACATTCCTTCCTCTGCAGAAGCAAATTCCAATCAAAGACACAGCTGAGAATGCAATCCTTCCCCCCGAAATCACGGCCGTGACCCCCCCTCCCCCCCCGCTGGAATCACGGCCGTGACCCTCCCAGAATCGCGGCTGCGACCCCCTCCGGAATCCCGACGGTGACACCATTTTATTCAAGGAATAGAGTTCGATTACCTACCACGCTGGGTGAGGTGGACGGCATGGGCAGCGACGGCGAGGAGGGTGGCGTCAACTCTGGGTGAACTCGACCGCGATGAGGACAGCGAAGAGGACGGCGAGAAGGAGATTTGGTTGAGCCAAAATTACTCGGTAGACGCGAGATGGTCGAGTGAAGAATATAAACATGTGTTTCTATTTTCGTGGCAAAATTCATGGCAAATTTGCCACAAATTTTGTAACGAAAATAGTGCATAGGAGAATAATTACCCTAAGGTTTTGAAATTCGTGGCAAAATTTGTGGGAAATTTGCCACAAATTTTCCCACGAATTTCAAGTTTCCGGGCAAATGTGACAAAGTACTATTTTTGTGGCAAATAACACTATGTACCATTTTCATGGCAAAATTCGTGAAAAATTTCCCACAATTTGCCACGAATTTAAAGTTTCCGGGCAATTATTGCATTAAATTTGAATTTCGTGGTAAAATTCGCGGGAAATTTCCCACGAATTTTGCCACGAAATTCAAATTTCCGACAAAGGTGGCTTTTTTCAAATTCGTGGCAAAATTCGTTCGAAAGTTCTCACAAATTTTGCTACAAATTTGAAATACCCAGTATGTTGGCGGTTTTTTTTCAATTCATGGCAAAATTAGTTAGAAATTTCCCGTGAATTTTGCCTTGAAAATAGTACACCCGGTATGTTGGCATCTTTCTTTAAATTCGTGGCAAAATTCGTGAGAAATTTCCCGCGAATTTAAAGTTTTCGGGCAATTATTGCATTATATACTATTTTCGTGATGAATTTTGCCACAAAATTCAAATTTCCGGCATAGGCGACTTTTTTCAAATTCGTGGCAAATTTCGTCAGAAATTTCCCGCGAATTTTGCCACAAATTTGAAATACCCAGTATGTTGGCTGCTTTTTTTAAATTCGTGACAAAATTCGTTGGAAATTTCCCACGAATTTTGCCACGAATTTGAAATACCCGGTATGTTGGCGGCTTTTTTTAAATTTGTGGCAAAATTCGTCGGAAATTTCCCACAAATTTTGCCACGAAAATAGTACACTCGGTATGTAGGCGGCATTTTTTAAATTCGTGGAAAAATTCGCAGGAAATTTCCCACGAATTTTGCCATGAATTAAAAGTTTTCAGGCAATTATTACATTATATACTATTTTTGTGGCAAATTTCGTGGGAAATTTGCCACGAATTTTGTCATGAATTTAAAAAAAGCCGCTTACATACTAGATATTTAAATTTCATGACAAAATTCGTGAGAAATTTCCGACGAATTTTAGCGCAAATTTAAAAAAGACCCAACATACCGGGTGTTTAAATTTCGTTGGAAAATTTGTAAGAAATTTCTCACGAATTTTGTCACGAAAATAGTGTATAGTGCAATAATTGCCTGGAAATTTTGAATTCTTGGCAAAATTCGTGGGAAATTTCCCCCGAATTTTGCCACGAATTTAAAAAAAACCGCCTACATACACTATTTTCATGGCAAAATTCATGAGAAATTTCCCACGAATTTTCCAATGAAATTTAAACACCCGGTATGTTTGGGTCTCTTTTAAATTCGTGGCAAAATTTGTTGAAAATTTCCCATGAATTTTGCCATGAAATTTAAATATTTGGTATGTAGGCGGCTTTTTTTTAAATTTATAGCAAAATTCATGGGAAATTTCCAATGAATTTTGCCCCGAATTTAAAAAAGACCCCAACATACCGGGTGTTTAAATTTCATTGGAAAATTCGTGGAAAATTTCCCACGAATTTTGTCACGAAAATAGTGTATAGTGCAATAATTGCCTAGAAACTTTGAATTCGTGACAAAATTTGTCAGAAATTTTCTGCGAATTTTCCCACGAATTTAAAAAAAGCTGCCTACATTTTCCCACGAATTTTGCCACGAAAATAGTGTATAGTGCAATAATTGCCCGAAAACTTTGAATTCGTGGCAAAATTCGTCGAAAATTCCCCACGAATTTTGCTATGAATTTAAAAAAAGCCGCCTACATACCGGATATTTAAATTTCGTGGCAAAATTCATGGGAAATTTCCGACGAATTTTGCCACGAATTTAAAAAAGACCCCAACATACCGGGTATTTGAATTTCGTTGGAAAATTTGTGGGAAATTTCCCACGAAAATTGCCACGAAAATAGTGTATAGTGCAATAATTGCATGGAAACTTTGAATTCGTGGCAAAATTTGTCGGAAATTTCCGACGAATTTTGCCATGAATTTAGAAAAAGCCGCCTACATACCTGCTTTTGTGAAATTCATGGCAAAATTCGTGGGAAATTTCCCACGAATTTTGCCACAAATTTCACAAAAGCAGACTACGTCAGAAATTTGAATTTTGTGGCAAAATTCGTGGCAAATTTCCCTCGAATTTTGCCATGAAAATAGTACATAGTGCAATAATGGCCCATAAACTTTAAATTTGTGGCAAAATTCTGACGAATTTTGCCATGAAAATAGTACATAGTGCAATATTTGCCCGGAAACTTGAATTTTGTGGCAAAATTCGTGGCAAATTTCCCATGAATTTTGCCACGAAAATAGTACATAATACTATTTGACTTTGAAATTTGAATTTCGTGGCAAAATTCGTGGCAAATATACCACAAAAATAGTCACATTTGCTCAGAAACTTGAAATTCGTGAGAAAATTCATGGCAAAATTTGCCACGAATTTTGCTAGGACAGTAAAGTCTCAGGAACTATTCTGCTATGTACTTTTTTCGTGGCAAATTTGCCACGATTTTTGTCACGAAATTCCAGTGTCGAGGCAAATATTGCACTAGGTACTATTTTCGTAGCAAAATTCTTGGCAATTTTGCCTTGAATTTGAAGTCTTTCGAAATTATTCTCCTACGTACTGTTTTCATCGCAAAATTCGTGGCAAATTTGCCATAAATTTTGCGACAAAAGTAAAGTTTTTAGGCAAAACCGGCTTTGTTTGGATTTCATGGCAATTATTGTACTATATACTATTTTCGTGGCAAATTTTCCATGAATTTTCCACAAAAATAAGGCCTCTGGCGGAGACGGCCTTTTGTTGAAATTCATGGCTAAATTTGTGGGAAATTTTCCACAGAAATATAGTCGCGTGGCTTTTTCCCGACTATTTCAATTCCATAGCTAAATCTGAGGCTAATTAGTGACGGATTCTAATAATAACAACAACGACGACAACAACAATAATAATTACGACAACAACAATAATAAAAATTATGACAACAACAAAAAACACATGTCGCAATAATAATAATAATTACACATAATTAGTAAAAAGTTTCAAAAATCATAATCTTCATCTTCACCTTCATCTTCGTTTTCATCTCTGTCTTGATCTTCATCTTCTTCATAAGCGTCATCTTTATCATCTGTCTCAAAATCAAATTATGTACCCACTTCAAAATTTGATTCACAAATTTCAGTTGAATCTACATCGATTATCGCTCCACATGGATCTCGTAAAGTTTGAATGTTATATTCATCAGTTTCAATCATGTTACAAACTTTCTCTTGTTGATATGCTATGTTCTTCTAGTGTTCCTCGATTTTTGTTCATGCTTTGGTTTTACATATAGCTCACCAATCGACTTTGTCACGTTTCAAACTAGGATATGATGCATAATATACTTGAATTGCTTGTTGTGCCAAGACAAATGGTTCATATTTCATATATATTTTATTGTGATTTATTTCAACCAAATTAAATTTCGTATGTACATTCATTCCACATGTACTTAAGTAACACAACCCGTATTAATGGTCTATGGTACTCTATCTCTACTATTTCATCCAACAAGTCATAAAAATCATTTTTCGAATTGCCACAATTAGATGACTGAACGCACACCACATTATTTATTGTGACTTTTTCCATTCCATATTGTCGAGTGTGAAAATTATACCCGTTTATGAAATATGTTGGTTAACTTCGTACTCTTAAATTTAGACCTCACGACAAATAATATAGTAATCATTGCTCTCCAACTTGATTATGATTACTGTGAACCAAAGGTGACACACACACAATATCAATAATATATATTAATATATGATGTATAAAAAATTCGAATAACTTGGATTTCGTTCATATGCAACTTACATATGTTTTGAACCATGTTGCAAATTGTTCCTCGCACAAACAGTCAAACTCATTTGGTGGTAGTCCATACATTGAATTTCGGAAATTCCTATTAACAAATACCATCTATATATTAGCAAATGTTTGACATACAATACATATACTTACAAATGTACACTTACTCAAAGTATAGCTCAACTTCTGGACAGTTCAGTAAAATATATGTATGGGCTGCCTGCTTTTCTTCACCTGTTAAGTGACGAAACTTACATGCGCCGCTTGGTCGACCCAAATAATTGAAAATAGAGAATGATTTGCAATTGGGTTTAATGGGGCTCTCATCATTTCTTCCTATTCTCTGCCTCTTGCATTGCACATGCGATTTAAAATAGTATGATGTAAATGTTGTCACTTCTTCCATAATATATGTATTACAAATTAAAACTTCGACACATGCCTTATTCTTCATTTTTTTCTTCAAATGATATAAAAATCTAGTTGTAATAGAAAAAAGTTTATTGGAACATAATAAATAATGAAGTAATTTCAAATTTATTTAAAAAAAATTTACCTCTCAAATGGATACATCAATTGAAATTGGACAGGATCTGCAACTTGGTCTCATAAGGCAAGTGAACTAAGAGATGGTATATTGAATCAAAGAACGATTGAGGAAATATCATTTCTAAGTTGCAAAGAATAATTGGAATATCTTTCTCTAGTTTCTCCATGTGTGATGCTTTCAACGCTGTTGAGCAAATATCATGCAGGAAATTATTTAACTCTGTAATGGCGCCCCAAATAAAGTTCGGTAGAAGTTCCTTAAAGGCTATTGAAAATAGTATTTCCATAAATATGTGACAATCATGACTCTTCAGACCTGCCAACCTGCATTCATTCAAATCAACGCATCTCCCGAGATTGGAAGCATATCCATCAGAAAATCGCACCGATTTCAACCATTGACAAACGATTCGTCTCTGCTCCTTGTCCAATGTATAAACTACTTTTGGTTTTGGTCCCCTACTGCTTGCATCCGCATCTAGTGTTGGCCGATCGCAAATATCCTTTATAACTTTTCTTGTGTTCAAGTTATCTTTTGTTTTTCCAGTGACATTTATCACAATATTTATGACAATGTCGAAAATGTTCTTTTCTATGTGTATGACGTCAAGATTATGATGAATAAGATGGGCCTTCCAATATAGTAGATCCCAAAATATACTGTGTTTAGTTCACTTATGCGTACTTCCGTACGCAATAGTTGTGCCGTGAGGGTTTTCAACAACAGTTTGAAACTCTAGCACTCGCTCCCAAATTTAATAACCGGTCAACCTCAATAATTGATGTATTCTTTCGATCCTATTCTCGATGAACTCTTTTTTTTTCCTTTTGAATGTATGATTTAGCGGCAAAAGTTGTGTGTGACAATCAAAATAGCTGAGTTTCTTACCATGTTTTAATCTGAATGCCTTCGATCTCTCCATATTTATCGGACATCCTAAGATCTCAACTGTACTCCATCCAGATAACATTCCATAAGCTGGAAAGTCATTTATCTTCCAAAGAAGAATAACCTTCATTACAAATATTTGATCGGTAGAAACGTCATACGTACAGACACCTTCATCTTATAGCCGTTGTAATTCTTCAATTAATGGTTGCATAAAACACCTATCAACTTTTTCGGATTTTGCGGGCCAGTTACGATTAATGTCAAAAACATATAAGGTGTCTTCATGCACATACCGGATGGAAGATTGTATGGAGTTACGATAATTGGCCAACATAAATAACTTTTTCCTAATTTCCCAAATGGGGCAAATCCATCAGCATACAGACCTAACCTAATGTTTCGAGACTCTATCGCAAACTCAAGGTATGTTCTATTAAAAAGTTTCCATGCCTCTGCATCTGAAGGATGACACATTAGATCCTTTTTTGTTTCATGATTTACATGCCAAGTCATGTGTTCAATAGTGACTTGAGACGCATAAAGCCTTTGCAATATGGTGATTAAGGGAAAATAAAACATTTGCTTGCATGGTCTACGCTTCTGATTATGACCCTGCCTCCTGTTAATCTTGTACCTAGGTTGGCTACAAAATTTGCATGATTCTGTATTTTCATCATCTCTCCAATATAACATACAACTCCTATTACATACATCAATCCTTACAACTGGAAGACTTGAGTTATCCACTAGCTTTTTCATATCGTAAAAGTCACTTAACATGATGTTATCATGATGCATTATTTATCGTATTACTTCAACAAAAGAGTTGAAGCAATCCACAGACACATTATGCTTTGCCTTGATATTTAACAGTCTTGCTGTCACTGATATCTTCGTGTGGTTGTCACAACCTGCCCATAAAACTTCATCTGCTATTTTCAACACTTCCCAGAACTGGTTAGATTGAAAAGTTTCATCATACATATTCTCATCAAAACCTGTAATTCTTATCTCTTCCAATTGTGATGCATGACTAGTTCCCACTTGTTCAAGTGTAGGAGTAAAACTAATACTTGCATAATTCGATTTTGAAACAAAATTATGACCAGCTTCATCAAATACCATCCTCTGGTATGGGTTTAATTGGTCATAATAAATACATTCTTCCCTAACTAAAAATTGGTCACTTCTTCGATATCCATCATTATATATAAATAGCTCACTATGGCATGTGCAATTATAATAGTTTGAAGTAAATCTAAATTTACAAAGATATTCTCTAACTTTATCAGTGTCTTGAAATTTTCCTTTACTGCACTTTTTACATGGACACCTTAACTTATTTCCATCCATGAACTCATATTTACTACTGGCAAAGTCCAAAAATAGTTCCAACCCGATACGAAACATATCGGTCAATCCTCGACATCTAGATAAGTTCTTATTATACATCCAACCCCTGTCTCTTTGCATTGTATTTGTATAAAAATAAAAAAAATTCTCGTAAAATATTATAAATATCATATCTATTGTTTAATATTGTTAATTAAAATCATAAAATTCAAAAAATTAAAATTTTGTTTTTTAAGAAACAATTACTTTCAACTTGAAAAAAATGAAAAAATTACTATGTTAAGAAGACTTACCAAATATTTGACTGAAATCTTTATAGTAAAAAGCGATTAATTTGATGAAAAATGCAACGTTCACTTGAATTATGAGACCTTCAAATGGACACGTACCTAAAATAAAAACAAATTACTTAAGATTCATTTTTTAATTATCTTTTATTTTTTTCTTTGTTTTTCTTTACCTTTTTTTTTTTTTCCTTTCTTCTTGGCCAGTTGCCGGCCTGGCTATCAATGAGCTTGCCTAGGCAAGTTCTGGGCGAGCTCGAGCTCACCGGCACTGGCGAGGGTCGAGCTTGCCATGGCGGGCAAGCTCGAGCTCTTCGGCGGCGAGGCTGGCCCTCACCAGTGCTGGTGAGGGCCAAGCTCGCCATGGCCGGCGAGCTCGAGCTTGCCATGACCGGCGAGCTCGACCCTCGCCGTCATCCGAGCAAGGCTAGCCCTCGCTGGTACTGGAGAGGGTTGAGCTCACCGGCCATGGCGAGGCCCATGAGAGGCTAGCCCACCTGGGCGTTGACGAGGTTGACCGGCGGCCATGGCCAAGCCACTAGACCTCACCTCATGGCCGGCAATGACTTCGGTGACCGGCCAAACCAGTAAGGAAGGGAAAAAAAATTTCAATTACACCAAAAAATACAAATCCAGTGATGAATAGTTTTGCGATGAACCGTTTTCATTGCCAATTAGGCATGAAATTAGCCACGACACTTACCGACGGAAAAATTTTACCGAAATTGATTTGGGCGTACGCAGATAGGTTAATCGAAAGAAACAAAAGAGAGAGACCGAGAGAGAACAGCGAGGAGGATATAAGGAATCAGTCAAGAGAGAGAAATTGGGAGTGGGGATGGATATCACAAAAATTATTTTCCGTGTCGCAAATTAGCCACGAATAATTTTTCGTCACAAATTTGCCATGAATAAATTTATGTGCCAAAATTCATCAGAAATTAGCGACGAAAAATTTTCGTCGCAAAAATCGTTGGAAATTTGCGACGAAAATGTTTCGTCACAAATTTTGTCGAAAATTAGCGACAAAAAATTTTTCGTCGCAAATTTCCAACGATTTTAGTTTTCATAGCAAAAGTCGTTGCAAATTTGCGACGAAAAATTTTTCGTCGCAAATTTTCATGGCAAAATCCTAATTTTTTTTGTAGTGCTTGTTATTATTTTCCAACTGCAGAGGTTCTCTTATCGTCCCGTAAACATCATTGTATGCACTTGAAAAAAGCTACTATCTCAGCAATTGTTTTTCACAGTAACTAACTGAAGATAGTAAGAAAATTATGGGAAAATTGTTCAAAAAGGCATAAAAATGTTGCAATTTTATCAATTTAGTTTTAAACTTTTTAATTTGTCGATTAAATATTTTCACGTTTTGTCAATTTAGTTCATCTAGCTAATTTTAACCAAAAATCGCTAATGTAAACGCCGGAAGTGCCACGTAAGGCAGTTGGCACTGACGTGGATCTATAATTTTTCTTCTGTTCCTCTTTTTTATCATAATTGGTGAGTTGACCATAGATGAGGGCCTTGCGGCCCTTGCCCAATAATTGGTGAGGATTGGCCGGTCCTTGCCTCTAACAACAAGGGTTGGCCAGCGGCCCTTGCTAGGGCTTGGAAGAAAGAAATTAAAAAAAAAGAAAAAATAATAAAATTTTATTCAAAATTCACAAGATACTATTAAATATTGTCCACATCGGTGTTGGCCGATGGCTATCGTTCGTGTCAATGACTTTTTGGCTAAAATTGACTAGACGGACTCAATTGGCAAAATGTGAAATGTTTATCACTAAATTGACAAATTAAAAGGTGTATAACGGAATTGGCAAAAGTGAAATAGATTTATGACTTTTTGGATAATTTTCCCGAAAATTACTATCCCATTAGGAAACTAAATTCACTTTGGTTCATAGGTGATCTAGTCGGATCCGACCATGTTCGAAATTAGTCTTCAGTTGACTTTAAAGCCCTTGATCTGCTGGTTCTCGGTTTCCCAATTAAACCGGGACACTATCTATTCAATCAATTTCCGTTTTTATCTGGACTATGTGTTAATAGTTACATCTCAGTTCTACTCGAAGTAGGAAAACCTTACACACAGACATATATGCATAGACCCAATCCTCATGATTTGGCATTATAAACTTCAAACCCTTCCAATTGCTTCGCTTCAACCAACGGCCTAAAAGACCATCATCCTCAGACCACTAGTGCTTGCGATTTCTGCGTTACCAACTCTTCTGAAACATGACCACTTTGGCATACACTTATTATGAATCCCGGATCACGGGCGCGCAGAGAATGCGTACGGCAAGCGACCTGGGTACTGGCGACAATCGTCGGATCATGTTCCACTTGAATTTCGTCCTTCAATACATCCACCGGCATGGCGGTCAGGCACTAGTCCCTCATGCGGCGCTGCCCGCACTGACCGCACGGGTTTGGTCCGATCAGCTTCTCTGGAACAATGGCCAGGTTAGATTTTGGCAACGTTGCACATTTACACAAACTTCGATGGAAATACCCGATTCTTCATTAGGAGCTTATATCAGTGTGGAATGGGCATTACGACTTGGCTTTTAGTTTCTTCCTTGTCCTTGCCTTGGTTATTGTAATTCAAGCGTGTTTGGTGCACAAAATAATCTCGAAAGTCTATCCTAAACTTTTTGGGCATCCGATTAATCCTCTAAAACACGTATGTAGGAGTGCGTGCTTTCTACAAGGAAAGAATTTTTTCCTTCAAAATTTCTAGCGAATCGATTGATTATTAGAAGAATCTTAAATATCAGATACGAATTGTAAACACGAAGCCGTATGATCCATCATGCACTAACTCCATCCCTTGTGATGCAATACACAGTTTATATCCACTATACTGTCTGCAATTGGAATTCTGGTGGAGTATCAGCCGCCAATCATCCGAAACGTGTACAACCAGGCGGTTTGCATGACCGCGACCCCCGCCAGCGACGGCACCAACCTTGCCCATATGGAAGTAACTATCTACGCCGTGACTCACGTGCTCTTGGAAGAAGAATTAATGCCGTCGCTCGAGGAAGAACCTTTGCTGGAGCCGGCGACAAAATCGTCCATCGAGGCTTTGGAGAGAATTAGGGTGAATGACGGCGATCCGACATGCGTGTGCACCGTCTGCATGGAGGAGCTCGCGGGCGGGACAGAAGCGACAAAGATGCCCTGCTCGCATGTTTATCACGTGGATTGCATCAGGCAGTGGCTGGAGACGAGCCATTCTTGCCCCTTGTGCCGGTATGCCATGCCGACGCAGCAGTTGATGGTCCGACGATGACCTTGATCAAGAAAATCGGATTTGATCTTGGATTATATTATTCCTTTCCTCTTCTTGAATTCGAAGATATGCGCGAGTTGCAATTCAAACTGAATTTATTTCCTTTAATTATCGTCCGCTGCCTGTGAGCATAGTCAGCGTTACTTTTACTTGTTACATCCTAGATTTCTTTGACAAATAACACATAAATCGCCATGCTTAGGTTTAGAAACTCAAACTCTTCCTCGACTAAGTGTATAAGCAGCATTCAGGGACATGGTGATGAGAATCCTCATCTCCCTGTTCCTCTCACTCAAAGGATTTGGAACTCCGCCCGCGAATGCCCCGCACTTGCTTCCATGCGCCTGTGGTGTGCCTCTCAAATGCGCGATGAGGGCCGAATAGTTGTGCTCGCTGAGTGCTTTGAGCCCGTCCTGTAAGGGTTCCGAGATTTCCATGTACCCGCTGATGCAGTTCAGGATGTAGTCCAGAAGATCCTTGTCGGTGACTTGCCGCGTGAGCTGCCTCGCGTAAATCAGAGTGTCTGTGTCGTTCGCCAGGCCTTGTTCTAGGGCTATCTGAGCGAGGCCTTGCATGTCCGTTTCTCCGCCCGAGATATGCTGGTTGAAGGTCTTGTTGCAGAACCCGTAGTCCTCGGTCTGGCGGCAGATCTGGTCGACCAGCTGCTGTGTCTGCCGGCCGGCCAGGGCGTTCGTGAAGAGGAGGAAGGTGAAGAAGAGAGCGGCGATGGAATTTTCCATATTTCTTTTATTTCTCTTCC
The DNA here is from genome assembly GCA_024500025.1 of Syzygium aromaticum. Classification (NCBI taxonomy): domain Eukaryota; kingdom Viridiplantae; phylum Streptophyta; class Magnoliopsida; order Myrtales; family Myrtaceae; genus Syzygium; species Syzygium aromaticum. The sequence goes on along the minus strand of CM044889.1, from coordinate 2,941,658 downwards.
GTTCTCTTCTCTTGGTTATACGCCCTACGAGTTTGCATGAATGGAGAGAAGCAAAATAGGGTTTGTATGCGTAGATTGCCTTATGGGATTTTAGGAAGAAATTTATTATGTCCCCAAGATACTGTTTAGAAGAGAAGGATATGATTCCATAGTTGGATTTCCTTCCCTTTCCTTCCGTTCTAATCTTCCATGCACGATTATTTCCTTAAGAAACTTATAAAATGCATATATTCTCGCTATCTAGCAAGATAATTATAAAAGATTATAGGGTTGATACCACGAAAAACTCTAAACCAGTATGCATGTGATAAATTTATCATAAACTAATTTTTTTGATAATCAAAAATCTCAAACCGGTACACTTGTTACAAATCTACTTTTCGTTAGTTTCCGTTAAATTTTACCGTCAAATTATTGAGTTAGATGGCACGTGACAGTTGAGGGGTGTATTGGTTTGGGGTCTTACTCTCTATTTGTCACGAGTATATCAATTTATGATTTTGCGTGGTATTAATCCAATTTAATGGAATCTAACGGAGGGTAAATTTGTCACAATGTACCAGTTTAGAGTTTTTTATAATCAAAAAATTAGTTTATGGTAAATTTATCATAGGTATATTGATTTTAAGTTTTTGTAATGTTATCTCAATATTATATTATTAGCGTTCCTAAACTGGGACCAAGGACTAAAGGGCGACTCTGCCATAATTATTATACATAAGAAACTCACGCATAACACAGATCCTCTATATCTTTTAAGGTGTCTCAATGGATTTAAAAGCATGGGATGCGATTGACTCTTTTAAATTTAATCTGTCGGGGACATGTAACCTCATTAGTTGATCAGTAAAAATATAAAAAATAAGTCATACGTTGAAGTATTTTTACACGAGTATAATACACCACGTGTACGGCGTGTTTTAGTCTAGGACGTGTATTTTTTTGTAAGTTAATACATAGGTGCATTTATGTGAAAGTATGTGTATTTTAGTGGTAGGGGTAAGATTTCAAATCTCAAAATATTTTTCTCTATCCTTACATATTTATTTATATTGTTCGCATTGTGCATTTTAATCAATAATTTCTTGTAATTATTTAATAATTCAAGTATTTCATAATAAAGTCCTAATGCTTAATCTTTCAAACATCAGTTTTTTGGTGCAAATACACATTTGTTAGCCAATACATTCTACTTTTAATAATGATTTGCTGTTGCTATATCTTGAGTAGTAAAAATCACGGGATAATTATCCAAGAAGTCATAAATTTATTATACTGCGACCAATTTAATTCTAAACCTTTTGACTTGCCAATGTAGTCCTTCTAATGAAATATCACTAGAAATCGGTGACATGAACGTTGGTTGTGCCACGTAAGACAACTGGTAATAACACGACCTATTTTTGTAATTTTTTTGAATAAAAATTGAACTTTTTATATTTTTTTTCCTTTCTTCTTTCTTTTTTCCCTATTTCCCTCTGCCGATCATCCACATTAGGGATGGGCAGTTCCATATTTCGCATAGGTTCCACTCAGAACCTAGAACCTACCCGTTGGAACAAGTTTCTCATTTTCTGAAACTTGAAACCTACCCTGTACACGTTAGAATCTGGAACTTACCCTATCATAAGTTTCAGGGTCTACTTAAGTTTCACCTGTATTATTAATTGAACGATTGAAATGAATCATCACTTTTAATGATCATCACTTACCACTACAATTCACTGAGCAGAATTTATATTTAGACACACAAAAATTATGAAATACTAACAAAGTAATGGTCTCAGTCATAAAATAAAAAGTCAGACTAGTGGTTCCAGATTATACACTTATTATCGGATGCCATGGAATACCATAGGATCACGCGATGACATAGATTAAGAAAAATACAAAAACTTATTATAGGTTCTTGGTTCCACCTACCAAGAACATAAAACTTAGCCGTTAAACCGAGTTCTTCAATTTTTAGAACTTGGAATCTAGAACCTATTGTGCTTAACTTGGAACTTAGAACCGTACATGTTTTCACTGGTCCGGTTCTCTGATTCTAGTTTTTACCCTAAAACCATGCTCATCCGTAGTCCACATCATAAATGGCCTAACACGGACTTTCGACCAAAATTGGTAAATTGTCAAAAAGTATATAACTAAATTTGCCAAATTAAAAAGTTTGTGACTAAATTAACCACTTTATAATAAGTTTATAACTTTTTGAACAATTTTTCCCAAAAATCACACTGCGTGTCCATATTCATTATCTAGCTTGTGTATTATAAATGGTTAATATCGTGAAAAACCCTAAACTGGTACGCATATTACAATTTTACCCCAATCTAATTTTTTAATCACAAAAAACCCTAAAATGATACACTTGTGACAAATTTACTCTCAGTTTATTTCCGTTTAAAATTTTACTATTAAATTGCTTTGTTAAATGACACACAGTAATTAATGGATATACCAATTTTATGTTTTACACTTCGTTTGTCACAGGCGTATCATTTTATGATTTTTTGTGGTATTACTTCAATTTAATGAAAACTAACGGAGGGTAAATTTATCACAAATGTATAAGTTCGGGGTTTTTGGTGGTAAAAAATTATGAGTAAATTTATTATAAATGTACCGATTTAGATTTTTTGTGATCAAAAAAATTAATTGACAGTAAAATTATTATAAATATATTAATTTGATATTTTTCGTGGCATTAATCATTGATCTTACACCATGACAATAGAACTGAAGTTGTTCTTATCAAGTCAACTTGTATGGAGTGAATTTGTCGTATTGTCAATTCTCAGCTGGAGTAGCCAATCAATCTCTCTCTCTCTCTCTCTCTCTCTTTTCCCGAAGCGAAAAGAAGTGCGACATGTTAACTGCGAAAGCAGGCCATCCTTGAGGAACTTCACCATCTCATTTGCATGCATGCAAATTAAAAGTTACTAATTTCATTTCCTTAAGTCCCAATGACGGCGCGATTTGATAGCCAGCCTTATTTGAACAACACCAAACATCATAAGAAGCAAAAAGAACAACGAAAAAGAAAAGAACTGAAAAGGAAGCACTCAATCGCTCGAAAACATTATTTTTCCTCTATGAAGCAGACTGTATGCAGTCGCAGTAGCCATGGTGACAAGAATCCTCTCCTCTCTGTTATTCTCGTAAAGAGGATTTCGGATCTCATGGCTGTTGCTGTGCTGCCCGCACTCAGTCGCTAGCACCTTCGCCGAGTTCAGGAAGTCGGTCAACACGGCGTTGTAGTTGTTGTCCCCAAAGACCCTGTCCGCGTTCTCTATCATATCCAAAATCTTCAGGTACCCATTGATGCAGAGCTTGAGATAATCCACCAGTTCTTGGTTGGTCGCGACGCACATGGTTTGCTTGGTGAAAACCACCGTGGTGGATGCGTTGATCAGGCTCTGCGCGATGGCTATCTGAGCCAGGCCGTGCATGTTGGTCTACGGGGTGAATATGCGTTCGGAGAAGCATTTGTTGCAGAACGCGTAGTCCTCCATCTTGCGGCAAATGGCGTCGATCGGCTCCTGCGCCTTCGGTCCGAACACTGAGACGCATGCAATCGAGACGATGACGAACAGAAGAAAAATGTGTTGTTTGTGAGGAATTCGACCCATCTTTAGGGTTCTCTTTTCTCTCCTTTTGTTGGCTACGTGGGGTGCACGATTCATGCACGAGGGGGAGAACTGGGTATTTACGGAGGAGTTTATACTTGATAATTAAGAAGGTAATACAATGTAGCTCCGGATTTGGCTAAGGTATGAAATCTTAAGGTCATAATTAAACACAAATCAAATATGGAAAAGAATTAACTTCTTTTTCTTCTTATTGTTAGGATCTTCTTCCTTTGTTACAAACTTGCGCATGTATGGTAAAATATGACGTTAATACCACAAAAAACTCCAAACTTATGCCAAACTAATTTTTTGATCACGAAAAATCTTAAACCCTCTTACGACAAATTTACCCCTCATTAGTTTCCGTTAAATTTTACCATTAAATTGCTGAGTTATATAACTCTTAGCAGTTGTCAGGTGTACCGGTTTAGGATTTTACTATATGTTTGTCACATGTGTACCAGTTTATGATTTTTCGTGATATTAATCTAGTTTAACATAAATTAATAGAGGGTTAATTTGTCATAAATTTACGGTTTAGGTTTTTGGTAATTAAAAAATTAGTTTGGAATAAAGTTGCCATAGGTGCACTAGTTTAGGATTTTTGATAGTCAAAATATTTGTTTGAGATAAATTTGTCATACGTATATTAGTTTAGGGTTTTTCGTAATATAAACCCTAAAATATAATTATAACATTTCAAATTTCAACCCATTTTTGGAATTTATAAAACGTGTAATTCGTCAGTGTGCTTATAGTAAAATCTCGCTTGAGAATTGATCACTTTCGGTTATTGTTTTTAAAATTGAGATTTCGCTAGAATCGCATTAAATCGAATTTGGCCGTTATTTAGAGGCCGAACTTTGGTGTTGAATTTTTTGGAGTTTCGTGACGAATTTAATTGAATGGTGTCGATATTATTGTGGCCAACCTCGATATTGCTCGGAATATGTGAAAAGTGAAATTTTGACCTGGTGCAAATTTGGACTGGTAAACCACCCTCGTAGTGTGTTTTAGTTATTTTCTTTTAGCCCTTTTTCCTAATTATTAATTAGGATTTTCGAGAACTGTTGGATCGTTTTCGGATTCGAATCGTGACCGTCGGATCGCACTTGAGTGCGATGTTGACTCTCTCTCTCTCTCTCTCTACTGCATGCCACCCCAGCCGTGCATGTTTTCCCCTCCCCCCCTCTGTCAGACCCTCTCTCTCTTTCTTTTCTTTTTTTTCTTTCATGTTCTTCCCACTCTCCTTCTACCTCCTTCCCCCACCGCGGCTACTTCTGGCTTTTACTCCTGCTTCTATTCTGCTCAACCGGTCCTCAGCCCAGCTGCATGTCGCGCTCGACCATGCGCCACCGCCGCAACCGCTGCTCGCCCAACTGTCATCGTCATCGCCGCTCGTTGGCCTAATTGCCGCCCAACCTCTACTCATCACTTGCCGACGTCGACTGGACCGCTTCCTTGCCAAGACCAGCTCTGCCACACGCTGCCTTCCGGCTGCGAGCCATCGCTATCCCAGCTCCGCCCTAGTTGAGTCGCGCCACCGCCCGTGGCCGCTCGGCCTCCCTTGCCGGCCCACCCAAGTTGCATACAGGTGCCGTCTCCGCCCAAACCAGGGGACACCGCCCTTCGCCCAACCACTGCTTGACCTGCCGCCACCCGTCGTCCACCCTGACTCGCCCATTGTCGCCCCTGACCGCCGCCGTCACCCCTCAGCCACCGTCTCCGCCACTTATAGCTGTTCTTCCGTTGCGCCGCTCACCGTTGCCGCGCTCGCTGGTCCGCCCGTCTGACCAACCACTGTCTGCTGCCGTCCAGCAACCCCAGGCCGCACTCGAGCAGCCCCAAACCGCCACACTAGCAGCCGCTCCCTTTGCTACGCCCGTTTGCCATCGTCCGCTGGCCACCGAGCCCGAGCCGGAAACCACTGCGGACCGCCCTCGACGCCGCCATCGTCCTCGCGTCTTCGCTGATATTAGCTGAGTAAGTCAACCCCTAATCCCGTGTTTAGGATGTTAAACTTGTTTATGATAGTTTAGATTAAGTTTAAAATAAGGTTTTGGTTAGTTAATTGGGATTAGGTAATAGGTTATCGGTGGTTGCGCGATAAGTTATCGCGAATGTGTTGATAAGTTATCAATTATTTTATTGTTATTAATTATTTTATTAAATAAATTATTTTCGGAATTAAATATTATTTTATTATTTAATAAATCATTTTCGAAATTAAATATTATTATTTTATTATTAAATAATTAATTTCCAAAATTAAATATTAATATTTTTAGAAAATTTCTAGCGTCAAATTGTGATTTCTATACTTGAATTATAATATTTATGCTATGAATTGCTGTGTTAATTAGTTGCTAAAGCTAAATAATTTTAATAACTATTTTCACGAAAGGATTTCGAGTTTTCAAAAAAGAATTATTCTCATCGCCATGTTTACAAAATGAATTTGATGTCTTGAAAAAGAAAGCATATTTGAAATGAGTTTTACAAATTGATTAACTGTTTGTATATGTGACCACTTGGCATTGTTATATGGCATTGATGTGAGCATTGTTTATGGACGCATGAGCTAATTGAAAAAATAATAATTGGTCGGAATGCTTGTATGCTCGTGTGGTCACACGTCGAAGCCGTCTTACTATAGATCACTTGACGATGCCAGATTTATCGAGATCTTGCTGTAGATCGCTTGTCAATACTCGATTTATCGGATGCCTAGAAATAATCTGGATTGCCTATACTTTAGATGCTTTGCCGCGGCCCGAGGCCGAATTTGATACTCCTTACGAGATACCATCTTACTGCAGATCGTTTGATGTTGCCGTATCGGAATGCCGTTTTACTGTAGATAGTTTGACATAGCCGTGCCCGACAGGGTGGGACGAAGCCCGGTTATGCCAGAAGACTGTCATCTTGCTGTAGATCGCTTAATGTGTAGTGACCCCGAGGGGGAGTAATAACTGGAATATGTGTGATGCATAGTGCCTGATTATGTGGTAGAAATTGTTAGGCATGGTATGGGACGTACCTAAGTGGATTCTATCTTATAATTGAGACACGCACGTCTGTGATGTATTAATGCATGAGAAATCTCTTTAAATGCTTAGAGTATGTGACATGTTCATTTCATGAACAAGTGTACCAAGGTGAGGTAAGGATGCTTGTGGTTGTTTAATGATGTTGCTGTTGATGTTGTATTGCCTAGTTAGGGACCCCCGTGTTAGTTAGTCTTCTAAACGGGGCTTAAGTCGTTAACTTATTGAGACTTTCGTCTCATTTGTTGTTGTTAACCATTTTTCAAGGCCTTAGTATGTTGATGTTGATACACCCGGTTTGGTTCAGGGTGTCTGGAAGCTGGCTTTTTGGGTTTGACCTGTTAGTGGAATAGATTGACTCCAGCCTGGTATCTTTTTGTTGACTTTTTGTGGAAACGCCCGAAGTGGGCTTGTAAGAATGTTCCCAGGGGTTAATCAAGTGAAAATAAAAAATAGTGTTGTTTGACTGTTGTGATTTATTTTCCTAACTATCTCTATTTATTGTTGTTGTCCGGGGATTGTTGTGATCGCTTCTGCATGCGTAATTAAAGGATAAAATGAAGGGTTGGCGACGAGTTCTGGAACGTCACATCGTGATAATCATAGTGGGATGTTGTGTGTCCGTAGGGTTCGGGGCGTTACATCCCCGTACGAAGTGGTATCAGAGCAAAGTCAACTTAATCCAAGTTTGGTCGAAACTTGAAGTGATAAAATGCGATGGGTTTTGGGATAGTGAGCTAGGAAAACATTAAGTGCCTGTGCTTAAGTGTTAAATTTCTCGTTTAACAGCGGGTTGTTCATTATTTTTAATTCCTTGTTGGAATTAGAAAGCAGGTTTCTATAAAGATCCTGCTAAATGGACAATTCTGAACCAAGGGCCCCTAAGAGGAGGACCGAGCCAAGTCAGGTTGATACCAGAAGGAGAGCACCAAGAGATCCTAGATTGGACCGGATCCTACAGGCTTTATAGACCTTAGTAGGACAGCAGGCTCAGAATCAAGCCATCGTCGATGTACCTACACCTGTATCTATACTTGCACCTGTACCTATGCCTGTAGATGCTTCGTTGGCTGGCAATGGAAATGGGAATCAACCCATGCACAAGTTGGCGGACCAATTTCTAAAACTTAAGCCACCCAAGTTCACTGGCGCAAGTGATCTTGAGGCTGCAACCCTCTGGATCAGGGAGTTGGAAAAGGTTTTTGCCTTACTAAGATGTTCAGATGAAAACAAGGTGATGCTGGCAATCTATCAATTGTAGGGTAACGCCAGTACTTGGTGAGAAGTTACCCAAAGAAGAGTATTTCCAAAAGGTACGGCCCAGGTGTGGGGTGCCTTTGCAGATGCCTTTTACAATATATATTTTTCAGATTGCACCCGAGAGTAGAAGATGAATGAGTTTCAGTGTCTCCGGCAAAACCAGTTGTCGGTAGACTAGTACGAGGCAAAGTTTGTTGAGCTATCTAAGTATGCTTCGAGGGTGATTGAAGACCCCGTAGATAAGGCAAGAAGGTTTAGGGATTGACTAAAACCTGAGATCAAGGATCAATTGGTGCCTCTGAATCTGAAAAACTATGATGAGTTGTATGAGAGAGCACAGTTGACTGAAAGAAACTTGGCTGAGAGAACAGCTACGTCTGGATCGCGGTTTGTGCCAAACAATGATAACCATCAGTTTGGGAAGAAACCGATAACGGGAGGAAGATTTCCCATCCCTCCTAACAAGAAAGGTGGTGTAAGAAAGCCGGTGTACAACAACAATGGCCCTTGTCGCTTATGTGGAAGGTGCCACAGATCAGCCCCGCGTCTTGTTAAGATGGGTGTTTGCTTTAGATGCGACCAACATGGCCATCATATTAAAGATTGTCCACGCTAGGCAGCGAAAGCACAAAGACCAATGCAGCAGGTAGGATAACCTGCAAGTAACGCCCCGCCGAACTAGTTGAACTGATTGCAAGTGCAAGGAAGAATTTATGCTGTCATAAGAAAGAGGCGGAGGACTCACCTGCCGTAATTACAAGTATAGTTTCGTTACACAACCATGCTGCCAATGCTTCGTTTGATCCTGAAGCTACGTGTCGCGACCTAAAAAAAAATTTTCATTTTTTTGGGCTAATGGATTATTAAGACTAAGCTTAACTCGGGCCCTTCCAAGCCCTACCAATTCGCAACTTAGGGTTTAAGTCTTTAACATGCAAATGTTTTCATGCTTGAAGTCGCCACTAATCAATTTGTGGTAGGTTGATTAGAAACCTAAATAAAACATAGGGAGATATGTTTTATTCTTACGAACCAGAAATTCTAAGCTCGGGGACTTAGTTACACTAGATCTAGTCTAACGCCCTTTCGGTACCTTTTCTTTTCAAAAATATTTTGGCAGGCAGTTTGGATTCATTTTAACTTAATTACTAACATGTGAGGTGTTCATGAGGGTGCGCAAACCACCAATTTAACACCCAGGAAAGCATTAAATAAATTGCAAGTTTGGAAGAATTACTTACCTGGAAGCAACACAAGCATCTGCATTGTTAGCTAGAAAATCACATTAACATCCTAATATGATTTCTAATTAACAAGCAATTCACTCAATTTCTCTTTTGATTTTCACTTATTTAAATGAAATCTAATCTATATGCAATGACGTGCAAAAATGACATGCAATTAATGCAACTTAGTATGCAAACTATATTTCATACGACGACGTGACCTAATTCTAATGACAGGCAAATGATTTATTTTTGGTATTTTTCTCTAATGAAATTCGGAATAAAAATATGCCTAAATTAACATGCAACCTATGATGACTTAACATACCTTAACATGATTTATTTTTGGGATTTTTGTTAAAATTCGAAATAATAAATTACTTAAATTAAGAATGCAGTCTATTATAATCTATTCTAAAGTAACTTATTCTTTTTTTTGGGATTTTCATGGAAATTCGGAATCTAAAACTAACCTAAATAATCTATTAGAATAATACCTAATTTAAACTAGAAAATAAATTATCTTAGGTCCCAATTTAAATTAAATAATTATCCTATCTTCTAGATACTTTTAGGATTTCCTAAACATGCAAAATTCCTAATTTAAATCCTAACTAACATATTTTTGGATTTTCTTTATTTAAAAAAAAAAAGCAATCAAACAAAGATAACAACCGCACTCAAATAATCCACGCAATCCGCAAGATTCTTCTTATCAAATTTGGATTAGGAAAAAAAAATCAAACTAGCGGTCATATCTACAGGGTTATAGATATCAACGGAAAGTTGATTATTCGAATTTGGAAAGTGAATAAGATCTGTTATCGTATCCAAGTGGTTATGGATAAGATAACGATTTTCTGTATCGCCGCGTATCATACCTTAGGGATAAGATCGGATAGTCGTCCAGATATGTTGCCAAATTAAGAAAAATTCCTAATTTAAGGTATCGTAGAATATTACGGATATCGCAAATATTATCTTAAGATATATAATTATCCACCAAAGAATATCCACAAAATATTCAAATACCGAAAACTTAGGAAATTAAATATTTCATAAAATATTCGGATAATGATCTTACCTAATTCGCGGATGTCTTCCAAGTTTGAATTTGCGGCTGATTGGGATCGCGGATCGGGATTGTCGACGGTGGCCGACAACGGATTATTGACGACGGGCGATCGGCGGCGGACGCGGCTCTCGTGATTCTTGGCCTTAGCTAGCTTGCGGTGATGCTGGCCGACGGTGACGGATGAGCAACGGTGGTGACCAGAGGCAGCTCTCGTTGATGGGACGTCGCTAGAATCTTCTTGCGTTCACCGGTGTGGCTGGGAAATTGCAGCAAATAATTCGATCCGACGCCGGAGAGGAGCTAACTTGCTGTAGGTGATTATGCGGCAAGGCTAGCAACGCGTGATGGAGCGCGAATAAAAAAAGCTTGTGTTGAAATCTTTGTTGTCTTCTTCCTTTTTGTCTTCTTCTCTGCAGGTCTTCGTGGAAAACCAGTAGCCAAACTTGAAGAACAACTTGAGGTCGTGGACGGCTGAGAGGTGGCCAGACGATGTAGGGACTTGATGAAATCGCTTGGAGGTGCTATGGCTTCAGAATTGCTGGTGCTCGCGAGACCAGCTAGACGCGTCGTGGACGACCAGCAACGATGGCAGGAGGAAACCTGGAGTGGAGGGATTGATTTCTGTGCGACGTTGGAGCTGTTCTTCGCATGGATCTCTCCGTTTTTCTTTCTTTTTTCGCTCCTATTGTGGCAGTGAAGGATCTGGCTTTTGTTGAACTTGTCTGCAAGTGGATGTTTGACCAAATTGTCAAACTGCACTCACCAGGATGAGTACAAGCATCACCACTTCATCCATCTTCGATCTCCAAGGGTGCTGCCATATTCCTCCCTTGGTTTCGGCTCACGATTTCCCTCTTGAAGCCGTCTCTCTCTCTCTCACTTTGCTTCCACTGTTGCTCACGTGTTTCGCTCTTGCTCTCAGGAATTGTGTTCTAGGAATTCTGAGAGGCCCCCTTTAATTTCTGACCTAAACATGTTTATATAGTGCTAACTTAGGTCAATTAGATGGGCTTACTATTCCTAATGGGCTTAGGCTTGGGCTTAGGTCTTAATCTAATTTCTGATTTTATTTAATTCCTAAGCGGGCTGAATTAAGCTCGAATTAAAACGATCAAACCTATTTGACTCGTGATTTTCGGCCCTTGCCTTTCTGAGCGAACCGAGTCCCATTCGATGAAATTTAAGCTCGTTCGTCATCACCGGTCCGATGCAAAATGCGATTAAATTAAAATGAACCTAAACTATATGTTGTGCAATTTAAATATTTTGTTTAGGGGTTAAAAATTAATCCCTAATTTTTATGCAAATTACAACTAAATGGTGAGTCGAAATTTAGGTGTCAACACTACGCATTCCTTTGTGGCTAAGCAACTTGTAGAATTAGTGGAGTTAAATCCGGAACCACTAGGAGTAGTTTATAGTATTTCTACCCCTTTAAAGGATAGCATAGTGTCTGTAGTAGACTATACTGGTTGCAAGTTATATGTTGGTGGTCGTGAGGGTAGCATAAATTTGATTGTTTTGACGATGTTCGACTTTGACGTAATTATTGGAATGGATTGGCTTACCAAACAATGAGCCACGATAAACTGCTATCATAAGACAATATAGTTTGAGCCAGTAGGGAGTGTCGATTTTGAATTTGTCGAGAATCAAGGAGGACCTTTGATTCTTTTGATCTCATTACTCAAGGCGACTCGGTTATTGGATGTGGGTTGCCAAGTTTATTTGGCAACTGTAATGGATATGTCAGTAGAGGAGCTGAGAATGGAAAATATTGTTGTAGTACAAGAGTTTTCAGACGTCTTCCCTGAGGAATTGCCTGGATTGCCCCCAGAAAGGGAGATAGAATTCGTGATTGAGTTAGCCCCTGAAACGGAACCGATTTCTAAGGCACCTTACAGAATGACATTGTTGGAATTGAAGATGTTAAAGGTTTAGATGTAGGAATTATTGGACAAATGATTTATTCATCTTAGTGCATCGCCTTTGGGAGCACCAGTTCTATTTGTAAGGAAGAAGGACAGGTCGTTGCACCTTTGCATAGACTATTAGCAACTCAATCAGGTAACGGTTAAAAATAAGCATCCATTGCCCAAGATAGATGATTTGTTCGACCAACTTTGAGGAGTTTCGGTATTCTCAAAGATAGACTTGAGGACAGGTTATCACTAGTTGAGGATTAGAAAGGAAGATATACCGAAGACGGCATTTAGAACGTGCTATGGACACTATGAATTTACCGTGATGCAGTTTGGTCTAACAAATGCACCTGCAATTTTTATGGACTTGATGAACAAGATGCTCAAGGAGTATTTGGACAAGTTCGTGATCGTGTTCATTGATGACATTCTAGTGTATTCGAGGAGTTCAGAGGAACACCAACAGCATTTGAGGACAGTGTTGCAAACCCTTCGAGATCATAAGTTATATGCCAAGTTTAGTAAGTGTGAATTCTAGTTAACTCGAGTGACTTTTCTTGGATGCGTGATTTCTAGAAAAGAAATTTCAATAGACCCGACTAAAAGTGAGGTGGTTATGAATTGGCTTAGACCAACGACGGTAATAAAAGTTTGGAGTTTCTTGGGATTGGCTGGCTATTATAGGAGGTTCGTGGAAAAGTTCTCTGCTATAGCCATGCCCTTGACGCGATTACTGAAAAAAGACATGAAGTTCGAATGGACGGATAAGTGTAAGCGTAGTTTTCAAGAGCTTAAGCAAAAGCTAACTACTGCGCCTGTTCTAATGTTACCGTCTGGTTCAGGAAGATATGAGATTTAAATCGACGTGTCATACAAAGGATTGGGATGTGTTTTAATGCAACATGAAAGAGTTGTGGCATATGCGTCCAGACAATTAAGACCACACGAATTGAATTACCCAATGCACAACTTAGAATTAGCTTCTATCATATTCACGCTTAAGATTTGGAGACATTATTTGTGCGGAGAAAGATTTCATATCTATACGAATCACTAGAGTCTAAAATATATATTTTCACAGAAAGAATTGAATATGAGACAACGTAGATGGATAGAGCTACTTAAGGACTATGATTGTGACATTTTGTATCATCCTGGTAAGACTAATAAGGTAGCCAATGTGTTGAGTCAAAAGTCCTCGATTGCGCATATGATTGTTCAAGAATGGATTTTGTTTGAAGGAATTTGGGACTCGGATTTTAGGTTCGAGGTAAGTCACATCTCGAGTTTAATGGCTACTCTCAGAATTGAGCCCGAAGTGCAAATCAAGATTAAAGCAGCGCAACTTTCGAATCCTGAGCTGCAAAAGATTTTGAAAATTGACGCAACTAAGAGAAAACCTGACTTTCAAATATCCAAGGATGGGATTTTGAAGTTTCGTGGACGATTGTGTGTGCCCAATGATGAAAGACTTAAGGAGAAAATTTTAACCGAAGCTCATCGCAGTAACTAAAGTATTTATCTGGGCAGCACAAAAATGCATCAGAATCTTAGCCAACATTATTGGTGGAATGGCATGAAAGGAGATATTACCAAACGTGTGGTTAGATGTTTAACGTGTCAACAGGTGAAGGCTCAACACAGTAAACCAGGCGGACTATTGCAACCGCTGGAAATACCATAATGGAAATGAGAACATATTATGATGGATTTCGTGATGAGTCTACCGATAAGCTAAAGAGGTAATGATTCCATCTGGGTCGTGGTAGATAGACTCACAAAGTCTGCTCATTTCATTCCGGTGTGAAAGGATTTTGTCATGGACAAGTATGCTGAGTTGTACGTGAGGCATATAATTCGTCTTCTTGGTGTGCCAGTGACGATCACGTCAGATTGAGACCCCAAGTTCACCGCCATATTCTGGAAGAGTCTTCAAGGCGCCATGGGAACAAAGCTACAGTATAGTACTGCTTTTCATCCGCAAACAAATGGATAATTCGAGAGAACAATTCAGACTCTCAAGGATATGCTGCGAACCTACGTTCTAGATTTTAAAGGGAGTTGGGAAGAACAGTTACATCTTGTCGAATTCACTTACAACAACAGTTATCAGCAAAGTATCAAAATGACACTTTTCGAAGCACTTTATGGCAGACCCTGTAGGACTCTAGTTTGTTGGAACAAAGTTAGAGAATGAAAGATTTCGGAACCCGAGTTGGTACAACAGTCGTCGGATGCCGTTAAATTCATCAGGGATAGGCTAAGGACTGCTTAAAGTCGCCAAAAAAATTATGCAGATCGAAGACATAGGCCCTTGGAATTTCAAGTGGGGGACCACGTTTTCATGAAAGTGTTACCGACAAGAGGATTATCACGGTTTGGCAAGAAAGGAAAGTTGAACCCAAGGTACGTGGGTCCATTTGAGGTTTTAAAGAGAATCTGTACTCTGGCCTACCGTCTTCCACTACCGCTAAATTTGTCCCAAGTTCACAACATATTCCATATGTCTATGCTAAGGAAATATGAACCGAACCCGACTTACCTGCTGAATTATGAAGAAATAGAAGTGGACGACAGAGTGTCGTACGTGAAAAGACTAGTCAGGATTGATGACAAAATGGAACGGGTGTGACGGAACAAGATAATTCCGATGGTCAAAGTAATCTGGGAGCACCATGGAACCGAATGTGCGACGTGGGAAAGCGAGGAGTTAATGCGACACAAATATCCCCATTTGTTTGAGTAATTGGGTTGGATTTTAAATTTCGAGAACGGAATTTTTGTAAGGAGGAAAAAGTTGTGACATTCCGAATTTCGACAATTTTTGAGATTTATAAAATGTGTAATTCGTCAATATACTTGTAGTAAAATCTCGCCCGAGAACTGATCACTCTCGGTTATTGTTTTTAAAATTGAGATTTCGCTATAATCGCATTAGATCGAATTTAGCCGTTATTTAGAGCCCAAACTTTGGTGTTGAATTTTTAGGAGTTTTGTGACGAATTTAATTGGACTGTGTCGATATTATTATGGCTAATCTCGAGATTGCTCGGAATATGTAAAAAGTGAAATTATGACCAGATGCGGATTTGGACTGGCAAATTATCCTCGTAGTGTGTTTTAGTTATTTTCTTTTAACTCTTTTTCCTAATTATTAATTAGGATTTTCGGGGATCATTGGATTATTTTCATATTTGAATCGTGACCGTCGGATCGCATTTGAATGCAATGTTGACTCTCTCTCTCTATCTCTCTCTCTCTCTCCCGCACGCAACCCTAGCCGTGCACGTTTTCCCCTCCTCTATCAGACCCTCTCTCTCTCTCTCTTTTTTCTTTTCTTTTTTTGTTCTTTCTTTTTCTTCCCTTTCTCCTTCTTCCTCCTTCTTCCCCCACCGCGGCTACTTCTGGCTTCTGCTCCTACTTCTATTCTGCTTAACCGGTCCTCAGCCCAACCGCACGCCGCGCCCAATCGCGCGCCGCCGTCGCAACCGTTGCTCGCCCAACCATCATCATCATCGCCACTCGCCGGCCTAGCCGCCACCTGACCTCTACTCATCGCTTACCGACGTTGACCGAACCGCTTCCTTACCGGGACTAACTTCGCCACACACCGCCTTCCGGCTGCAAGCCACCGCCATCCCGGCTCTGCCCTAGTCGAGCCGCGCCACCACCTGTCGCCGCTTGGCCTCCCTTGTCGGCCCACTCGAGCTGCACGCGGGAGCCGTCTCCGCCCGAACCAGTGGACGCCGCCCTTCGCCCAGTCGTTGCTCGCCCTGCTGCCGCGCGTTGCCCACCCTGACTCGCCCGTCGTCACCCCTGACCACCGCAGTCACTCTTCAGCCACCATCTCTGCCACCTACAACGGCTCCTTCGTTGCGCCATTCACCGTTGCCGCGCTCGCTGGTACACTCATCAGACCAGCCACTGTCCGTCGCCGTCCAACAACCCTAGGCTGCGCCCAAGCAACCCCGAACCGCCACACCAGCAGCCGCTCCCTTTGCTGCGCCCGTTTGCCATCTTCCGCCGGTCCCCGAGCTCGAGTCGGAAACCACAGCGGACCGCCCTCATCGCCGCCGTCGTCCTCACGTCTTCGCCGACATTAGCCAAGTAAGTTAATCCCTAATTTCGTATTTAAGGTGTTAAACTTGCTTATGATAGTTTAAATTAAGTTTAAATTAAGGTTTTGGTTAGTTAATTGGAATTAGGTGATAGGTTATCGGTGGTTACGCGATAAGTTATCACGAATGTTGTGATAAGTTATTAATTATTTTATTGTTATTGATTATTTTATTTAATCAATTATTTTGGGAATTAAATATTATTTTATTATTTAATAAATTATTTTTCGAAATTAAATATTATTATTTTATTATTAAATAATTAATTTCCGAAATGAAATATTAATATTTTCAAAAAATTTCTAGCGTCAAATTGTGATTTCTATGCTTGAATTATAATGTTTATGCTATAAATTGCTATGTTAATTAGTTGCTAAAGTTAAATAATTTTAACAACTATTTTCACGAAAGGATTTCAAGTTTTCGAAAAAGAATTATTCTCATCGCCATGTTTACAAAATGAATTTGATGTCTTGAGAAAGAAAGCATATTTGAAATGAGATTTACAAATTGATTAACTGTTTGTATATGTGGCCACTTGGCATTGTTCTGTGGCATTGAGGTAAGCACTGTTCATGGATGCATGGGCTAATTGAAAAAATAATAATTGGCTGGAATGCTTGTGTACTCATGTGGTCACACGTCGAAGCCGTCTTGTTGTAAATCACTTGACGATGCCTGATTTATCGGGGTCTTGTTGTAGATCGCTTGACAATACTTGATTTATTGGATACTTGGAGATTATCTGAATTGCTGATACTCCAAATACCTTATCGCGGCCCGAGGTCAAACTCGATGCTCCTTACGGGATATCATCTTACTGCAGATCGTTTGATGTTGCCGTATCGGTATGCCGTCTTACTGTAGATCATTTGACGTAGCCGTGCCCGACGGGACGGGACGGAGACCGATTATGCCGGAAGAATGCTATCTTGCTGCAAATCGCTTGATGTGTAGTGGCCCCGAGAGATCGTAATAACTTAAATACGTGTGATGCATAGTGCCTGATTATATAGTAGAAACTGCTAGGCATGGTATGGAATGTGCCCAAGTGGATTCTATCTTATAATCAAGACACGCGTCTGCGATGCATTAATGCGTCGGAAATCTCTTTAAATACTTCGAGTATGTGACACGTTTATTTCATCAACAAGTGTATCAAGACGAGGTAAGGATGTTCGTGATTGTTTAATGATGTTGTTGTTAATGCAGTATTGCCTAGTTAGGGACCCCGTCCAAGTTGGCCTTCTAAACGGGATTTAGGCCGTTAACTTATTGAGATTTTCATCTCATTTGTTGTTGTTACCCATTTTTCAAGGCCTTAGCATGTTGATGCACCCGGTTTGGTTCAGGGTGTCTGAAAGCTAGCTTTTTGGGTTTAACTTGTCGGTGGAGTAGATTGACCCTAGCCTGGTATTTTTTTATTGGCTTTTTTGTGGAAACGCCCGAATTAGGCTTGTAAAAATATTTCCGGGGATTAATCAAGTGAAAATCAAAATAATGTTCAGTTTAACTGTTGTGATTTATTTTCCTAACTATCCCTATTTATTGTTGTTGTCCGAGGATTGTTATGATCACTTTTGTATGCATAATTAAAGGATAAAATGAAGGGTCGGCAATAAGTCTTGGGACGTCACATCGTGACGACCATAGTGGGACTTTGCGCGTCCGTAGGGTTCGGAGCGTGATAATAACACTACTTCGATTTTTTTTTTCCCTAAATAAGTTGTTATGGAAATACGAGATAATTGCAAAGTGCCGTCCTTATAGATATTTCAAACAGGGGATCAGGTAGAGTCATAAATGATCAACCCAATTGATCCATTCTGCCGTTTATGGCCTATTTATTCGTAGTGCAAATTTCTCGATTTATACCCGATCCGATTCATATTGCTAAAACACTTTCATATTTAACCTAATATAATTTTTTTTATTTCTTATAATTTTTAAAAAAAGATTATATTGCTAAAAGACTTCCATGCAATAAGAATATAGTAGATAATTTTTATAATTTTTTATTTTCTTTCTTTCTTCTACGTCGGTGAGGGCTGCGCTGACCAACAACCCTCGCGGGATTTTGTAGAAAAAAAGGAACAAAAAATAAATTAAAAACTAAAAAAGTCAGAAAATTTAAAAGATTAAAAAAATAGAAAATTAAAAAATTAAAAATCAACTATTTATGATTCACTTAAGCTTTTTAGATAATGCATTTATGACCCATTTAAAATTCATTTATCACCTATTTACGACTCGCTTAAACTTTTTTTAAAATTTAAGGCAACACATTTAGAACCCACACCATCAAATATGAGTTAACATATGGATTTTAGACCATTTTGTCACCTCTACTTCCTATCAATCATGCAAGATCGATTGATTTCTCTTTCTGTAACTTATCCCAAAATAACTACTAAGGAAAAGAGTTCAAAAATCTTACTAGCAACCTAGTTGCTTCAAATATACTAATGCGGGTGTTGTGATAACACATCTACATGATTTTGGACCAGCCCAAAAAATCAATGTGGGTGGACTCAAAAAAGTTCAATTATAGAGCTCGACCAGAAGGAAACTCGAGTCAAATGCACCCAACCCAAAATATATCTTGTTAACCGGAGTTAGGCTAAACATTTTCTGTAAGTGAAAAAAACACCTTTAAAAGTGAGAAAGAGGAAATCATTTTCCTCTCTCTTTCTTTCACCTAGATCAAGCACGTTCTCTTCCATGCACTCCTTTTAATTATTTTTTTAAAATTTTTCCTTCTTTTTCAGCCGATCACCGGTCACATTTAAAATTATTAAAGTAGTACACAGAGGAAAATCAAATTAGATTTTTCATACCAAAGGATGAAATGGAATCTCATTTTCATTTTCAGGTTTCCCAAACAATGAAAAATGTTGACATTTCTTTACCAAAAAAAAAAAGAAAAATGTTGACATTTTTTTCAATATTGATTTTCTGAATATCACATGTTTTTTCACGAAACAAAAGGAGGTTTGGTAAGTTGAACTCCATAACACATGGTCCGATCCGTAACATGCAACGAAACAAAGAGGAAATGACGTGGCGACTTTTCACTGGTCAAGTTGACGTGACATTTCCACGTAACCAAGAGTTACCGACCCCGATATTTCCTGGGTTTACTTGGCAAGAAAGCGATGCGAAAGCGACGCGAAGGAGGCAAGTCGTTTCGTTCGATAGTTCCTGCCAACATAAACAATAAAGTCATCGCCGGTTTTTGTTGAGTTCCCGTTACCACGAAACTTCCAGGTTTCTGCCGCTCCCTATTTCCCTTTATGCCCCTGATTATCTCTACCTTTTCCATTCGGTCATTCTTGACCCGTATTTGCAAATCGGGTTCAACTAGTTGGTCAACTACACCGACTGGACGATTGCCTTCCCCCACCCCCCAAAAAAACATTGGTGTACTTAAATCGGAACATATTAACCCTAAAGTATCTCAATAATTTTATGAAATTGTCGAGTTTCTCGATGTTTCCTCTCTCAATTTAATCATGACAAAATCGTCGTTTGTTTCTTTATTCGTTATTGACACCGGGAAAGTTTCCGCCATGAAATGTCGACGGTGTAAAAGTGATGAATTTATTTGGCAAAGCGAGGCAGATACACAAATCGTTTTGGTTTTTCATTTTATGATAAGTCTCGTCAAGACTCAAATATTCGGGTTTTTCTTTACCCTTTCTCGATCTCTTTTCCTTGTCATTTTTCTTTTACTCTTTATTGGACCGGGTCTTATTAAATTTTCACTATATCAATTGTTTAGTTTCTACACTATCTATATTATTATATAAAACAAAAGACCACCTCCTACTTTTATGTATTATCGATAGATATTTCATTTATTTTATGAATATTATATTCATAAAGAGTGCCTACATTTGTAATTTTATGTATTTAATTTTGTAAAGACTAATAACATTTAACGTGAACCGTCCAAATTTTGCAAAGATTATCCATTGAAAATGCTAATCTAAAAATCAATGTAAAGAACTCGGGCACATTTAACGCGAACCGCCCTAATGTACCGTGATGAACTTTGCTTATACTCTTTTTTACGTATTTAATTTTGCAAAGACTAATCACATTGCTTTTTTTTTTTATGCGGTTGAAAATTTTGGACTAAGCTTCTCCTTTATTTTAAGGATAAGTGCACTTGAAGTCCTAAAACTTGTCAGGAAAGTGCAGTTGAATCCTAAAACTTTCAAAAAATATAATCAAGTCCTAAAATTTATCACGAAAATGCAATCAAATTTTAAAACTTTCAAAAAGTGCAATCAAGTCCTAACACTTATCACGAAAGTATAATCAAGTCTTAAAATTTATTACAAAGATGCAATCAAGTCCTAAAACTTTTAAAAAATGTAATCAATGAAAAGACTTGATTGAACCAATTTGACAAGTTTTATGACTTATCTGCATTTTCGTAACAAGTTTTAGGATTTGTTTGTACTTTTTGAAAGTTTTATGACTCAATTGCACTTTCCTAATAAGTTTTAGGACTTAATTATATATCATGAAAGTTTTAAGACTCAATTACACTTTTATGACAAATTTTAGGATTTTGAATGTATTTATCCCTTTATTTTAGGGTTAATACCACCAAAAACCTCAAACTGGTACACGTGCGACAATTTTACCCCGAACTTTTTTTTTTACCACCAAAAACCCCAAATTGGTACATATGTGACAATTTTACTCCGAACATACCCTAAAAAACCCCAAACTTGTACACTTGCGATAATTTTACTTTGAACATACCACAAAAAACTCTAAACTAATACACTTGTGATAATTTTACCCCGAATTAATAATTTTTTAATATTTTTTTATTTTTTCAATTTTTTAATATTTTTTTAATTTTTTTTTTTCAGAAGTAGATGAAAAAGCAAGCAAGCTACTTAGGGAAGTAGATCGGGGGAAAATGAGAAACTAGAGAACCCAGACATCTTCCGATTTATGGGAAAAAATATAAAAAATGGAAGACGATCCGAGATCGACAGCAGGAAAACGAAACGGCGAGAAACCAAACCGAACAAAAAAAAAACAAAAGAGAGAGAAAGGAAAGAAATCAATCTTCTCCGACAAAATTCAAAAGGAACGATAGCAAAAAAAAAACAGAGGAAGGAATTACTAAATAACCAGAATCGGACAGAATACGAGAGGATTAGAGTTTATATGGTGGTGCGGAGATGGAGAGAGAGAGGGGAAAGGGACGTGATGAATGGATATGAGAGAGAGGCGAGGGCTACCCTTGCCGGCGTCGGGCGAGGGACGCCTTCGCCTGGGCGGGTGAGGACAGCCCTCGCCTGACGCCGGCGAGGGCCGCCTTTGCCAGATCCAGCGAGGGCAGCCCTCGCCGGCTTCTGCCTCTGGCCAGTCGCCGGTTCAGCGACCGACTAGAAGTTGAAGATAAAGAAAATAAAATAAAATAAAAAATAAAAAAATTGAAAAAATAAAAATAATATTAAAAAATTATTAATTCGGGTAAAATTATCACAGATGTACCAGTTTGGGGTTTTTTGTGATATACTCAGGATAAAATTATCACAAGTGTACCAGTTTAGGGTTTTTTAGGGTATGTTCGGGGTAAAATTGTCACATGTGTATTAGTTTAGGGTTTTTGGTGATAAAAAAAATTAGAGTAAAATTGTCATAGATGTACCAATTTGAGGTTTTTTGTGATAAAAAAAATGTTCGGGATAAATTTGTCATATCTATACCAGTTTAGGGTTTTTGGTGATATTAACCCTTTATTTTAATTGAAACTCAATGACCAACCAAACAATGCAGAAGCCAAATTTGAACTCTATCACTTACCGCTCACACGGTCAATCGGATCCGGGTCAAGCTCAACCCGGCCCCGAAACCCCGAAGGGCATAAGCGTAATTCGGACCCGAAAAGTCCCGAACCCTCTAGCTCCTATCCCAAAAGAAACTGAAATCCGCGTATAAAACCAAAACCGCGAGCACCCAATTCGATCCACACCGACTTCGATCGTGTTTTGGTTGAACACCTTCTCGATAACGCCTGCAAAAGTTCGTCTCCCTCGCTTTCGATCGTCCTCGCAAGCATCGAATTCGCCATGGACGCGTTCGGTTCCTTCTTCCAATCGAGCAACCGCAAGGGGTGGAGCTACGATTCCCTCAACAACTTCCGCCAGATATCGCCCGCCGTCCAGTCACACCTCAAGCGGGTGAGGTTTTCCTTGCATTAATCTCTGCTGCGTCCTGTGTCTAACGGTGTGCGAATCGCTTGTTTTGGTGTTCGTTTGCGGTGGTTTTGCTCCGAGGGATGCGGTCCCGTTGTTGCTGACCTCCTCCGGAGGATGCTAGGGTTTTGTCGGGTCGGTGTATGAGATTGCTGGAGATTTTGCTGCCGATCGGATTATTAGAGATGGTTAATTTGCTGCAGAGACCCTTTAGCTTGATTGATTCTCTGAGTTGAATTGATCTTCTGGGTTTTCTGGCGGTGGGCATTAGCCGAAATTAATGCGGTGAACAGTGGGATGAGTTTGCTTTTTCTAACATTTCTGAAAACTTAGGAGGCAAATTTGTGGACTTGTTTTTCCCAGGGAGACATGTCCGTCGACTAGTTATGTTTTAGATGATCAGTTGTTGGCCCCGGCCCGCTTTTGGAACGTATTCGATCCATTTGCTTTGAGGGATTGTGTACCCTTTGGCCTATTGAGTTCTTGAGCGAAAACCGTCTATGGCGGCATTCTTCTTTCAGTTGATTTTATTTAGTAACATGATGATGACGTATGTCTCAAATGCGTTGCAAATTGGCAGGTTTATCTGTCCTTATGTTGTGCCTTGATGGCTTCGGCTGCTGGTGCTTACCTGCATCTGTTGTTGAACATTGGCGGGCTTCTCACGACATTTGCTTGCATTGGAAGCATTGTATGGCTGCTTTCTATTCCTCCATATGAAGAGGTACGCTCAAAAGTGATATGTTGGGTGATATGTGGTATCTAATTACTTCTTTTGACCTCTTGTTACTATGGGAATGGCAATTTGTGAGAATTTGAGAATTGAATCGTTTTTGTATCTTCTGGCGGGCAGCAAAAGAGGTTTGGTCTGCTCATGGTGGCATCTCTCTTTGAAGGAGCATGTGTTGGTCCTCTCATCGAAATGGCCGTCAGAATTGACCCGAGGTATATATCTCATCTCTTTTCTTCCTTGCAACTGTCGACTCTTCTTAGTGCTGATGCATCGAATTTTATGTGCTCCCATGGCACCGCTTGTATAAACTTCTTTTGGATGTGCCCTGACTAGTATTCTGTGTCTTGGTGCAGCATTCTGATAAGCGCATTTGTGGGATCTGCGGTGGCCTTCGCATGTTTCTCAGGCGCAGCCATGTTGGCTAGGAGGAGGGAGTACCTATATCTTGGTGGCTTGCTTTCTTCTGGACTTTCCATGCTCATGTGGTTGCAATTTGCCTCTGCTATCTTTGGTGGATCTGCAGCCATCTTTAAGTTTGAGGTGAGCAACGGCATGGTCCTGTTCTCCATTTTTCTGAATCGTGCATAGACGGCTAATTGATCTCTTCAATATTGCAGATATACTTTGGGCTTTTAGTGTTCATTGGCTATGTGGTAGTGGACACTCAAGAGATAATCGAGCAAGCACACCATGGTGATATGGACTATGTGAGGCATGCGTTAAACCTCTTCATTGATTTTGTGGCTGTTTTTGTCCGAATCCTTATCGTCATGGTAAGTAATGAAAATGAAGGCTTGTTTAGTTTTCCTCAATTAATCAGGTGAAGAGATGTGCTATTCTCCTGAGTCCTTTCAAGTTAAACTCTTGGTCACGATAATTTGGTTTGTGCAGTTAAAGAACTCTGCTGAGAAGAATGAGAATGAGAAGAAGAAGAAGAAGAGAAACTGAGGTGGTCGTGGGCTGATTGTGGCGAAGATCCATCTCGTACTCCGTACTTTCTTCTATGAAAATTTGGACTGAACGATGTTTGATAGTTTCTGCGTGGGTGTCGTGTTTTTCCCCCTTTTTTGTATATAGAATCACAATCTGACCTTGTTCTTCGGTGCGTGGCCCGCAAGTCTTTTTTAATCTGTTTTGGCATGTCGTCGCACATTTTCTACTGCTTACTGATAAGTCTAAGGTGAATGAATAAATGTGCAAGTTTAACTGTCAAAGAATGAGGTGTGCGAGATTCCTGCATTGAGATTCTGCCTGCCCAAGTGAGAAACAGGGCTCTAGTCTCGACTCTGATCCTATACTTTGCTCGGCCTATCCGTTGCATATGAGATAATATTGTTTGGCTCTTACCCTTTATTCTACTCAACCTAGATGTCTGTTTTGGGTTTTGTCAAAGTAAATTTT
Organism: Syzygium aromaticum; assembly: GCA_024500025.1. Lineage (NCBI taxonomy): Eukaryota > Viridiplantae > Streptophyta > Magnoliopsida > Myrtales > Myrtaceae > Syzygium > Syzygium aromaticum. The sequence goes on along the minus strand of CM044889.1, from coordinate 2,917,017 downwards.
ATAATACTGTTGTTTCTAGATGACTTTCGACTATTAATCTGTTTTATTTCTCAAGTGCAATCTATCTACATCGTAATTCCTTAGTCGCCAATCATTCAGTTGGCCAGAGATGTGTGTGACCGGTTCTATTCCATTGTATGCATTAAGATGGGCTGAGCTTACATCTTGTCTCTATCACATTACGTCGATAAACGCCGCAGGCAGACAAGAAAACGAGAAATCTTGATCACTAGATTTAAGCAAACTGTACCAACATATAAATGCCCATCTCAAGAAGTTAGATGGGGAGATTCAAGTGAAATTCAATGTTGGTTCGACCTTGCATTCGTCGAGGGCATGGGAAACCTTGCATTCGTCGAGGGCATGGGAAATCGGCACAACGGGCAGGTATGGCTCCGGCCTAGCCATTCTCTGATGCATCCCTCGTGATAAATGTGTAAGCAAGGCATCCTGTTGGCTTCCGTCCCTTGCAGAATCTCCTCCAAGCAGATGGCACATTGGCTCGTCGATGCTTCGGAGTCCGTTGTGACCCTCTCTAATGCTTCTATCAACGATTCCGTCGTCGCTAGGTTGACCCGTTCGATTTCGATGTCTGGAAGTGGGGTCGTTCTCGTTTCAATGGTGTCCATACGGATCGACACTTCCATGTGTAGGAGGTTATGCCCGGCATTGGTAGGATCGTTGTACATGAAATTAGCCTTCTCGCGTATCCCGTCGATGATAGGCTCTTGGCAGTCAGTCGGCACTCCAATGCTCAACAAAGCAAGCGATATTACCTGTGCTTGCATGGTACGAGAAATTCATGTCGATTCAAGAGTTGTGCTACTGTTTAACCTAATGCGAAGATACGAGGTCGTTTGTGTCCTGATTATCTCGGTGATTGCACAAACAGCTTCCTATCTCGGGATTTTTTTAACGATCGAAACACGGGTTACTAAAGAACATGGAATCTCAAACCCGCGACGTGTTCAGTCCGGTCAAGTGTTACTAGATCGAATTTAACATACTCTTATTACCTCGGAATCCACATCTAGAAGCTGGGAGCTGAGGAGTCCGTCAACGGTTGTCTGGATGGAATGACGATCGTACTCGTCCAAAGCGACATCACCCGCATCTTCGATGGCGTAGACGGGGCTTCGAGTAACTAGTTGAAGCTCAAAGTGCAGCGAGAACCAGATGCCATGGCCAGGACCATCGGAGCTACTGCCACCACCTTCTGCGGTTCTCCGTTGGCTCACTGCGTAGTCGATGAGCACGTCCCCGTCCATCTCCGCGGATTTTCGCAGACACGAGAGAACCTCTTTTCTTCTTTTCTGATTTGGAGAGGATGATGATCTCAAAGGGAAGCAGCAGCAGTGGCGGCGGAGGTTTTAGCAAGCCGAGAACGATTAACTTAATGAATATTTGCAAATATACGCTTCTTTATATCTATCTATATAATATGTAGGTATATATTGCATGGGAGATTGTCGTGTTTTCGTAGGAATGCTTGAACGATAAGTCTCAACTGTAATCGTCGGGTCGGTTGTAAGATTAATTAGAGATTATCTGTTCGAGAATCATGAGGCTTATCAGAGCAAAAGAGGAGACACGGCACCAAAGCTTAGAGTTTTTCTGTTGAACAGAATATATCTTAGCTAAAACCCTAAAAGAGTATACTCCCCTCGACGGGAATAATTATCTGAAAGGTCCTGGCCTTGCTATTCGGCCGGCGGCTAATTCAATATTAAATCTTTTGATTATATGAGTTTATTCCTAAACCTTTAGGAAAATTGCCAATTTAGTTCTAGAGGGAAAAGTGTCAAAAAAGTCATAAACCTTTTGCATTGGTACCAATTTAGTCATAAACCTTTTTTTGGTGCCAATTGAGTCATAAACTTTTTGTATCGGTGTCAATTGAGTCATAAATCTTTTTTTTTTATGCCAATTCAGTTCTAAACTTTTTGTATTTGTGCCAATTCAGTCCTAAACCTTTTGCATTTATGCATATTGAATCCTAAACCCTTTTTTGCTGCCAATTCAGTCCTAAACCTTTTGTAATTGTGCTAATTCAATCCTAAACTTTTTGCATTTGTGCCAATTCAATCCTAAACCTTTTGCATTGGTGCCAATTCAGTCCTAAACCTTTTGTATTTGTGCCAATTTAGTCCTTTCGATTAATTTAGCTCAAAAAAATTTAGGACTGAATTGGCATCACTGCAAAAGGTTTAGTACCTAATTGACATAAATGTAAAAGGTTTAGTACTCAATTGGTACAAATGCAAAATGTTTAGAACTCAATTGACACTAAAAAAAGGTTTGAGACTCAATTGACACTAATGCAAAAGGTTTAGGATTGAATTGGTATCAATGCAAAATGTTTAGGACTGAATTGGCACTAAAAAAAAGTGTAAGACTAAATTGGAACAAATATAAAAGATTTATGACTGAATTGGTACAAAAAAAAAAGGTTTAGGACTAAATTGGTACTAATGCAAAATGTTTAAGACTTTTTTGACACTTTTGCCTAGTTCTAGATCTTTTGATGATATGCCAACTTAATTCTTTTGGATAATTATGGTAGAAAATCGTTGGAGTGGACCTCAGCCAGTCGCCGGCCATCGACCAAAATTGGTCAAAATGACTGAATTGGCAAATTATCAAAAAGGTTTCAGATTAAATTGACACAGTTTTAATATTTAAGACTAAATTGATAAATTATTAAAATATATGTAATTAAACTGACACAATTGAACATTTTATAATTGGATTAGCGACCCTCGTACAATAAATTTAAAATTTTTTAGACAATTTCCTTCGTTCAACTGGACTAGAATCGGGGGATTTACCCATCCAGATGGGTTTCGTTGTGAACAATAAGAGAATTCGAACGTGGCCTGGATTGGAATTTGAAGCGACTGGATAAATTGTTAAGAAAATAGAATAAAAAATAAACCAAAAGTGCAAAGAGAGATCCTAATGGTATGGTCAGTGCTTTCCTCATGATTCAATATTTAAACATCTATAAATTGGATCCCGGATCCGAAAGTCAGTACTTGGGTTCTCCCAATTATAATATATATATATATATGTAAGAATTTATACATAATATGGAATTTTCACAATATTTCTGATTACTTTTAATTTTTAGAAAAATTATTTTGTCTGTACCGAGTTGAAATGTATAATATGTCGATGTTTCAGTAAACTAAAGTATAAGCAATCCCACATACATAAAGAAAAGGTTCGATGGTGGTACTTTGGAAATAAAAATTGAAAAGCAGGAATACCTCTCTTCCCGGCCTAACCTGGCCGGTCAGTAGCCAGCCAGACCATTTTTTGTTTCAAATCATAGGTTAAATGATTTGTGGGAAATTCCGTATATTAGGATGGAATGCGAGTCTCTCTGCTAAATTGGCAATCGCGACATGAATTACGTGTTTTTTAACCTGTTGTACTCTCAATTTGTATCATTTTCACTTGAATATGTTTGCTCTAAGTATAAAAAAATGAGAAACTTAGTATGGTCGAGCAATGAGAATTTTTTTTTGGTCGAAAGTCGAGCAATGAGATTGAGATGACATTTTTTTGGTGATTGATTTTCATATTTCACGAACTTACTGCGAGGATATGTTCGTAAAAGTATGAACTTGACTTCTACACTCTTCTTTATTTCATTCAAAAAGGACAATTGCAAAGTTCAACTTCGCCGGCAATCCTCTCGGTTGAACATTATTTCGACATCCCAATGCCAAGAACTTTCATGAGTTAATGCCGTACCAATTTTCGGTCATGCCCAATTGATGTTTATGCTATTTTAATAAGCAATTTAATCTAGAGAAATACAACAATCTGGATGCGTTTATTTCATGAAAAATACAAGATTTGAAAAGCGTTTTCCTAAAAATGAACTTTGCAATTTAAAGACATAAATTATTATCGATAATGAAAATATTTTTTATTGACTAATTATCTCAAGTGATCTTAATCATTATTTTGAGGGAAAAATAATTTCCATATCATTCAGTTTCCGCAAAATAAACGCGCCATGTTTTCCTTAAAACGATTGATTACATTGCTTCCAAAAATCAAATAACAAAAAGTATTTTCATCGTCGATAGGAGTGTTTAAACATAAATTATTATCAAAAGTAAATTGGCTAATTATTTTACGTGATACAAGCGATCATTTTCATGAAAATATTTTTTGAATTATTTATTTTTCACTAATAATATGTATTTTTTTGTTTTTTTTTTTTGTGACTGGGTCTTCAATGGCGTGTGAACTTTTCCCTGGCATAGCTTTACTTTAGTAGATCTCGACATTATGTAATTCGTGCTGTACATGACGACACTGGAGAATGACGCGTTGAGGGTGAGCGAGAGAGAGAGAGAGAGAGGAGGCCTGTCCACTGGCCACGCCCACGAGCCAGTTTGGTCAAACTTGCCAACCTTTGGTGCACGGCATCGAACCCCAAGAAAAAGCCAATTACATCCTCACCTCCCAAAATGCTTAACTTTATCAATTTCCATTGAGATGGTTCTTACATAACTTGGAGAGAAAACGATAGGTTCTTACATAACTCGGAGAGAAACCGATAGGAATGGTCCTCGAACTTTGGATTTATGTGCAATGTAATTCCCGATCTTTTAATTTGTTTGAATTTCGTTTAGATATGAGTTGGAGGGAGCAATAGGTTCTTACTTACTTTGGACATAACCATCTTTTCGTCTTGGGAAAACGATGCAAATAGTCCTTGAATTTTAGCTCAATATATGATGTGGTCCCTGAACTTTTAATTTATTCAATGTGAATCCTGAATTTTAGTTTAATGTACAATATCGTCCCTGAATTTTTAATTTATTTAATGTGGTCTATGAACTTTTAGTACATGTTCAACCTAGTCTATGGATTAGATAATCTTGTAACTGGATCAATAATAGGGATATGATAATCCAAATATTAGATTGAACATTTATCATAAGTTTCAGGGATACACAAATTAAAAATTCCGGGATCTCATTGCACATCCGATCAAACTAAAGTTCGAGGACCATATTATATATCGGACCAATATTTAAGGAATTTTTGTGTAATTATCCCTTTCAATCGAAAAGCCGGGAAAGGGGCTAGCGTAGCTGCTCTTTTATAGATGTCATCGTTATGGTTTCATGACTGTTGTGAAAATTCCGAATTTTTAATATTGTGAAAATATTGATGCCCCGATGAAAAGAAAAGATATGGTGAAAATATCGTTGAAGGAGGCATATCCCAGCCTTATCGAGGTGTTGGAAACTCACATAATTTCATATTATCAAAACGAGATACCGAATTATGAGCTCAAGTAAGAGTCCCTTCACAGGAGGATGAGGGTTGGACCAATTATTTTTTTTTCACGAGGTGGGAAGCCGTCGGCGTGCCACGTGGCGTGTATTGGTCAAATCCACGAGATACCCCGACTCTGTATAACGGGGTCTTGCTTGTCCCGTCTCTTTTGGTATGCCATTGTTGAGAAAGTCGTATGGGAGGAGGTCAAAACACCACCGAGAAAGTTTGGTGGAGCGATCAAGGGATTACCCGGTTTTCGTGAGATCACTGGTTCAATTCATATTACGATATATCTTATTTTGATAGATTTCACGACTTGCCAGCATCTTACTTACACCAACGGACTTGACAATTTTCAACTTTTTGGGTTGCGGATGATTCGGATTAACTATGACTCAAACCGAACATTCAACAATGAGCCGTGAGATCTTATGGTAACGTCTAGAGAGGTTGCAGAGGTTGCTCAGATTGGTTGCTCGTTCCCATCTTGTACCAATAAGGAAATATACCAAAAGTTTATACTTTTTAATATATTCATATAATACATTATCGCATAATAAAGGTTACTAGAAAAATCCATGAAACGAAATCAACACAATTCGAATATGACATTCTTCTTTTTCTTAAATTTTATTATCAAATTGCTAAATTTGATAACACATGGCAATTAACGGGTGTACAAGTTTCGAGTTTTACCCTCCGTTTATCATAAGTGTACCGGTTTATAATTTTTCATGGTATTAATCTCATTTAACAAAAATTAACGGAAGGTAAATTTGTCACAAATATATCGGTATTGGGTTTTTGGTGATCAAAAAATTAGTTTAAGGTAAATTTATCATAAGTGTATCAGTTCGTTCGTGATTTTTGTTGGTGATATCCCAAGACAAAATAAGAATTCCTCTTTCTGTAAACATTTTCTTTTATATTAACCAGTTTTTCTGCAAAACGCGTTCAGAATAATCCATAGCAAGAAGAAGAAAAGTAAATAATAAATAATAGTCCAAATCTACGTTCTTTTCTTTCGAATATTTTTTCTTTACCGAATTACCCTTTGACCTGTTAGTATGCTTAGGCGCTAAGGTTCACGGATTTGATGAGAGAGCACGACCAATGAAAAAAAGACACTAGAAAAAAGGCAAAAATTAAACCATGCCCAATTGTTATGTTTTATTACCTTAGTCAATTTGATCGAGCGATCTGATTCGATATATGTCGAAATTGCGTGGTGTCATACGAATTAGAAAGTCGCTCACTTTTCCTTAAAAGAGAGATTTAGAGACACGAAAGAGCCAACTAACACATGCACTTTTCTTTGGTTTTTTACTTTCCCGTTGCTCCGCCAAATTTCACCGCATCCATCGTCTGTGATTGCCGCGAGTCACGTCCCTACGACAGGCGTGAAAATGTAATGAAAGGGTAATGTTCGCAATCTGATTGTACTCGGTACCCGATAAAAGCCATATCGGATTACCTTCATGCACGATTTGATCGCACTTATCTAGTATCGGTCTGTCGGGTTTAAATTCAAATGGATTCAGTTGGCAAGTTGATTAAATCCTATCCACTCAAACTTTTTGGGGTTTTCTTTCCCCTATCTTAACTCAAATTAGAAATAGGGTAATGACACAAACAATTCCTGAATTTTGGTTCAATGTGCAATTTGGTCCATAAACTTTTAATTTGTTTAATGTAGTCCATCGACTTTGACTCAATATTCAATATGGTCCCTGAACTTTTAATTTGTTCAATATTATTCCTAAACTTTTGGTATATGTTCAATATAGTCTCTGAACTATATGAAAATGTACAATATAGTTCATGAACTATATTAAACATGTATCAAAAGTTCAGAGATCACATTGAACAAATTCAAATTTTAGGGACTACATTGAATATTGGGTCAAAGTTTAAATACTACATTGAACAAATTAAAAGTTCAGGGACCAAATTGCACATTGAGTCAAAGTTTAGGAATTATTTATGTCATTTTCCCATTAGAAATCAAGAAAATGAAAAAGGCAAACGAAGCTCGAGAAAAAAACATGGTTAATACCACGAAAAACTCCAAATTGAATTTACTCCGAAATAATTTTTTGGGTTAATACCACCAAAAACCTTAAACTGGTACACGTGTGACAATTTTACTCCGAACTTTTTTTTTTACCACCAAAAATCCCAAACTGATATACATGTGACAATTTTACCCCAAACATGCCCTAAAAAACCCCAAACTGGTACACTTGTGACAATTTTATCCTGAACATGCCATAAAAAACCCCAAATTGATGCACATGTGACAATTTTACCATAAACTAAAATTTTAATATTATTACTATTTTTTATTTTTTCGAATTTTATTTATTTATTTATTTTTTGTTTATCTTCAACCTCTGACCGGTCGCAGGGGCAAAAGCCGGCGAGGTCGGCCCCGCCGGCTACTGGCAAGGGCCGCCCTTGCCTGGGTGGGCGAGGACAGCCCTCGCCCGACGCCGGCAAGGGCCACCCTCGCCAGATCCGGCGAGGGCGGCCCTGGCCTAAGTCGGGCAAGGCCGGCCCTCGCCCTCGCCAGTGGGGCCGACCCCGTCGGCTTCTGCCTCTGGCCGATCGCCAGTCCGGCAATCAGTCAGAAGTTGAAGATGAAGAAAAAAAGAAAATAAAAAATAAAAAATAATATTAAAAAATTATTAATTCGAGGGAAAATTATCACAAGTATACCAATTTGAGGTTTTTCGTGATTAAAAAAATAGTTTAGGGTAAATTTGTCACGGGTTTACCAGTTTGGAGTAAAATTGTCACAGGTGTACTAGTTTGAGGTTTTTTGTGGTAAAAAAAAAGTTTGGGGTAAAATTATCATAAGTGTATCAATTTGAGATTTTTTGTGATAAAAAAAAAGTTCAAGGTAAATTTGTCATACCTGTATCAGTTTAGGTTTTTTGATAGTATTAACCCTAATTTTTTTAACCATCAAAAATCCAAAATCGATACACTTACGATAATTTTATCCTCAGTCAGTTTCCGTTAAATTTTATAGTCAAATCTGAGTTGAACGACATGCGATGTACTAGTTTGAGATTTACTCTCCATTTGTCACATGTGTACTGGTTTATGATTTTTTGTGCTGTCAATCCAAGTTAACGGATGGTAAATTTGTTACAAATATATCGATTTAGGATTTTTGGCAGTAAAAAAAATTAGTTTTGGATAAATTCATCGTAGGCTTACCGGTTTGAGATTTTTAATGATTAAAATATTAGTTTAGGGCAAATTGATGGTAGTATTAATATTATATATATTATATATGTTTAAAAGAATTGGGAAAGGAAGGAGAGGGTGATGGCCATTGGCCATGTACACATAGAGAAACGCCCACTCTCTCTTTTCTTTCTTCTTCCTATTTCACCCCTCCTTTTCCACACCCATTAATTAGATTCCTTCACCATTGAATTATATACGGGGGGGGGATTCCCACCTCTCTATACGCACATCTCAATCTCCTTCACTCGTCCTTGACTTTCCTCCTCATTATTTTTCTTCCTCTCCTGGGTGCTTTTCTTTGGGTTTTGATTATAATTTCTGCACACCCCCCCCCCCCCCACACCCAATACATAAGGAACTTTCAGGACCCTCTCTCTCTCTCTCTCTCTCTCTCTGGGCTTCTCCACTCCTCTGCAAATTCTTTCTCTTCTGCTTGGATGTTCTTGCTTTGACGAACCCCCCTTGAAATTGCTCGAGCTGTATATGCGTTACGAGGGGCTGAGGAGGGTTAATCAGTTTTTTTTTTTTTTGGTGGGTCGTTTCCGATTTTTCTGTCAATAAATTGGTCTCGCTACTGTTTTTTTTTGAATTTTTCGATTTTTTTTTAGATTAAGATAGAGAGAGAGATGGTTAAGCAGGGGCCTTGCTATCACTGTGGAGTTACAAGTGAGTTCTTGTTTCTCCAATTTTTAGTGTCTTAATTATGTCTTTGGGGGAAAACAAAAAGTGGGTTGCTCTTGTCTTGATTCTGCATATGCAAAAAGTATGTTTGTATGGATACATCAGCTTAGTAGTTGAGGGAAAAAAAAGAGCATACCCTTGTTCAGACATTATCAGATTGATATTTGGTGTTGCTTGTGCGGTTCTGTTTGGATATGATTTGGGCAAATGAGGAAAAGAAACAGATGTTGTTGTTAAATTTTGATGATTACATTAATTTGAGTTTGACTATGCCATTTCCTTAATCTAAATCCGTGTATCTGTTGAAACTTCCATGATTTTATTCGGGTCTCTTGAATGGTATGAGCGGTTGCAGATTGTGTGATCAATTAGTGATGCAATACCCACCCCAAAGTTGTTGAGGATCTGCAGAAGTCTCAGTACACTTATTTATTAACTGAAATAAAGTTGAATCCTAATGAGTTTACCTTCAAACAGAATCTTCTGCTAAAATCACGTTGGACTTTCTATGGATGTTTGATCTGGGCCTTCCAGATTAACTCATTCTCTCCATGACTTAATCCAAGATGTCCTGCCTAAGGGCCATTTGCTCCATCCTGTTCAACTTGTGCGAGTGGCCACTAACCTCACTCTTATCCCCATCAAGATATAATTATAGTGTCCTGATTTAATTGGTTGGAATTTGTGACAAGCAAATGAGGTGATCTCCATATTATTGGAAGTTATCTGACAATGTAATACTGATTCCTTGTTAATCTCTACTCGGGATACCATCACAGTGTATCTGTCCTGTATCATACTATTAAGTGCCTCTCAAGCAGCCTATTCCTGGAGTTTGTACAAATCTTCTCTCTTGATACCTCGGTGGGTTCAGTTGTCATAGCTCCCATTGAGCAACAAGCTTGTAGGGTCAATGCAGATTCACCCTTTCAGAATACTGGGAACATAATTGTTTCATTCGTCTAATTTATGGTTTTCTTGAGCTATGACAATTTGCCCGGAAAAGTCCATGGAGTTCAAGTTGGAGGCATCTTGAGTCGCTCTTTTGTTGTAGCCACTATTCATCTCTATAATGCTCTATGAGGGCCATTTCTGCACGCTCTTCTGCTTGCCTGTGTGTTTAATCACACTATAAGAGCATTTATCACGTTTTAGGGTACTGCATGCCACATTGAATTACAACTCTTGCTTTGCCTAGTAAATGTTTAATGTTATTGTGCTTTTAAAGTAATCTGGAGTGGACATCAGAATTATGATTGTAGAATAGACAGATACTGTTTCCCTTTCGACTTTCCACTTGAACACTTTGCTAATGATTACTGACATGAAAAGTCTCATTTCATTCGATTTGAATTGTTGGGCACTTCTCATCATCTTGTATACACAGAAGCATTTCCAGTCCTCGAACAACTATCCTCCACGTACACTAGCACTGTGCATTCGCTTGTTCTTTGTGGGGACATATACTGTTTTGGAGTTCTCATGATATCTATATGTCGCAATAGGCACACCTCTTTGGCGAAATGGACCTCCAGAGAAGCCAGTACTGTGTAATGCTTGTGGTTCTCGATGGAGGACAAAAGGGACACTGGCTAATTATACCCCTCTCCATTCTCGAGCCGATTCCGAAAACTATGAAGACCACAGAGTTGCCAGAACAAAGAGCGTGTCCGTGAACAAAAAGAAGGAAGTGAAGGTGCTTAAGCGAAAGTATGATAGCGAAAATATGACTGTAGGTGGAAATTCATATGAATATAGACAGACTTTCCATAAGTTTTCAGATGATGATACTAGTAACTGGTCTAGTTCTGGATCGGCTCTTTCAAACTCTGAAAGCTGTGCACAGTTTGGCAGTGCAGATGCCAGTGATTTGACAGGTTGAACTTTCAAATAAAAGCTAGTCTTCTCCTTCTCTTGTGCTCAATTTGTTGCAATTCAAATTCAATTGGACCAAGGTCCTTTTTATTCTCGGTGAAGGGATTGACAGATAGAATAGATGTCTTTATTCTGTATGATGCAAATAATGGGCAGTATTGAGAATGAAGATTGACACCTCTCTTCAGTTAGCTGAGTGATACTAATCATATGTGCCACTCAATTTAATAGGTCCAGCTCAATCAGTTGTGTGGGATTCGCTGGTGCCTTCCAAGAAGAGGACGTGTGTGAATCGTCCAAAGCCATCTGCAGTCGAGAAGCTCACCAGAGATCTGTACACTATATTACATGAACAACAGTCCTCGTGTTTATCTGGATCTTCTGAAGAGGATTTGCTTTTAGAGAGTGAAACTCCAATGGTTTCTGTTGAGATTGGACATGGATCGGTCCTCATCAGACATCCGAGTTCAATAGCTCGAGAAGAAGAATCTGAAGCTAGCTCTCTTTCAGTTGATAACAAGCAGTTGAAAGTAAATGATGTACATTCTCATCCTCTGACCATTCCTGTACATAACAAGTGTGTAAATCTTCCAAGTTCAAAAGCACAGACTTTAGAGAGTCCTTTTGGGCAAGGGAAGGAACAAGGGCAGCTCAAGAGGTAACTTAATTCATTTTCAATCATAAAAGTGGAGGATCAAATGATGATTTTGTTGGCGTCCTTTGTTAAACTCACTTTTAGAAATTTTAAAGCCTTCGGGCACAAGGAGCAGTTGATCTCTCTAGGAATAAATAAAAGAGTGTAGGAGTCATTAAATTTTGTGTACTGCTTCTTTCATACAAGTAATGTAATATTGCATGCTCCGTACCGGAAAATTGTCTCTTAGGTGAAAGATGATCTAGAAGGGGGACAAAATAAGTGAAGATCCATTCTTAACATTTTTTTTATTGTTGCATTGCAGGGACAAGTCCCAGCATGAAAAGCTGCGCATGTTAGGAACTCGAAGTTCTCCACTACTTTCTATTGAGCTTAGAGTAAGCGATATGATACTGCTTTCTCATAGAAGCACCATGGAAATTTTTGCACAGTTTCGTAGCTCTTTCTTGTATCCATCAGACTATTATATCCAACCCATTACGTAAGTTACTACGTGTCTTTGGATCATAGATGCAATACCTCGCGTATGTTCCACAGGTTTGTAATGAGATCCTCATTGTGAAGAACTACCACGGGATATTACTGAATAGATAGCGGATGGCCTAAACTTTAGGTTGCTACATATCCATTTTGGCTTGGTGGTGAACAGATGATGAACCTAATCTTGATCGTTTGTGCGGATTGTTTGACTCTATTTGAAGAAATTCACATTCATCATATGCTCATCCTGTCTTCTTATGATTGGTGTAGGATGTGTTAAACTTTGATCAGTTTGTCAGACATTTGACTTATGAAGAGCAACAACAGCTATTGAGATATCTGCCTCAGGTTGATAGGGCAAACTTTCCAGATAGGTTAGCATTCTTCTCACTCAGTTTCCCGTAAAATTTTTGTTGTGCTTAGGTATCACAAGGATATCTGGCCAAAAACATAAGAAAAAGAAACACAAACAATGGAATGTGTCGAATTGTGATTGCTAAAGGCCAGTCAAGGACACAACAATTTTTGTGACAGGTGATCGCTTCTGGCTTTCATTCTTTCATGCAGGTTCTCTTATTAACATGTCTTTGCTTGCATGTGCAGCCTCAGAAGCATGTTTGATGGTGCTGCATTCCTTGAGAACTTATCTTCTTTTCAGCATCTGCTGGCTGAAGGGTTGTTTGATAACTCATTGTCTGCAGCAAAAGATGAAGACTACAGGACTCTAAGGAGGCTCGTGCTGTCCAACTCGATGAAGTACAAATGGGTTGAGTATTACCACCAAGTCAAGGTATGATGAAACTTACGTTTTGTCGCTCATAAATGTGGAAATTGTGCAAAATAATAGCATGCTAACTATGATCTTGCTGCAGAAACTCAAGAGTGGTTCTGGAAACCCTGGCTCTCAAGGAGGTCGTGAGACTGTATCTACTAATTTAATCAAAGGAAAAGGAATACATGACATTCAGAAACAGAAGTATACAGGTTTTCCTCATCTTCTGGCACTTGTGTGCTTAATTAGATAGAGGGAATCCTAGTTCTTCCAAATTCTGTCACAGAACTGGAAAGCTTTAGTTTTCCGAAGTATTGTTGTGCTGCAAGAAGAGACTCAACTAGCTTTAGTTTTCCGAAGTATTGTTGTGCTGCAAGAAGAGACTCAACTGAAGCTAATGGAAAAATTACGGTCAAATGGCAGTAGAATGATAACCTAACAGAAGCTCAACGACATAAAGTTTATCCAGAAGTAGCTTTGGCAGTAGAATGTGAATCATGCCCCATTAATTAATCGTTGTGTATCAATTTCTGTAAGTATTTACCCAATTGTAGACATGTGTCAACCATGAGAACTTGTGATCTTATAGGTGACTATCCTGTTGTACCTCAGAGAAAACTGATCAGCACTGCTTCTTGAATTACTAAATTGATATATGATGTTTGGCATTCTCAAAAGATTTTCTGTATTTCAGAAGTAAATGCAAAAATGAAGAGCCCCAGAAGATTAATTGTGGGAGGAAGCTCCAAAAACAAGGAAACCGTAGAGAGTGATGGATCTTGCTTCAGTCCAAGAAGCCTATTCGCAGTGCCTCCTGATGGTGGTGCTCTTTTGCTAGATTCTTTACATGTTGCTGATGATAACTCTGAGCAGGATCTGCTGCTCGATGTGCCATCGAACAGCTCATTCCCGCAAGCAGAGCTCCTCCATCCGGCCATGAGCTTTGTCTCCCAGCAGGCGAGCACTAGCAGTAGCTCACTGTACCCACAGCTTGTTTATCCCTGATGATGTGGCGTCACTGAAGCATTAGGGCCTTACATAGATACCCTTTTGGCTAGAGTGGCTTCTTTGGTCATACTTGTTGAACAAAAGGATAAATCTTTCATGAGGTTTTAAGGTTGTTTTTCGTCATTATCTCCTTTTAACTCGGTATATTGAGGGGATGAACAGAGGTGCACTTTTGTATAGGAAAGATGATAGGTGGCAGCGTATACCTCAGGATGGAAATGGTGATGACTGATAATTCCTGGATATCTTTTATCTACCTCAGTTACTTTGTTGCACAATCTTTCAGTTATTAGCCTTAACCACCATGCTTATTGAAGAAAACCAAGCAGCAGAATGATCATTGGTTTTAGTCGTGGGTTTCTTTTCAGAAGTTGGGAGTTTACAGGTTCTTGGATAGCTGACTGCAAAATCAACACCACGGTCCTTCATCTGCCTTTTTTTAAGAGTTATCTCATCACTGTTCTTTTAGCAAGCGAGAAATTTGCCACGAGGACGCTTCTGTCGTGTTATAGCAACATATCTATGGAAACTAAGCGAGGTTTTCAGTTTTATAAAGTATGTTTCCATGATTAATAAAAGGTACAAGCCAATGTCTCAACCGTTATGACGGAACAAATACCAGCTACAAAGGTTGTCATGATCTTGAACACCTTCTGATTGCAGGTTCATGGGTGATGAAATTGTCAATGCTCTTAACTCTTAAGGGTCAAGTTCTCTATGATAGGCATGTCAAGTTTGGGCACATGAAATGTCAGCAATGTATCTAGTACACTAATTTCGTTGCTTAAAGCACCTTAAAGGAGGTAAAATCAAAGCACAGTAATCTCAATAGTCTGAACTTTCTGTATTGACAAAGCCGCTATACATTCTGCATTCTTTTGCGAAAACAGAAAAACCCATACATACAGAAGCTGTCTATACATAATCTGGCAGTCCTCTTGTAGAGAAGTTGTTCCTGTGAGCAGCATCTATTCTACCGGATTTACTCGCATCAAATTCCCAGGTCTAGCAATCTGTATCTTCATCTTTCCAGGTTCAGAAGGTTCAATTTAGATCCCAAAAGAGTAGCTTCGACCTCAAGTCAATTATTTGCCGAAAGAAAGTCATTGGATCAAATCTACTGCATCGGACCACAGCCAATGTCCTCTAAACAGTCGAATCACCATGGAACAGCAGTGCAAAAATCCCAAAACTACCATCCAAACTATTCATCCTCGATCTTTTTCTTCTGTTCTATTCTCCCCTTCTTGTGACCACCGTGGTATGGGAAAAGTAACGCCACAACTCTTCACAATATCCACAATATTTATATTTTCAAGGCTAGGATCTCCATGAGTTCCCACGATCATATTCAAAAGATCCAAAAAATCCACATCCTTCTCTGTTGAAGGGAAACAAGCAGGCAGCCGTGGTTGCGATTCCGCATCCTTTTCTTTTGATTGTCCCTGAATTGACGATGGCAATTTCCTCACTCCTCGAGCATCCTGAGAAGAACTAGCAGCATTATTATCTACACCAACACCCTGAAAACTTTCGACATCCGCACTTGTGTTTCTAGATATCTGCCGTTCACAGTTGTTGCAAACTTCAGTTCCATGCATTTCCCCATTCCTAATTCTGTTTCTTTCATTTTCTGCAATTTTCTTGCCCTTGTCACGCAAATGAGAAGTCTTACCTGTATATCTAAAACTTTCAATGTCCTCTACGCTCTTCCCACCCGATTCTCTGCAAGCACCTCTTTGTCCACTATCAGTTGCAGGAAATTCTCTACTGAACACTGTGCCCTCGGAACCTCTAGCAACTTCGTTAACTGCAGAATTATCCTTGACCGTGTCCTCTCCGGACAGTAAACCGCCGTCTCTTTCTATGCTCTTCTGACCCGTTTCTTTGCAAGCAATTCTTTGTCCATTTACAGTTGCAGGAACATCTCTACCAATCACTGAGCCCTCAGTACCTCCACTGACTATATTAACTGCCAAATTATCCTTGACCATGTC
Organism: Syzygium aromaticum; assembly: GCA_024500025.1. Lineage (NCBI taxonomy): Eukaryota > Viridiplantae > Streptophyta > Magnoliopsida > Myrtales > Myrtaceae > Syzygium > Syzygium aromaticum. Next base: position 2,900,984 of record CM044889.1, on the reverse strand, counting down.
CAGTCCAGACAATAAACTTTCTATGCTCTTCTGACCCAATTGCTCGCAAGCAACTCTTTGTCCATTGTCAGTCGGGGGAACTTCGCTCCCAAGCACTGTGCCCTCAGTAACTCTATCGACATCATTTATTGCTGAATTATCCTTCGGTGCGTGTTCTCTGGACAATAAACTGCTGTGTCTTTCTACGATCTTCTGTCCCAATTCTTCACAAGCAATTCTTCGTCCATTATCCATTGGAGGAACTTCTTTATCGATCACAGTGCCCTCAGTACCTCTATCAACTTCATTAACTGCTGAATCATCCTTCACCATGTGCTCTCTGGACAACAACCCGCCATCTCTTTCTTCAACCTCCAAATCCATGATCCTTGCGTCATTAAGACACTTGACACCCAAATTCAACTTCCTTTTCCGCGAACTCTCCTCGCAAACTTCAGCATCTCTCTGTAAATTAAACCCGTAGTTCTTCAAATTTTCCACAGATTTCACCAAGCTCTCCCTGATTTTCTCCGTCACTACTCCTAAGGGAGCATCTGGAGCCTCCAAACGCAACTTTATCTCCAAAATTCTCAAACTTTCGGCAGGATTAGCGATTGAGCGATCCCTCGAAGCTGATGATACCCCCAAAATCTCTTTAGTTTTAACTTTCACCACTTCAGGACTCCCTGAATATCTCATTCTCTTCACCGGAGACTCCCACAAACTCTCACCGAAAGCACGTGTTCCCGTCTTTTCTGCTTCTCCGTTCAAAACGCCAAGGTGAGACTCAGTATCAACTCTCTGCGTCATTTCCAGCTCCACCGAGAAACCCACCTCCGTGTCCCTCCCCAGATCGACGGCCCTCCCGCCGTCCGGGCACCCCCAATCGACAGCTGCCGCGTCGCCTTCGCTCGCGGAATGTTCGGGCGGCGTGTGGTAGACGTCCTCCTGGTGGTTACTCCCGTCGTTTCGCGCGCTCTCCGACAGCGAGACCATGAAAACCCCCGTGGGATCGACCCCGGGCTCACCGGCCTCCCGGGGCCCCACCCCCCCATCATCGCCGCCGCCGCCGGCGACGACCTCCGCCGGCGGTTCCGGCTCGCCGGCGAAGCGGCAGCTCCGCAGGAGCCGTTCTTGCGGGGGCGGGACGAGGCAGTGCTCGACGATCGACGCGAATGGATCGATTCGCATGGCTAGAGGGACCGATTCGATTCGATTACGCTACGAATTGAAGAATAGCAGAGGATTCGAGCGAGGATGCATGGAGGATTTGGATTTCTAGGGTTTCTGCGTCGATGGAAGTTGCATTGAACCGTGCAGACGAAGTTCCCGCTCTTTCCCTTTTCCTGCTTTTAGGTCAGAAATTAAAATAATGGTTTTTGGCGTTTTTCTTTTTAGGACAAAATGCAAAAATGGAAATAAAAATATTATAGTTAAAACACATTACCTATATAGAAAATTAAAGAAAGTTTGCATTAACTTATCTTTTTGAAACATGCCAAATATCGGAGCATTGAGAAAAAAATGCCTTTTGTTGATTGTAATAAACAGGGCCCCAGAAATTATATTTTCAAAAGGATTTACCTTGGAGTTTTTTATTTATCTAAATTATCGGTGCTAGAATAGTTTGGACCGTTTTCCTTGAATTGGATGAGAGTTTAGTCAATAATGACATTTTGCTAATGCTCGATTACCAATAAATCGCTTTCTAAGGTGCTAGGGCTACAATTTTCAAATGTAATGATGCTCTCGATTTCGTGTTCTATATTCATGCATGTTAAACATGGTAGCTTTTCTTTTTTGCTGAATTAATTGATGCACGTAGCGATAGCTTTTCTTCTCTTAGAGAAAAGGTTTGAACTTTTAATTACTTATGAAATAATACTAATTTGGAAGGAAATCCTCCGGATAATTCAAATTGAAGCAATTGGATTTACGACTTGGGCCTATATGATATGCACTTCATATTCGCCTGGAGTTCGCTCTGAGAAGTATAGCCATCCCTACCCCCTCACATCAATCCCACGAGCCTCTTATCCATTCTCATTCGATCATGGCAATGAGTAAGTCAAAATAGAAAAACACGCAATTGGTTTTAGGGATAATCAGGCTCGAATTGATGACTTCTAGCACCATGCCAAATGTGTATGAAGAAGAAGAGTAGAGCAAATCTCGAAGAAAGATGATCAAAGAATTCTTAATTCATATAGGAATAGGAAATGATGATATATTTCTACATTTAGAAAGGAGAAAATATTCTGGATCTAATCTACTAATAAATAATAAAATTCCCTTAATTACAATTGTACGTCTCTTCTTAATTTAATGGGAGGGGTTCAATCTCATCATCTTCCAATTACTTGCACTAATTACAAAGTACACTCTAGAACGATATACAATTTCCATAGCGCCTCGGTGTTTTGGATCATCTTCGATTTATCATGCATTGACGGTGACGACTTCGTGATAATGCACATGTGGGAAAATAAATCAATTGAAAACTAGCAATTTTTTTGAAGTTCAAATACAAAATGAATTGAGATGCGGATACTCTACACATGATGCACTATCGATAAGTGATACCTTAGGCTTCCTCCACCTAACTTCCAACCAATTTCATGTTGCCACTAATATGGCTGGCAGGGATCACCTAGAGGGTTGTGAATAGGTGATCTTAAACAATTTTTGTAAATTTAAGCAGAAATGAAAGATCATAGTTAAGTCTGAATAAAATTCAAATTTAAAATAGTTTATATAGATAATGTTCCTGAGTGCAGTGTGCAAAGTAATAGAAGAGGGATAGAAAAACTACATATAAGTTTATAGTGATTCGGCTTTTGATAAACCTATGTCCACTCTCCCACGCTGACAGCCTATTCGCTGGATTTCACTATGTAATCAAGAGGAATTACAAATACTGAGTGACAGTACTCTTGTGTATGATATGACTCTCTATCTTATACAATTACTCTTACAAAGTATCCCTCAAGATCTTAATATTTGGCTCAAGAAAGACAAGAGAAAGGATCAAAATAAGCTCAGACTTTGGACTTGTTGATTCTTGATTTCGTTTTCTTTCTTTTGCTCCTCATTGATCTCCTTTTATACTCATTCACTTCCAAACTAGCCGTTGAACAGTGTTCAGAGGATCATCTTCCAATATTCACCCTTGGACAGATTTGTATAAAATGGATTGAGTAGTCGTTGGTTGACAAAATCTGAATTTCGCTGATTCTGGTTGCCTATACAATCAAAATCTTAGTTTTTATAAGTAGAGTTTTATTCGTTGTAATGCATGCTTGTTATAGTATTTGATTGTTAATCAATTATAGCTATAGATTGAAACAATCAAAACTTTTCTTCTGTGAAATCCATACCAGATCACTAGCTGTTATGTTTCGTTCTGGATAAGTTTTGTTTCTGCGTCTGAAAAACTTCTATGTCTGCGTTTGCTTCAGAACTTAGATGAATGTGGGTTTTCGGTAAAATCTGAATACTTCAGTGTCTGAATGATTTTCATGGTAAAGTTTGAAGATCATAAGTCTGAGTTTGAACTTTTGGTTTTAAGTCTGAACTTTTAAAGTCTGATATTTCTTTCTGAACTTTCAGAATATATTAACCTGACAAGAAATGTATGTCAGATTCACAAGTTACACTTGAGAGTTTTGTCAGCTTCAAAATCCATTTGGAGTTTTTCTCAACAATCTCTCCCTTTTTTATGGTGACAAAACTTCCATGCAGATTCAATTAATATAAATTTAAAATAAAAGAAATAAACATTTTAAGCGCATGAAATACAAATATATGAATGTGCAAATTTGTAAGATATGTGTATTTCTCTTGCTTTGAGTATAACCTGCAAATCAAAGTGTTAGTATGACATTATCTACATAATTTCTCCCCCTTTTTGTCATCAACAAAAAGAATAATGATTAGAATAAAGTACTGATATAAATCAAGTAATGTATCAGAAACAAATGTTATGAATACAAATCCAGAATAGTTTTAGAAAGAGGGAATGAAAAGTAAGTCATTTCTTATAAAGGGTTCGAATAAGTTGAAAGTTATCTAGAATGTAAACAACTTCATCAATCTTTGTAGGGTATTGATCCATAGCTTTCTCCATGTTTGTAGAACATTGAGCAATAGCCTCCCTTAACTCTGCCTTGTCTTTCTCTGCTTGAAGATGTTAAGTCTGGTAGTTTTCCTCAACAATTTTGTAAAGATTCTTCACACCGTCTTTAAGTGCAGCTTGCTTTTGTTTGATTTCCAGCAGAAGGGTCATTATGGTCATATTCTCAGAAATCTGTCTCTGGATGTTTTCTAGTACAGGCTGTTCGAACCTATCCTCTGTTTCTGTTGGAATCTCCTCCTGTATATTTGCATGTTTTGTAGTAGCAATATCGTTCAAAGTTTCTTCAGGATCAAGTGGAGATTGACTTACATCTGTCCTCTGTGGGATATCATCCGATTAAGATGTGAGTCTCCAGTTGATGGTTCTGAAACCTTTGTACTAGGTTCAGAAACATGTTTTGGGCCAACATGTTGTCCTATTTCAAGGTGTTCATCATCTTCATTTTGAAGAAGAATTCTTCTTTTCTTTCTGTAAACAGTCTGCTTTCTTTCTGGTTCTGTTCTTTTCCTTTCCTTTTTTTTTTCTTGTCATTCTTCTTTCTAGTAGATTTAGCTTATGAAGGCTGAGCATCTTTTCCCTTGGCTTTGCTTGCTCTTTCTCGTATATCATTAAAATTCTTTATCTTGTGAAGCATCCAAGGGTTTTGGCGTAGATGATGGCTGATGTTCCTGTTGAGTCACTTCCGAAGGGCTTTGATGATCGAACTCTGTATCTGAAATTTCCAAGAACTCTGGTGGCGCTGAAGACTTTAATTCTTGGTTGAGAATACGGGTAGATCGTATCTTGAAAGGCATTTTGATCAGGCCAGGAGCAAAACGTTTTGATCTTGGAGAAGGAGAAGAAGTAGTCTCTGGATCGTCGAGATGGTCGAGAGTGATGGGGGTTTGTATTGATAGGGTTTTATAAAGGGAGAATAATAGTTTTGAAAATAAAATACTAATACAAGGTATAATAGACGATTGTACTTAAACAAAATATATATGTTAAGCGTAAACAATTAAACAGATAAATTGGAATGTATACCTTATTTGCTTTCCAAAAGTGACAAATACAAAAATATCCTGCTAGAAATACCAAAAATATTCACGCCAAAATTTGAAATTAGGACGTACTTGTCTTTTGAGTCTGAATTGAATATTTAGACGGAAAATATTTGAGTCTAAATAATTCCTGTCTAACAGACATTTCAAGAAAATGGATAAGTAATGCATAGTTTATTTCTAATATACTCAAATAAAGACTTATCAAGTGATTTTGTGAATATATTAGTTAATTGACTCTTAGAATCAATGAATTAAATATTCATATCACAATTATGAATCTGGTCTCTAATAAAGTGATGCTTAATTTCAATGTGTTTGGGACGAGAATGAAAAATTGGGTTCTTGGTCAAATTGATAGCACTTGTATTGTCACAGTTGATTGCAACACTTGAATCTTTAAAAGCAAAATTTCGTAACTGTTGCTTCATTCGCAAAATCTATGCACAACAACTTCCCAAAGCCACATATTCCGTTTCTGCTGTAGAAAGTGCAACTGTGTTTTGCTTTTTTGAGTACCAGGACACCAACATATTTCCAAGTAGTTAACATGTACCTGTAATACTTTTCCTGTCCATTTTACATCCAGCTAAATCAGCATTAGAATAACCAGTAAGAGTAAAATATGAATTTTTGGAATACCAAAGACCTAACATTAGATAAGTTCTAATGTATTTGATTATTCTCTTAACTGCAGAAAGATGTGATTTTCTTGGGTCAGATTGAAATCTTGCACACATACAGACACTAAATAATATATCAGGTCTAGATGCAGTAAGATATAACAATGATCCTATCATGTTTCTATATATCTTCTAATAAACCTTTTTACCTTTTTCATCTTTGTCCATTTTGGATGAGTGAGACATTGGAATATCTGTTTTCTTGCAATTCTACAATTCAAACTCTTGACAATCTCCTTTGCATACTTCTCTTGGCAAATAAATATACCATCTTTGGTTTGTTTCACTTGTAGGTCAAGAAAGAATGTCAATTCGCCCATCATACTCATCTTGAACTCATTCTGCATATTCTTTGAGAATTCTTTGCAAAGTAGCTCATTAGACGATCCAAAAATGATATCATTAATATAAATTTGAACAAGTAAAAAATCCTTACCTTGTCTCTTAATAAACAAGGTTGTATCAACCTTACCTTTCATGAAGTCATTTTGTAGAAGGAAATTATTCAACCTCTCATACCAAGCACGATGTGCTTGTTTGAGACCATAAATGGCCTTTTTGAGTATATAGACATAATCAGTCTTCCTTGGTTCTTCAAAACTAGGTGGTTGTTCCACATATACTTCTTTTTTGATATAATCATTCAGGAAAGCACTTTTCACGTCCATATGAAACAATTTAAAGTTATGAAAACAAGCATAAACTAATAGTAGTCTAATGGTTTCTAACCTGTCAACTGGTGTATAGGTTTCATCATAGTCAATGCCTTCTTCTTGAGAATAGGCTTTTGCAACCAGTCTTATTTTGTTTCTTGTGACTTTCCCTTTTTCATTAAGTTTGTTTCTGAATACTCATTTTGTTCCAATTACTGGATGATTTTTGGGTATTGGTACAAGTTCTCATATTTTATTGATTTTGAACTGCTGAAGGTCCTCCTGCATAACTTCGATCCGGCTTTCATCTGATAATGCTTCACCAACTTCCTTTGGTTCAATTTCTAATATCAACGCCAAGCTGTTGATATTCTCTTTGTGTTTAGATCTAGTCTTGATACCATCTTCTATTTCTCCAATGATGAAGTTTTTCGGATGACTGGATTTATGTTTCCAGTTTCTATCAAATTTTTCTTTCTGAATATCATTAGGCTCTGAGGGTTCTGGTTGAGTCTAGATTGTTTCTTCTTTTCCTTCTTCTACAGATTCAACGATCTTTGGATACTCTTGTTGAGCTTCAGATAATTCAAATTCATCTTTGTGAGTCTGAATATTTTCATCAAACCTTACATTCATTATTTCTTTCATAGTTTGAGAATTCTTGTTGAAGACCCTGTATGCCTTACTTGTAGTAGAATATCCAAGGAGAAATCCTTCATCTGCTTTCTCATCAAACTTACCAGAGCGGTCATTGGGATTTTTAAGAATAAAGTATTTACAACCAAACACACGAAAGTATGAAATGTTGGGCTTTCTATCTTTGTAAAGCTCATAGGAGGTTTTCTTAAGAATGGGTATGAAAAAAGCTTTGTTTATGATATAACAAGTTGTAAAAATTGCATTTGCCCAAAAATGAAGAGGAATCTTGCTCTCGATCGACAGGGTTCTTGCCATTTCTTACAAAGAACGATTTTTCCTTTCTACAACACCGTTTTGTTCTGGTGTATAAGGAGTAGAAAAATTGTATTGAAAGCCATTTTTTTCACAGAAATTTAAAAAGCTTTGATTATCAAATTCTCCTCCATGATCAGTTTTAATGCAAGAAATGGTATAGCTCTTCTCATTCTGAGCTCTTTTTGTAAATTTTGAAAAATATGTATTGACACCTAAATTTTGACTAACCATTTAGTGATTAATTGCACAGAAAATTGGGGATTAAATTTTAGTCCCTAACAAAAATAATAAAGTTAAATTACATAGCATTTAGTTTTAAGAACATTTATTAAGTAGTTGCATTTGCATCGGACTGGTGACAGATGGGCTTAACAAAATTTAATTGAACTGGAGTTAATGGACTCAAGTACAAAGGTTCTGAACTCAATCAAATTAATTGGATCAAGCCCTTGTGAATTAAAGATTTGGCCAAACTCGTTATTCCCTTAAGTGGTCAAGATTGATATGTACATTGCACGTGTGGCACATTGGTTTAGGAAATATTGAGAAAATATCATGAAAATCTTTGGATCAAGAAACAATTGGAATGCAAAGCGGATTCACTCAAGTTGGTGGATACAAACTTGCAGACAAAGGGTTTAAAGAAAGGAAAGAAAGGAATGGTAAGAATATGTGGGTTTTGGAGAAATAACAAAAGAAGGAAAAGAACATAAATATATATATTTTAATGCATCCACAATTGGAAGCTACATCATGTTCTTTCCTTGGGGGCTCTATGTCGTTTTACATATAAAAAGGGGGGCACACGTATTAAATAGACATCTACAGTATAGAGAGATATAATGGAGAGGTAGAGAGAGGAGAGTAGCACTGGGCATATTGAGATTGAGAGAGATGGCGTCTACACATGACTTGCTTAAGTCTTGTTTCACTTAGCCTACCGGCCGTCCTCAGCCGTGAGGTGCAAACTCCATGCTGTAGCTTGGCTCCTCACCAGCAGCGAGCTTGACTTGAACAAGTCCAAGCTTCATTGTTGCGGCTCCAGATCACTGCTGTACGTCAGCCACTGGGTTTTGCTCGCCGTCGACAACGTTGGAAGTCCTGTAAATTTTGTTGCTGTTCACGGGGCCAATCTCCTTTCGTCGTTGTTGTTGTGGTGGTTTGCACTCCCCACAAACGTTTCCGGTTTCCAACAAGCTAAGTAGCTTTAGCATCGGCCCCAGTTGAATTCAGTCGCTCACAGCAGCAATAGATCACCGGTCGTCGTCCTTGTCATACTCGAATTACTCTGTTTTGCAGGTTCCTTGGCGTGTCCTATCTTGTAAAAGCCAACTTTGCTGTGAACGAGAAGGAGGGGCTGATCTTTGGTCAAAGTCATAAGTCCAAGCGATGGATTGGTTTTCTCTTTGATTTTTGCCCAGATTTGACAATGTTGTTGTCTCGACGCCCACATCCTCAAATTGCGAGCTTCACCGCTTCAAGTCATGAGCCCCATTGAGTCCATTGCTAGCCGTGAATTGAGAATCCTTGGCTGATACAGCATCACGGTTAATCATCTTATGCCTCGGACGACCACTAAGAAATCACCACGAGCATCCACTGTCGTGAGCCATCGCTGCTAGTCACTGAGCTTGAGCCATTCGTTGTTCAAATTTGGAAACATAATCCGTGCAATATTTTAAATTAGGTAATATGTTATTCGATTCAATTTCTATATATTAAGTTGCCTAATTTGAGTTTGTTGTGATCTCAAATGTTGTGTAGATATTATCATATCCAAAAATCTTTTCGAAATCCGTGAATTAGAATATTTTCCTAATTTCACAATGTGCATATGATTGACAGTCTGATTTCATGCCCGAAATATGACTTGCGTTACCACGGAAAATCGTCAATCTGATCTCCTGCCCGAGATATGATTCGTGATTGCATAAAAAAAATTGGTCAATCCGATCCTCATGCCCGGGATACGATTTGTCAATCTATTGTTTCTAAATTTAAATGGATGTCGGTAATATTTTGTGATATGATGTCGTTTGATTTTTTTTAAATAAAGAAAATCCAAAAATATGCTAGTTATGATTTCAATTAGGAGTTTTGCATATTTAGGGAACCCTAAATGTATCTAGAAGATAGGATAATTATTTAATTTAAATTAGGACTTGAGATGATTTATTTCCTAATTTAAGTTAGGTGTTATTCTAATCCTAATAGATTATTTAGGTTATTTTAAGATTCCGAATTTCCATAAAAATTCCAAAAAGAATGAGTTACTTTAGGATAGATTAAAATAGATTGCATGCTAATTTAGACATTTTTTTATTTCGAATTTCATTGTAAAAATATAAAAAATAAATTATTTGTCCATCATTAGAATTAGGTCATGTCGTCGCATGACATATAATTCGCATGCTAGGTTACATTAATCGCATGTCATTTTTGCATGTCATTACATATAGGTTAGTACACATTTTAATAAAGCGTAAACTCTAAAGAACATCTTGAGTGCCTTGTTAATTAGAAATCATATTAGAATTGTCTGTGTGATTTTCTACTAACAATGCAGATGCTTGCGTTGCTCTAAGGTACGTCATTATCCTAATCTTGCAATTTATTTATTGTTTTCTTGGATGTTAAATTAGTGGTTTGCGCACCCGCATAAACACTTCACATGTTAGTGATTAGTTAATAAAATGGATCTAGACTGCTTGCATAAATATTTTTGAAAAGAAAAGATACCGAAAGGGCATTAGACTAGATTTAGCGTAACCAAGTCCCTAAGCTTAGAATATCTGGTTCGTAGGAATAAAACATATCTCCCTATGTTTTATTTAAGTTTCTAATTGACCTACCACAAATAGATTAGTGGCGACTCCAAGTATGAAAACTTTTGCATATTAAAAACTTAAACCCTAAGTTGCGAATTGGTAGGACTTGGGAGTGTCCGAGTTAGGCTTAGTTTTAATAATCCATTAGCCTAAGAAATTTTAGGTCGCCACAATATGAAAATGCTTCATTTTTATGAGCAAGAAAGAACACCTATGTAAATCTAGTGGAGTCATCAACAATGACTAAACAATATTTCTTATCATAAATACTTTGTGTTTTGGTTAGTCCAAATAAATCCATATGAAGAAGCTGCAAAGCACGGTTAGTGAAAACATGATGTATAGACTTAAAAGAGCTTTTTACTTGTTTTTTCAAGCTACAGGCATTGCATAATTTTGTTTTCTTGTATTTTAAATCTAGCAAACCTCTAACCAATTTCTTGTTTGAGATTTTTGAGATTTGTTTCATACTGATATGCCCAAATCTTCTGTGCCATAGATCTTTATCCTCTTTGATTGAAATCAAGCAATGAGTATAGTCTAGATTAACATCTAGAAGATAAATATTGCCATGTCTTCTTCTAGTGAATGTTTGAGAATAATCTTTGCTTGTTCATGAGCATCTATTTTCTTGAAAGTTGATTCTGAATCTTGAATCACACAGTTGGCTTATGTTTATCAAGTTGTAGTTGAGTCATTTTACCAATGACATGCCATTGATTTTGAGTTCTCTAATTTCAACAGTCCTTTTGCCAACTATTTTTCCTTTGTTATTTCCACCAAATGAAACTTTTCTACCATTTAGATTTTGTAGTTTAGCAAATATGCTTGGATCTCTTGTCATGTGTCTAGAGCATCCACTATCTAGGTACCACTTTCTTTTTTTCTTTGTGGTAACCTGCAAAAATCATAACTTCTCAAGTTTTCTTTGGTACCCAAATTTGTTTGGGTCTTTGAGAGTTAATATAGGCTGTCTTAACAAAGTCTCTTCGAATAGTCTCCAGACCTTAGGACATTCATTCTCAAAATGTTATGAATCACCATATTTTGAGCACTTAAGTGCACTTCGACCAACAGGTTTTACAAAATTTCTTTTGAAATAATTTTTATAAACTTGTTGAGGAGGTCTTTGCTTAAATCTCTCCTTAACCTTTGGAAAATCAATTAAACTGTCAGTTTCCTTCACAAATCCGAGACCGGATTTGTTGAAATAAGGAATAGGTATAGAAATAATATGCTTCAAGGTTTCTAAGCCTTTTGAAAACTTGGAAGTAATTTTTGAAACTTCATTTTTCAAAACAGCATTTTCTTTGGAAAGAAAATCTCGACTTTCCTTGACTTGATGAAATTCTTTTTGAAGGAAATCGATTTTTTCTTTTTGTGAAATATCCTGTTGTCTTAGTGAAGAATTTTCCTTTTTCAAGGAAGAGATTCTTTTAAGAGCAGTCTTGAATTCAAAACATAATTCATCAATATAATTTGACATTTCAATAGACATTTCATGATGCTTTGCTTCAATTTCAACTTTATTCTCTGAATCTGAATCTGAGTCTGACTTAGCCATCAGACAAAAGTTTGAGATATCTTCATCACTGTCTTCACATTCTGTATCACTATAGGTTTCTGCTTTTAGGGCTTTCTTTTCTTTCTCAAATTTGGTCTTCTTTTTTAGAAGTGGACAATTTGGCTTGATATGTCCACGTTTCCTACAGTGAAAGCATATTACTTCCTTTGACTTTTCTGATTCATCGAGAGGCTTCTTTTTCTCTAAAGACTTCTTCCCTTTGAGATTTATTCCTTTAATTTTCATCTTCTTGTACTTCTTTATGAAGAGAGCTAGTTCTTCATCATCCACATCTTCATCTTCAGAATCTGCATCATCAGAATCAATATTAGATTTTAATACAATTGACTTTTTACCTTTGGATTCATTTTCCTCATTCAGTTTTTCAGTCTCATATGACTGAAGAGTTCCGATAAGCTCATTCACTGAAAGAGGCATGATCCTTTGAATTTCTCGAATGGATGTTTTCATATTATCCCACTGTTTCGTCAGTCCTCTCATGAGTTTATTAACTTTCATAGCATCTGGGACAGGTTGTCCTTGATATGCAGGACCATTTACTATGTTAGTAAATCTGTCATACATATCAGCAACAGATTCTTCAGGCTTTATTTTGAAGGATTCAAATTGGCCAAGCAGTATATTGATTTGAGTTTCTTTGGCTCGATCTGTTCCTTCATAGGTGATGTAGAGAGTATTCCAGATATCCTTAGCTGATTCACAAGAAATAATTTTTTTATATTCGACAAGTGCTAAAGCACAATAAAAAGAATAAATTGTTTTGGAATCTAAGACTTCTCTTTTTGATATCTCAGTTTGAGATAATGGAGGATATGCTAGCATGCTTCCATTCGTCTTTACTTTTGAATCAGAAAGTCTTGGTTTAACTCCTCTAATGATGACATCCTATTGCTTGTGATCAATCGATTTTATGAATGTCTTTATCTTATTTTTCCAGATACTATATTCCTTGCCATCGAAATAAGGTGGTCTGTTGTTGCTTTGTTCTTCAATGAGACCTGGAGCACTCATGCTAACCATATAGATCGTTAGCTCAGAAGTAAAACACTTTAATACACAAGCAACCTGCTCTGATATCAATTGATGTGGCTAGCAGGGACCACTTAGAGGGGGGTGAATAGGTGATCTTAAATAATTTTTGTAAATTTAAGCGGAAATGAAAGATCACAGTTGAGTTTGAATAAAATTCAGATTCAAAACAATTTATATAGACATTGCTGCTGATGTGCAGTGTGCAAAGTAATAGAAGAGGGATAGAAAAACCACACACAAGTTTATAGTGGTTCGGCTTTTGATAAGCCTACGTTCACTCTCCTACGCTGACAGCCTACTGACTAGATTTCATTATATAATCAAAAGGAATTACAAATATTAAGTGACAACATTCTTATGTATGATATGACTCTCTATCTTACACAATCACTCTTACAAAGTATCCCTTAAGATATTAATGTTTGGCTCAAAAAAGACAAGAGAAAGGATCGGAGTAAGCTCATACTTTAGATTTGTTGATTCTCGATTTCGTTCTCTTCCTTCTGCTCCTCATTAATCTTCTTTTATACTCCTCCACTTCCAAACTAGCTGTTGAACAGTCATCAGAGGATCGTCTTCCAATATTCACCCTTGGACAAATTTATATAAAATAGATTGAGTAGCTGTTGGTTGACAAAATCTGAATCCCGTTGATTTTGGTCGTTCACACAATTAGAATCTTGGTTTCCATAAGTAGAGTTTTATCTGTTGTAATGCATACTTGTCATAGTATTTGATTGTCGATCAATTATAGTTTTAGATTGAAACAATCAAAACTTTCATTCTGTGAAATTCATACCAGATCATTAACTGTTATGTTTTGTTCTGGATAAGTTTTGCTTTTGCGTTTGAAAAACTTCTGCGTCTGCATCTGCTTCAGAACTTAGATGAATGTGGTTCTTGGGTGCTGCTATTGATGCTAGAAGTAGCAGAACCCAAGTGAAGGAGATATCGCGCACTTTCCATAGTTGGTACGGGAAGCTCTTGCATGAAAGAGAAGCTGAAGTCCATAGAACAGAAAGGCCTTGATCTTCAAGCACCAAAATTTTTGTGAGGCATATTTATCAACATTGCGAACATATACTGGGTCCTGTACCGGGAGTTGCAGTGGAGGGTGAGTTCAATTTACCGAGTGGAGCTGGCAACTATTGGCCTCCATCACCAAATGCAGGTCAGTACTGATTACGTTGATGAAGGGGGAAAAGATCATCCTTTCGGCGAGTATTGTGTCATGTGGAGCACACGACAATGATCTAGATGACTTGGATTTTCTGATCTACACTGGCCAAGGATTCAATTGGATGCACAAGGAGGCAGAAGATCAGAAGCTCAAGCAAGGTAACCTTGCCTTGCTCTGAAGAACAGCATATCTGCAAAGAAATCTGTGAGGGTGTTCTGGGAGATGAGAGAAAGAACAGCATATGACTGCCAATGCAAGAACATGGATGGGGTTTACCTATAATACAAGGAAGCAGATGAAAGGCCTGGCCACAGAAATATGCATGTGATATATGAATGGGGAATGCGAATTTGACGTACATGGAGAATTCTACGGGCGTGCGACGCGATTCTTCACCTGCAGCTGCTTTCCCAACGTTCATGACGAATCCCTCCTTTACTATCCTGGGGCCAAGAGAGTGCCTCAGTTAGTGTTCTTTGCCGCTGAAAACATTCCACCCCTGCAGGGGTTTGACAATCTCGTGCCAAAGCATCAACACGACCCGATCAGGTTCGTGATTCTGATGGAAACACTGAGAATGGAAGTTGCTATTTTGGTTCTCCATGTGCAGGAAAACCAATGGAAAATACTTGGGATAAGTGTATTTAAAATTTATCACGAAAGTGTAATTGAGTCCTTAAACTTTCAAAAAGTATAATCAAATCCTAAAATTTGTTAAATTGGTGTAATTAAGTCATTTCATGAACTTCGTCCAACTTAACAAACGAAAAATACTAATGAGTTTTAGGACTTGATTATATCAACTTGATAAATTTTAGGACTTGATTGTACTTTTTGAAAGTTTCGGGAATTAATTACACTATTGTGACAAGTTTTAGGATTTTATTTCATTTTTTGAAAGTTTTCGGACTCAATCGCACGTTTATTATAAGCTGTAGGATTTTCAATGCACTTACCGAGAAAAAAACTTTTATGTCTTGGAGAACTAACTTCTTGTTGGCCTAGGGAGGTTCCAGTCCAAGCTCTGGAAGCCTTCCAGTGCGTGCACACGCGATCCACATTTCGTCCGTGACCCTCTCAAATTGCTTTAGAAGTCGCATGATTCTCTCGCTGTTTTACCTTTCTTGTGCTGTGAATTTTTCACTTGAATTTTTATGTAATCTTTTCCACTTTCTCAAGAAAATGAGAACCCACCACAGCCAAGGATTGAACAAGCGCACCCAAAAATAAGAAAAGAGAAAAAAAAAGAGAAAAGATTATCGACAGGATTCATAAGATTTATCCTTTTTATTGTTATTCTTTTTGCATTTTGACCTCTTAAGAAACAAAAGCGGAGATTTTGATCTCTAAACTTCTTCTTTCCCATGATTGACCCTCTTATAACCAAGACAACGAATCTTGCTCACGACTGAACTGAATCATAACATCATAAATCACATGATAGTTAAAAATCATAGGTAATATTGAAAGAAAAATCTTTTGTAAGTGTACTTACATGGAATACTTATGGCTCGATTTCAGCGCATATAACAAGTGACCAAATCATATAATATATAAAAAAAAAATCGCAAGAGGAACAAACATCGAATTTTAGGATGATGAATTTAATCGTGAGAAAATACAAATAGACACATTTATGTGTCATGGATACCCTCATGCTTTTGTGAGTAAAGCTTGGTGTCGTCGGGGTGAAAAGTGAGTGTACGGAAGGGATGACACAGTTGGTTTGTGGGAGTAGCGTTAGGGTGGTTCATAATAGGATTTCTAAGATAGAACGAATGTACGGGCTCTGAAGGCGAGGTTGATCTTTCGCGTACAAACTAGTTGGGAGCTGATGCTGCTTTAGGAACTAAATGAACCGAGCTAAGCTAGGCGTGGTATGATCTGATACGAAGATATAATTCATCGTATTATTTTTGAAAACAACGATAGAAGAAAGACTGGCTTGGAGCTTTTGCGTACGTGATATACGTTTGTATGAAAAGAATATGGTTCGGTACTTAAGGAAGAGATAGAAAAAGTAAGTTTGTAAGAGATGTGTGAATTTATGTTTCTGCATTAAAAATTTTCCCTTTTATACTTTAATGTAGGGGTAATTGAAAAGGCTTGAAAAGGAAGGCACATCTCATTGTTCGATATATATCGTTAAATAAATTAAATTAGTAGCACTATTTTGATTCCATTTCTTAGGCTTAGAAAAAAGAAAAAGGCAAAAACAAAAAAAATAAAAGAAATAAAAAAAATTTCACGGCAAAAGAAATCATCGTGCAATCTGCATCACTTTAATGTTTTTTTTTTAAAAAAATGTTTTGCGCACAGCACACACCATCGTCTGTTCTGTTGGCACTTTTTCTCTGCAAGAAAGCCGACCGCTCCGTTTTCGCTCTTCGTCGCCGTCGCAGCCCGGCGAGACTGTCCGACTCCGCCACCGTCGGATGCTCCCCGTCGGGACGCGGCCTGCGTTTTCCGGTCTCATCGTTACTCCGTCGCGGCTTCTCGGTTTGATAGTCTTCGCGCCGATGGTCCTCTTCTTCCTCCGATGTACGTGTATCGCATCTTCATCTTACTTCAGTTCCCTTCTTTGATGCGTCGTTTGTTCGCGAGAGTAATCTTGACTGGAGTTTTCTCTTCTCGTTTTTGATCGTGGGCGGGGGGGGCGCAGAGGGGGGAACCGATGTGGCTCGGTTCGGATTTCTGCTGTTTCGAGCGCGTCGGGGCCGAATTGGAAGCGGATTGGTAGTTGCCGGAGCATCGGCGGGTCTGGCGTGAACGATGCGGGAAAATTGGGATTAGGAATTGGCTCGGCCGGCTCGGTGAGTTTGTGGTGAGTGAGGAAAATGAGGTTGGTCCGTGTTGATGCTCCGTGGGCGGCCATGCGATTATCGTTCGTTTAGAATATGGTTTCTGCGTGTGATTGTCTATTCATGGCAGTTTGCATGGTTCGAGGTTCTGAGCAGTGTCTATTATGCACAAGCATGTGCACTCGAGTGCATCGGGTTTATGAGGTGCTCCCGCAGCATGACCTTCCCGTGCGCCCATGTCCATCGACCTGTGTGTTGTCATTCTTGGGTGAAATTAAAAACTTTCAGAACTTTCCGCTTTGGTGGATATGGAGCATTTGTTAAAGGAGAACCTGGAAATTTTTCGTAAGTTCGGCAATGTTTTTTATGAACTGGATGGTCATCTGCCCTTTGTGTGATGCTCGTGAGACCCATAGAGGTTTTGTTGTATTGTGCATAGTGAGTTTTCTAAACATTTTGATGATCGTGGTTGATGATTTCGGATCATTTTTTGGTCTTCCTGTGTAATGTGATTTGTCTAACGGGGATAATATAGATCCGTTCTAGCTTTGTGCCATACTGTCTTGGGCAAATAGATGGTTCACTGGTACTCTTGTTGGTGGTTGCCTAATCTTTTACACAATTTTGAGTGTTTCACTGCTTTGTTATTCAGAATTCAATGGCTGTCCTAAATAATATGCTGCATCACGAGCCATCAAGAGCTATAACTTCTGTTCATGACAGTAGTTCTGTGTGGAGATCTGGACTACCAGCTATGGCCAATGGCGATTGCTATTCTCATAATGGCGCACCTAAGTACAAGCGAAGGGCGGTTTCTGCTATTCGTGATTTTCCTCCAGGATGTGGACGATTTGCTCAAAGAATCACTGTGGAACCAGCAAGGAATTCAGTTTACATTGCCAGCTCTCAGAATAAGGGGACTGCAGCTGAGGCTGTTGATGCATCATGGGGAGGTCATGTTGATTCGAGAGTCAGAGATTCTACAGCTGTCCTCACACAAACTAATGTTGTAGAATGTAATTTGAAAAAGTTGGGGCAGGTGGCTGATGTGGTTGAGGGTCTAAACTCAGTGAATGAGAAGCAACCGACAGGAATGTCTCTGGGGCCTTTAGAGCGAATGGGAATTGTAGAACCTAGAAAAGCTTCAGAATCTGAATTGTTCGAGAGAGATGGTGGGGTTGCTGCTGCTCCACAAAACAAAGATACAACTGAATCAAGTTATGCTAATGTCTGTCCTGGGCATACTTCGTTAACTACTGGTTCCACCAGCAAGGGTTTCGAGAAACCTAAAGCTAGAAGCTATCCTCCAAGGAGAAGGGTTTCGGCAATTAGAGACTTCCCACCTCATTGTGGAAGGAATGCTCCTCTTTGTGATAATGATGCGTGCTTGAATGTGGCCGCTCCTTTGAAGGAAATAAAGGTTAGTGAGGAAAGTCATTTGAAGGATGAGAAAATTCTAAGGCAGACGGAAGTGACCGGCACAAATTTAATTAAAGAAAGTTTACGAGGTGAGGATTCTGAGGAGTGCAAAACTTTAAATGGGGTAACTGAAGCAACTAAAGCTGAAGTTCAGGCTGAACATGAAGAGAATGGTGTTGGAGGCAAGAGAGAGCGAGATAAGTTGGGAACAATTTCGGAGATGAACATACAACCAGAAGATGCCAATGATGGCTGGGGTGGATCCCCACGTGGAAGTAATCAAGATCTTTATGTCTGTCCGTCTGGGGCATTTATTGATAAAAGGATCTGGGACATCAGGATCTTTGGGAGAAACAAAAAGGGGGAAAGTCTCAAGAGAAAGCATGCAGATGTATCAGGAAATCAGACATTGGAAGACAATGCTGGTTCATCAGAAGTGTCTTCTAAAAGGATTTTTGTGCAAGGTCTGATGGCTGCAGCATTTTGTCCTTGGCAGCAGAGCAAAGAGGGAAGCAAAATGTCTTTTCCTAATAATATGACTGCAGGGATAGGGAAGAAAAAAGATCCAGTAGGCCCTGAGAAATCAAAATTAACACCTAAGAAAAAAGATCCTGTGGGCCCTGAAAAATCAAAATCAACTCCAAAGATAAAGCTTATAGAAGCAAAAACCTCTGTGCGAAAGACTGCGCAGAAGAGACAACCTTCTAAAGAAGAGTCTGCTCATGAAAGCACTAGCAAACTGGTGGTTTGGGAAGATCAGGATGTTGTGGACACTGACGAGCACCACAAAGATCTTCAGGTGTCTTTGCATCCGAGAACATTTACTGTGAACCCACCTCCTCTTGGTCATGGTCCTTCAGAAAGCAAACACAATGACGATGTTACTCGAAAGAAAGTCAGGGAGACACTGCGCCTGTTCCAAGCTGTCTGCAGGAAGCTCTTGCAGGAAGAAGAAGCCAAGACCAAAGGTGAAAACAAACATAAAAGGGTTGATTATCAAGCAGCAAAAATCTTGAAGGATAAGAAAAGATTCGTTAACACCGGAAAACAAATCATAGGTCCTGTACCTGGTGTTGAAGTCGGGGATGAGTTTCAGTATAGAGTGGAGCTGAACATCATTGGCCTTCATCGCCAGATTCAGAGCGGTATCGATTATGTCAACCAAGGTGGAAAGGTCCTGGCGACGAGTATTGTGTCATCAGGTGCATATTGTGATGATCTGGATAACTCAGATTTTGTGATATACACTGGCTCGGGAGGAAATGTGATTGGCAAGGACAAGGAGCCCGAAGATCAGAAACTGGAAAAAGGTAACCTTGCTCTGAGTAACAGCATAACTGAAAGGAATCCTGTGAGGGTGATCCGAGGATTGAAAGAAACAAGGTCATCTGATTCTACTGAAGCAAAATATAGAGCGGTTATTACCTATACGTATGATGGGCTGTATTTGGTGGAAGAATGTTGGCAGGAAACGGGCCCACATGGCAAGCTGGTCTTTAAGTTCCGTCTGAACCGGATACCTGGTCAGCCCGAGCTCGCTTGGAAAGTGGTAAAGAAGTCGAAAAAGTTTGAAGCACGGGAGGGTCTCTGTGTGCGTGATATTTCACAAGGGAAAGAGTCTGTTCCAATATGTGTTGTCAACACCATTGATAACGAAAAGCCCCTGCCGTTTACTTACATTACTTGCATGATGTATCCTGACTGGCTCCGGCCTATGCCCTCTAAAGGGTGTGATTGTCCTAGGGGATGCTCAGATATGGAAAAGTGCATTTGTACTGTCAAGAATGGGGGAGAAATTCCGTACAATTATAATGGAGCTATTGTTGAAGCAAAGCCCCTGGTTTATGAGTGTGGACCTCGGTGCAAGTGCCCTTACTCTTGCCACAATAGGGTCACGCAGCGGGGTCTCAAGTTTCAGCTAGAAATTTTCAAGACTGAATTAAGGGGTTGGGGTGTGAGATCCCTTAATTCTATTCCCTCTGGAAGTTTTATATGTGAGTATATAGGAGAGCTCCTTGAAGACAAGGAAGCAGAAGAACGGACCGGAAATGATGAGTACTTATTCGACATTGGCACTAACTACAACGACAGTAATCTCTGGAACGGGCTCTCAGCCCTCATGCCTGATGTGCACATGGATTCTTGCGAAGTTGTGGAGGACGTTGGTTTTACCATAGATGCAGCCAAGTTTGGGAATGTTGGGAGGTTCATTAACCACAGCTGTTCTCCCAATCTGTATGCCCAAAATGTCCTCTATGATCATGAGGACAAGCGAGTTCCTCACATAATGTTCTTTGCTGCCGAAAATATTCCTCCTTTGCAGGAGTTGACGTACCATTACAATTATATGATAGGTCAGGTTCATGACTCTAGTGGCAATATTAAGAAAAAAGATTGCTACTGTGGTTCTTTGGAGTGCACGGGAAGGATGTATTAAGAGAAATGACTGAAGTATGTTTTTGGGTTTTTGAGAAGGAACCTGTGCTGTTGGCCGAAAAGAAGAGAAGGAAATTGTGCTTTCTCAGGTAAGTTCCCTACCGAGCTCAGGCTCACGCAGGCTCTTATAACATGTTACTACTGATATGTATGCACCTGACATGACATTAGAAATTGCACAAGCTTCTTGCTTCACTGCTGTTATCTGTTTGTTAATCAAGCACAGAGGATAGTTGGTATCACCGCAATTGAACATGACAAGAAAATGTGCATAATCAGAGCCGTTAGTTGATTTAGCTTTTCTGTAGATTCCGTCCTACAAGAGTTGTATTTGGGGAGAAATTATATGACAGGAACTGAATTCTAAATTTTTCCGCATACTCTGTTTTCAGTCGTAGTCGCTACACAGTTTTCTTAGTATACCTATCAAATTTTTAAAAAAGTCTCTGAATAAAATAACACAACTGCATTAATCAAGCTAGTTTTCAATTGCAACGTTCAAATTTGGAGGCCTATAAAAGGGACTAAATTCGAACAGATGTGGCACAGTCGACAGGGCAAAAACAAGAGAAATGAAGCAATATTTTTGAAGTCTTGAGTCTGTTTTTTGTTATAAGCTTGTAACACCCATTTGAGTATGTTTTTCTAAGAGCTAGCAAGAGAAACTAGAGAGAAGATATTTGTTTAGGTAATGAAATAAAGTGCATGCCAAACTCTTTGAAAACACTATAGAAATGTGATTTATAGTGTGGTTGTGTGTTTTATTATGTTGTGCACACGGTGTGAGAATAGCTATCGGAGGGTTTCAATAGTGACTAGATCTATAGGGGATTGTTGTGGGAGTCTGGCTTACGAGGCAGGAGGTGTTACGAGCATACAACAGAAGCTCAATATTTTCATCTGGGGATCTAATCAAGAGAGAGCTTATGTTTGAGTTTGTCAATATATCCAGTTGGACAATCTTCCCATAAGAGTATAAGCCAATGTGTTATGGATCAACTATGATGTATTAAGGGTACGTTTGATTCGGCTTTTGGGGAAATTCTTCGGGAAAATGTAAAGGACTTTAGGTTAAAGGGGTTTTTTGAAATGTAAGTAGTTTTGGTATATTATAATTTAAAAGTACATTGGGAAACAATTTTGGTTTAAATGATGCTTAGAAAAATCACACATTATAAAGGATTTTCTCTATTTTTTTAATAAAATAACTCAAAATTGGTGAAGGTCTCCGCGGCTGGTGCGAGCCAAGTCTTATACCGGCGGCCCTCACCTGAGGTCACCGGGTTGCCTTAGGTTGGGCGTCCTTAGGCAAGATTGATGGTGCTATATTTGGCTTGTTGTCAATTAGATCCGGTCTTATTGGCGCCAAATTTGGCCTTGCCGGCAACATCACGTGAGTTGAAAATATTTCCGAAATTATGATAGATTAGCGATAGGAAAATTGTAAGGAAAAAAATATATTAGCATTTCGCAAATGTTCAAAATCCAAAGTATCTCTAGACCTGTCTACCTTTGGAAATACAACTGCATCTCCTTAAAGCCCCTTGGAAAAGTGGTTTCCAAACGCACCTTAACTACTCTATATCATAACAACTATTGGATGTTGGGGTTTTTTAACACAATTCGCACGTGCATTGTTAGCTTGATATGTTCACTTAAGGGAGAGCATAAGTTTGAGTCCGTCAACATATCCAGTTTGGTTCATCTTAACTATTGATTTGAGCTAACGAGGATACATTAATTACTCTACACCACATCAATTATTTGATGTGATCTACACAACATCAATTATCTAATGTGAGACTTTTCTAATACAACTTAAATGTGTTTCTTAACAATCTTCAACCTAAATCTCCAGTCATCACTAATCAGTGCAAACACACATTCTGCCCATGGTCTCCTAGACCAAATCGTGATGGCAAACTGCATCCTAGCAACCGCAAAGATCCATGGGATTCCTTGATGAGTCCAAACCTACTATTCAACCATCGGTTCTATATCATTTGTTGGAGAAAATATTTGGTGGTTATGAAGCGTCACGTCGTGGCATGCGTTATTTACACGTTCTATAATAAAATGACGTGTACGCTAAGTTGGAATAAAAAAAAAAAAAAACCAATTTGTCTCTCGCAAGGTGGCTTGGCCTTGATGCTGAGGAGCAGCTGGCGACTCCGCTGGTGGCAACAATGAGGGGAGCTCTGCAACTCCAACAAAGCAAAGAAGCTTCTGTTGTCGTCATCGTTCGCCCATGGACGAGATTTAGAGTTCGCCATCAGACCTCGCAACCATGGACAATTTCCCGTCGCTAGACCTGTGGATGAGGTGGTTCACGAGCCATGGACAAGCAAAGCTTGCAGCCATAAATGATGGAGGACCCCTTTCGGTGTCGCTTGCGGTTGGCCTGAGCCACCCCTCCGACTCCGACTCTTATCTTTTTTCTATTTTTCTCCGACCTCCAAGTCTGGCATTGCGTCTCTTATTCACGGCCATCGTCACCTCTGCTGGCGTTGCTCTCCAAATCTCCAGATTTGGCCATCCATGACCAAACGTGTTTAGCATGATGCCACTTGTCCATGGCCGTCGTCGGCGTCGAGCAACGCTGGAAGGGGTAGCTCGATGTGGAAGTTCGGCTAGATCCAGAGCCATGGCTGCGAGCGATGATGGCTTCTTCAGCACTGGTGGTGGCACCGGCGGCCATGGACAGCCAGATTGAAGAGATGGCCAACAAGCCTCTTGAACGCGGCGCGTACAGCCATGGAGGACGGCTAGATCGGAAAGAATAGTGGGCAGAGGAGAAAGAAGAAAAAAGTTAAAAAGATATGTTTTATCCCAAATCAGTGAAGACTCGTCAGTCTATTATATGACATAAGTAAAAAACGCACACCACGTCAGCAATTGATGTGGTGATTTGCAACCAGTGAATATTTTCTCCATTTATTAGGAGTACTTAGTAGATATCTATTACTTTCATCGAGGGATATCACGAAGAGAGTGGAAGTTCAAGTCAATCAACATATTTAGTTGGACTCACCTTCACTCAAATTTCAAGACAATTAGTTATGAGTTAATAGGAGTTTTCTATGTATATTAACTATTTTATATCATAGTAATTATTTGACATGAGACTTTTCTACCACAACTCCAATAGAATAAGAGTTTCTACACTTGTAACAAGACAATGTTTGTTTGCTTGGCTTAGTTAGTAGAGGTTAGCCTACTTGTGCTACTTTAATAGGAAAAAAGGACAAAAGGACGTAAGCACAAATTGTTGAACCTCTGTGCATCAAGGTTGCAAATTCTCTTCTTTTAAACTCTATTTCCATTATTTATGTTGCTTGTCCACATATTGCGGAGATACAAGATTTTTATTGGGGTTGGTTTTACAAAATCAGTTTGCATTGTCTTGAAAAACCATTTTGCATCCCTGTATGTTTTGCTTATTTGGGCCTAGTAACGAGAAATTAATGGCGCACATGATATCCATTCTATTTTTTCATTTTTCTGTTTTCGGGAGTACAAATCATTTTTTTTAATTTTCGAGACAAATTTTTAATCTAGAAATAAGTTTGAAACAGTTTTGCTTCTCTTTTTCTAGAACTGAATCAAAAATAAAAACTCTCCGCTCCCACTCACTTTCCACCACCGTCACCACCTTTTCTCTCTCCCCCACCACCACCAACACCGCCACCGCCACCTCCACCACCCCCACCCCCTCCTCCGCCTCCTTTGTCCTCCTTGAGTGCCACTTTGCCGCCAAGAACTTCCGGCAAGTTGACGAGGAGACTTGCCGCCTTCTCATAGCCCTGGCCGGCGATGCTGCCATCAAGCGCGGCTATGTCTTCTTCTCCAAGGTCCAATTTATCGCTGCGGCCGACCTCAAGGAGATCAACGACCTATGGTGTTGCCACAGCAACGACCACTTTGGATACATAATCCAGAAAAGGCTGTGGGACAAGGCTAGTAGGGATTTCACGAGGTTTTTCATTAAGGTCGGTGGATAAAGAAGCTGGACACAGAGGTTGATGTGACATCCTAAGTTTTGCTTATCCGATAATAATAATTAGGCTATAAAGCTCAATATTATTGAGTACGGAGTTAAAATGGAATCGTTTATGCTAGGGGTATGAGCAACGCGAAATGAGCTTGTGAATTAACATTGGAACAAACACGGTTGGAGGCGGGTGACACTAGTTACTAAATGATAATACTAGGTCACATATTGAGATCCGACAATCTTTCAATCCTCCGTCTAGTGATCATAAGAATTAAACTTGTCATTCGGTATTGTCGCCGATGATTTCATGGCTTTAGTAAATTGAGAGATACACTGTACATGTTAATTCTAGCTATGCGACGTTAATGAAATGTTCACTTATGTGATTTGTGGAACCGGACACACCGAAAATTTTAGAGCCACGTTTGGTATTTCGATTTTTTCTAATTTCGAAAATGTCAATGCAATTTTGCATGGAAATAGACATATGTCCACTAAACTTGACACCTTGACTCTCACGTGCAAGAAGCAATTGTCTAGATAGGCAAGACAAGTGTTGAAGGCTTTGACCCCAAATGACAAGTGTCATTGAGGTTATCACAATTGGCAATTAACATGCAATATTGAGCCCAAAAGCTTTTAAGAAGACTTGAGCACTAATTTTCTCTCCCTCTGCCTTTGGGCCGAACCCCATATCTCACTTTGCAATCCATTTTTCTCTCGATCCTCTTCACCAAAAAGCTCTTAAGAATCTAGCACTCAAGCAGATTGAGGTGCGGTTATTCCAATCAAGCCAACAAGTAAGTGAAATTGCTAATTTCAATGCTATAATGATCTTCTTGATTCTTGGTGAGTGAGTGTAGTCTAGGCATGGTTGCCTTCTAGTTTCTCGGTTTGTTGAATTAATGTTAAAAGTTTTCCTTGCATGTGTAATTAAGTCAATTTTGTTGTTTCTCAGCTCATTGGAGCTAGACATAGGCGAGGGATGGTTTTATGGCTCTTGGGTTGTCCTAGAATTGTGGAAACTGTGTTGTGTTGGTGAACTCTTAGTGCTCGGCTTGTTAATTGAGTCTAGAAATGTTGTTGACGTAAGACGGTGCTAGATTTCTAGCCCCCGGGTTCACAATTGCATGCTGGATTGGAGTGAACCATGTGGTGTCCATTTAGTATGATGTGAAAGGTGTGCTGAAATTGGTAATTGCAAGCTGAAATATGTGATATCGTGTGGTGACACTAATTTCCTAACTTCCGGTTTGGTGATTACATGCTGAATTGGGGTTGTTCGTGTGATGTAATGCAAGATAAAATGCATGAATTGTGTGAAAAGAAATGATGTTGAGAGATAACCATCAAACAACAAACCAATAATGCCCCGGGGGAGTTGGGATGCCCAAGGACAGTGAACCTTGGATGCCTCTGACAGCAAACCAAGATGCCTCGGAGTGAGATGCCCATGGATAGCGACCATGGATGCTCGGACAGCGAACCAGAAGTAACCTGCGCGGACCGGATGGCGAACCTGCGTAAATCCGCAAGTTGGGCAAGGAAAAGATCACACGAAAGTATGAGAAACAAGGCGTGTGAGTTCGTGTGCGCTTGTGTGCTTTTGTGTTCGTGGTGCATTCTTTGGTTCTAGCATTGATGGTCTTGTATTGTCCAATTCAGTTCACATGTGTCGAGTCAATGATTGCGAGTCCTTAGTTGTTCTTGTAGTTGTCTCAATAGTGTTAGTATTGAGTACAATATTTGCATTATCTTAGATGAACCTCATGATCGTGTGGTGGGCGGATCTTGTAGTGTAGAACTTAGTTATTTCGCTTGCTGGGCTGCTGCTCATTCTTTTATTTTTAGATAATTAGCATGGACATTCCACCGATCGCACTTTAAGGAGTGCCCATTTATTTCGAGGGCTCTCTCGAGGACGTGATCATCCTTGAGTCTACTATGACATTCATGTGGTACAAAGCTAAGGTTTGGGTAGATGTAGGGCATCCGGAGTGAATTCCCATTCGCTTTGTGAAATGGTACATTAACCGTAACGGCGAACTACTTAGATCCCTTCGGTTTGAGGATGACAGTGACGAGGAGTAGATAGGCTGGTTGATTTGTGGATTGCCATTCTGTTTGCATAATTCCTACTCTTTTAGTGAGACGAGGCAGCTAGGTAGAGGAGTATAGGCAATTTTTGGTCCCTCCCAGGCACCTGTTAATACTCTTCTGGTATATGAAAGAAATATGTAAATAGTAAGAATGTAATGAATCTTGTTGTAAATATGAAATGAAAGTGATATGTTATGATACTCGTGCCTTCTCTAGGCAAGTTGGTTATGTACGGTTATGAATTGGCTTCCGTTTGTGTGATTAAAAGGAAAGATTAAAAGAGCATGTATTAGTAATTAACATTATGAGGCGTCGAAGCTGAGCTGTACAATTACAAGTCATTCCCAACTGAGTTCATATGGGAGCTAAAGGAGGACACTCCCGAGAGTCATTTGCCACTCACCAATGCCCTCAAAGAGACTTAGTTGCTCGACAACATCCTCGCTCACGCTAATTGCTCAACAACATCCACGCTCACCCTACTTTCGCTGACAAGGAAGATGAAGAAGTAGAAGAAGAAGAAGAGATACAAGAACAAGCGGATTTAGCAATTAAGAACGACGAGTTATTAAAAGGGTTGAAGGACAAGAATGCCTACTCAAAACCACAACCCAAAAGGGTGTTCAAACCAAACCACAACAGAATTGTTCAACTATAGGATTGTCATTGAGATGAACATTCCTAGGAAAGGTATTGCCAATAAAATGGCAAGGGATTATAATATGCCAGATATTCCACGAAATTTTATGGCCTTATCAAATGCATTTCTCTACTCAGAAAGTCATTTAGGAAATAGAAAAATCTATTTTTGGTCAGAAATTATTCTCAGAATTATAATGATTATCATTCACACACTTAAAGAGTTACTATTTGTAAAAGGAGGTCACTAACTACCATTTACAAAACCTTATTAGGAAATTACAATTGTCAAGAATAGTTATTGAATCACTTATGAAATTTGAGATATTTTACCATATTATATATAAAATTTATCTTACCTAGTAGGGGTAAACGGTTCCAGGTTCCATACAGTTTTCATCAAGAACTTAAAATCTATTCGTTGGTAGGGGTGTGCAAAGGAACCAAAAACCGCCTGAACCACCCAGAAGCAGACTGGATTTGCTTGGAACCGGCGGTTCCCATGGGGACCGGTCCGATTCTCTATTCTAATTTACTAGAACCGGTGAGGACCGGTCTGATTTTCGGTTCTAGGTGTGGAACAACCCACCCAGACCGAACCGAATTAATAATATATATAATTTTTAAGAAAATTTTCAACAAAAAAAAAGAAAACATTTTTAGAAAAATAAAAACAATAAAATCTTTAATTTAAGGGTTAATAGCACGAAAAACTTTAAATTTATACACTTGTGACAATTTTACCTAAAACTACTTTTTTGACCATAAAAAACCTCAAACTGGTACACTTGTGACAAATCTACCATGAATTATTTTTTTGACCACCAAAAACTCCAAACTGGTATACATATGACAATTTTAACACGAACTAATTTTTTAATATTATTTTTTATTTTTCGAATTTTTTAATTAATTTTTTATTTTTTCTTTCTCTTCAACCTCTGGCCGGCACTAGAGTTTTTGGTGGTCAAAAAAATAGTTCAAGATAGATTTGTCACAAGTGTACCAGTTTGGGGTTTTTTATGGTCAAAAAAATAGTTCAGGGTAAAATTGTCACAAGTGTATCAGTTTATGGTTTTTCGTGGTATTAACCCTTAATTTAAAGCTCAACTCTTAACTCTTATTAACTCACGACCGCACTTCTAGCCGTTCATCGCCTCACTCTCTCACTTTCATTTGCGTGAAACTTGATGGGACTGGTTTTATGGAGCCACCAAGGAACTGGACCGGCAGTTTGGTCCAGTTCCTCGATGGCTCTATGGAACCAACAGGTGGTTTTCAGTTCCAATTTGTCGGAACCAATCCTCAGTGGACAGTTCTCGATTCCATGTTGGGAACCGTCCGCTCGGACCATGCTCACCTCTACACATTGGAACATATTTATTATTTTTTGGAATCTAGAACTTACATTGCATATCATGGAACTTGGAATAGACCTTAGGAACCTACCCTATTACAGGTTTTAGGATCGGTTTCAAGATCTACCTAAGTTTCACTTGTATTATTAATTAAACAATTGCATTAAATCATCACTTTTTATAACCACCACTTTCTATTACAATCCATTAACATATTTAGACACACAAAAATAAGAAACATTAACAAAGTAAAAGTTTCAAGTCATAAAATGGAAGTATGGAAGTTCAGACTAGTGATTCTAGATTATACATTTATCATCTAACGCCATGGAATACTGCAGGATCGCGAGAAGACATAGACAAAAAAAACACAAAAATTTATTTCAGGTTCCACTTACTTAGAACCTAAAACCTAAAATCTACTCGTCGAAACAATTCCTCAATTTTTGGAATTTGGAACCCATCCTGCATATCTTTGAATTTGGAATCGGACATGTTCTCACTTCTCCGGTTCTAAGTTCTACCCTAAAACCATACTCAATCCTACTATTAGGGGTGAACATGATTTAGGTGGGCGATTCCTACCATGGACTAGGAACGGCCCACAAAGGAACGGTTCCGAAAAATTGGAATTGGGAACCACTGGTTGATTTCATGGGTCCATTTGGGAACCAAACTGATGGGTCCATAGAATTGGTTCTGCTAAATTTCACACAAATGGAGGTGACCAAGAGCAAGAGAGAGAGGCGACCAGAGGTGCAACCATGAATTAGGAGTTGAGAGTCGACGTTGTGAGTCGATGGATGTTGAGCTTGAGAGTTGAGACTATAAGTGAGAGATAGAGAGACGACTCAAACAAAGTGAGAGTGAGGCGAGATGAACACTCAATTGATGGACGTTAAGCTTCAAATTAGAGATTTTAGGGTTTTCATTTTTCTTAAATTGTTTTCTCTCTTTTTTTGGTTGGAAATTTTCTTAAAAATTATATATATTACTAGTCTAGATTAAGTGGGCGGGTGTGCGGTTCCACATTTAGAATTGAGAACCGGACTTGTACTTATCGGTTTCAGTAAATTGAAGGTTCTAATAAATTGAAATTGGAAACTGGATCAGTCCTCACGTGAACTACCGGTTCCAAGCTAGTTTGGTCCGGTTCCAGGCGATGCGCGGTTTCTTTCCTACTACCTAGTAGTGACATAACCTAAGAGGAAGTAATTTATGTCGAAAGTACCTCCTTTGGCTGCATGGGTTAGTCATTTTCACTATCAATAGCAAACCGAGCGATTGCTCATTTTTTATCACTATGGTTTTCCCTGTGTTAGTAAATCGAATCGAATAATCTAATCGCAGTGTCATTGCGAGTCATATCATAACTAAAAAAACAAAGTTCGTAAATTACCTTTTGGATTCATAAATTGCCTTTTGATTTTATAAAACTACCCTTTTACTTCTCGTAAATTTTTGTAAATGCAAAATTCATCCTAAATGTTGTAAATTCACGTTTCGCGCTCGTGAATGCGCCTCTCTCTCTCTCTCTCTCTCTCTCTCATGCACACTCTCGATCTCTCTTTCGCCCTACGATGTTTCGATTCTCGTCGCGGTCGGTCGAACTCGAACGCGTCCTTCATCCTTCATCTCATCATCGAGATCGTCGATTTCTCTTGCCGATCGCGAGTCGCAGCCCCTCGTCGTTGATGCGCATTTCGGTTCGCGGATTCTGAATGCAAACTCTGCAGCCGCGATCCCCCTCGCTATGAGACCTAGGGTTTCCCGTGCGGGCATTGATTGGCGCATTGCCGAGTGTCGGAGATGTCTGCCCGCTCGACGTTTGGGTTAGTTCTTGTCGCTGTTCGTTCGTCATTTCCGGTTTTTTTGTTTTGTTTTGTTTTGGTTTTGTGTGTTATGGATAGGTTTCAGGTAGTTTTGAGTGACGAATTTAGTAACTCGAGTACGGAGATCTTACGTTTTTCTTCGATGATATGCTCGACATAGATGGAAAGTTGGCTATGTGGTCTTTACCATTGTGCTTGCTTGTCCTTGTGCGTGTTGTTCTGTCATGAAGTCAGTTAGTCCCATTACGAGGCGACCGTGAGGGACTGAGGCATTTGAGTGGCTTTGCGCGTGTGAATTTGTTCTCGGTAATCAGGGGACCGAGACTGAAATACATCGAAGAGCCTCCAATTCGTTGGGCCAAATCTCTTTTATTTGGGATTGGGTTTTTATTAGAACACATTGAGGAAGTGCGCACCGCTTGCCCTCTGATGATATGTAGTCTTTCCACTTTGCTTTATTACATTTTTTAATTTTGGTATTCTTGAACTTTGGCAGACCTACAGCAGATGCTGCAAGAAGCGCAGGCACATTCGGCCTCGTCCCAGAGAAACTTGCCAAATACTTTGGAACAACCAACAGTCTAGTTTGACACCAGAGCTGCGCTCCAGTCCTCCAGGTTGCTATGACTTCTCATTTTGATTTTGCTAATTGTTTGATTGGCATTGATAAGGGGGCTCCTTATAGTAGCTCCTTTGCTGTTCCGCTTAGTGTTAACAAATAAGCAATTGATGGTTCTTCTCTCTTATTGCTTTCGGTTCCAATAAACAATTGAGTTGACTTGATCGTTTTCTGTAGTCTTGTGTAGTTTATGGTAACATATCACGTGAAATCTTTGTTCAGGGTTCACTAGCATCAGATTGAATTGAAGTCCCAATGGGGCTTTTATCACCTTCTTTCCATTTTTACTTTTTTGGCTAAGTGCGATTGTCGTATTGGTTGTCTTGAATCAAGTTGAACCCAATAGGATCTATCAGAATGGTCCAGATAGAATAATGGTCATAAGTTAGTATAACAATTGATAATTTTGATGCGTGAGATGCAGCTTCTGATGAATTATATCTTCTAGCAGTTTCTATCATCTGATTTTGCTTGCGTTGCTTGGTCTTTCCCATGCATGAATCAAGCAGTGTCACCAATTCAATCGGTAACTGCATGGTTTTTAGGAGCTATTTGGATTAACTTGGGTTCCCACCTAAACAAAATAGTCTTTAAATGAAGAAAATCTAAATGATTTTAAATGAGTTTGGATGTCAGCCTTTTTGAAGATTTGAGGTTTCTAGTATTAACTAAAATTTAGCACAAACAGAAAAAGTTCAAGTGAAAAGCTGAAACAAGTTGTGGAAACACACTTTACAATTCTGGCAACAAAAAGCACACACGCGCACGCACACACACTTAATAATTACTCTTCCGGGGGAACCTGCTACTTGCAGGGTTCAACACCACTTTTTCTTATAGTTTTCCTCCTTCAAGTTGGACCACTGCTGTGACCACATGTTCCTTCTTTCTTCAGCTAGTTCTTTGGTCTCGTATGATCGTAGAGCACTCTGATATATTCAGAAAGATGCTCATTGCTGGAGGAAGAAACGAGATGGAAAGACAGTCGAACAAGCACATGAAGAATTAAAGATAAGATTTTGTGCAGACACTGTCTTCAATGGGACAGTCATAGGCATTGCGATAACCCATTGGGTCACTGCTGTATGCAGCTGATTGACTAGTATTGAAATTTTGTCTTGTCAGTCCACCACATTATGGTCCCACAGTTTACATCCCTATATACTATCACAACTAAATAAAGTATTAAAATAGAAAATTGTTGTTGCAAGCGCATGTAGTGAGCTTTACCCAAGGGATTTGTAAGCTCTTGTTCTAGGCATCACAACACTATCAATTTGAGTGATTTTGAGTAGTCTTGTGGGATAATGTCAGGGTCCTATTCTTAAATAATACCTTAACCTTCGAATCTTGGATTGTTTAACAGTGGCCATCTTACTAGTGGAGGTATTAGCTAAGTCATATACAATTTGGCTGTTACCATAAATGACTCGCATTTGCATATCAGTTCTCATGACAGGATTCATTTTAGTAACTGATCAATAGTGTTTCAAATGTCACAAGTGTTCTGATGATTTTTTTTTCTTATGCTGATTTAAGTTGACTCATGAATTTTAATCTCTTTTCTAATTATCAGTACTCTTCTTGTATGCCATTATTATATGTATTGCAATATTAGGTACGATATATGGTCTGCAGTTTAAGGATTGACAGAGGCGTGATTGCAGAATAATTTTGATGTTTATGATCTGTCTGGTTTGAATTGCCAGGCACCGTGAGAATCCTTTCCTTAGGCCAGTTTTCTGGCATAATAGTTAGATCGCTCTGGATTATACTGATTTTTAACTTGTTAGCTTATCTCTAGCTTATGTAGTAACTTTACATGTCAACCTTTTTGTTTAGCTTAATTTGTCCTACTCTATCAGTCTTTGAGCTTGCCCACAATTTACACTACGAGATTTTAAATGATCTTGCAGGCAGGTAGTGTGGATGTTTTGCACTGCTTTATGCCGATTGGCAGGACAATGAGAACTCTCAACGCAGAATCCACTGGATGCTTGATAGGTTAGGTGCTATTCTTCCTCTGGATGAATATGTTCTATGTATGGGAACTTGCGGGACTTTTAGAAATACTCATAGTTTGCAGTCATTATTTTTCACTGGGAAAAATCATTCGATAGCCTAGCAAAGTGTTCCATGCAGATTTTTATATATGATGCGTCAAGGTTTTTTTGTCTTCAAACTTACAATAATCACCTTGCATTCGAACATATTTACACTCCATTCATGTTGGAAGATTATCTTGTCTAGCTGTTGGTCTTGCTGGCCCACTGTTTCACAACTTTCGATGACTAGAAGCTATCATGTTGCGCCATTGCTTTGGTTAAATTTATTTTTGTCCTTCTCATGAAAGTCGTCTTTAGGCTGCACTCAGTAGCTATTTGTGATACGTCATGAAAGTTCAGTAGCTATTTGTGTAAATTTATATTTTTCCTTCTCATGAAAGTTCATTGATTAGATTTCCACGAAAATTGTGATACGTGTTTGTGGTATTGTGTTGCCATCGATATAAATAATGTGTGCACTCATCATCTTGGTACAAAGCTTTTGTCAAATTAGTTCTTCTCATCAGAATTTTTTTATGCTTAACTATGGAGCTAGTAGTGGCTTGTCATTGCAAAAAGGTGCAGCCGACAGGATTAGCATGAAAAATTCAATGCATATATACTTATTCCATTTAAAAGTCTGTTAGATTAAGCTTCCTTCTTGGCATCCTTACTTTTACATTATTGAAGACTAAAGAAAGGCTAATTCGAAACATAAAACACTGTAGTTCTAGAAGTGATTTTACGTAGATTTTATTGTTATGATTATGATTAGCTTGTATGATCATCTTCTCAGTCAACTTAACCTCACCCGGCCCCGGTTGGTGAAAAGTAGAAAAGATCTGGAATTCTTCACATCTGACACGAGAAGTTTGTTATTTTTCAAGATGTTAGCACCACATTATGTAAATATGAGTTATCATTGAGTCTACACTACATTTCGCTGCTTGCTCTTTTCCTTATCTTCAGGCAGCATGAGCACATTGATCTTGTTCACCGTAGAGAAGTGAAAGAGGTAGTGTATGGAACCTGGCTTTACAGTTAACTGCATATGTACTTTTTTTGGGTTTTCTTTGTTTTTTCATATGGAGGTGGTCTTTCTCCAATGGGTAGCAAGATACCTTTTTCCGAAAACGATTGGGGTTGCATGTTTGGTGAAATTGAGGTTTCTGCTGAAACTTTAACTAACACATCAATGCGATGTGTGGCTCCTGCTTGCGCTCCTGCAAGTGTGCCATTTTTTGTTTCTTGCAGCAATAGATTAGCATGCAGTGAGGTGAGAGAATGAGTGTCATAAACAGCCATCTATGGCTTCTAATATTGGACCACAATATGAAGCACTTCTTTAATCACATCTGCCATATTTGTTATATATAGATCCAGTTGCGCTCCTGCTAGATTCCTTTATTGGTTGATGTGATAAGTGCAAGTTGAAGAATGTCACAAATTCAAATGAATACAACTGTTGCCTTTGATATTGGAAGAGTTAAAGAGGCTTCTAAATCCACAATGTTTGATTACCCATATGCTTGAGTTGCAGCACTTCAATACTTGCTAAAGACAAGCTCCCATGGTGGCTGGTTTGCAAACTTCATGAAGCGTGCAGAAGGCCAAATATTTTGGATACACGAGGTCAAGGAGTTATACGTTTGGCCGCCGCCTTCAGTTGTGAATGTGCAAGGGGACCTAAAATAGCTGCAGGTGTTGATCCCAACTTTTGTGATGCAAGCAGAAGAACAGCTTTGCATTGGGCATCAAATTATGGAAGATAGACCAGCACATGTTAAACCTTATTATATTTTTTCCCTGAAGCTGGCCACATCATGGGACTTGTTCTGGTCATCACTCACTGAATGGTGACAGTTATCGGTGTATGGCGAATCATGCGATCTCTTTTTATGCGATATTTACTCCAGAACCAGATGCACTTTACAGTCTCTGCTTTTCACAACTCATGCTCCTGTTCAACAACACTGGTGATACTCTGTTTGTTCTTCAGCTTGAATATACATGGCTGACTATGAGGAACATACTTGGTCGTAAATGCCTCAAGCATACAGAATTCACTGGAAAGACAAGCTTTTTAGTAATCTTGATGATTCAAATTACAAATAGGATAATTGCTGGATGAATTGATGATGATGCCTTCAGTTGTCTCTCTCCAGATTGAAATCTATTTCTCTAATAATTTGTCCTTCAACAGGGAGGAGACTGTGATTGCACTCGTTGGGCTTGGAGCAGCTTCATGGGCTGTTGATGATTCAAGGCCCCAGCATGTCCTGGTGGTCAAACAGCACTCATTTGGCTTCAAGTAGAGGGCATTAGGGAATTGTTGCATATGTGGCTGAGGCACCAGTTGTCTTTCTTAACTGACTGTCGATGAGAAAGTGATGGATAGGGTGTTGACCACCATTTGTTGCGGAGAAGGCAGCGAGAGTTAACCCCGATTGTTTCCACTGTAGCGAAGGACGAGGAACTTTGCATGAAAGGTTCTCTTGCTGCAGTGAGAAGCGGCTCTGATTCAAGCTGCCTTTTGGGCTCGTTCATTTCGGCAGGGACAATTAACAAAGGGAAACAACAATGCATCTCAAGTTTTGGCAAATTTAGTAAACTTTGGCTCTTTTGACAGGTCCAGAGCTTGAGTCACTATGTAGATAATTTGCATTCTGCAGCGGACAAATTTCAGAAAATGTAACGTGAGTGGGACGGAAGAAAGGAAGTTTTGAAGATCTGCAACCAAATTGTGAAAGTTCAGGTGATTCTGTACCTTCAACTGCAACACAATTTCCAGTTGCTACCTTTTCTGATTTATGCTTTTCCATAATCTAATGTATCAACTATTAAGTTTTCTTCATGAAAATGCCCCCATAATTCATTGTGAATGTTTTCTTCTAGTTTTTCCATAAACCAAAGAGCAGGGATTGGCGTCAAGTGGATGATCGATTTACTGCTCATGTAGAAAAAATACTTCACAGAGAAGGAAAAGACTTTTCTTTTACAATTGCTGCAGCACTGAATTGATTTGTATGCATAGAGTTAGGTTTTGTAGAACCATAACATGACTCAGCTGCCTATAGTTTTCTCATGTCTTGTTGACTACATGGAAACACTTCTGTTATCCAGAATTACTTGCATTAATGATACTTCCTCAAGTAAAGTGAAGCTTATTGATTACCATCAATTACCTGTTATTGATCAATTTTTTTTTATTGTCTATAGGCTCATGTCGGGGCATTAAAATGGTCGTCCAGTCAGTTAGTATAATGGAAAAGGCAATACTGTGCTGGAGGTGCAAAAGAACCGGTTTATGAGCATTCAGAGTGCAGAAAAGAGGTGATGATAATGACACAGAAGTCGAGAAAAATTACGAGTATGAATTTTTGTGGATTGGCCATATTCATAAGTTTGACGGAGTTGAACGAGCTCTAGAGTATGGTTCATGGTCCAAAGGCTGGGGATCATTATATGAGACTGGTCCTGAAGTTAGATAGTTTTAAGGTGATGTAGACCCTTTGATGTTCTTTCTACCTCTCCACGTGAGGGAAGCTCTCATATGCTTCACTTAAACAAAAATGTTGTGGAGAGTGCAAGCAAAAGCTAAGAGCTATCTCATGCTAGGATTAAATTATCATACATTACATTTCCCAGTAGATTTTTTTTAGCTTTTCTTTTACTTTTTCCCAACAGGGGAGCTGTGAATCACAGGACCCCAAGCAGTGCAGAACAGTGGGAGCCTGCAGAGGGAGAGGAGTCTAAGCGTGCAAGCATTTGGTGAATTAGCCAGTGTTGGTGTCATCAAACAAAGGTCAAGGAAAATTAACTTGAATGGCCTAAGGCTATGACAATGCTCCGGCGGGGTCACCAGAGCTCCGGCAAGCGAGTTTTATGCATGACCGACTCGGTTTATGCATTTTAATACCCAAAAACACAATCAAGCAACACCAAAATGATTAGAAACAAGTTTTGCACATCCTGTAATACAAAATCGCAAAGAAAATTGGCAGAACAATTGGATTAAATCAAATCATATTTTGTTTGAATTCTAGAAAACTATGACTGTGAGCCGATTTTACCTGCTTTGTTCGATGGTCAAACGAAATTGTCGAATTGATCTGCGCCCCAAGGATTGTTCCTTGACACTTGTTCTTCCTCCCGATGCTCTTGGATTCGCTGGAATAGGTTTGGATTGGTCGGAATATGCTCGATTTTAGACCTTCCGGATCAGTCGGGTTGACTGGAATAGAAATGGGAGGTCACGATCAATTCACGATTCGCCGGCTCTCCGCTGTCTAGGGCGGCGCCAGAGACTCGTGGGAGGACCTATAACCCTCTCTTTCTGATTCTCTCTCTTTGATTTTGCTTTTATCTCCCTCCTCTCTCTCAGGAATTTTCTCAAGCAGGTTTCCCTTCCTCTGCCTCAGCTTTTTTCGTTTTTGTTAATCAAATTCCCGCCTAAAATTCGTTAAAACCGACTTGTAATCGATTGGGGATGATCATCTGGTGCTAGTTAGACATTTTCCAGCTGGCACCATCGATTAAAACGTACCAAAATAGCTGGAAATGATTGATGAAGTTGCAGGTTTGATTTGGTTTTTTCTGGGTTTAGTGTGCCATGACTATGTTGGGCAAATAAGATGCACTGTTCGGGTCGGGTCAGGTCGACTCGTTCGACTCGGCAGTTTCGGTTTTGATCAAAATTGCAAATTAAGCTTGATTTTGATCGAATTTTTAAAATTTGATCCTAAAATTGAATTTCCCATTACATTTTGAACCTAAAAATGTGTTTTTCCCCAATTTTGACATAACCATGTCCAAAATTTTCCAAATTTCATATTCGGTTACCCAGGTCTAATTAATCCTAGAAATGATAGTCTCATATTTCGACAATTTCATATTAGGCACGATTCCCAATTTGGTTTCAAAATTCCTAATTTTCAATGTAAGTTTGTGGATTTTTTATTTTTATGTCAAATTATGCAAATGGACCAACCATTATGCAATTCAAGGTTCTAGAATCATTTGTTGTGAAGACATTATGACTTAAAAATGATTAGAAAAAAATTTAATTACATTTTTGGTTTAATTCGGATTTAATTTTGCTCAATTTTGGAAAAAACATATACCCGATTGACATTTTTTTTTTTGGAATTGACAATGTATTCATGAAATTGGATTTAAAATAAGACCAATGACTATTTTTATGGAATTTTTGGATTCCATTTGCTATTTTTCTTGATTTTCTTCTTTGTTTTGATTAAAAGAAATTAAGGAAAAATTCAGGAAAATTCTAAAAAAATTATTTTTGGTTTAGAACTAGGTTTCTAGGTTTGGCCAAGATTCCTAGACCTAATTTTGAAATTTTTGAAAAATTTAGAAAAATGAGCTAAAAATTAGGTGTCAACGGCCGTGGACCACCATGAGCCACCACCACTTTTCTCTCTCCCTTGTTTGGCCAGCAACCACCTCACCGCTACCCTCACCGACCAGCCACCATCTCAACCACCATCACACCACTATCTAGCCCTCATCTCGCCATGAACCACTGCCCCTAGTTGCCGTTCAAGCCGTGTCAACCACCCTTTGTCGTCTGTCGTTCGTCGGAGTAGCTGCTGTACGCCAGGGCTATTGCTGTTGGTTTAGTTGACACTTTGGCTTAGGATTAGTGGTAAGTAACTTCCTAAACCTTGATTAGATTAATAGGTGACTAATAGACTAGTTTATGGGCTGATTAGTAGTTAATTGTGGGCTAATTAGTGGCCAATTGTGGGCTGATCTAGGGCTGATTAGTAGTTAATCATGTGGCTTAGAAGGCTGATCGTTAGACATAGGGAATTGATCATGTGGTTGTAGTTTAATCTTGATTGTTTGATGTTAATCATATGGCTAGAATTGGTTGATCATGGTTGATTATGTGTGATCATTAACCATGTGGCTTAGAATGATTGATCATGTCCTAATTGTTTGATCATGTGGTTCAAATTCTAATTATGTGGCTGATTATGTGACTAATGTTGATAGTGTGATTGTGATTGATGATCATATGGCTAATTAGTTTAATCATGGATGATTAAGTGATTAATGTTTGATTGTGTAATTGTGATGACAATCATGCGGCCAAAGTTGATGGATCATGGCTGATCAAATTGGTCTTAGAGTTTAAATATTGATATTGTGGCTTGATAATGGATCGTATAGTTAATCATGGCTAATCTTGGTGAATCGTGACGATTTGTAACTAGATAATGATGCTAGATATGAATATGAATGTGATTCATGACATGTTCGTTCATAGGAAAAATACACGTCCCAAACACTATGCATTGGCTAATTAAGAAAGATGAGAATTGGTAATGAGTAATTGTTTGCGTGCATGGCCATGACAAGTTTTGTCTAGGCAGAAGTTCTAGATGATACTTGACGGGAGTTTAGATGCCGTCTAGGCAGGGGTTTTAAACGTTGCCGATCGCGGTAGAGGCTGGATCGATGCTCCTTATTGGAATACCTTTTGGTACTCGGTGTATCGGGAGGTGTTCGATCCCAAACATTGCCGTGCCCGAAGTAGCGGGGTGATGCTTGGCTAGAACGGAAGATCGGTAGTGGTTCAGTATGGCCTGAGAAGTCGTTAATAATCTGGACAACTACGAGTGTCATTTGCATTGGGGAATGCTTTGTGTTCAAATGTGATATTTGAGCATGTCTGGATTATTAACTGTCGATATACATATTTATGCAATGCCATGATTTGTTTGTGTTTGGTGAGTACGTGTGGTATGGTGATATCGTTAGGTGTTCGTTAGAACATTTATTATGCATTGCAAGTTGGTTGTGCCAAGAAAAGGTTATTGCTATTGAGTTACCATGTTAGT
The DNA here is from genome assembly GCA_024500025.1 of Syzygium aromaticum. Taxonomy (NCBI): domain Eukaryota; kingdom Viridiplantae; phylum Streptophyta; class Magnoliopsida; order Myrtales; family Myrtaceae; genus Syzygium; species Syzygium aromaticum. The sequence continues at coordinate 2,860,806 of CM044889.1, read as the reverse complement.
TGGGATTGCGTGTTTAGGGTGATTCGGAGGTACGTGTTATCCTAAGCGAGGCTTAGGGAGTTTACTTATTGAGATTTTTTCTCATTGTTGTAATTCAAACCTTTCAGACCCTCGACCATGAACATGAACGGCCCTCCGCAACATTTTGGAGTACCTATAGATATGGAGCATATGTTGACGGAATACCTAATAGGTGAAGATATGGTGTATATTAGGCATGCTAGTACGATTTGGGTAGATAAGGGCGAGGCGTATTAGTCCACTCCGTGGATTTGATGGGCCCTCATATGATGGGAAAGGAAAGTGAGACCTTATCGATATCGTTCCCCTTGACGGAGTTATTACCAGCCCGGAAGACTCAAACTCCGAGTCAAAACCCATGGAGTCTGACCTCGAACCGGAGCCTTCGGAGTCAGATCCTGAGCCGAATAGTGACATGTCTGATCTGGGGACGACATCGGGATACCACGGGGATGATTGATGGGTTTGGTGATCCTGTCTTTTGGATACCCTCTTTTGAGTAGAGAAGTTAAGTAGATCGACCACCCGATCCTTTTTGAGTATGTGTGGTTCATGGTAGAGGCCTCTAATAAGGCTTGTATTTTATACCGTTGTAAGTAACGCTATGTTTATAAAGTGGTTTGTTGTTATGTTTCAATTGTCTCTTTATTGTCCTGTTTGTTTGAATGTTGAATGGAGAGTTCGAGTTACTTCTGCATGTGTTACTCTTTAGTTCGTTTGTATCGGGTCGGTGACGAGTCTTGGGAAGTCGTATACTTAACGACCGAGCAAGATGTTGTGAGCTTGTAAGGTGTGGGGTATGACAAGATTCTAATGTTCTCATATAGAAAATGATGACTCTTTGAAATCTGACAAAACCGGCAATTTTTGCAGTGTTCTAGAAATCTAGCTTAAAAACATAGTAAAGGAACTCCGAAAATTTCCAAATTTGAATATGTCATAAACAAAAGCTTAACAAACATTTTCCATGAAGAACATAAAATCTTAATCTTTTTGTAAACACATCTTTTAGTAGCTCAAAGACAAACTAAAATCGGTTTTCCAGAACAAAATATTTGCTTCTCAAAGTAAGCTCTTTTCAGAATCAAAATCATTTCTTAGCATTCCCAAATTTATAGATGTTTATAAAGAAAGAAGTTCTCAACAAATTGTTGAAAGGAAGTTTGCTCAAAATCGGCCCAGAAAAGCTTGTAGAAAATTGAGAAAGTGTGAACATTACAAAATTACTCATTCTGGGCAGTTTTACATAGTTTGAAATTAGGCTATCGTATTGCTCATATCAATTCTACAAATTATGAAATTAAAGTATGTAAAACTTAGAGATGTTTGGAGAAACTTTTAAGAAGAAAGTATTTAGAAATTCGGATTACAATAGTCTCCACAAAAATCACAAAATGAAAGGGGTATAGGGTATCCGAATTTGGGTTTTCCATAATAAGAATAAAATTGGCTATGATTGGTAAACTACCAAACTTGAACCATGTCATTTCCCAAGAACTGAAATTGAGGATGTTACACTTCTGACTTAATGTATCGGCCACCTTGTTAGCTTTACCAGGATGGTATAGAAAATCGCAGTCATAATCTTTAAGCAGCTCCATCCATTCACGCTCCTTATGTTCAATTCATTTTGCGAGAATAAATACTTTAGGCTTTGGTGATCCGTATAAATATGAAACCTTTCTCTGCACAAATAATGCTTCCAGATCTAAGTGCGAAAATGATTGCCACTAACTTCAAGTCGTGCGTCGGGTAATTCAATTCGTGCGATCTTAATTGTCGGGACGCATATACCACAACTCTTCCATGTTGCATTAAGACACATCCCAATCCTTTGTATGACGCATCGCTGTAAATCTCATAACCTCCTAAACTAGATAGTAACATTAAAACAAACGCAGTAGTTAGCTTCTGCTTAAGCTCTTGAAAACTACGCTCACAGTTATCAGTCAATTCAAACTTTGTGTTCTTTTTCAGCAATCACGTCAAGGGCATGGTTATCGCAGAAAACTTTTCCACGAACATCCTATAATAGATAGACAATCCCAAGAAACTCCGAACTTTAGTTACCATCGTTGGTCTTGGCCAATTCATAACTGCCTTGATCTTAGTTGGATCTTTTGAAATTCCTTCCCCATAAACCACGTGTCCAAGAAAAGCCACTCGAGTTAATCAAAATTCGCACCTGCTAAACTTAGCATATAGCTTATGGTCTTGAAGGGTTTACAGCACTATCCTCAAGTGCTGTTCGTGTTTCTCTGGACTCCTCGAATACACCAGAATGTTGTCAATGAATACAATCACAAACTTAACCAAACAATCCTTGAACACCATGTTCATCAAGTCCATGAAAGCTGCAGGTGCATTTGTTAGACCAAACGGTATCATGGTAAACTCAACTGGTGATAACCCATCCTCAGGTCTATTTTAGAGAATACCGAAACTCCTTGAAGTTGGTCAAACAAATTATTTATCCTTAGTAATTGATATTTATTTTTAACTGTCACCTGATTGAGATGCCTATAGTCGATGCCAAAGCGCAATGAAACATCCTTCTTTCTTACAAACAGGACTGGCACTCCCCAAGATGATGCACTGGGACGAATAAATCTTTTGTTTAACAACTCCTGCATCTGAATCTTTAACTCCTTCAGTTTCGACAACACCATTATGAAGGGTGCCTTAGAAATTGGCTCTGTTCCAAGGGTCAATTTAATCACAAATTCTATTTCCCTTTATGGGGGCAATCCAAGCAATTCTTCAGGAAAAACATTCGAAAACTCTCGTACTACAGCGATGTCTTGCATCCTTGGTTCCTCTATCAGAGTATCAACTACAGTTGCCAAATAACCTTGGCAACTCTCATCCAACAATCGAGTAACTTCAAGTGACAAGATCAAAAGAATCGATGGTCCTCCTCGATTCCCGAAAAACTCAAAGTCAATACTCCTTAAAGGCTCAAGCTGAATCGTCTTACAATGACAGTTTGCTGTGGTTCGTTGCTTGGTGAGCCAATCCATTCCAATAATCACATTAAAATCAAACATCGTCAAGATAATCAAATATATGTTGTTCTCACGACCACTAACAGACAATTTACAGCTAGCACAACCTACTGTCGACACTATGTTATCCTTTAAAGGGGTAGAAATACTATAAATCACTATCAACTGTTTTGGACTCATCCCTATAAATTTCACAAATTGCTTAGCTATAAATGAACACGTAGCTCTAGGATCAAATAAAGCATAGGTAGCATAATTGTGTAACGAGATCGTAGCTATAATTACGGCGGGTGAGTCCTCTATCTCCTTCCTCGTGAAAGCATAGATCCTTCCTTGCACTTAGGGTCATTTTAACTAGTTTGGCGGGGCGTTCCTCGTAGGTTGTCCTACCTGCTGCACTGGTCTTTGTGTTCCTGCAGCCTAGCGTGGACAATCCTTTATATGGTGACTATGCTGGCCATATCCAATGCAAGCTCCCGTTCTCATAGGACACGGGGCTATTCCATGGTTCATACGGTAAAAGTGGCACATACCGTTTGGATTGTATGCCGGCTTCTTCATGCCACCGTTCTTGTTGGGAGGGACGTGAAACCTACTCCCTGTCATTAGTTTATTCCCAAACCGGTGATTATCCTTGTTTGGAACAAATCGTGATCCAGATGCGATTGCCCTCTCAACCAAGTTCCTCTCAATCAACTGTGCCTTCTCGTACGGCTCATCATAATATTTTAGATTTAGGGGCACAATTAATCCTTAATCTCAGGTTTCAATCCATCCCTAAACCTTCTTGCCTTATCAATTGGGTCTTCAACAAACCTTGGTGCATTATTTGGACAAATCAACAAACTTAGCCTCGTGTTGGTTTACTGACAATTGGTTTTGTCGAAGACGTTGAAACTCGTTCATCTTTTGTTCTCTAGCGTGATCCGGGAAGTACTTGTTGTAGAAAGCTTCCATGAAGGAACCCCACGCCCGGGCCGTGCCTTTAGGGAACACCCTCCTTTGGATAGCTTCCCACCTAGTACCGGCATTACCTTGCAACTGGTAGACTGCCAACGTCACCTTATCTTCGTCCGAACATCTTAACAAGGTAAAAACCTTTTCCAACTCCTTGATCTAGAGGGTTGCAGTCTCAAGATCACCCGAGCTAGTGAACTTGGGCGACTTGAGCTTTAGAAACTGCTCCACCAACTTATGCATGGACTGATTCCCATTTCCATTTCCTACTAACGAAACATCTATAGGATCAGGTGCAGGTGCAAGTATAGTGGCAGCAGCGGCGATAGCAACTTGGTTCTGTGCTTGCTACCTATCAAAGTCTCTAAGGCCTGCACGATCTGGTCTAATCTAGGATCGTCTAGCACTCCTCTTCTAGCACTAGTCTTACTCGACTCAGCCCTTCTCCTAGGGGCCCTCAAGTCAGGATTGCTCATCTCAGATGATTTTTACAGAAACCTACTTTTCAATTCCAATAAGGAATTAGAAGTCATGAACAACCTGTTTAAAAACGAGAAACCTAATAACCAAGCACCGGCATAGAGGATTTTCCTAACTTATTATCCCAAAACCTTTTGCACCTTATCACTCAAGGTCTCTGCCAAACTTGGATTGAGCTGACTTTGCTTTGATACTAATTCGGATAGGGATGTCATGCCCCGAACCCCACGAGCGCGCAACATCCCACAACAGTCGTTATGATGCGATGTCCCAAGACTTGTCACCAACCCTTTTATTTTAATTACACATGTGGAAGCGATAACAACCAATACCCAGACAATAACAATAAATAGAGATAGGTACGAAAACGTTTCATAGCAATCAAACAACAACACCATTTTAATATTTACTTGATTAACCCCTAGAAAACATTTTCTTGACAAGCCCACTTCGGGCATTTCCACAAAAGGCCTACAAAAAGAGAACATGTTGGGGTCAATCTACTACACCCTTAGTAGGTTAGTCCAAAAAGTATGGGGTGTCCTAACCCATCACTAACCTCCATGTAGTGCCGATGGCGACTTCGGATCATATACTATGTAATTTAGCTTGGGGTCCAAATCCTCTGAACTCGAATAAGATGAACTAGTGTTCGGGTCGATCACCTCCCTATTCGGGATATCGAGCTCCATGGGATCCCACAAAACCTCCTCGGTACTACCTCTTGGGGGTCCATCGAAGCCACAAATTGGGCCAAAAATTTCATCACCCTCTCAGATATACCATGCTACCTACTCGTCAGCCTGCCAAGCACCTAGATCTACATCTACCCAAATAGTGGACATTAGCTTCCGATAAGCTCTGTCCGAACCTAACAGATACTCTATATACTCCGAATCTATGTCTATTGAGGCGCCATCACGTATGGGCAGGCAATTCATGCTCGAGGGTCTGAAATGGTTAATAAAACAATAATGAGATAAATATCTCAATAAGTTAACGGCCTAAGTCTCGTTTAGAAGGTCACCTCGTCTCAGGGTTCCTAGTCAAGCAACTGCATATCATATATGGGTCAACCATATGCCGCATAACAATCACAAGCATCCTTATCTCGCCTTGGCACACGTGACATGCATGACATCAGTTAACAAACATCACAACAATGCATACAGCATAACACGTACTCGGAATACATAAAGAGATTTTTCATGCACCATGCATCCATACTCATGCGTGTCTTGATTATAAGATAAAACTACTTGAACACGTCCCATACTATGTCTAGCAGTAATCACCCCATAATCAAACACTGTGCAACATTCGTGTTTTAATTACTACGACCCCTATGGGCCACTACATATCAAGCGATACGCAGCGAGATTGTAGTCCTCTGGCATGACCAGGTATCGTTTCGCCTCATCGGGCACGGCAATGTTAAACGTTACAGGATGACGGCATTCCAATACGGCAGAATCAAACGATACACAGGAAGATGGTATCTTGTAAGGTGCATCGAATCCGCCATTGGGCCGCAATTCGATATCTGGAGTATCGACAATCCAGATAATCTCCAAGCATCCGATAAGTCGAGTGTGATACACACAGCAGACCTCGACAAATCGGGCGTCGTCAAGCGATATACAATGAGACGACTCCGACATGTAATCACACGAGCACACGAGCATTCAAGCAAATTCTTATCTTTTCAATTAACCTATGCAAACATGGATTGTGCTCGAATCAATGTCGCATACAATTTCATGTGATCACATATGCAAACCATTGCTCGACTTTGTAAAAACATCATTTCAAAATATCCTTTACCTTTTCAAGGCATCAAATTCCTTTCTCAAACATAATTATAAAAATGATTCATTTTCAAAGATTAAAAATCTTTTCTTGAAAATAAACGTTCAAATCATTTGGCCATATACGCTAATTCGTACGACAAAATCCAACATTGGCGTCACAATTCAAACATAAAACGATCTCAATTTGGCATTAAAAATCATTTGAAAATATTAACATTTAATTATCGAAAATAAAATATTTATTTGTTTATTTCTTATTATTTTTATAATAAAATATTAATATTTAATTTCGAAAATTAATTTATTCAATAAAAGAAATATTATTATTAAAATATTCGATAACTTATCACCAAAATTAACGATAACTTATCATCCATATATCGATAGCCTATCACGTAAATAGTAATATCCTTGCTCAATTACCGATAACTAATCAATCAATTCTCAATAACCTATTGCTAAATTCACCGTTAACCTATCACCGATTTCCCATGATAACTTTTCCATTCAACGATAACCTATCATCCATGGTTATCAAATAATGCGCCAATAACTTATCCACTAATCTTACTTAACAATCATTAACTTAATCTAAACCTAAATTAAATTACTCTAAGCAAGTTTAACACCATAAACACGGGATTAGGGGTTGACTTATTCATCTAATGATGGTGATTACACAAGAACGATGGCAACAACATGGCTGTCCATAGTGGTTTCCTGTTTGGGTTCGGCGGATGACGGTAAACGGAAGTGACAAAGAAGCAGCTGTTGGGGTGGCTGGTCGGCGGCAACTTGGAGCCTGTTCCAGGTGTGAACAGTGGCTAGTGGTGGCAGCTAGGCGGCCTTGCCAATGGCAGACCAACAGCTGCAACAGCGAACGCATTCTGCGAGCGTGAACGACGGTGGACGGGTACGACGGAGGGGCGGTGGCTGGTGGTGATTCTATGGTGGCTCGAGAGCTGAGTTGGGGACGGAATGGTGGCTGGTGATGGCGTCTTGGTAGTTAGGATGGCAACGGATGAGCGATTCAACCGACAGGTGTAATTGTTGAGCATTGAGGCTAGCGTCTAGCAGAAATCAGCTGGTAATGGACGATTGGTGGCGGTGCTGCTCGGCCAAGGAGGAAGCTGGGACGGTGGTGGTGCAGTGGCAAGGTGGAGTGGTGCTTAGAGGTGGCTGGCTCCAGTAGAATGGGCTAGTTGGCGTGCAGTAAGAAGAAGCCAAGAAGGAGCAGAAGAAGCGAAGAAGAAGAAGAAGAAGCAATGATGGGAGCTGGTGGAATCGGTGGGGAAGTTAGCCAAGGAAGGGGGAAGGGAAGAGAGAGAGAGAGAGAAAAAAAAAAAGAGAAGGTGGGTTAATCATTATCCAAAAAATATTTTCCCACAATTTTTCCTTTTACTTATGTAATTTTCTCAAATTTTTGTCCCCCAAATTACCACTTTATCCTCGACCCGAGTATCGATTGTAGATCGACAATTCTTATCAGGCCTTGATGGTCGGCCCCCTCAGGTACAAGGGACCAATGGGTTTTGCTCGGCTCATTTTCGTTTTTCGCATCAAATTCCCGATTCTTTGATCCTTTTTCAAGATTAAATTTTTTGATGGCCAACTCGTAAAATTATGAGGCAACGTCCTAAGGCTCGGGTGTGAAAACCTTGAATGTTTGACTCTCAAAATCGGATCATAATTTGTGACTAAAATCAATCAATCATAACTATAGTATATCTCAAACTAACAGGCGGCTGTTGGAAGTAAATTCCTCGTTGGCCTTTTCCCTTTGGTCAGTATTCCCTGAGTGATTAGGTTAGGACGAGAATTAACTAATAGAGCGTCAAGGAAATTAGCATTTCATAAATCACCAAATTAGGTTGAATTTTGAGGATATCACACGAAGTGGCCGGATAAAGGCCAAGATTCGGCCATTCCTCGCTGGTTGGACCAGTTAGACCAGTTCAAATCGGATTAAGCCGGTTTGACCGGTTCAATGTTATGCAAATTGTGCAATTTAGTCCAACTTGTTCTCTAAGGGACCTAATGCAAAGAATTTATATCCAATTATCAAAGGAACATATCAAATTGAAATTAAACAACTCAAATCCAATCGATTAAAGTCAATCAAACTAATTTCCGACACCTCAATTGAATTATTTGTTTGAATTACATCATAGGTAATGCCAAATTCATCTCAATTGATTTGTCTCTCACAAATTGAAGATTTTCAATCAATTAATCGATTTTTGTAATTTGTGTCCTCAATTGACAAAATTAATTTCAATTAATCTCAATTGATTTGAAAAGCAATCAATTGATCAATTAAATGGGTTTGAAACACTCTAATGTGCTCAAATTGATTTACACATAATGATCCGATTTATACCCCAAAAAGAAATTGGAGCTTAATCATCAAATTGAAGCTCGATCTATCAAATTAACATGTAGAAAGGAATGGGTCAAGTCAAATTGTATCAATCAGACCAAACTAACTCGATTTCGCAAGTCTTTGGTTAGCCGAATTGATCGAATTGACTTGAATTCATGTGAATTTTGCAAATTTGATGTTAGATTTGAGTTGAATATAAGAAATTAGGCTCATCGCAATTTGATTGTGCAATTCAGGAAGAACCGACTGAAATTCCTAATTATGGCTCAAATTGGGGGTTTTCACCCTCAACTTGAAATTCTAAAATTAGCTTAAAAATTGAATGTGAGACGACCTTTAGATCAAATGCCATGAAGGAAACTATTCTAAAAAATGACTAAAAATGAAGTAATTTCATTTTGGTTGATTGGAACCAAAATCCGTGAATTGGGAAAAAGTTGATTCTAAACCGATTTTTGTAAAATTGATAATGCCCGAGTGAAATTAAGGTAAAAAGGAGTTGATTTAGAGGTTTTTTTTTATTTTTTTTTCATTTTTTTGACTAAGTATTGACCAAAAGTCAACATTTTAGTAATTACTTACTAAAATGTCAATTAATAGATTAAACTTTGATTTTTTTTAAATTGATAATGCAAAAGTGAAATTGACACTATTTTGGGACTTTTCATGCAAAAAATCAAATTTTGACTTAAGGTTGATTTTTCTGTCACAGTTTAACAAAAAAGTCAACTCAAAAGTTAACATTTAAACTTTTGGGATTAAAGTGCAAAAAGCTAGAAAATGAAACACTAATACTAATTCAAATGCTAAATGACTCTTTTTTTGTTGAGAAATAGGTTATGTCACCATAAGAAATCCTAATGTCGAGTTTTTACTTTTTTAAGACGCGTCGGCTAAAAATTAGGAGTCAACAACTACCTATAAATTTTTACCGAACACACGACAAGCTTTACTGATAGTTGAATACCCAAGAAAAATACCGTCACTTGCCCTTGCATCAAATTTCCCAATGTTGTCGTTTACAAACTTTTGCATTTTGTTTTTGGCCAAAGGAGAAAGTACATTCAATTGCAAAATTATATGAAGCAGAATTCGCAACGAGATAAGTGCAAAAAGATCAAGAACATCTGTTTTGTACTGCAATTTAAAGTCATACATATATTGGTAGAATCCAGGAACATAAGATTGCATATAGCTATTTCTTCACGATCAACTTTGCTCTTGCATGACCCTCACTGATCTGAAATTGCTCCCCTAGACCAAAATGAGCCATCAACAACCACACAAAAGTCACAAGCTCCCCACCTTTGCTCAGTTGATGAGCATGAGCAGTTGCGCTGCAATGACTCGCAGCATATGACAGCAACTCCACCCATACTTTACTCATGATCTTCCATTTCTCATCCTTGAATGTCTTCAACTCTTGAGCCAACCTACTCACATCGAACAGCACTGACTTGCTTCTGTCTCCCTTCACAAGGACAGGTCTGACAGTTGTTTTCACCTTGAGAATGTACTCACAGGCTTCTTTATGCTCTTCCCGGGGTGAAAGTTCCTTCCTGGCCAAAAACTTCTTGGCCTCAGCACAAGTGTCTTGGAATCTTATCCGTCCAATACCCACAATGGAAGACATCATCTTAGGTTGCACAACAAGAAGATAGAGCATATAATCAGAGAGATCCTTACAAAATCCCCTGTGATCATCTTTGCTCTCCTCAGTACTAGTGGTAGTGGAATACAAGAGATCAGTAGCCACATGCCACAATATAAGGCTCTCATCGTACTCAACTTCAGTAACGAAAGGCAACAGCTTACTCCAGTGAAGATCGTGAAGCACCCAGTCAACTCTGGCTGAATATATCCTCTTTGCAAATCCCAGATCGTTAGCAAGCACTGACTTGTCTCGCAGCTCCTGATGGATAAATAACCATAGTTCTTTAGTAAAAGCGGTCCTGGATGAGTACCTCATGTGGTCTAGAAGATCCTTTAGGCCCATCACAACAATAATCTTGTTGAATAAGTGTCCAACACGAGCACAGATGGACTGAATATTCTGAGGGCATTCTAGAATAGAATAATCAATCAAGTTGTATGTTGAGGTAGATTCCGACCACCTGCTAAACAGGCGCCTCTTCAGCCAGGCCAAGAGTCCGATCTCTGACTTCTCTTTATCGTTGGACCAGGTCGACTGCTTGAGAGAAAGGTACTTCATGAAGATTTCGGCCAAAACGGAGTGTTTCTTGAGGTTCTTCAACGCTGAAACTGTCCAGTCGGAGAAGATGAGGTGGAGGAGAGCAACAACGTCCAAGGCTATAGCACTGAGGAGCAAGGTATAGGTAACTTTAACATTGAATCTCCCGGAGCCATCCTTGTCCATGAAATAGTAGAGCGCCAAAGCAATCTCCACCAAACTGAAACAAACGAAGCGACATATGTATCCAAACTTATCCCGCACTACCACAACCTTCATGTAGAGGACATTGTAAAAGAAGTTGAGTTCTACCTCCAGCAATCTGAGGGTATCCTCCGCATTTCTCCTATGGAAGAATTTCCAGCTTTCATTTCTCTCACGGAAGCTGAAGATAATGTCTACAAACAGTCCCTTAAAGGTTTTGAAAAAGCGGTGAGCCTCCTGAACCACCTCGATATCATCCATACCTGGGCTAATTGTGGTGTCCTGGGTCCTGGATTTTCTGTCAGGTTCCGGGATGATAATAATATTGGCCGGAAGATTGGCCTCTTTCTTGGAGGAGTACTCCTCCATGAGTTTGGCGTAGTTCGGTCCAGGGTCCGGTTTCGTGTGCATTTAAACTCTGAATCTGTTTATGCTCGCAAGGTACAATGCCTGAGTCCTCTCACCATACTTGATGATTCCCGATAGGAAGACCAGGGCAGTTGGCATCCATAACTTGTTAGGCAGTGACTGATAGAAGACGTAAGCCACGGCAATTACCTGGAATATGAGCCCATGGAAGTGCCTGAGCCACAACTCATTGTCCTCAAGAGAGAAAGAGGTTATGGTGTCCGGACTGCCAAGGTGAAGCAGAAGAAACGGGGCCCAGAACGTGAGAAGGTTGCCGTTGTATTCAGGGCCTGGATGGTTGGCTTGACTTTTGGAGATTAGACCAACTGCAAAACTAGCAGCCCAATCGGCAAGCAAGTAGGTGATCCAGATTAGGATGAAGATCACGTTCTTGGAGGCTCTTTTCCTGAAGGTTGCAAACAAGATCAGAAAGGCCTGGAGTGAGAGTCTCAGGAGTATTGACTCCCCTCAGGTTCCATGCATCCCAAATCTTCTTGACATGGTCAATGATGTAGGAAGCCATACCCATATTTCAGCTCTCTCTCTCTCTCTCTCCACACGCACAAACCCGCAGACTGAACTCCGTGGTGGGAATGCAAATTAAATACAAAATCAGCAATGAAGAATTTCCTTCTTAAATGTTCGTGCAAAAGAGTCGTCCTCAAACCGGGCCCACATAGCTTAAACTTCTGTAAGGTTTGATCGTGTGGGGTCCATGAACTCTACAGCTTACGGGCACCAGTCTACGCAGGCCAAGTCCCCATAATGGTAACACCATCAACCGTATACTCGCAGCAACCAACGGTAAAAAACTCAGAGTTGGTTTATGTTAGTGGCTAGTGTAATTATACACAATGAGCACAAGTTATTCGTCAATTCGAGGTGTCCATTGTGTGACCTCCACATCTGAGACTCCTCCAACGGTTATGGAGCATGGAAAATATTCATGCCCTGCATTTAGGATTCCATTTTCAAAAACATAGCACTGAGAGTTTTCAGGAGAGAAGAGTGCACACCACTTAGAGAATCAAAATAGAAGAAATCATTGAGAAATATCTCACTGAAAAATTCCATATGAAGTTGCGCAATGGCCCGAGAGTCCAATTCCATAGACGTTTCACAAAACTGGGGTCTCTGCTCAACAAAATCACAGCCTCTGAGTCCCCTGTAAAGAGATCAATCAAAGAGGAGCTCTACTGCCTCAATAATGTCTTGGAAGAGTGCCAACTGCTAGCAAGGAAGCAAAACCTTACCTCTCTTAAAACAGTTCTAAGTCCCTCAATTGCCCAAATCAGGAGAACCTTGGACAAGATCAAACAGAAACTTCACAAGATCGACCAATCCATAGCAAGTTCTCATGGGACCTTCTGTCTTCTGCTAAAGGGGCTAGAAGCTTCTCGAGGAAGCTCCACATGGGTCGCTCCGTCAGGAGTCCATGGGCTTGAGAATGAAGTGGTGACTTTGGAGAGGATGCTTCTCCGAAAAGGAAAACCATCCCACTCTTTCAATGCAAATGCAATCATCGGTGTGAGCGGCGTCGGAAAAACGACATTAGCCCAATTGCTATACAACAAACAAGAAGTGAAGGCACACTTCCTTCCAAGAATCTGGGTATCATTATCCCCAGAACCCAACGTAGACGAGGACCTGAGAGAGGCTATCGTCATGAAGTTACTGGCCCGTCTAGGAGTTGAAACGGACACAGTCAGCTCGATCAAGAGCCACGGCCTCCGCAGCCTACTCTACGCTCTCCACATGCAACTACTGGGCAAAAGGTACTTGATAGTGCTCAATGACGTGTGGGATACTAACAAATTGTGTGATAACCACGCCTGGAAGACTAGCCCATGGTATAACAAGTTATACACCGGCCGAATGGCCGAAGATGAATGGCACGAGCAGCTCGCTTAGGGTTGTCAAAAGGTTATGGTGGTTCAGTCATTATCACAAACAGTTCAGAGGCAGTGGCCAACACATGGTTGAAAGAGACAATGTACTCCGCCTGCAACCTCTCACAGATTCTGAGAGCTGCTGGTGTATATTCAAGGACGAGGTCGAGAAAGATGGTGAAAAATTGAACGATGACTACATCAAGAAGCTGAAACCAGATGTCACAAGGAAGAGTGCTGGTCTGCCACTAGCTGTAAAAGTTATGGGTGAGATTTTCTATGAGAAGCGCAAAGCTAAGGAGGTGCGTGAGCATGGAGAGATTTATCCTCAAGAGTCCTAGTCCATTATCATAGAAAATCTGCAAAAGTTTATGGTTTTTTCATTTTTGGTGTTCCCTGTGCTTCCGCAATTGGATTTAGGGTTTCCATTTTCATGTCAAAATCTTGTTCAAGATTGATAGTAGTAATCATGTCAAGAGCTCTTGTTCCTGATGACAGTATGACTATCTTGTAAATTCAACCATGATCTAATAGAGGATAACACTGGATTGACAAGAATTGTCATACCCATGTTGCTTGGCAAATTAGATCTTGTCTCTACTGATGGATAGAACAAGAATGAGTAACTTCTAATAAAAACTTACTAGCAACTGATTTAATGAAAACTACTTTCTATATTAAGCAATTACTCAACGCTTAGAACATTACTAACTCATAAGCTAAACAAAGCTTACTAAGCAATGAAAGGAAGGACAAAAGTAGAACTTACTTTTGTTATTGAAAAAAATACTTGCAAAGGTGGAAAACTATAGTATTCTAATATAATGCAATTTACTTTTCCAAGTGAAAATATACTAACAACATTTAAGAGTCACGAGCTTTATGTAATAGTCGTAAAGTTACTTGTGACTTTGCGAAATTGCTATACATTAGTTTACCCAGCCTGCGCTTTGTGCGGGCATGACTATGGCCGTTTTGTTTTATTGTCAGTAATCCATGAATATGAGATGTGATGTAGGAGAAGATGATGTGATTTCGTGTAGTTTACTTTATTTTGTAGAAGAGTATATTATGAATGCCTAAGGTTAATCGGTAGCAGAAAAAAACTACTAGCACATTAAGTCTCCGTTTATTTCACGTAAAACAACATCCAGGAAAACGTTTTCCAGATTTGATGGCATTCGTTTGATGGAAAATAAACTAATCATGGAAAATATTTTCTACCAATAGAAAAAATACCTTCAAAAGTGAAGAAAAAGTTTTCCGCTTTATATCTTCTTTCACCTCATTTTCTAACACATTTTTCTTTTCCTTTTATTTTTATTTTTTAAAAAATCGAGTTTTTAATTAATTTTTTTCTTTTTTTTTTCTTCTTCCTTGACTGGTCGCTGGCCATGGCAACAGCCGGCAAGGTTGAGGTCGCTAAAAGTTGACAAGGCTCTAGCTACTTGGGCCCAAATCTAACACCTTGGCAAGCTCGAACTCCCCGACCTCGGGTGAGCTCGAGCCTCGCTAGCCTATGGCGAGGCACAAGCTCACCTATGGCTAGTCACCGGTCAAGGAAGAAGACAAAAAAAATAGAAAAAGAAAAAAAGAAAGTAATTAACAATTCGAATTTTTGGGTAATTTTTCCTAGAAAATCAAATCGGATACCGAACGGTGGAAAATATATTCTAGTTCATTTTTAGGTTTTGGCTGAATATCGGAAAATATGTTATTTTCTTTGAAAAAGGCTTTCTGGAAAACATTTTTCAAAAAATTCGCATTTTCGAAGAAACAAACAAAGCCTCACAGAAAATGAGTGATTTAGAAAATATTTTTTGAAAAATAACTGCTTATATTGTTTAGAAAAATAAATGAATGGAAAATTTTTTAATCACCCATAAAAATAGTTAAGCATATATTATTATCGATGATGAAAATATTTTCCGTTGACTAATTTTTCTAAACGATATAAGCAATTATTTTTGGGAAACTATTTTCCAAATCACTCATTTTTCGCGAAACGAACGCACCAGTCTTGAGCAAGTTGAGTACCAATGCAAATGATATTTTAGTATATAGTAAGGAAAGGTATATTTGAAATATGTTTGCTCAAAAAATAAAGAATAGAAATATGTAAAATATAAACGATCTATTTTCTTAACTAAATCGCAGTGTAATATTTTGTTTGTTTAAATATTTTTATTGCAAGTTTGATATAAGTATTAATATTAAAGTCAATCCAAATTACAAAATAAGTTTGAACTCATGTTGTCAAATATATGGCCTGTCTTAGTAACTATTAGATTCTCTATGATTTGTGAATTAAGTGCGTTTGAATTCACTTTTACTTGTTATTCATTAGGAAAAATTCCAAAAATCATCTCGACCTTTCATCTCCATGTCAATTTGCATCCCTAGTTTCTAAGATGTACAACATCTCAAGACAAGACACCCAAATTAAAAAGACTAAAATAATGCCCCTAATCACTTCCAAATCCAAACCACTCTCTATCTTGTCAGTCTCTCATTTGATCTCTCTTCTGCCAACGACACCAGATCCGCCCCCTCCAATCCACGCCGCTTGACCTGTAGATGACAACACAGCCAACATAGCTCGAGCTTGTATAAGTGATTAGTAACCGTGTAATCAACGGAGCTAATTACCTTCACTTACTAGGACAATTCATAAGTGGTTCGTATAAGCTCAAGTAACTTGGTGTTTATATTAATACTGAAAGAAGTAAGTTTATTAACAATCCAAATAAGAAACCAGTGACAGCTAGTTTTCCGTACAATGACCTTTTCACAACGGATGGCTTATATAATTTTCTGCATGAAAGAACCATATCATCCCGAGATTAAATTAATCTTAGTAATAATCAGTTTGGACTTGTTTGATGAAGGGAACAGCAAGAATCAAATCATCATCACAACGGACCACTATTGATAATACCATGCTGACATAGTACTCTACTCAATTGTCCTCCTTTTTAAAAGAGAAAGGCCCCATTTGTTTTATCAACTTTATGCTATTCTAGGGCAAATTACATTCTAAAGAGGGATAAAAGTTTGGCATCTTTCACCTTTAGAAGCAATCTTTCGGCAAACGATGAAAATTGTGTACGGAGACCTAATAGATGTGATGAAATAGATCACCGTTAGTAGAAATAGAATAGGGATAACACCATAAAAATCTTAAATTATATCTATGGTGATATTAATATACTAAACTTTTTTGTGTCACCAAAATGTCAAAACTTGTGCCGGTGTGACGAGAGTACTGTCATCACAGTTTCATCCAAGATGGCCATTAGAAATGCAACACAGCAGCTTGCATGGACAACAACAGACAAACGAAGTTAACTTGGCTTTAGTCTAGTTCAAATTCACATATTATGTCACTTTGATAACACTAAAAATTGCCAAAGAGACAACTTGTTATCACGGAGATACAGTTTTTTGAAAAAAGGTAAATTTTGACAAGTTGTTACCCTGAAATATGAGTTCCCAGTGGATTTGATACTTAAAAATCACATATTTTTAAACCTACAAATGTATAAATGATGTGGGTTCTATTTAGATTTGGTTTGCCTATCATTGTCCATGCAAGTAGTCATGTCAAACTTTGAATGGTCGTCTTAGACAGAAATGTAACGGAAGGTATTTTTGAATCATTTGTACTAGTTTGGAGTATTGATAGCATGAAAAATGTTTGGGTTATTGGCGTCCATTGGAAAAAATTTACAGCTTTTGGTGGTAGACGGAGGGGGTTATTTTTGTTGTATTGATACAAGATTGGGGTATTAGTGACACAAAAAAAAAATTGAGATATTGAAGTCACGGTACATAAAATTTAGGGTTTTCGATGATAGACGGAAAGTTTTTTTGTCATACTGGTATAAGTATGAGAGTTTTGATGACACCAAAAAAAGTGTCGGTTATTAATGATATAAGGGACACAATTTAAAATTTTTTGTGCTATTCTCACGATTAGAATAACTCTCTTTATCTGAAACGGGTGATGCACGATAGGCATCAGAATAATCCTCTCTTTATTTTTTAAAGCCGAATCTTAGTAATGAATTTTCTTTTTCTCTTTGCTAGAGGGTTGTACACAAGTACCATTACCATCAATGAAGTCAGGAATATTAGATCAAACAAAAGGATAAAAGGCAATTTGGACAAGTCACAACATTGAATTCATTTACTCGTACTTTGGGCCCACAACGATGTCTGGTGCTCTATCAGGCCACATAATAATTCATTAAGTATTTTGTGATTATTTGGATAGTCCGTCTAACTAAAGCTGAGTTTATTTCATGATAGTGAGGAAAATTCTCAATACGGTCACCGACGATTTGCATTCACCGTTATAAACTTTCTTAACGATCACACCTTATAAGTGAAATATGATAGATCTAATCACATTTTCTGCCGAAAAATTCAGTCATCCTCCATTAAAAAGGAGTATTAGGTGTTTCGAGTCTTTTACTTTGAGTTGAGGCAATTTCTTAAAGATAAAAAGTGAAAAAAACTAGTATAACTTAACAAATCGGCAAAAAATAACCGAGGTCACCTTTGTCCCATATCGGGAAGACAACCTGGATGCAATCATTAGCCAACGAGTATATGTATGCTACCAAGATCAGCCTTTGGTTTTCCACAATAAGTGGCATGGGCTTCGCTTCATTACCAATTTCATTAGAATCAGGTCATTTTCTGGATTCCTTGTTTACATCCTAGCTCCACTGAATTCCTTAAAAAAAATTGTCCTAGAAATTTGAACTTACCTCAATTTTGAACGATTAAGGGTATTTGCGCTTTATCTCATCCTCAAATTGCAAAGTGACCCCTCGAATGAATTAAGAATTTGGAGCTATGAGCATGAGGAACACATAGTCGATCACGAAACTTCAAAGACCCATCTACGTAGATACCGATATTTGCTTGTCCCCCAATTTCTACACCTTTGATTTTTCCTCAATTGAGAATCTTCATTTTGCTTAGACTCAATTCTGTCAATCAACATTGGTTGTACTCGGAGATTAGCTAACTAAGCACCGAGATGATGTATCAATACCTCCAGGTTCAACTATCTCATGTCCTCGAGAATAGGTTTCTGAGTAGTGAGTAAAGTTGACATATTTTCAGAAGACTTACAACTTCATCTACCAAATAGCAACAACAACAACCAAGTGTTGATGTTTCTAAGCAGAAACCAATTCCTAAAGATTAGAGATACAAGATAGAGCATCCCAATGAGCATATAATTGGAAATGTAGATGAAGGAATCAAGATCAGATCATCATTCAAAAATCTAATCAACTCACTGGCTCTCATATCTCAACTAGAACCGAAAGGAATTGAAGAAGCTATTTCCAATGAAAGCTGGCTTGAGGCCATGCAAAAAGAATTGCATCAATTCAAAATCAATGAAGTCTAGGAATTAGTATCAAGACCCACAGATTATCTAGTCATTGGTACTAAATGGGTATTTTCAAACAAGCTTGATGACAAAGATAATGTGATTCGAAATAAAGCTATATTACTAAATAAAGATTACTCCTAGTAGGAAAGTATTGATTTCGATGAAACTTATGCTCCTATTGCTAGACTAGAAGCTACATGACTTTTGCTAGCTTATGCTTGTTGATATAATTTTCAATTATATCAAATGGATGCAAAGAGTGTGTTTTTAAATGGTTACATCAAAGAAAAAGTCTTGGTTGAGCAACCCCTAGGTTGTGAAGACTCAAGTTGACCTCAAATGTCTACCATATAAAGAAAGCACTCTATGGACTTAAACAAGTACCAAGAGCTTGGTACGGAAGATTGAGTACATTTCCAGTGGAACATAATTTTGAGAAAGGTAATATGGATACTACTATTTTTTATAAAAAAAGGAGGGAAAGGATCTGCTTATCATTCAAATATATGTTGATAACATAATTTTTGGATCCACTAATGAGGCCTTGTGCAAGGATTTTGCAAATATTATGAAAAGTGAATTTGAGATTACCTTAACCGATAAACTCAACTTCTTTCTCGATCTACAAGCCAAGCAAACAAATGATGGCATTTTTATTCATCAAGAAAAGTATGCCAAGGAATTAGTAAAGAAATTTAATCTAAAAGTATGCAAGAAGATAAACACCAATGTGATCTACCATCAAGCTTGAAAAGGATGAAAAAGGGGGATAAGAATACTAGGAGTGCCATAACTTTCGTATAATGCTTACATGAGTGCCATGGTTTTTTTTTTTTTTCGCTCACTTGAGTGCCATAAAATTGAAAAAATAATCACTTAAGTGCCATTGGCGATTTGCCTTGCTGGAAAATCCGACATGGATGCCAATCGTCCTATGTAGCATCGCCGGCGTTGACGTGGATAATTATTAAAAAAATTCAAATATTAAAAAAAACCCAAGTAGGGATGGAAAATTAATAAAAATCCATGTATGACAATTTGCCAGGAATGACACTTAAATGATCAATTTTATTCTGATGTGACACTTAAGTGAGCGCCATATGAAAGTTATGACACTTTTGCTGTCCTTATCCAAAACATTTTTATTTTTAAGTGAGAAGGTTAGGGAGGGCTAATTAGTGCAATTCTTTTTGAACTTTCCCATAAGCGTTCCACATAGACAAATGCTTTGCATTAATTAATTCTTTGTAAGACATATTAATAGAAGTGAGTACAATATATACTATGTACGCATGAATGAGAAGGCCTATTTGTCGCGCTGCGCTTTTTTTTGGGACTTTCGGGATTTGTGCGCTAAGGAGATATTTCCGTGTAAGGGTTTCTCCTAAACCATACCTTATGTGATAGCGGATGGCATTTTCCTATTTAGTCTAAATTTTCATTTTTGGAGTCGTCACTAGTCATTGTTGGTAGGTTGACTAGAAACATAATTGGGGTATGGGAGAAATACCACAATACTACGAATTAGAGATTCCGAGTACAGGGACTTGGTTACGCTAATGATCCCAAATCGAGATCTCTAACGCCCTTTCAGTACCTAAGAACGATACGATACCTAACGTGTCATACAAGTTTCTGACATCTATCCATTAATCCTATCCATTCTAATTGCGGGGAAATCAATCAAGAATTAATATGCACAATCAATGTCAATCAAACTAAACAATCCTAAATTGTCTCTAAAAATCAAAATGCACCCAAAGACATCCAAATCCTAATGAAACTCTAAAGGCTTATTCATTCTATGATTTGTGTCTTTTTAGAGTTTTAGGGTTTTTTAGGGATTATAACCCCTAAATTTGAGGTCATTCTAAAAATGCCACTTAGGCACTTCCAAAAATTCAAATTTCACTTTCTAAGGTTGGCTACACCGTTTTTGAATCATTTTGTGAATTTTTGAAATTTTTGAAATTTTTGTTGGATTTTTGAGAATTTCATTAACGGAGAATTATTTTTATGTTTTTTTAAAATTTATTTTTATGGATTTTCGAATTTTCCAAATTTTTTTATAGATTTTCTGAATTTTTCACATTTTTATTTGTATTTTCAGAATTTTCTGGATTTTTATGAATTTTCTAAAATTTTTTGATTTTTTTATGAAATTTTCTAATTTTTGTTTTTATATGAATTTTCCAAAAATTTGTAAAATTTTTATATTTTACTGATTTTTGTATTTTTTAATGAATTTTCTAATTTTTTCTAATTTTATTGATTTTTTTATTTTTCATTTTTTTAATCAATTTTTTTAAATATTATTATTATTTTTGAATTTTCGTGCCGGTATGGTGAACCGGACCGGACCGGTCGGTTCAACTCGATTCAGCTGAGCCGAATCGGGAATTGCCAACACCAACGTCGGTCACTTTCTCCGGTGAGCATGGTGCCAAAATGGCACTGTTTGGCTGTTTCCTTTCTTGGGCATATCGCTGAGCACCTTGTGTGGATAATCCATATGTTAGAGTTTTCGAGGTCACTGGATTGAGCTTGTCGCCGACAAGCTTCCGGTGACCTATATGGCTGATTTTTGGTTCTGTGTATTCCTTGTATCACCGACTATCCACCTTAGCCTATAGTTTTTCTGTCGGACCTTCACTGGTCGGCGAAATCCAGTCTCAAAAACACTAACCTTCACTGGTTAAGATTTGTATTTCTAGAATCTAGATAACTATCCTACTCGCCCTAGCCATCTAAACCGATTCTAACGACTAACAAAGCATTAAAATTGGTTGAAGAAAGCTAACTTAACAGGTCTATGGCCACAATGATGCTCCAACAACATTGTCCAAGCTCTAGCAAAGTGGTTTAATGGGCGACCGAGGCGATCTATGCACGTTTTTCAACCAAAAATGCAAGCAAACAACATAAAGTATGGTTAGAATCAAATTCTGAGCATCGACAATCAAAAAAGTTGCAAAATCTAGCATGGTGAAGTTCAAATGTTCAATCTGGAATTCTGGAAAAAATTATGATGCCGATCGATATTTACTTGTCTCGTTCGATGATCAAAAGACTTCTCCGAGCTGATTTGCTGCTACAGAGTCCTTAGGCTTCAAATTGATGGTCTTAGAATCATCGGAAAGGCTTTGGACACGCCAATGGAGCACGATCTTCAGGGCTTCACAATCAGTTCTTCACTGATCAACAAAGGAGGACGACCTCCTCGAAAGATCGATTTGTCGGCGCCATTCCGTCGTCAATGCCGGACACTCGATCAGGGGACCTCAACTCCTTACTCTCTCTCTAGATTTCCTTTGTTTTAGGCTTGTTTCTCTCTCTTTTCTCTCTCTGGTATAATGTCAAACACCTCTCCATGTGTGCTATCATGTTCTTCTTCTCTTTTCTTGGTCAATTTTCTAGCTCAAAATCTGTTTCCATCGACTTAGAATCGGTTGGAACGATTCTCTGGCGCCAGTTGAAGATTCTCCATATGGCCAACTTGATTTTCACGTGCTAAAATGATCATATGAAGTCGACAAAGTCATGGGTTCAACTGGATTTTTTCTGGGTTTTATGTGCTTTGGGCGAACCGAGTGAAGGGGATGACTGGCCCGGGTTGGGTCGGGTTGACCCGGCTGACCCTGTAAGTTCGGTTTTGACTAAAAATTCAAATTGAGCCCAATTTCGACCAATATTTCCAAATTAAACCCCAAAATTGAATTCCTCATACTATTCTAAACCCAAACATGTGATTTTCCCCAATTTTTGACATAATCTTGTCCAAGATTTTTAATTTTTATGTTCGGGTTATTTGGGCTTTGTTCAATTCAATGCCTTAATGACCTAATTAAGCAAAATTGGTGTCAAGATTGAATTATTCACATATGATTAACCCTAGAAATGATGGTATCATGGTTCGACAATTTCAAATTGAACACGATTTCCAATTTGGGCTCAAAATTCCTAATTTCCAATTGAATTTTGGGGATTTCCGATTTCTTTGACAAATTATGCAATTGGACCAACCATTATGTAATTCAAGGTCCCAAAATCATTTCTTGTGAAGATACCATGACTTAAAAATGACTAGAAAAGATTTAATTGCATTTTTGGTTCAATACGAGTTTGATTTTGCCCAATTTTGGGAAAACACATGCCAAATTGAGATTTTCCAAAATTAATGATGCATTAGTGAAATTGGATTTAAAAGAAAACTAAGGAATATTTTTATGGAATTTTATGATTCCATTTGCTATTTTTCTTGATTTTCTCACTCATTTTGACTAAAAGAAATTAAAGAAAAATTCAAGAAAATGCTAAAAGAATCATTTTTGGTTTAGAAATAGGTTTCTAGGTTTGGCCAAGATTCCTAATCCTAATTTTGAGATTTTTAAAAATATGAAAAAAAAGAGCTAAAAATCAAGTGTCAACAGTTGTCCTTCTTTGAGATTGAGCTCATTAAAAGTTGATTTCAAAGACAAGGTGATATCTGAATTTTTAGTTCACTCAATGAACAAGACAAAATGGAAATTTCACAATAACTTTTTAGGGATCTTACTTTTGAAATTCATGATCTAATCTAAAAGTTTTCTTTTTAGAACACATTTTGAGAGGCTCTTAATGATTGAGAGAGAGAAACTTACCTGTTTGTGAGCATCTCTTTGTTGCTTATCCAAGAGTATGAATTGATGGCGGTGATAATTATGATGATTATTCTGATTTCATGACTTAAGGACGAACCCATGAACCATGAACACCTGAGGCTCCCCGCATGAGGATTTGGAAATTTGCCTAATGGTTTCTTACTAGTAGGACTTTAAAATTTGTCTAGTAACTCCTCGTTAGTAGGACTTTAGAAATTGCCTGGTGACTCCTTGTCAGTAGGATTTTGAAAATTTACCTAGTGGTTCTTCATCAGTAGGATTTAAGAAATTTGCCTAGTAGTTCCTTGTAACATCCCAGATTTTGGGCCTAGGAAGCCGAATGTTGATAGTGGTGGCATAGTGGGTAAGTCGAGTTGAGAGTCGGTATTGGAAGGGACAGTATGATCGGAACGAGTGTACTAAGGGTTAGTCGTGGTTCAATCGAAAGATCGTTTACGAGTTGGCCTAGGATCCAACAGTGGAATGACCCTGACTACGCAAATGATTAGAGTGTCGTGACAATGGAATGACCTTTCGACCATAAGGGCCATTAGTGGAACAGTCCGAGATAACTATGGATTAGTCTGGTGTCGGCATGCGTCGGTCGCGGGTGATACCGCACGGCCATGCAATAGCCCGGGTGACCACGAGTTAATTTCGGGGTACTGGCTTCCACGAGGCTACATGACAACCGAGAGTCGACCATGGGTCGTGGATACTCGAACGTGGCCCGGTCACGAATCAGCCACGGATCATTGTTCTAAGTCGAGAATGCCATGGACGAGACGTGTATCAAGCCATAAGCCTAATGGCTTAGTCGTGGCCCGGGCAAAATTGCCAGTCGCGACGGCCAAGGCCATGTGCCCGGTCACGACTAGCCATTGTGCCCGTCAACTAGGCCACGGACTGGCTACGTGCCCGGTCGTGTGCCGGCCATTGTGCCCGACCCTTGTGCCGTGAGTTGTGCCCGTGAAGTCCGGTCTCGATCTTGTCCCGTGTCCAAGAAATGAGGCCCTGAGTCGTGTGTCGTGCCATTCCCGGGCCGATACGCGTGTTTGGACGTAAACCGACTCTTTGCCCGAATGACCCGGCACGGTGCCCATGCGACCGGTCATGCACTAGGCACCCCGCTCGTGCGGCCCGGAGAGCCGCTCGGCACATTGCTCGTACAGCCCGGCGCGGCGCTCGTTTGGCCCGGTCGTGAGCCCGGCCCTGTGCCCGTACACTCGGCCATGCGCCCGGCCACTGGCCCGGCCCTGACCGGCCACTGCGCCCGATGGCCCGTCCGTGCGCCTGTAGCACCCGAGAAGACCATTTTAGGTTCAATTGGACTTAAATGATTGTGGGACCAATTTTAGGCATTATTTTGGGCTATTTCACACTTAGACTAATATTGAGGGGTATTATGGGAAGTGTTTTTGTAAGAAAACCTTGGGAATGGTTTGTGGAATAGTATGATGTGGGGTTCGTTTTAGGCGTTAATTACGTATTTTCTCGAGCCCGTTGGATCCGAATGGTTCGGGATTGGAAATCAGCTGCATTTTTTAGAAAACCCTAGAAGTTTGACCTAGTCAAACCTTATCCACACCATTATTACATTCATTTATGGCTTGGTCTTCTTTTCCACCCATCATGATGGCCATTTATGAAGCCATAATTAGTCTTGCTCTTCAAGATTGGACCAAGGGGAGAGGAGAGGAAGACTCACGTGCACCAAGGGAAGAGAGAGAGGACATTCGGCCATTGGGAGGAGAGAGAGAGAGGAAGACATAATGGCCATTAATGATTTTCTTGACTTTGGGGTTTGGCTCATTATTGAAGGGTGACACGCGCGCTTACCTCATTGCCCCAAATGACACGCGCGCTTATCTCGTTCAACCCATGACACGTGCGCACGCATCATCCCAAAACCCTAGCTTGCTCTCTCTATAAATAGCATCCTTTCCTTTGGCTTATTTTTCTTCACTTGCAAAACCAACCGAGAGAGAGAGAGAGAGAGAGAGAGAGAGAGAGAGAGAGAGAGAGAGAGAGACCGAAATATAGAGAAAGAAAGAGAGATTGCCGAGAATAGAGAGAGAAAGAGAGAGACCGTGAAAGAGAGAAAGAAAGCTAACATCTCGCCTCTCCGCCCGTTCTACTTTTTAGTTCTTGTTTTATCAAGAGTAAGTGGGATTTTACTACCGGGAAATGACGTTGAAATACGTTATGTCACGAGCCTTTCTCGTTCTCG
Source organism: Syzygium aromaticum (assembly GCA_024500025.1). Classification (NCBI taxonomy): domain Eukaryota; kingdom Viridiplantae; phylum Streptophyta; class Magnoliopsida; order Myrtales; family Myrtaceae; genus Syzygium; species Syzygium aromaticum. The sequence continues at coordinate 2,835,174 of CM044889.1, read as the reverse complement.
GTTCTTGGTCTTCCGATATGGCGTTTCTTTTTTACGGTTTGCCTTATTTTGTGTTTGCATGTTGTGTAACACAAATTAGAAACCCGAGGCGTAACTTGTGAGGTAAACCGTGACTTAGCCATGCTCGAACTCCTTGTTTCATTTTGCATGCCATTGTTGATCGGCTACGAGGCCGGTACAGTAAGATTGTTTATGTAATGACGATTGATATGTCATCACTTGTTAGTAAAGTTTTACTTACTGGGTCACCTCGACTCACTCCCCGTTGTTTTCTCTTTCAGGTCCATGAGATGGCGTCCCCTCCAATCCGCTTCGGAAACCCCGTCGAGATGCGAGCCGAGCTTTTGACAGTAATAGATGCCCGGGAGAATCGAGCCTACCGTCGGATTACAACCTACGTGATGGTCGACGAGGGCCGCAGTGAACTGGTCGCTCACCCGTACGAGGCATGGTATCGCCTGGCGGACGGGGAGTGGATCGGGCCCCTTGGCGGTTTCCGCGGGCCGTTCACAGGACAGGACGGGTCGTTTCCGGGGCAAGCTGGGGGTGGAGCGTGAGGACGGCCATACGGACGAGGACGGGGAGGAGCGAGTGAGAACGAGAAGCTAGCAACCGTAGAAGGAGCTAAGACTCAAGCCAAAATTTTGCTGTTTATATGTGGTTTGTTTGTTTGCTTATCGGAAATGCCTTTGAAATAGGCATGTGAAAAATATGGTGAAAATGTGACTAACCCGAGTTAGGGTTTGTAAGAATAAGCACGAACTTATCATGTAAATACAACGTGCGAGGTTTGCCTTTATTGCTTGGTTGTCTCGTTGAATTGCTTCCGTATACTTTTATCTTATTAATCAACGGGACGTTTTAATGATGGCTTTCACTTCACGTGCTCGTTCCAGTTATGACGATGGACAAGTATCGTTCATGATTGGTTCGGGACGTGACATTCCTTACCAGTAGGTTTTTGGAAATTTGCTTAGTGACTCCTCATCAGTAGGACTTTAGAAATTTGCCTAGTGGCTCATCGCTGGTAGAACTTTAAAAATTTACCTAGTGGCTCCTCGCCAATAGGACTTTAGAAATTTGCCTAATGGCTCCTCCTCAGTAGGACTTTGGAAATTGCCTAATGACTCCTCGTCAGTAGGACTTTGGGAATTTGCCTAGTGGTTCATCACCAGTAGAATTTTAAAAAATACTTGAATAATGTGTACTTGTGGCTTCTTGCCTGAGGTCTTGATGATTCGCCTAGTGACTCCTCGCCAGCAGGATTTGAGAAGGCTTTAAATAATGAGTGCCTTGATCATAAGTTATGTGATTTTAAGGTTTCACTAACCCTTGTATGTTTTTTAGTTGACCAAAAATTATTTTGAAAAATGGTTTTGAAATTAATCAAAAATTATTTGAAGTGTGGTTTTTTTTTTTTTTTACCTTACTACAAACTGTTTGAAAACTTGGTTTTAACCCGACCAAAAACTTTTGAAACATGATCTGGAAACATCAATTCTTCGCATTAATACATTTTAGACAATCAAATTTCCTTTTCAAGGAACTATTTGAGCAAAGTTCTTGCAATCTTTCAAGAAATGCTTAAAATGATCATTTGGAAGACCTTTATTAGAAAGGATTTGTCTCAATCTATGAACTTGATCTTTTCTTTGTCTGATTGAAATGAGAATTGTCTAATATCCCTCAATTTTATCTCTCTTAACCAATTCTCAGGTGTTCGGAGATGTTCGCAATGTATACAATCCAATTGATCCGATAAGATCTTTCGGAGGACTGTAATGTTGACTTGGTTAATGGCTATTCAAAGGATAGGCATTTTAAGGCCAAGAAAAAGGATTTCATTATATCTGATTTCAAGTCTACAAGTTAAGAACCTCTAAGATAATACAAAATATTATTGCATACACTCCTTTGAGCAATGACTTCTTATCATAAAGTTACATTTTTACTTCTCAACATCCCAATCTAAAGAGTCTTTGAGGAGGGGTTGTATTATTAGTATTGAGTAGGCTCATAAAAAGCTCATTTGTTTGAATTTAGGATTTTTATGAAATTGGTGATCTTCTTGACATCGCCACCCTTTTCCTCTTTTGTTCACTTGGGATATTTCTTTATATGAACATCAGAGTCCTCTAAACGTTCATTACGATCTCTTTTCTTTTGCTCATTCTCACTTATTGTGATCTATGATCTCTCGTGATCTTAGCTTTGCTTTGTCATGACATTTTCTATTTTAAGCTTTTTTTAATTTTCTTTTCTTTTTCATTTTTCTTAGGCATTTGGCCTTACTTTTATCAGGTACATTGATTTTTCATGCCCTTGATTCTTTTGCCTTTGACTTTTTTTTTTTTTTGTTCTAAGGACTCTGTGTTATGCCTTTTGTTTCTTATCTATTCAAAGTGGATCATATGCTCATGCTCCAGTGTGAAGAGATGATCACCAATTAAAGGTTCTGAAATAAATAATTAGGCTCAATTGGGCTTTATCAAAGATAATGTATTTGGGTATAAGAAATGAAATGCTTTTCTTCCTCTTGGGATGTCTTGAGCTTTCATATGATTTCATCTGAAGTTATCACAAAAAGAATGATGCAAGAATATGCAATAAAATCTTTCATGATCCTATTGTCCCATTGTTGTCAACCACAAACCTCTTGGTTTGCCCCAATATGGGGTGGTTCTTAACAGGATTGTTTTGGAAAAACTTCTTCATTTTTTCGGCTCAAATTTGGTTTGCAAGAAATAAACATGTATTTGGGATAGTGAAATGACTACCTTTCATCAATTCAATCCATGCAATCATTGTGAACATCCTCTATTTCCTTTGGATGGGTTTTTTTTTCACTCACTCCTTCACTTTGACTTTGAGTATATAGGGGACGTGTTTGGATACGACTTACCTTTCATCATTTGAAAGTCTTTTCATTCGATTTGATCCAAACTTTTTCTTTGAAATTTTTCAAAACCTTTTGTCAAATTATCCTTTTTAGGGAATTTTGATACTTAATGCATTCTCAAAGAAAGCGTGTTTCAAAACTTTTGATTTGAAATATTTCTGAGGTATTTTCTTTTTAAAACAATATATTTTGTTTTGCTCAGTCTTAGTGTCATTCCGCTTGGGGAAGAAGAAGTTCGATTTTCTCTTAGAAAGGAAACTTCTTTAGCACATGCACTCACGATTTAGTTATACCTGTCTGATCAACTTACCAAGATCTCTCTTATTTGCATATTTTTGCTTTGGTTCCATTGGGGATTTTTCTTTTGTTGCTCCATTTTCTTTATCTCCCTGGGAATGATAAAAAAAAAGAAGAAAAGTACATTAGGAAATATCAACAAAAAATTGAATTGGAAGTGATACTTATTATTTGACAACTTCGTTGGGGATTCTGAAACCATCGACTAGTTCGGACTCCTTTTGCTTTCTTCTGCAAAACAGATAAACATATTCATGAAATGCGTGGTATGCATGATATGCACACGTTCTAAAATGACCCAAATCTCTTCTTGAATGTTCGTCTTCATTTTATGGGTAGAAAATCTTGATAGTAGCTGCATTTACAGGATAGGCCAATTCTGTTCTAGCCATATCTACAAGAATTAATGCTCTTCCAGGAAGGACTTTTTTGACAATGTATGAACCTTCATAATTCAGAGTGAATTTGCCACGAGTATTTGAATTATTGAGGACAACTTTCTTTACTACTAAATCCTCTGTTTTGAAATGCCATGGTTTCACATTTCAGTTAAAGGATTTGGCCACTCTTCTCTGATAGGCTTGCCTATGACATATAGCTCTTAATCTTTTTTCATCGATCATGTTGAGTTATTCATATCTTTGTTGAATCCACTCAACTTCTGAAAGCTTCAATTATGATAGTATCCTTAATGAAGGAATTTCTACTTCAACAGATAGCACTGCTTCCATTCCATAAATCAAGGAAAATGGAGTTGCTCTAGTTGATGTTCAAATTGAAGTTCGGTATGCCATCAGAGCATACGGCAACCTTTCATGCCAATCACAATAATTTTCAGCTGTCTTGGCCAATATCTTAGTGATATTCTTATTTGCCGCTTCAACTGCTCCATTCATTTGTGGACGATATGGGGATGAGTTCAGATGTCGGATGTGAAAGTGTTCGAGTAAATCATCCATAATCTTGTTGTTTAGATTTGAGCTGTTGTCCGTAATTATTGCTTATGAAACCCCATACCTAGCAATGATATCCCACCTAATGGATCTTGCAACATTCTTGACAGTAACATTCGTGTAGGAGTTTGGTTCAATCCATTTGGTGAAATAATCAATAACAACCAGAATAAACTGGTGCCCATTCGAGGCCTTGGGGTTGATTGGACTAATCATATTAATGCCCCACATTGAAAATGACCATGGCTCAGACATTTGATGTAGCTCATTTGGTGGTGCATTAATTCTGTCTCCATAAACTTGACATTAATGACAACATCTCACATGTTGGATGCAATCTATTTCCATTATCATCCAATAATATCCCAACCTCATAATCTTTCGGGCTAGAAGATATCCATTCATGTGTGGTCCACATTCACCCTCATGAATCTCTTTCATGATCTGTTCAGTTCCTGCAGCATCCACATATCTTAGTAGGGTTGAATCAAATTATTTCTTGTAAAGGGTTTGACCACTGGGGAAGAATTTGTTGGCTATCTTCTTTATAAATTTTCTATTACCTGGTTGGCTTCCTTCAGGAAATTCTCTCAATTGAAGATATCTTTTGATATCATGAAACCATGGTTCATTGTCAAACTTTGCCTAGACCATCATGCAATAAGCTGGTTGTTTAAGAATATTAATTCTCAATGGTTTTATATCTATACCATCTTCAGCTTGTAGTAGGGATGATAAAGTTGTAAGAGCATCTGCAAAATGATTCTAAGCTCTTCGGAGATAATCGAATGTTATTTATTCGAATTTTTCTATCATCTCTTCTAAGTATCTGTGATAAGGAATTAGTTTGGCATCTCGAGTTTGCCATTCACCAATTGTTTGTAATATGATGAGCATAGAATCTATATATACTTGTAACCTCTTTACTTTCATTGAGAGGGCCAATTTCGTAGATACCGGATAGTATTGGCCCTTCTGGGGAGATCAGTACTGCCCCAGTTCTTGATCCAAATAAGTTGGTTTTATCATCAAAATACATGGTCTATTTATTGTTGACCAGTGTTAATATATGATCATCAAGTTATTCTTCAGGATTGGCGATATTCTGCGAACTTTCTGCCAACATGTCTGCTATTGCTCGTCCTTTGACCAACTTTTGGAATGACCTTTTGATGTCAAATTCAGATAACAAGACTTGCCACTTTACTAATTTCCCGGCCAGGAATGATTTGTCTAGAAGACACTTGATCGGATCATTCTTAGTTACTTGCAAAATTTGATAATAGAAGGTGTATTGCCTTAATCTATGTAACACCCAAATCAACGCAATGCATGTCCTTTCGACTACTAGGTAATTCATTTCTAATATTGTGAACTTCTTGCTCAAGTAATAAATGGCTTGTTCTTTACCATTATTTGATCTTTTTTGTACAAGCACTGCTCTTAACGACTCAGAGTGAATTGTCAAATATAAGATTAGCGGAACCACAGGGATTGGTGGTACCAGCATTAGTGGGCATACCGGATATTTTTTTTATCTTGTCAAACGCTTGTTGACATTCCGCATCCCACTTCACTTTAGCATTTTCCTTCAACAATTTGAAAAATGGTTTAGCAGCCTTAGAAAGCTGATAGATGAAATGAGCAATGTAGTTTAATCGCCTCAATAGGCTTCTCACTTCTTTTACTATGGAAGAAGTCTTTAAGTCGTATATTGCCTTGATCTTAGAGGAAACTATTTCGATGCCCTTGCTACTGACCACAGATTTTAGCAGTTTGCCAGATTTTGTCCCAAATACATACTTGTTTGGGTTTAGTCGCAACTTGTATTTTCTGAGTCTTTCGAACAACTTGTGAAGTACTTCAACATGACCCCCTCCTTGTTTGGATTTTGCGATCATATCATCCACATATACTTTGATTTCTTTATGCATCATATCATATAACAAAGTTACCATTGCCCTTTGATATGTGGCATCAGCATTCTTCAAACCCAAAGGCATCATCTTGTAACAAAATGTGCCCCATGGTGTTATGAAGAATGTCTTCGCTTTATCCTCTTTCTTCATGAGGATTTGATTATATCTTAAGAAACCATCCATGAATAAAAATGTTTTGAACTCATCAGTGTTATCCACTAATATATCGATATGTGGAAGCGGAAAAATATCCTTAGGGCTTGCTTTATTTAGATCGCGATAATCAACGCACACTCGTACTTGACCATCTTTCTTCATTACGGGTATTATATTGGCAACCCATTCTAGATATGGTACTACTTCAATGAAACCGGTTTTGAGCAATTTCATAACTTTTTCTTCTATCTTCTTTGTCAATTCCGGCTTCGTTCGCCTAAGTTTTTGCTTCTTTGGCGTAATACTTGGATCGATTGGCAATGCATGTTCAACTATGCTCGGATCAAGGCTTGGCATGTCAACATAAGACCATGCGAATATATCTTGATATTCTCTGAGCACATCTATGATTCTTTCTGTTTTTGCTGAGAGAAGACTTTCTCTAATCTTAACTTCCTTGGGATTCTCTTTATCACCCATATTAACAGTGATCGTTTTCTCTAATGTGAGTAGCTTTGATTCTTCTTGACAAATCCATTTCTTTCTGACCCATTCCTCATCCTCGTTATCTTCTTCAATATCGCAAGCAATCTCCTCAAAAAGATTTGGGCCACATAAGAACCTATTATGGATATGCGAATGCTCATGCCTGACATGTAATAAACATGATTAGTAATTGCATACGAAGTAAAATAATGCATGTGGTATTATGAAAAACATTTTGGAAATTCATTTTGAAAGAATATAAAGACAGAGCTAGTCCTCATAACATCGGACTTCCTTGCTTTTAAAATCATTTTTGCAATGAGGAGTAATATAGAAACTCAAAACCTCAAGCCTCACGAATGAGGATAATGTTCATCATAGGTTTGGTTTTGTTTCTATATATCCTTAACAAAATATTTGACCACTTTTATTGAATTGAAAGACGTGATTACATCTATATCAACAGGAATGTAAATTGCAACTAAACTAAAATTGCAAATGGCATCAGTAAAAAAACTTGAAATTGTAAAATCAACCATGCAATGGAAAAGACAAGCAAAAGTTTGAGAGAATCTTCCTACTCCAGTGCGTAAATATCTTCTGCTTCGGTTATGATGACATTGATAGTATTCTCTTTGAATAAACCAAGCAGAACAGATTCTTTCGTTGCATATGTCTTTTTCTTGAAGCAGCTTGAAAGGTCTATGAAAAGTTTCTTTGATGTGAATCTGATGATAGGAAAGCTGTTTAGCTTTACCCTTCTATATGGATAGATTAATGATGCGATCACCTCGGCTTTTATAGCCTCCATGGTTCTTCTGACCTCGGCCTTGGCCTCTACGGTGATCTTTAGAGCTATCTGGAATACAACCTATTCCATGTTTCATTCTTGTGGTGAGCGGAGTGATAAGTTCCTTGATTCTTTGGGATTTCAATCCAAGACTATTACTGAGAGTAAATCCATACCGGCATAGCACCCTTCCAGACATAATGGATGATGTTGAGAACTCTGAGGATTTTATGATGTAACCGACAGGGATTTGCACTATTGAGATCATTTTAAAGGAATAATAGCTTGGTTCTTCTTTCACTTTGGGTTCAACATACAATATTACACTCTCTTTGTAAGTGGTGAAATCCGTCTCCCCATATACGGTGATTATCTTGCCATTAATAACGAACTTGACCTTCTAATGGAGACTTGAAGGAATAGCACTAGCTATATGAATCTAAGTTCTTCCGAGTAACAAGTTGAAAGTCCTCGGAATATCCACTACTTGGAAGTCAATTAGGAAAGGCATAGGGCCTATGTTCACCTCGAGCTCGATATCACCAATAACGTCTTTTTTCATTCCATCAAACGAGCCATAGTTACCTTAGAAGGTATGATAAGCTCTTCGCTAATCCCTAAGCGATGCATTGTGCTTAGTGGACACAAATTAAGTGCAGAACCATTATCAATCAGTACACGTGATACCTCTTTGCTTCGGCATTTGACGGCAATATATAGAGCCTTCTTTAAGAAAACTCCCATTGATTAGGAAATCTTCATCGGAGAAGGCGATTTGATCTTTCAAAAGAATAGTGCCAACAAAGTTTTTCAATTGTACATCATTAATTGTCTCCGGGACGTGTACTTCATTGAAAAGCTTCATAAGCATCATTTTGTGTTGTTCTGAAGTCTTGAAGAGATTCAATAGAGAAATCTATGCTAGCATCATTCTTAACTGTTCATTTACTTCAAATTCGCTTGTTTTCATAACTAAAAGCAATTGTTTGACATCTTTTTCGGTTACTCCTTTCTTTTCATTCTCACCTTCTTTCGGGATATAGCATCTCCCCGAACTGGTTATGACATCAACTTCTTTAGGAGAGTAATCCCTTGGTACACATCTAGCATCAGACTTTTCTTTTGGAGGGAGAGTAATGATCACAGGCTGTGTCTCTTATTCTTCGGTCTTTAGTTGATCAATTGGTAGTTGAATAGTAATTGGTTCGACAAGACCTTCTACCTCCTTATATTTGTCCACCTCATCAAGTTTGATCAGAAATGGTGTGATCACGAACAACATGCTTCTATCGACTTCATCAGTATCCATTTCACCCGAACCATCAGGTGTGATTATTTCATTCTTGAATGCTCATGGAGGAGGTGCATATTTGACATGGTAACTATACCGGCCACTATCTTGATCTAGGAAATCAACTTCACCTTGTCTCGGTGCTTTGCGAGCAAATCGCCTATTACCTTAGCGAGTCTTTTTCTTCTTTTTCTTTTCTCAATCTTTATTTTCTTTGAGATTTAGTTGGCAGATCGGGACCTTGTCCATGCCATTCCATCCATTAGGTACAATGTCTTTATTTTTAAACGTCCATGGTGGTAGAGTATATTTGACATGGTAATTATATCTACTGCTGTCTTGACCGAGTAAGTCTATGGTTTCGCCTTCCCTAGATGATTTCTGAGTGAAATGCCTTTCACCCTGTTAGACTTTTTCTTTCTCTTTTTCATCCTCATCTATTTTATCTTGGAGCATTTTCTTCTTAGATAGAGCTTTCTCCTTAGGACCGATTTTGTCATCCATACCACTCTAGCCGTTAGGCACAATTACTTCTTTTTTGAATGCCCATGGCAGTAGGGTATATTTCACTTGGAAGTTTTACTTTCTAGAGTCTTCTCCCAAGTTGTCTACAATCTCGCCTTTTAGGAGTGCTTCTTGACGAAAGCGGACATCTCCTAATCGAGAAGCTTTAATCTTGACTTCATATTCATCTTCATCGTTGGGCTTGATCATTGTTTCTTCATCTTTGATCATGTTTATTGTATTGTGTTCAGGAAGAGGATTTTGATGTATATTTAGCTCGGGCTCTTGGAAGTTCAATATCTTATTGTCAATGAGCTGTTAAACCTTGTACTTTAGAGTAGGACAATTATCTACATCATGTCCCCTTTCTCCCATGTGAAAGGTGCAGGTTTTTTATTCATCGTACTAAGGAAATCTTGCGAGATTGTCCCCTGGCACTTCTTTGGCCACCAAATGCCTTTTTATAAGCATTGGTAATAGTTTCGATAGAGGTCAGAGCAACGGTGTGTATTGCCTCATGGGCCTTTTCATTGACTCGAACTACCTTAGATTTTTCCAAGCAATATTTGATTGCTTTGGAAATTATGCTTGATGAGTATTCGGGCTAGACACCATAGCCACTTCTTGGGTGGGTTCTTATCTTTTCTCCTGGGGTAAGGCCTTCGTGTTGCTGTTTCTTGAGCCTTCTTCTCTTTCAATCCCCATTCAATTCTCTCGCCAACTTTTACCAACATGATGAAAGTTTGACAGCCTGATACATGAAGCTTATCATAGTACTTAACTAGCAATGATTTTAGAAAGAGTTCAATGAGTTCATCTTCACTTATGGCAGGCTTTACTTGTGAGGTAATAGCTTTTTATCTCTGAGCATAGGCTCTAAACCCTTCATTCTTCCATTTCTCGAATTTGACGAGATTTTCTCTAGTTGGGAGTACGTCAATATTAAACTTGTACTGGCGAAAAAATTCTCCCGACAAATGATCCCATTCAGTGAAGTCTTCTATGTCAAGGGTGGTGTACCATGCCAGGGCCGCTCCTCTCAAATTGTCTTGAAATATGCTAATAAAAAAGTTGTGTGTTATCTGAATATCTCGTAATCTTATGGAGATAATATTTCAAATGGGTTTTGGGACAACTAGTGTCATCATACTTGTTCACGAATTCCGGTTCCTTATAATTTTTTGGAACAATTACTTTCGCATATGGCAAGAACTTGTCGAACTTTTTAAGTTCATGACCTTGACTTGCTTGGCATTCTTCAATTTTGGCCAATCTCTTGGCCTCTTCTTCATCTTTTATTTTGGATGTTTTCTTGGTTGGGTCGTCTTCTTCCAAATTCACTACCTCAAGCGTAGTCTTTGGAGGGTTCTCTTGAACTAGTTCTTGATTTCTGACCGGGTCTTCAATCGGTGTTTCAGTAGCATTTGAAGTTCCCACATTTGGAGTAGTAGGACAAGATCCTTGAGATGCGAAAATAAAAGCCTTTGTTTCTACCATCATGGCGGCCATCTAGGTCATTTGGTTCTCAACCTCGGCTAGTCAAGTATAAGTTTCTTCTGCCACCATTCTTATTTGCAAGTGAGTTCAGAGTCTTTCACCTTCCATTGATAAACAACTTGCTTCACAAAAAGACCCATTGTTAGCATAGTAAAAGAATCATGAAATCGTACATTCTTTTAATTGTATGATTTCTTATGATTAACAAAGATAAGATCTTTTATGCAAACCTTAACCTTGCATATAACTTCTTATTGATATCTTTCTCAAGCACTCATACAATTCAAAGAATTGTAATCCATGGTGACTTTTTGCAAAATGTACTTTGAAACTTCATTAAGCAATTGTTTCAATTTTGAAAATTTCTATTACAATGCTATACATCAAAATAGGGAAACACTAGTTTAAACAAGTCTAGGCTTCTTGCTGGCTAAGGTAACTTCAGCCTCTTCACATTCCTTGGCTCGTGTCTCCCATTCTTCCACGTAGATTACAACCTCTTCTGGAACATACAGCTCTACACCTGGCATGCTTGGTACAATGTACTCTAAGATATACGGCTCATCGAAATGGGTAATAACACTCAATGGTACATATGGTTTGACGTCAATTGGTCGTTTAGCCTTCAACCACTTTATATACTCATTGGAGCCAAGAAGAGTTTCATTTATCCTTTCAAATCTTCAGGCCATTGCACTATTTTCTTGGTTGATTTCTTCAAGAAATTCACGATCCTATCAACTCTTATAAGCAACTCTTTATTTTTCTTTTTCGGTAGAGGTTTTTGTGGTATCTCAAATATGAACTCCTCAGGATGCCAAATAGGTGGAGCTTGCTAAATCATTCTGAATTACCGTATGACTCTTAGTGGGCAATAAGCGGTCCCCCCACTCAATCTAAGCAAAGGCACCAAATTGCCTTCTTGGCAAGTAATTTGAGCTTTCACCATCTTCGGCTATTGAATTCTCCATTGAAACTAGTCAAGAGTTAATGCTCTAATGAAGTTTGCCAACTCATAAAAAGAGTATTTTGGCAATTTGTCATGGAGTTTCAAATATTTCTCGATAGGGTTGGTAGATGAGTCGATCTCTCGAATGCACATATGACATTCCCAAAGTTGGATATGGGAAATAAACCACACAGAAAGTAACCTAGCTGAGATTTGAAGTACACCTTTTTACTGATTTTGGTATTTGTTCAATGAAATGATGGTCTCTGCCAAGAGCATATTGGAGAAGTCCTATTTTAGGTAAGCTTGCCTAGCAATTATTACAACGAGAGGATTTAATCTAATCCTTGATGCGGGAAATAAGATGAATCTGAAGAAGGCAAGAATGAAAACCCTCGCAGAAGTATTTCCAGTTTCTTTCAGCAATTTGGAATAATTGGCCACCAAGTAAGATAAATGAAACCTCCTAGTATTTGACTTGATCAACTTTTCCACTTGCGAAGTCTTCAAGTTTAAGAATTCGGCTATAACACTTGTGGGTGGTAATCCAATTGGGGGCTCAACGATTCTTGACTCGAAATCAATCCCAATTGTTGCCTTATATTCTTCTAGTGTAGGTACCATCTTGTGCTCGTTTAATTAAAATGTGGCGATAGTAACTTCCCAGAAATGGGATAATGCTTGAATTAAGCTCACTTGGTACTCTAGGTTGATGAGCTTGAGAAAATACCCGAGTCTTTTCTTCACGTATGCTTTATTGTCTTTTGTCATATTTACCCACCATGCCAAAGCTCCTTCCTTGGAATCGGAATGATTTGTATGTCTAGTTTCCCCATTTCGATCTAAAGCATGTAAAAGAAATTGATTATTATTATTCGACCAAAAAAAAATGATTATTATTCACCATTGATTACCGATTAATTTTAATGTCTCAATTTCAATTATATGTCCTTTTAAGGTAAAATAGAAGTAAAGTACACTTGTATACTTAAAAAAAAACTAATGCAAGTGTTACTTTAAATCCATTTGGGCCTTAAAAGCACATATAGTTGAAATCAGGGATGAATTCAAAGTTTGATGTAAATGCCCATTTTGTCACATTTCATTTAGACCATAAAGTTCTAAACTATGGTTTACAATTTCGAATACATCGAAATGAATTGATAAACAATTGAATGCTGCGGACCTATATATTTCATTTAAAAATGAAAAAAAAATGATCATAATGGAGTACGATGCCTTAATCATTCATTTTAATATGAAAGGGCATTTAAACCAATCATTTTTCGCCATTTAGGTATTTTTTTGAAAACGTATCAACTAATTTGCAAAATTATAAAAGAAGGAAATAGAACGATACTTGATTACCAAAATATTTTAGTTTAGTTTTAAGTATACCAACCACAAAGACAAGCAAATGCAACCAGTGAGATTTTGACGTCGAAAAGGGTAAGGTATTATTTTAAAGGCTTGATGTCACTACCTTAATGGATAAGGGATTCCATCCCAATAGGTAATTAGCCTAAAGTGAAAGAATATTATTCCATCTCAGTGATTGGTATTGTATTTAAATGATCCCATGAGCAATCAGCTCACAGTTTCGCCTAAACATATACCTCCTAAAGGTAGCCCTAAGTGTAGTCGGGATTGGGTCACAAGTGGTGTGTACTAATGGTATAGTGCTAAAACTATTTAAATGCACGCATAGCAATTTATAATCAAACAACACTTTTAAAGTAATCGTTTCATATTCATTTCCAACACCATCCTGCAAAACAGATATTAACAAAGACTGCACCTCTTATACCTCCCGTCTGCAAAACCATTTAATACAATTATCAGCAAGACATACTAGGGATCCTTGCAATCACAAATCACAAGCATATAGTTTTATCTAGACCTAAGTCCACTTAGAAAAGGTAACTCCCCAGCGGAGTCGCCAAGCCTGTGGTGCCGCAGTTTTTTTTTTTTTTTTTGACTTTTGGGATTTGCACACTAAGGAGGTATTTCCGTGTAAGAGTCTCTCCCAGACCATACTTCACATGATAGTAGATGCCATTTTCCTATTTAGTCTAAATTTTCAATTTTGGAGTCACTATTAGTCATTATTGGTAGGTGGACTAGAAACCTAATCGGGGTATGTGAGAAATACCACGATTCAACGAACCAGAGATTCTGAGTATGGGGACTTGGTTACACTAATGATCCCAAATCGAGATCCCGAATACCCTTTCGGTACTTAAGAACGATACGATGTCTAACGTGTCATACAAGTTTTTGAGGCATATCCACTAATTCTATTCATTCTAATTGCGAGGAAATCAATCAAGAATTCATATGCGCAATCAATGTCAATCAAACCAAACAATCCTAAATTGTCTCTAAAAATCAAAATGCACCCAAAAACTTTCAAATCCTAATGAAGCCCTAAAGGCTTATTTATTCCATGAATTGTGTCCTTTTAGAGTTTTAGGGGTTTTTAGGGGTTATAACCCATGAATTTGAGGTCTTTCTAAAAATGCTATTTAGGCACTTCCAAAAATTCAAATTTCATTTTCTAAGGTTGACCACAGTGTTTTTGAATCGTTCTGCGAATTTTTGAAATTTTGGAATTTTTTTTGAATTTCTGAGAATTTCATTAACCAAGAATTGACTTTTATGTTTTTCTAAAATTTTTTATGGATTTTCGAATTTTCCAATTTTTTTTATAGATTTTCTGAATTTTTTACATTTTTTATTTGTATTTTCAGAATTTTCTGGATTTTTATGAATTTTCTAAAAATTTTTGATTTTTTTGTGAAATTTTCTAATTTTTGTTTTTTTTATGAATTTTTCGAAAATTTCTAAAATTTTTAGATGTTACTGATTTTTTTTAATTTTTTTTTATTTTTATGAATTTTCTAATTTTTTCTAATTTTATTGATTTTTTTTATTTTTTGATTTTCTTAATAAATTTTGTTTTAATTTTATTATTGTTTTTGAATTTTCCTACCGGAATGGTGAATCGGACCGGACCGGCCGGGTCAACTAAGCTAAATCAGGAATCACCGGCGCCGGTCACCTTCTCCAATGAGCACAATGCCAAAACAACACCATTTGGCTGTTTCCTTTCTTCGGCATTTCGCTGAGCATCTAGTGTGCATAATCCATATGTTAGAGTTTTCGAGGGTGCCGGTTTGAGCTCGTTACCGACGAGCTTCCGGTGACCTATATGGCTAATTTTTGGTTTTGTGTATTCGTTGTATCACTGACTATCTATCTTAGCCTATAGTTTTTCCGTCGGACCTTCGCCGGCCGGCAAAATCTAGTCTCAAAAACACTAACCTTCACTGGTTAAGATTTGTATTTCCAAAACCTAGATAACTATCCTACTCGCCCTATCTATCTAAACCAATTCTAACAACTAACAAAGCTTTAAAAATAGTTGAAGGAAGCTAACTTGATACGTCTATGGCCGCGGTGATACTTCGGTGACATTGTCAGAGCTCCGATGATGTGGTTTAATGGGTGATTGAGGCAATTTATGCATGTTTTTCAACAAAAATGCAAGCAATCAACATAAAGCATGGTTAGAATCAAATTCTGAGCATCGACAATCAAGAAAGTTGCAAGATCTAGCATAGTGAAGTTCAAATGTTCAATTTGGAATTCTGGAAAAAATTATGATGCCGATTGATATTTACCTGTCTCGTTCGATGATCAAACGACTTCTCCGAGCTGATTTACTACTACAGTGTCCTTCTCCGACACCCAGGCTTCAAATCGATGGTCTTGGAATCGTCGGAAGGGCTTTGGACACGCCGATGGAACACAATCTTCAGGGCTTCACGATCAGTTCTTCACTGATCAACAGAGGAGGACGACCTCCTTGAATGATTGATTTGCCGACGCCGTTCCGTTCATTAGCCTCGGACACTCGATTATGGGACCTCAACTCCTTACTCTCTCTAGATTTCCTTTGTTTTGGGCTCGTTTCTCTCTCTGGCATAACGTCGAACACCTCTCCATGCGCACGATCATGTTCTTCTTCTCTTTTCTTGATCAATTTTCTCGTTCAAAATCCGTTCCCACCGACTTAGAATCGGTTGGAACGATTCTCTAGAGCCAGCTGGAGATTCTCCAACTGACCAACTTGATTTTCACGTGCTAAATTAATTGATCATATGAAGTCGGCAAAGTCATGGGTTCAACTGGATTTTTTCTAAGTTTTATGTGCTTTGGGTGAACCGGGTGAAGGGGATGACTGACTCGGGCCGGGTTGACCCGATTGATCCGATAAGTCCGATTTTGACTAAAAATTCAAATTAAGCCCAATTTTGACCGATATTTCCAAATTAAACCCCAAAATTGAATTCCTTAGACTATTCTAAACCCAAATATGTGATTTTCCCCAATTTTTGACATAATCATGTCCAAGATTTTTAATTTTTTATATTTAGGTTATTCGGGCTTTATTCAATTCAATGCCTTAATGACCTGGTTAAGCAAAATTGGTGCCAAAATTGAATTACCCACATATGATTAACCCTAGAAATAATGGTCTTATGGTTCGACAATTACAAATTGGACACGATTCTGAATTTGGGTTCAAAATTCCTAATTTCCAATTGAATTTTGGGAATTTTCGATTTCTTTGACAAATTGTGCAATTGGACTGACCATCATGTAATTCAAGGTCCCAAAATCATTTGTTGTGAAGATAGCATGACTTAAAAAAGACTAGAAAAGATCTAATTCAATTTTTGGTTTAATTCAGGTTCGAATTTGCCCAATTTTGGGAAAAACACATGCCCGATTGAGATTTTCCAAAATTAATGATGCATTAGTGAAATTGGATTTAAAAGAAGACTAAAGACTATTTTTTATGGAATTTTCTGATTCCATTTGCTATTTTTCTTGATTTTCTCACTCATTTTGACTAAAAGAAATTTAAAAAAAATTCAGAAAATGCTAAAAAAATCATTTTTGTTTTAGAAGTAGGTTTCTAGGCTTGGCCAAGATTCATAATCCTAATTTTGAGATTTTTGACAATATGAAAAAAATGACCTAAAAATCAGGTGTCAACACTATTGCATATAAAATCCAAAATATTTTAGAATTAATTTTCAACAAAAATCAAAATTAAAAAAATAATTATTATGTGTCGCACCGCACTTTTTTGGGACTTTTGGAATTTACGCGCTAAGGAGGTATTTTCATGTAAGGGTTTCTTCCAGGCCATACCTCACGTAATAACGGATGATAATTTCCTATTTGATCTAAGT
Organism: Syzygium aromaticum; assembly: GCA_024500025.1. Classification (NCBI taxonomy): domain Eukaryota; kingdom Viridiplantae; phylum Streptophyta; class Magnoliopsida; order Myrtales; family Myrtaceae; genus Syzygium; species Syzygium aromaticum. The sequence goes on along the minus strand of CM044889.1, from coordinate 2,818,169 downwards.
TTTTTATTTTGGAGTTGCCACTAGTCATTATTGATAAGTAGATTATAAACCTAATCAGGGTATATGAGAAATACTACGATTCCACGAACTAGAGATTTTCAATACGTGGACTTGGTTACGCTAATGATCTCGAATGAGGATCTCTAATGCCGTTTCGGTACCTAAAAATGATGCGATGTCTAACGTGTCATGTAAGTTTTCGAGATTTACTCACTAATCCTTTCCATTCTAATCGCAGGGAAAATCAATCAAGAATTAAATGCGCAATCAATGCCAATTAAATCAATCAATCCTAAATTGTCTCTAACGATGAAAATCAATTAAAACATCCAAACCTTAATAAAAATCATAAAGGCTTGTTTATTTCATGCCTTGTGTCTTTTTAGGGTTTTATGGTTTTTTAGAGGATATAATCCTTGAATTTGGGATTTTCTAAAAATGCCACTTAAGCACTTCCAAAAATTCAAATTTCACTTTCTATGGTTGGTCACGATGTTTTTGAATCATTCTGTGAATTTTTAAAATTTTTTATTTTTTTATTTTCTTTTTCAAAGATTGAATTTATGAGAATTTCATTAACTGAGAATTTATTTTTATGATTTTCTGAAAATTTTTATGAATTTATGAATTTTCCAATTTTTTTTAGATTTTCTGAATTTTTTATATTTTATATTTGTATTTTCTGAATTTTTATGATTTTTTTGAAATTTTTTGAATTTTCATGTTTTCTTGAAATTTTTTTATTTTTTCCAGAATTTTTAAATTTGTTAAATTTTATTGATTTTTCAATTATTTTTAGATTTATTTATTTATTTATTAAAATTCCCGCTGAAGTGGTTAACCGGACCGGAACCGGTTCAATCCTATTCAACTTGGCCGAACTAGGCCTTGCCGGCGCCGGCACCGGTCGTCTTCCCTGGCGAACACAACGCCAAAACGGCACCGTTTTGCCCTATGTTCATTGGGGCATTTGGTTGAACACTTAATATGCATAATTCCAGTTCTAAGTTTTCGAGGCCGTGAGTTTGAGCTCGTCGCCGACGAGTTTCCAGTGACCTTTTTGCTTGATTTTTGATCCCGTGTTCTCTTTATAATACTGACTATTAACCTTAACCTATGGCCTTGCTGTTGGACCTTCGTCGGCCAGTGAAAAACTGATTAGAATAACCTAACCTAACATTGACTTAAACTAACATTTCTGGCCCTCAAATCATCACACGGCACGCCCTAGCCATTTCTAACGCTTTAAACATTCATCAGAACATCAAACAAGTTCGGAAATCACTAATTTGGGTGGCCATTAGCCAAAAACATACTCCGGTGAGGTCTAAGAAGCTTCGACGTGAGTTTCATGGTGGCCAACTAGGTTTATGCAATTTCAACCATTCAAAATGCAACAAGCAATAAAACTTGTGATTAGAAACATGTTTCAAACACTCAAAACCTCAAAATCAGAGAGATAATCTTACAATCAACATGATTAAACTCAATTGTGTTATGAAATTTATTGTAAAAAACTGAGGTTACGAACGAAGTTTATCTGTTTCATTCAAGGCTCATATGGAATCAGCGCGCTATTCCATGTCTGTAGAGCTATTCCTCGACACTTAGGCTTCCAGTAAGTGGTCTCAGCTTCGCCGAGAGAGCTCTGGACGCGTTGGCCGTTCGCGGTTTTCAGGTGGTGACAGTCAACCTCAATACTAGATTTCCAGGTGTGGAGATCCACAATCGGCACTGAATCACCGGCGTTCTTTGTCGGGAGAACACTGATCACTCGGCCCACAAGACCTCAACACACCTTTGTTTCTCAATCTCTCTCGTTCTTGCTCTCTGGAGTTCTCTCTCTCTCTCTTCAGCAATTCGTCGAACATCTTCTCCTCAATGATCAAGTTTTTTCAACTTTTTTGTTCATCAGTTTCTCGCCCAAAATCAATTGCCATCGCCTTCCAATCAATTGCAACCAATCTCCAACGACAATTGTAGATTATCCAGCTGTCATTCGAATTAAACACGTGTTTATTTAATCGGATTGAGTCAGTGAAGTGGTGGGGTCGAAGATATTTCTGGCTTTATTGCACGTTTTGGGTGAGTTGGGTGAAGAAGACGGGTGTCCGGGTCGGGTCGGGTGACCCAGTCGACCCTGAAAGCCCAGTTTTGACTAAATTCGCAAATTAAGCTCGATTTTTACCCAATTTTCAAAATTAAAATCCAAAATTGAATTCCTCATCACATTTTGAACCAAAATATGTGATTTTCCACAATTTTTGTCAAAATCATGTCCAAGATTTTTAAATTTTTGTATTCAAGTTATCAAGGTTTTATTCACTTTGATGTCTTAATGACCTGATTAGACAAAATTGGTGTCAAAATTAAATTACCCACATATGATTAACCCTAAAAATGATGGTCTCATGGTTCGACAATTTCGTATTGGGCATGATTCCCAATTTGGACTTAAAATTTCTAATTTTTAATTGAATTTTGGGGTTTCTGATTTCTTTAAAAAATTGTGTAATTGGACCAACCATTATGTAATTCAAGGTCCTAGCATCATTTGTTGTGAAGACACTATGACTTAAAAATGACTAAAAAGATTTAATTGCATTTTGAGTTCAATTCAAGTTTGATTTTGCCTAATTTTGGGAAAAACACATATCCAATTTAGATTTTTCTAAATTGATGGTGCATTAATGAAATTGGATTTAAAATAAGAGTCATGACTATTTTTATGGAATTTTCTGATTCCATTTGCTATTTTTCTTGATTTTCTCACTTATTTTGACTAAAAGAAATTAAAGGAAAATGTAGGAAAATGTTAAAAAAAAAATTGTGTTTAGAAATAGGTTTCTACGCTTGGCCAAGATTCTTAGTCCTAATTTTGAGATTTTTGAAAGTATGAAAAAAAAATGAGCTAAAAAACAAGTGTTAATAGCTGCCCCTTTTTGATATTGAGTTTGTTAGAGGTTAATCTTAAAAATAAAGTAACACCTGAATTTTTAGTCGTCTCAATGAACAAGACAAAATGAAAATTTCACAACAACTGATTAGGGATCCTGCTTTTAAAATTCATGGTCTAATCCAAAGATTTTCTTTTTTGAGAGGTTTTTAATGATTGAAGGAGAGAAACTTACTTGCTTATGAACATCTCTTTGTTGCTTATCCAAGAGTATGAATTGATGACGATGATGATTATGATGATTATTTTGATTTCATGGTTTAAGGACGAATCCACAAACCATGAACACTTGAGGCTCATCGCTTGAGAAATTGGAAATTTGCCTAGTAGTTCCTCACCAGTAGGACTTTAAAATTTGCCAAGTGACTCCTCATTAGTAGGACTTTGGAAATTGCCTAGTGACTCCTCGTCAGTAGGACTTTGGAAATTTGCCTAGTGGTTCTTCATCAATAAGACGTGAGAAATTACCCATTGACTCCTCGTCAGTAGGACTTTGGAAATTTGCCTATTGGTTCTTCATCAGTAATACTTGAGAAATTTGCCTAGTGGTTCCTTACTAGTAGATCTTTGGAAATTTGCCTAGTGATTCATCGTCAGTAGGACTTTGAAAATTTGCCTAGTGATTCCTCACCAGTATGACTTAAATTTGCCTAGAAGTTCCTTGCCTGTAGGACTTTAAATTTGCCTAAGGGCTCATCCCTTGTAGGACTTGAATTTGCCTAATGGTTCCTTACTAGTAGGATTTGAATTTGCCTAGGGGCTCCTCATTTGTAGGACTTGCATTTGCCTAGGGGCTCTTCGTCTGTAGAACTTGAATTTGCCTAGTGGCTCCTCCATAGTAGGACTTGAATTTGCCTAAGGGTTCCTCACCTGTATGACTTAAATTTGTCTAGTGATTCCTCACTAGTAGTATGTGAATTTGCCTAGGGGTTCCTTGTCTATAGGACTTGAATTTTCTTAGGGGCTCATCGCCTGTAGAACTTGAATTTGTCTAATAGTTCCTCACTAATAGGATTTAAATTTGCCTAGGGACACCTCGCCTGTATGACTTGAATTTGCCTAGGGGATCCTCATCTGTAGGATTTGAATTTGCCTAGGAGCTCTTCGCTTGTAGGATTTGAATTTGCTTAGTGGTTCCTCATCAGTAGGACTTGAATTTGCCTAAGGGCTCCTTGCTTGTAGGACTTGAATTTGCCTAGAGGCTCTTTGCCTGTAAGACTTTGAATTTGCCTAGTGGTTCCTCACTAGTAGGACTTGAAGTTGCTTAGTGGTTCTTCACCAGTAGGACTTGAATTTGCTTAAGGACTCCTCGCTTATAAGACTTGAATTTGCTTAGAGACTCCTCGTCTGTAGGCCTTTGAATTTGCCTAGTGACTCCTCGTCAGTAGGACTTTGAGAAGATTTCAAATAATGAATGCATTAACCATGAGTTATGTGATTTTGAGATTTCATTAACCTTTGTATGGTTTTTAGTTGACCAAAAACTATTTTGAAAAGTGGTTTTGAAATTAATCAAAAACTGTTTGAAGTGTGATTTTTTTTAGCTTACCACAAACTGTTTGAAACCTTGGTTTTAAGTTAACAAAAAACTTTTGAAATCTAGTCTGGAAACATGCATTCTTTGAGTTAATGCATTTCAGACAATCAAATTTCCTTTTCAAGGAATTATTTGAACAAAGTACTTGCAATCTTTCAAGAAATGCTTGGAATGATCGTTTGGAAGACCTTCATTAGAAAGGATTTGTTTCAATTTATGAACTTGGTTTTTTCCTTATCTAATTGAAATGGGACTTGTTTGATATCCCTCAATTTTATTTTTTTTAACCAATCCTCAGGTGTTCGGAGATGTTCGCAATGTATACAATCCAATTGATCCGATAAGGTCTTTCAAAAGGTTGTAATATTGACTTGGTCAATGGCTATTCAAAGGATAGACATTTTGAGGCCAAGAAAAAAAATTTCATCATTTCTAATTTCGGGTCTACAAATTAAGAACCTCAAGGACAAGACAAGATATTATTGCATACACTTCTTTGAATGGCGACTTCCTGTCATAAAGTCATGTTTCTACTCTCAACATCCTAATCTGAAGAGTCTTTAGGGAGAGATTGTATTGTTGGTATTGGGTAGACTCAAAAGATTCATTTGTTTGAATTTAGGATTTTTATGAAATTAGTGATCTTCTTGCCATCACTACCCTTTTTCTCTTTTTTTTTACTCACTAGGGATTTTTTTTTTATGAACATCAGAGTTCCCTAAACATTCATTGCAATATCTTTTCTTTTGCTCATTCTCACTTGTTGTAGTCTATGATCTCTCATGATCTTGGCTCTACTTTATCATGACTTTTTCTGTTATTTTGAGCTTTCTTTTGAACTCTCTTTCCTTTTCATTTTTCTTGAGCATTTAGTCTTACTTTTACCAGGCACACTGCTTTTTCATGCCCCTTGATTCTTTTGCCTTTGACTTTCTTGAATTCTAAGGACTCTGTGTCATGCCCTTTTGTTTCTTATCTATTAAAGTGAATCATATGCTCATGCTCTAGTGTGAAGAGATAATCACCAATTTAGGGTTCTGAAATGAATATTTAGGCTCAATTGGGTTTTGTCAAAGGTAATGTATTTGGGTATAAGAAATGAAGTGCTTTTCTTCCTCTTGAGATGTCTTGAGCTCTCATATGACTTCATCTGAAGTTATCACAGAAAGATTGATGTAAGAGTATACAATAAAATTTTTCTTGATCCTATTCTCCATAGTTGTCAATCACAAACCTCCTGGTTTGCCACAATGTGGGGTAGTTTTTAATATGGTTGTTTTGAAAAAACTTCTCCACTGTTTCAGCTCGAATTTGGTTTGCAAGGGATAAGCATATGTTTTGGATAGTGAAATGACCGTTTTTTATCATTTCAATCCATGTAATCATTGCGAACACCCCTATTACCTTTAGATGAGTTTTTTTCCCACTCACTCCTTCATTTTGACTTTGAGTGTATAGGGGACGTGTTTGGACATGACTTACCTTTCATCATTTAAAGGTCTTTCCATTTGATTTGATTTAAACTTTTTCTTTGAAATTTTTCAAAGCCTTTCGGCAAATTATCCCTTTTTTTGGGAATTTTGATATTTAATGCATTCTTAAAGAAAGTATGTTTCAAAACTTTTGATTTGAAACATTTCTGAGGCATTTTCTTTTCAAAACAATGTGCTTTTGTTTTTTGCTCAGCCTTAATGTCATTTCGCTTGGGGAAGAAAAAATTCGATTTTCTCTTAGAAAGACAACTTCTTTAACACATGTATTCACAATTTAGGAATACCTGCTGATCAACTTACTAAGATCCCTCTTGTTTGCATATTTTTGCTTTGGTTTCACTGGGGATTCTTCCTTTTGTTACTCTCTTTTCTTTGTCTCCTTAGGAATAATAAAAAAGAAAAGCACTTTAAGGAATATCAACGGAAAATTGAATTGGAAATAATACTTCCCTATATTATTTGACAACTTCATTGGGATTTTTGAAACCATTGACTGGTTCGAACTCCTTTTGCTTTCTTCTGCAAAACAGATAAAATGCATGATATGCATGATATTACGCATGTTATAAAGTAACCCAAATCTCTTCTTGAATGTTCGTCTTCATTTCATGGGTAGAAAATCTTGACAGCATCTGCATTTACAGGATAGGCCAATTCTGTTCCTGCCATATCTACAATAATCAATGCTCCTCAAGGAAGAACTTTTTTGACAATGTATGGACCTTCATAATTTGGAGTGAATTTGCCACGAGAATCTGAATTATTGAAGATGACTTTCTTCGCTACTAAATCCTCTGTTTTAAAATGTCTTGATCTTGGAGGGATCTATTTTGATGCCCCTGCTACTGACCACAAATCTTAGCAGTTTGCCAGATTTTTCCCTAAATACACATTTGTTGGGGTTTAGTCTCAACTTGTATTTTTTGAGTTTTTCGAACAACTTGTGAAGCACTTCAACATGATCTTCTCCTTGTTTGGATTTTGCAATCATGTCATCTACATATACTTTAATTTCTTTATGCATCATGTCATAGAACAAAGTTACCATTGCCCTTTGATATGTGGCACCGGCATTTTTCAAACCGAAAGGCATTACCTTGTAATAAAATGTGCCCTATGGTGTTATGAAGGATGTCTTCGCTTTATCCTCTTTCTTCATGAGGATTTGATTATATTATGAAAAACCATCCATGAATGAAAATGTTTCGAATCCAGCAGTGCTATCCACTAATACACCGATATGTGGAAGCGGGAAATCATCCTTAAGGCTTGCTTTATTTAGGTCGCGATAATCAATGCACGTCCGTACTTGACCATCTTTCTTCATTACGGATACTATGTTAGCAACCCATTCTGGATATGGTACTATTTCGATGAAACCGATTTTGAGAAATTTCATAACTTCTTCTTCTATCTTTTTTACCAAATCCGGCTTTGTTCGCCTAAGTTTTTGCTTCTTTGGCGGAATACTTAGATCGATTGGCAAAACATGTTCAACTATGCTCGGATCGAAGCCTGGCATGTCAGCATAAGAACATGTGAATATATCATGATTTTTCTCTGAGCAAATCTATAATTCTTTCTACTTTTTTTGATGGAAGACTTTCTCCAATCTTGACTTCCTTAGGATTCTCTGTATCGCCCATATTAACAGTAATCGTTTTCTCTAATGTGAGTGGCATTGATTCTTCATGACAAATTCATTCCTTTCTGACCTATTCCTTATCTTTGTTATCTTTTTCAATATTGCAAGCGATCTTCTCAGAAAGATTTGAGCTACATAAGAACCTATTAGGAATATACGAATGCTCATGCTTAACATGTAACAAACATGATTAGTAATTGCATACAAAGTAAAATGATGTATGTGATCTTATGAAAAACCTCTTGAAAATTCATTTTGAAATTTATTTTGGAAAAAAAATATAAAGACAAAGCTAGTCCTCATATCATCAAACTTCCTTACTCTTAAAAATCATTTTTGCAATGAGGAGCAATATAGAAACCCAAAAGCCCCAAGCCTCACGAATGAGGACAATGTTCATCATAGGTTTCATTTCGTTTCTATATGTCCTTAACAAAACATTTGCTCACTTTTATTGAATTGAAAGAAGTGACTACTTTTATATCAACAGGAATGGAAATTGCAACTGAAAAATGAATTCACAAGAAATTTGAAACTGTAATCAACAAAATGCAATGGAAAAGGCTAGTAGCAAAAGTTCGAGAGAATCTTCCTACTCCAGTGCGTAGGTATCTTCTGCTTCAGTTATGATGACATTAATGATATTCTCTTCGAATAAACCAGGCAGAACAGATTTTTCCTCTGCATGTAAATCTTCTTCTTGAAGTAGCTTAGAAGGTCCAGGAAAGTTTCTTTGATGTGAATATGATGATAGGGAAGCTTTTTAGCTTTACCCTTCCATATTGATGGATTAATGATACAATCACCTCGGCTTCTATAGCCTCCATGATTCTTTTGACCTCGGCCTTGGCTTCCATGGTGATCTTTAGAGCTATCTGGAATATAACCTACTCTGTATTTCATTCTTGTGGCGAGCGAAGTAATAGGTTCCTTGATTCCTTGGGATTTCAATCTAAAGGCATTACCGAGAGTAAATCCATACTGACATAACACCCTTTCAGACATAATGGATGATGTTGAGTACTCTGGGGATTTTATGATACAACTGGCAGGGATTTGCACTATTGAGATCATTTCAAAGGAATGATAGCTTGGCTCTTCTTTCACTTCGGGTTCAACATGCGGTATTGCACTCTATTTGAAAGTAGTGAAATCCGTCTCCCCATGTACGGTGATCATCTTGCCATTAACGACGAACCTGACCTTCTGATGGAGATTTGAAGGAATAGCACCAGTCATATGAATCCAAGGTCTTTCAAGTAACAAGTTGAAAATCCTTGGAGTATCCACTACTTGGAAGTCAATTAGGAAAGGCACAGTGCCTATGTTCACCTCGAGCTCGATATCGCCAGTAATGTCTTTCTTCATCTCATCAAACGAGTGCACAATTACCTTAGATGGTTTGATTAACTCTTTGCTAATTCCCAAGCAATGCTTATGGACACAAATTAAGTGTGAAACCATTATCGATTAGCACACGTGATATCTTTTTGCCTCGACATTTGATTGCAATATATAGAGCCTTATTATGGGAACGTCCATCGAATGGGAAATCTTCATCGGAGAAGGCAATTTGATCTTTCGGAAGAATAATGCCAACAAAGTATTCCAATTGCACTTCATTAATTGTCTCTGAGACGTGCACTTCATTAAGAAGCTTTATGAGCACCATTTTGTGGTTTTCTGAAGTCTTAAAGAGATTTAATAGAGAAATCTGTGCTGGCATCTTTCTTAACTGCTCAATTATCTTAAATTCGCTCGTCTTCATGACTGAAAGCAATTGTTTGACATTTTCTTCGGTTACTCCTTTTTTTTGTGCTCACATTCTTTCGGGACATAGTATCTCCCCGATCGAGTTATGGCATCAACTTCTTTAGAAGAGTAATCTCAAGGTATACACTTAATATCAAACTTTTCTTTTGGAGGGAGAGTAATGATCACAAGCTGTATTTCTTCTCCTTCAATCCTTAGTTGATCAATGGGAAGTTGGATAGTGATTGGTTTGACAGGACTTTCTTCCTCCTTATATTTATCTACCTCGTTAAGCTTGATCAGAAATGGCATAATCATGGATATCGTGCTTCTATTAGCTTCGTCAACATCCATTCCACCTTAGCCATCAGATGTGATCATTTCATTCTTGAATGCCCACGGAAGGGGTGTATATTTGATATAGTAATTATACCAGTCACTATCTTGACCTAGAAAGTCAATAACTTCACCTTGTTTTCATGCTTTACGAGTAAATCACTTATCACCTCGACAAGTTTTTTTCATCTTTTTCTCTTCTCGATCTTCATTTTCTTCGAGATTTAGTTGGTTGATCGGAACTTCGTCTATGCCATCCCATCCATCAGGTACAATGTCTTCATTTTTAAATGCCCATGGTAGTGGAGTATATTTGACACGGTAATTATATTTACCACTGTCTTAACTGAGTAGGTCTACAGTTTCGCCTTCCCTGAATGATTTCTAGGTGAAACACCTTTCACCCTATTAGACTTTTTCTTTCTCCTTTTCATCCTCATCTATTTCATCTTGGAACATTTCCTTCTTAGACGGAGCTTTCTCCTCAAGACCAATTTCGTCATCCATACCACCCTAGTCATTGGGCACAATTACTTCATTCTTGAATGGCCATGGAGGTAGGGTATATTTCACTTGGAAGTTATATCTTCTAGAGTTTTCTCCTAAGTTATCTACAATCTTACCTTTTATGAGTGCTTCTTGACGAAAGCAGACATCTCCTAATCGAAAAGCTTTAATTTTGACCTCATATCCATCTTCATTGTCAGACTTGATCATTGTTTCTTCATCTTTGATCATGTTTACTATATTGTGCTCAGGAAGAGGATTCTGATGTACATTCGGCTCAGGCTCTTGGAAGTTTAGTATCTTTTGGTCAATGAGCTGGTGAATCTTGTACTTTAGAGTGGGACAATTATCTACATCATGTCCCCTTCCTCCCATGTGATAGGTGTAGGTTTTTTATTTATTATACCAAGAAAATCTTGCAGGATTGTCTCTTGGTACTTCTTTGGCCACCAAATGCCTTTCTAAAAGCATTGATAATAGCTTTGATAGAGGTCAGGGCAACGGTGTGTATTGCTTCGTGGGCCTTTTATTTGGCTTGAACTGCCTTGGGTTTTTTCAAGCGACGTTTGATTACTTTAGAAATAATGATTGATGAGTATTTGGGCTAGACACCATAGCCACTTCTCGGATGGGCTCTTTGCCTTTTTTCCCTGGGCAAGGCCTTTGTGTTGCTGTTTCTTGAGCTTTCTTCTCTTTCAATCCCTATTCAATTCTCTCACCTATTTTTACTAGCATGGTGAATGTTTGATATCCTGATACGTGAAGCTTATCATAATACTCAATTAGCAATGATTTTAAAAAGAGCTCAATGACCTCGTCTTCACTTATGGCGGGCTTCACTTGTTAGGCAACAACTTTCCATTTTTGAGCACAGGCTTTAAACCCTTCATGCTTCCGTTTCTCAATTCTAATGAGATCTTATCTAATTGGGAGTACTTCAACATTAAATTTATACTGGTGAAGGAATTCTCCTGCCAAATGATCCCATTTATTGAAGTCTTCTATGTTGAGGGCTGTGTACCATGCGAGGGCCACTCCTCTCAAATTATCTTTTAATGTACTAATAAGAAGTGGCGCGTTATCTGAATATCTTGCAATCTTACGAAAATAATACCTTAAATGGCTTTTGCAACAACCAGTGCCATCATATTTGCTCACAAACTGTAGTTCTTTATAATTTTCTAGAACAACCACCTTTGCATATAGCAAGAACTTGTCAAACCTTTGAAATTCATAGTCTTGACTTGCTAAGCACTCTTCAATTTTGGCCAATCTCTTTGCCTCTTCCTCATCCTTTATTTTTGATGTCTTTATGATTTGATCATCCTCTTCCAATTTTACCACCTCAAGCATAGTCTTTGGAGGATTTTCTTAAATCGGTTCTTTGTTTTTGACTACTTCTTCAATTGGTGTTTCAGTAGTGTTTGAAGTTCCAACATTTAGAGTAGTAGGATAAGATCCTTGAGATGCGAGAATAAAAGCCTTCATTTCTACCATCATGGTGGCCATTTGAGTCATTTGATTCTCAACCTTAGCTAGTCGAGTACGAGTTTTTTCTTCCACCATTTTTATTTGTAAGTGAGTCTGAGTTCTTTTACCTTCTGTTGCTAAACAACCTGTTTTGTAAAAAGACTTGATGTTAGCATAGTAAAATGATCATGAAACCCTACATTCGTTTAATTGTATGGTTTCATGAGATTGCCAAGGATAAGAATTTTTATTCAAGCCCTAGCCTTGTATAAAGCTCTTCATCAATGCCTTTCTCAAGCAATTATACAATTTAAAGAATTGTAATCTATGGTGATTCCTTTATGTTTTGAAATCATGTTCTAAAATTATATATGCACATTTAAAAAGTGATCAACCCATCATTACATGTAAAATTTGAAATTGTTTAACATTATGATTTTAAACTCAAATGAGAATCTAAATTATCAAATCCTAGGCTTCTTGCAAGCTAAGGTAGCTTTCGCCTTTTGATATTCCTCCCATTCCTTAGCTCGAGATTCTCATTCTTTAACATCGGTCATGACCTCTTCAGGGACGCAGGGTTCCACTCCAGGCATGCTTGGAATAATATATTTTGGGACATATTCCTCTATAGGATCCGGTACAATGCTCAATGGGACATATGGCTTGATATCAATTGGACGCTTATTTTCTATCCATTTGATATATTCTTTGGAGGCCATGCAAATCTTCATATCTTCTTCCAAGCTTTTTGGCCACTCGATTATTTGTTCAAGTAAATTATCCAAAGATAGGATGATCATGTGAATTTTGGCTTGAAGGTTATTCTTCTCCTCTTCGGGTATAGCTCCACTTGGGATGTCAAAGGTGAACTCTTCAGGATTCTATATCAGTGGAACTTGTTGAAATATCCCGAATTATCTAATAACCCTTAGAGGGCAATAAGCTGCTCCTCCACTCAAACCAAGCAACGGTACTGCATTCCCTTCTCGGCTTGTAATTTTTGCCTTGTCAATCTTTTGCCAATTGATTTGCCATTGGGTTAGATCAGGAGTTAGGGCTCTAATGAAATTGGCTCAATCTAAGAAAGATTGTTTGGGTAATTTGCTTTAGAGACGAATATATCGTTCAATTGCATTTATCGCTAGACAAATTTCACGAATTGTCATGAAACGGTACCATGGTCGAATGTGTGAGATGAACTATAATGACAAAATATCAGTAGAAGCTTGAAAGATACCCCTCCCATGATTTTGGCATGTGTTTAAGGAAATGATAGTTTGGGCAATAAGTATATTAGAAAAGTCCCACTTAAGACATGTTTGTCTTGCGATCACAATGACTAAAGGGTATAATCCCGTTTTAGACACGGGGAATAGAATAAAGCCAAAGAAAGCTAGAATGAATACCTGAGCTGAAGTGTTTCCTATTTCCCTAGGAAGTTTCGAAAAGTTGACTACTAGGAAAGATAATGGAAATCTATCAATATTTGATTTGATTAGCTTTTCAATTTTGAAAGTTCTGAGGTTAAGGAATTCAGCTAGAAGGCTCACGGGATTAAGTCCAACAGGTGGCTTTACGATCCTAGGCTTAAAATTAATTCTAATGGTGGTTTGATATTCCTCTAATGTTGGTTCCAATTCATGTTCTCCAAGTTGGAATGTGGAGGTGGAAATCTCCCAAAAATGTGCCAAAACTTGGACTAAGCTGACTTGATATTCTACATGCATGAGCTTGAGAAGGTATTTAAGCCTTTCTCGGACATAAGTTTGGTTGTTCTTGAACATGTCTTTCTACCAAGCAACGAGCTCCTTCCGAGGAATGAGAATTATTTGGATGTTTAGTTTTCCCATTGAGTCTAATTATGTAAAAAGATCTGTCATTAATCACAATGAATTACGAATCAATGTTAATGCCTCCATTTCAATCATATGTCCTTTTGAGGTAAGACAGAGGTAAAATACACTTACATGTCTAGAAAGTAATGCAAATACCACTTTGAGTCCATTTAGACCTTAAAAGAGCATATACTTGAAATCATGGACGAATTTAATGTGTGATGTAAATGCCTATTTTGTCATACTCCATTTAGACCATAAAGTCCTAAACTATGGTTTACAACTTCGAATATATTGAAATGAACAAATAAATACTTGAATTACATGGAAAATCCGCTATGGACCTATACATTTCATCTAAAAAATGAAAGAATGGTTAAGTAAAGTATGACGTCCTAATCACGCATTCTAATATGAAAGGGCATTTAGACCAAACATTGAATGTCATTTAGGCATTTTTTGAAAATGTGCCAACTAACTTGCATAATTGTAAAAGAATGGAATGGAACAACACTTGTTTACCAGAACGTTTCTGTTTGATTTGATGTAAACCAACCACAAAGACAAGTGAGTGCAACCAATGAAGTTTTGACACCTAAAATGGTAGGATATGCTAAAGGCTTAAGTTTACCACCTTAATGGATAAGGGTTTCCATTCCAATAGGCAATTGAGCTAAAATAATGGAATATTATTCCACCCCGATGATCGGTATTGCATTTAAATGATCACATGAGCAATTGGCTCATAGTTTCGCCTAAACACATACCTCCTAAGGGTAATCCTAAATGTAGCCGGGGTTCAGCCACGGGTGGTGTGTGTTAATAGTATAGTGTTAAAGCAATTTAAAGACATGCATAGCAATTAATGACCAAACAACACTTCTAAAATTTATTCAAACCACATTTAATTGCAACAACCTCCTGTAAAATAAGGATTAGCAAAGACTACACTACTTATAATACCTATCTGTAAAACCATTTAACACTATCGTTAATAGGACATATCTGAGATCCTTGCAAGCACAAAACACAAGCGTATCATTCTATCTAGGCCTGGATCCACTTAAAAAGGTATATCCCCAGTGAAGTCACCAAGCTTGTCGCGCCGCGCTTTTTTGGGACTTTCGGGATTTATGTGCTAAGGAGGTATTTCCGTGTAATGATCTCTCCCAGACCATATCTTACGTGACAACGGATGGTAATTTCCTATTTGATCTAAGTTTTTGATTTTGGAGTCACTACTAGTCATTATTGGTAAGTAAACTAGAAACCTAATCGGGGTATAGGAGAAATACCACGATTCTACGAACTAGAGATTTTCAATACGGGGACTTGGTTACGCTAATGATCCCGAATGAGGATCCCTAATGCCCTTTTGGTACCTAAAAACGATACGATGTCTAACGTATCATACAAGTTTTCGAGACTTACCCACTAATCCTATCCATTCTAATCGCAGGGAAAAATCAATCAAGAATTAAATGTGCAATCAATGTAAATCAAATCAATCAATCCTAAATTGTCTCTAACGATGAAAATCAATCAAAATATACAAATCCTAATGAAGCTCTAAAGGCTTGTTTATTTAATGCTTTGTGTCATTTTAGGGTTTTTTAGAGGTTACAACCCATGAATTTGAGATTTTCTAAAATGCCACTTAAGCACTTTCAAAAATTCAAATTTCACTTTCTAAGGTTGGCTATAGTGTTTTTGAATTATTTTGTGAATTTTTGAAATTTTTGATTTTTTTCGGAAATTGAATTTCTGAGAATTTCATTAACCAAGAATTGATTTTTATGATTTTCTGAAAATTTTTATGAATTTTCCAATTTTCCAATTTTTTATATTTTCTAATTTTTTTTATATTTTATATTTGTATTTTTTGAATTTTTATGAATTTTTTGAAAAATTTTGAATTTTCATGTTTTCTCGAAATTTTTTTTGTTTTCCAGAATTTTTGAATTTTTTTTATTGATTCTTATTGATTTTTTAATTTTTTTAGATTTTTTATTTATTTATTAAAATTCCCGCTGAAGTGGTGAACTGGACTAGCTCAGCTCAACCTGGTTCAGCTTGGTTGAACCGAGCCTCGCCGGTGCCGGTGCCGGCGCCAGTCGTCTTCCCCGACGAACACAACACCAAAACGGCACCGTTTTGCCCTATGCTCATTAAGGCATTTGGTCGAACGCCTAATGTGCACAATTCCAGTTCTAAGTTCTCGAGGCCGCGAGTTTAAGCTCGTCACCGACGAGTTTCCGACGACCTTTTTGCTTGATTTTTGATCTTGTTTCCTCTTTATAATATCGACTATTAACCTTAACCTATGACCTTGCCGTTGGACCTTTGTCGGCCAGCGAAAAACCGATTAGAATAACCTAACCTAACACTGACCTAAACTAACATTTTTGGCCTTCAGATCATCACACGACACACCCTAGCCATTTCTAATGTTTTAAACATTCATTAGAACATCAAGCAAGTTTGGAAATCACTAACTTGGGTGGCCATTGACCATAAATATACTCTGATGAGGTCTGAGAAGATCCGGCGTGAGTTTCATGTTGGCCGACTCAGTTTATGCAATTTCAACCATTCAAAATGGAATAAACAATAAAACTTGTGATTATAAACAAGTTTCAAACACTCAAAACCTCAAAATCAAAGAGATAATCGCATAATTAACAGGATTAAACTCAATCGTGTTCTGAAATTTTTTGTAAAAAATTGAGGTTACGAACGAAGTTTACCTGTTTCATTCAAGGCTTAGATGGAATCGGTGAGCTATTCCACGTCTGTAGAGCTATTCCTCGACACTTAGGCTTCCAGTAGGTGGTCTCAGATTCGCCGAAGGAGCTTTGGACGTGCTGGCCGTTCGTAGTTTTCAAGCGGTGATAATCAACCTCAATACTGGATTTCTAGGTGTAGAGATCCACGATCGGCATCGATTTGCTGACATTTTCTGTTGGGAGAACACCGATCACTTGACCCACGAGACCTCAACACATCTTTGTTTCTCAATCTCTCTCATTCTTGCTCTCTAGAGTTCGCTCTCTCTCTCTCTTCGGCAATTTGTTGAACATCTTCTCCTCAATGATCAAGCTTTTTCAGCTTTTTTGTTCATCAGTTTCCCACCCAAAATCAGTTGCCACCGCCTTCCAATCGGTTGTAACCGATCTTCGACGATAGTTGTAGATTATCCAGTTGTCATTGGAATCAAACATGTGTTTATTTGATTGGATTGAGTCGGTGAAGTGGGGGGGTCAAAGATATTTCTGGCTTTATTGCACGTTTTGGGTGAGTCTGGCGAAGAAGATAGGCTTCTGAATCGGGTCAAGTTGACTTGATTGACCTAGAAAACCCGGTTTTGTCTAAATTTGCAAATTAAGTTCGATTTTGACCCAATTTTCAAAATTAAATCCCAAAATTGAATTCTTCATCACGTTTTGAACCACAATATGTGATTTTCCACAATTTTTGTCAAAATCATGTCCAAGATTTTTAAATTTTTGTATTTGGGTTATCAAGGTTTTATTCAATTCGATATCTTAATAACCTGATTAGACAAAATTGGTGTCAAAATTGAATTAACCACATATGATTAACCCTAAAAATGATTGTTTCATGGTTCGACAATTTTGTATTGGGCATGGTTCCCAATTTGGACTCAAAATTTCTAATTTTTAATTGAATTTTTGGGGATTTCTGATTTCTTTGAAAAAATTGTGCAATTGGATTGACCATTATATAATTCAAGGTCCCAGCATAATTTGTTATGAAGGCACTATGACTTAAAAATGACTAGAAAAGATTTAATTGCATTTTGGGTTCAATTTGGGTTTGATTTTGCCCAATTTTGGGAAAAAACACATACCCAATTCAGATTTTTAAAATTGATGATGCATTAATGAAATTGGATTTAAAATAAGACTAATGACTATTTTTTATAGAATTTTCTGATTCCATTTGCTATTTTTCTTGATTTTCTCACTTATTTTGAATAAAAGAAATTGAAGGAAAATGCAGGAAAATGCTAAAAAATTTATTTTTGGTTTAGAAATAGGTTTCTAGGCTTGGCCAAGATTCCTAGTCCTAATTTTGAGATTTTTGAAAATACGAAAAAAAATGTGCTAAAAGACATGTGTCAACATTATGTACTAATACTGTTTCATCGAGAGTGGCCTCGAACGAAAAATCTTTCATCGAATGGGAAGATCTTCAGTTTTTTATGAATAACCGGATCTTGTGTCATTTCGGAAAGGAAGCGATGAAATCTATGCTAATGGCGAACGAAAGTAAAAGGACAAAAGATAAATTGTGCGATAAAAGGTAAATTAACGATAGCAATTGAATGAACAAAGTTACAAAAGGTATGTGTTATGCAATTAATTTGGCAAAATTTCCCTTCAATGATTGCCTCAAAGCTATTTATAGCTAACACTGATGAATCAATTTATAGCTAACACTGAGCGGTTATCGTCTTGATTTTGGATTGTTCGACTTCCTTCCCGATTACTGCTCCTTTTATTTTGCAGTATTGTCGGCATTAGATGTTGTAACCGCTCTTTATCCTTATCCCGTAGTCCCGAGCGGTTACTAGTGTCAAGTTTTCGATATTCCGTGTAGTGAGCGTTGTACGACTTCCTTACCTAGTCTACTATTTAGCGATTTGGGCCTAATGTATTCTTTCTTTCTTCTAACCCAATCAGTTAAATTTGAGTACCAAAAAATACCCTCTTTAAAAGAGTTAAATTATTTTTAATTATTTTAATGTGGTTTGATGATTATACCGGCTAATACTTATCCTCTGAATTCGTGATATTCGTCTTTTCAGCTCTCCAAATCTTTTCTTGCAGTCCGAGATCTTTTAGGGCTTCAATCCCAAGCGCCTTTTAAACTCCTCTCGACTCTATTGACAGATGCTCCAAGATCGAATTTTTATCTTTCTGCCTTGTCATCTTCGATTCTTCTTCTTCTTCCCTGGTCCTACCATGTCTTCTTCTTCTACACCTGACTTTTTGACCTACCTGGGCCCTTTCAAACAGCTTCAATCACTAGCGTATGCGAACAACGTCTTCTTGTCGCTACAAAACTGGCCTTCGGAAGCTAGCGGTGAGATCGTTTTGGGTCTGTGTCTTCGGACACCATGCCTTCCTCCTTTTCTTTTCAGCTGCTTTCCTCGATATGTTGCCGAGCTTCTTCCATTTCAAAAAGAGCAAATTATGGACTATGTCTGGACGACTACATCCCAGAGGCTCAGGTCGTTCTTTCCCTTTAACCCTATCTTCTTTGAATGGTATAACAGGCTCGAGCCTGCTATGGAAGAGCTATGGTAAAAAGCTAAGGTCGACGAGGCCCTTGAGCTTTGTACCTTCGATTGGAAACTGAACCCTAGACTTTTAGGCGCTCTTGTTTGTCTCTGTTCCCCATCTACTAACAGTTTCTTTCTTCAATCGGGTCCCATGTCGGTAACCCTTCTTGATGTTTACGCCATTTCCGGGTTAACTCCTTCGGGAGAGGATCCAACCTGTTTGACTCCGCTTCTTATCCGGATTTCCTCAAAGAGGGTGAGCCTTCATATGCTCGTGTTCTGAGTGACTATACCTCTCGGAAGGGGGACATCGAAGAAGAAGAACATGTCGCCTTCCTTATCTACTAATTATCCAAATCCCTCTTTTTCCATCCTTAGATTCTGTTGGCAAAAGAACTAAGAGGTCTAGCCTTTCACTTATCGAAGGGTAGATCGATCGCCATGGGGTGTTTAGCCTTGGCTGTCCTTTACCAAGGTTTGGGTTTTGTAACTGCTTCTATGGGTGAGTCGACTTCGGGGATTTTCTATGGTCCCTTCTAGATTCTCCAAGCTTGGATTCGCCTATATTTCCCATCTTTATTTTCTAAGTCTCGAATCTCGCTTCCACCCGGAAATAAGGCTAGACCTTATCTTCCAAACAGCACCGGAGCTCGACTGTTAAGCTTTCGTCTGTGTCCCATTCCCGATGGAATCGCTGCGTTCAAGTATTATCTCCACTGGTTTTACCAATTCTCTTTGAGCGACAGTGACTTCTGCCTACTTTCTTCTCTGGATTTTCAAGATATGTTTTCTTTCCCTCGTTCCAAAGACACCTAATGATTCTGGATTCCCATTTTAGTGGCCTTCGATTTGGCATTGAGACTGTCCCTCAAAGGAAAACTGAAATCTGGGGTTGAGGTATACTCCCCTCAATACTGTGCTCGGCAATTTGGGTTGACACATGGTATTCCGATTCTTGCCCCCTATTCCATGGACTTCCCTTTTAATGAAAAGCGTCTGTTAGCGATCACCAAAACCTCTAACCCTTTCATTTGCTGCCGCCAGATCATTGCGGAAGTATCGAAGAATCTCATGGTAAAGTCATTCGCACCGGCCCGAGTACTCTTGAAAGCTTCAAGAACTGGTGGAATGGCTATCGGGATGCCCTTTTTGCTTCTGAAGTTGATGATATAATTGACAAGGTCACTGGTTGAGGCTCTCTCTCCAAGGCTCCCGAGACTTCTCCGCGATCGCAAGCTTCTCCTCCCCGTAGGAAACTGAAGAAGGCCCTAAATCCTGGTATTCATTTTTCTTTCTTCATGATAATTCCTTTAGAAGATCTGCATTTCACCCTCTAACTTTTCCTTCTTAGAAGATTCCGAACGTGTTGTCGCTTCTAGGACCAGGATACGTACGTCAAGGTCTACCTCCGAAGTGTCGAAGGCCCTTGCTTTGTCCACTTGCTCTTCCTTCGCTCCCGATGTCATTGAAGTCGCGGCACCAGCCCTCACTCCTGTCGATATCCTATCATCACCAAATTCTTATCAGCTCCAATTGACGCTCCCTTGGTGGCTCCTACTCCTTGTGTCACAGAGCCAGTTTCCCACCTGCCGAGGATGCAGGTGATACCGCAAAATTTAATGATTTATTCGGCGATTAAGTAGTCGATGGATCATAGTCTAGTCTCATCCAGAGCAGGACTGCTGAAGGCCCAATTTCGAGTGTCTCCTATTTCATCAACACCTGATTCTCCTCGGGGTTTAGTTGAGCTTTCCGCATCTCCTAAAAGTGATGTGCCAGTTCCAAGTGCAGAATCTGATCTTTCACCTGTTGTACTGATGACTTTAAAGCGTCTCCATCTACCGTACCGACCATCTCTACTATGGCATTATCCGATCCTATGGTGAGTTTCACGTTGGAAGTAGATCTTTTCTCATTTTCCTTGATGCATGGTTCATTTCAATACTCAGTCACTCGCTGGTTTCAGCATTCTTGCCGTAGACCTGCTTCTTTCATTGCTAGATCAACTTCTAAGCTTGATCCTAGTGGAGTTGCACTCCCACTTCTTGAAGACATTGCTAATGCCACTAGGACTCACATGTCACTGCACACTCACATTTGCAGAAAATTGGGCTTCTACTTAAATGAAGGAATCCTGAACTTATGCGAAGAACAAGCATTTCGCTGTCTCTGCATCTCAGGAAAGATTTTAATCTCTTTTCATTAGCTCGAAATACTTCTCTTTGTCATGCAATGATTTGCTTCTCATGTGAGTATGAAGCTATTATCAGAATAGGGCATTCTTTCATAATTCTTTTATCTCATACGATTACATATTGTGTCACGTCCCCTTCTTCGGTCGTTGAGATGCGACGTCTCAGTGTTGAGGAAAACTTCTATTAATTTTGAAATTGACAAAACCTTTCAAGTTATTATAAGTTTGATACTTATTCTGAAGTAATTTATTCCAGGTATATTCTAGAAGCTCAGAAGGAAATTAGTCAGACTTTACAAGTTGTCATATACCTTATTGAAGACCCACATAATCTCAGTTCTGAAATTCAGACGCAGAAGTTTTTCAGATGCAGACACAGAAGTTTTTTAGATGCAGACGTAGAAATTTTTCAGATGCAAACGTAAAAGTTTTTCAGATGCAGACACAGAATGCAGAACCAAACATAACAGCTAGTGATCCGGTATGGATTTCACAAAAGGAAAGCTTTGATATCAATCTAAATCAAATTGATTAACAATCAAAGATTACGACAAGCATGCATTACAACGGATAAAGCTCTACTTATGGAAATCAAGATTCTGATTGTATGGGCGACCAGAATCATTGGGATTCAAATCTGTCATCCAACGGCTACTCAATCTTTATTTTACAAATCTGTCCAAAGTGAAGATTGGAAGATGATCATCTAATAGCTGTCCAACGGCTAGTGTGGAAATAGATGAGTATTTAAGGAGATCAACGAGCAGTAGAAGGAAGAACAGAACTCAGAATCAACAAGTCTAAAATCTGAGCATACTCCAATTCAATCTCTTGTCTTTCGTGAGCTTAAAACGTGTATTCATTTGAGAGGTGTAAACAGTGTTATAAGTGTGCTTAGGTGTGAGATAATGTGATCTATCAGCTTGGTATAAGCAGCACCAGCTTCGGGGAGAAGTGTTTGAGTTTAAACAGCACAACTTGTTGTAACTTCTCATTGATTTGATTAGTGGAATTCAGCCAGTAGGCTGTAGCGTGGGAGAGTGGACGTAGGCTTGCTTTAAGCTGAACCACTATAAATTTGTGTGCAGTTTTTTTTATCTCTATTCTATTACTTTGCACACTGCACATCAAGAGCACTGTCTATATAAAGTATTTTGAATCTGAATTTTATTCAGACTCAACTGTGCTCATTCATTTTCGCATAAATTATTTAAAATCACCTATTCACCCCCATCTAGGTGATCCTTGCTAGATACTTCAATTGGTATCAGAGCAGGTTGCTCGTTTATAGAAGTGTTTTACTTCTGAGTTAACGATCTATATGGCTAGCTATGGTGATCCAGGTCTCATTGAAGGTCAAAGTAACAACATACCATCATATTTCAATAGCAAGGAATACAGTATCTGGAAGAATAAAATGAAGGTATTCATTAAGTCAATTGATCACATGCAATGGGATGTCATCATCAGATGAGTCAAGCCAAAATCTTCTGATTCAAAAGAAAATGCATATGTAAGCAAATCAGAAGATCCTCATTTATCTCAAACTGAGATATCCAAAAGAGAAACCTTATATTCCAAAGCAATTTATTCTTTATATTGTGCTTTATCTCCTATTGAATATAAAAAAATTACTGCTTGTGAATCAGCTAAGGAAATCTAGGATACGTTTCACATTACTTATGAAGGAACAGATCGAGCCAAGGAAATTCAAATCAATCTTTTACTTGGCCAATATGAATCCTTCAAAATGAAGCCTGAAGAATCAATTACTGACATGTATGACAGGTTTATTGATATAGTAAACGGTCTTGCATATCAAGGACAAGCAGTTCCAGATGTAATGAAAGTCAACAAATTATTGAGAGGACTCATAATGAAGTGGGATAATATCAAAACATCTCTTCGAGAGACACAAAGGATCAAGCATCTATCAGTGAATGAGTTAATTGGAACTCTGCAATCATATGAGATTGAACATCGGAATGAGGAGAAAGAATCCAGAGGTAATAAGTCAATTGCATTAAAAACTAACATTGATTCTGATGCAGATTCTGAAAATGAAGACGCTAACGATAAAGAATTAGCTCTCTTCATAAAAAAGTATAAGAAGATGAAGATCAGAGAAAGAAACCTCAAAGGAAAGAAGCGGTTTGAGAAAAAGGAGTCTATCGATGAAATAGAAAAATCAAAGGATGTAATATGCTTTCACTGTAGGAAACATGGACATATCAAGCCTAACTGTCCACTTTTGAAAAAGAAGACCAAATTTGACAAAGTAAAGAAGGCCTTAAAGGCAAAAACTTGGAGTGACACAGAGTGCGAAGATAGTGACAACGATATCTCGAATTTCTGTCTAATGTCAAAGTCAGATTCAGACTCAGATTCTGATTCTGATACCAAAGTGGAAATCGAGGTAAAGCATTCTGAAATGCTTATTGAAATATCGAATTACATTGATGATCTATGTTTTGAATTTAAAGCTGCTCTTAAAAGAATCTCTTCTCTGAAAGAGGAAATTTCATCACTGAGGCAACAAGAAATTTCACAAAAAGAGAAAAACGATTTCTTACAAAAGGAATTTCAACAAATCAAGGAAAGTCAAGATTTTCTTTCCAATAAAAATGCTGCTTTGAAACATGAAGTTGCAGAAATTACTTCCAAGTTTTCAAAAGGATCAGAAACCTTGAAGCATATTCTTTCCATCCAAATTCCGTACTATAACAAATCTGGTCTCGGATTTGTGAAGAAAAGTGATAACTTGATTGATTTTCCAAAAGTCAATGAGAGAATAAGACAAAGACCTCTTTGACAAGTTTATAGAAATCATTTCAAAAGGAATTTTGTAAAACCTGTAGGCCAAAGTGCTCTCAGATGCTCAAAATGTGGAGACCTACAACATTTTGAGAATAAATATCCTAAGGTCTGGAGACCTGTTTGAAGAGATTTTGTTAAGACAGCTTATACTAATTCTCAAGGACTCAAACAAGTCTGGGTACCAAAGAAAACTTGAGATGTTATATTTTTTGCAGGTTACCACAAAAAAAAAAAAGTGGTACCTAGACAGTGGATGCTCAAGACATATGACAGGAGATCCAAACATATTCATTGATCTATAAAGTCTGAATGGTGGAAAAGTTTCCTTTGGAGGAAATACCAAAGGAAAAATCATTGGCAAAGGAACAATTGAAATATGAGGACTTACAATCAATGATGTCTCATTGATAAAAGGATTCAACTATAACCTGTTAAGCATCAGCCAACTATGTGATACAGGTTTCAGAATCAACTTTCAAGAAGATACATGCTCAGGAACAAGCAAAGATTCTTCTCAAACATTCATGGGAAGAAGACATGGCAACATTTATCTTCTAGATGTCAATCTAAGCTCCACTCATTGCTTAATCTCAATCAAAGAGGATGAAGATCTATGGCACAGAAGATTGTGGCATATCAGCATGAAACAAATTTCAAAAATCTCAAACAAGAAACTGGTTCGAGATTTGCCAGATTTAAAATACAAGAAAACAGAATTATGCAATGCATGCACTCTAGGAAAATAAGTAAGGAGTTCTTTTAAATCTATACATCATGTTTTTACTGATCGTGCATTGCAGCTTCTTCATATGGATCTATTTGAACCAACTAGGACACAAAGTATTTGTGGTAAGAAGTATTGTCTAGTTATTGTTGATGACTTTACAAAATTTACTTGAGTGTTCTTTCTTGCTCATAAAAATGAAGCATTTTCATATTTTTTGCAAAAAGAGTTCAAAATAAAAAGGGCTATACCATTTCCTGCATTAAAACTGATCATGGAGGAGAATTTGAAAATCAAAATTTTTCAGATTTTTGTGAGGAAAATGGTTTTCAACACAATTTTTCTACTCCATATATACCAGAACAAAATGGTGTTGTGGAAAAGAAAAATCGTTCATTGCAAGAAATGGCCAGAACTTTGTTGATTGAAAGCAAGATTCCTTTCTATTTCTTGGCAGATGTAATTTTTACAGCATATTATATCATTAACAGAGCTTTTCTCAGATCTATTCTTGAGAAAATCCCCTATGAGCTTTATAAAGGTAGAAAGCCAGTATTTCATATTTTAGAGTATCTGGTTGTAAATGCTTTATTCTAAAAAAATCCAAATGACCATACTGACAAGTTTGATGAGAAAGCAGATGAATGACTCTTTCTTGGATATTCGACCACAAGTAAAGCATACAGAGTCTTCAACAAGAAATCTCATACTATGGAAGAAACAATGAATGTTAAGTTTGAAGAAAATATTTAAACTCACAAAGATGAATCTGAACCATCTTCCTACGTTCAAGGATCATCATAAGCTCAACAAGAATTTCCAGATATTGTCAAACATATAGAAGGAATAAAAGAAGATGCAACCCAGACTTAATCAGAACCCTCAGAGTTTGATATTATTCAAAAAGAAAAATTTGACAGAAACTGTAAACATAAATCCAGTCATCTAAAGAACCTCATCATTGGAGAGATAGAAGACGGTATCAAGACTCGATCTAAGTACAAGGAGAACATCAGCAACTTGGCATTGATATCAGAAATAGAACCAAAAGAAGTTGGTAAAGTATTATCAGATAAAAGCTGTATTGAAGTTATGCAGGAAGAACTTCAGCAGTTCAGAATCAATCAAGTATGAGAGCTTGTGCCAAGACCTAAAAACCATCAAGTCATTGGAACGAAATGGATCTTCAGAAACAAACTGAATGACAAAGGGAAAGTTATAAGAAACAAAGCAAGACTGGTAGCAAAAGGCTATTCTCAAGAAGAAGGCATAGATTATGATGAAACATATGCACCAGTTGCCAGGTTAGAAGCCATTAGGCTACTATTAGCTTATGCTTGTTTTCATAACTTTAAATTGTTTCAGATGGATGTGAAGAGTGTCTTCCTAAATGGATATATCAAAGAAGAAGTTTATGTAGAACAACCACCTGATTTCGAAGAATCAAAGAAGACTGACTATGTCTACAAACTCAAAAAGGCTCTCTACGGTCTGAAACAAGCACCCTATACTTGGTATGAACGGTTAAGTAACTTCTTTTCTCTAAAATGATTTCACAAAAGGTAAGGTTGATACAACCTTGTTCATTAAGAAAAAGAGTAAGGATTTTCTGCTTGTTCAGATTTATGTTGATGATATAATCTTTGGATCCTCTAACGAATTGTTTTGCAAGGAATTTTCTAATATTATGCAGAATGAGTTCGAGATTAGTATGATGAGAGAATTAACATTCTTTCTTAGCCTACAAGTGAAACAGACCAAAAATAGTACATTCATTTGTCAAGAAAAGTATGCCAATGATATTGTCAAGAAATTTGGATTGCAAAATTACAAGAAAATAGACATTCTCATGTCTCATTCATTCAAATTGGACAGAGATGAAAATGGTAAAAATGTTGATCAGAAGGTATACAAAAAGCATGATAGGTTCTTTATTGTATCTTACTGCATCAAGACCTGACATACTTTTCAGTGTGTGTATGTGTGCAAGATTTCAATCAGACCCAAAGGAATCTCATTTATCAACAGTTAAGAAGATAATCAAGTATATTAGAACTTATCCAATGCTAGGTTTTTGGTATTCCAAAGATTTAGTTTTTACTCTTACTGGATATTCTGATGCTGACTTAGCTGGATGTAAAGTAGAAAGGAAAAGTACTACAAGTACATGTCAACTGCTTGGGAATATACTGGTATCATGGTACTCAAAGAAGTAAAATACAGTTGCACTTTCCACAGCAGAAGCAGAATATGTAACTTTGGGAAGTTGTTGCGCACAAATTCTATGGATGAAGTAACAGTTATAAGACTTTGCTATTGAAGAATCAAATATTGCAATTAAGTGTGACAACACAAGCGCAATCAATTTGACAAAGAACCCCATTTTTCATTCTTGAGCTAAGCATATTGAAATCAAGCATCATTTTATTCGAGATCATGTTCAAAATGGTGATGTGAATATTCAATTCATTGATTCTAAGAATCAATTAGCTGATATATTCACAAAACCTCTTGATAAATCTTCATTTGAATTCATAAGAAATAAACTATGCATTGTGTATCCATTTTAGTGAATCATCTGTTAGACATGAACTCTTCAGACTTAAATTCTCAGTCTGAATGTCCTTCTCAGACTCTAAAGAAATGTACGTTCATATTTCAAATTTTGGCGGGTATATTTTTGGTAAGATATTATCATATTTATCGTGTTGGAAGCAAATCAGGTACATATCCTAATTTATTTGATAAATTGTGCATAATATATTATCTTGATATTATCATGTTCCTTTTTGCTTAAAAAGCAATACTTATTCGAGATTACCTTTTTATACTTTCTAAAAAAAAATACTTTTCTTTTCCAAAAGCCTTGCTTCTCTTTTATAAACCTGTTCGACTTTTATCAAAATCTTATCAGTTCGTATTTCATCCTTAAGACTCTTCCGATATTCAGAGCCCATATTCATCTTCCTTCTCCAAAGTTCGAAACTTTTTGCCTAAAAAAGTGTTTACAATGCCTTTCAAGAGAAGATCTTCACGTATTCTCAACCAAGACTCCAAATCTACTGTACTGGCGGAACATTTGGAGATTTCAGATACAGATTTAGATCATCATGAAGTCCCTTCCGAAGCGACACCACCCAAGCGTTCATCATCGTCTAGTAAAACTAATTTTCGTTTCCGGAGTATCAAATTTGTGTGGGAAACTTATCAAAAGTTGAAAAGGTGCAATGCTTCAATGTCTGTTCTTCATGAATGTCTGAGAGACAATGATCTTTACTCTGAAGAACATCTTGTGCAAAGTTATACTCTCTTTTGCTCTAAACATGAAGCAGTTTCAGCGAGCTCTACACTAAAAGAATCATCTTCCAGCAAGGGTAAAGAAAAAGTCGGAGAAACCTCTAATTTTTCTAAAAAGAAATCTATTCCTATAAGCCCTAAGACCGTAAGTGCCTCAAAATTTGTTGTTCCCGATGATGATGCTCGATTTTTTGATACTTTTGAGATGAATGTGAGAATAGCATCTGGCTTACCTGGTACAAGAGGATTATTCATAAGCACTGAGCATAATATGTTCTATAAGATGTTACTTGCAAGAGGAGTCATGAACCACAAAATAGTGGATTTTAATTACCTAGAGAAGGCAGAGATTTCCGTAGAGCATCTTTTCCAGAAATTAGGGATTTATGAATTTTGCCTTCAATCTGCCAATGTTCATGCTGAATTAACTACCTACTTCTATTCTAATCTTTCAATTCCGTCACCAAATTAGATTCAATTCACTGTTGGTGATAAGAAGTTTGACTTACATGCGAATGAGTTGGCTAAGATAATTGGAGCAAAACATTCCAAGTTTACTCATTTGACAGTAAATCTTGAAGATGCTTTCAGGGTAACTTCTGAAAATCCATATTTTGTTCAAAATTCTAAGAAACATCTTTCCTACTTTAACTTGTCCAAACGATCTGTGATCTTGCATAAGATCATTATCAACTGCTTGAAACCCAAGGCAGCCTCTAAAACTGACATCTCCAAATCAGAAATCAAACTCATTTAGGCCATTTTGAAAGGTCAATTCTTTTCTCTTCCTCATATCATTATCTTCCATATGTATTGAGTATTGCAAAAGGACAAGGGACAGTTACCATATGGTGCATTAATTTCTCGCATATTCATGTTCTTAAACATATTTATTCATGATGATTTGCGAAAGACTCTTATTCCCTGTATGTATGTTAGAGAAATGATGCTCTCCAAATTGAAGCTATTTAAAGGTATCAGGGAAATAGTAAGAGGAAAAGAAGTTCAGCAGTCGGAGGTAAAATCTGCTGGAAAGTCAAGAGAAATAGGGCAAAAGAAACCATCTAGTCCAGTCAGCAAGAAGCCTGACTCTCATATCCTAATCAAAGTGTACAGAAAGAAAAGAAAAATTCTTTGGCATGATGTAAGTGATGAAGCAGAAGACCACTTTGAAATAAGACACACTGCATAACTAATTCATGAAGATCCTGTAGCTTTTAAAGACCAAGCACCTGCTCAGGGGGAGAATCAACCAGAATCAGTCACAAGGTATGATCAGTCTGCACAAGAAAATGTCCAGGAACAGCCTTCTAATAATGAAACTATTCTATCTCTTCTGCTCGAGATTAAGGAAAAGCAAGCTGCTCTTGAATAAGATTTGAAGAATCTATATCACATTGTTGAGGAAAACTCCAAAACTCAGAATTTTCAGGCAGCTATGGATAAAACAGAACTTGAAAAGGCTATTACTCTGTGTTCAACCAACATGGATAAAGCAGTGGGAGAATGCACCTTCAAGATAGAAGAAGCTGTTTCCATTCTGGAAAATTTTCAACTGATTCGCACCCCTTCTAAAAAATAACCTGTTTTCTCTCCAAAATTATCTCATTTTCTTCTTGGTCTGTAATTTCAATAACATTTAGACTGGTTGATAGTTTAATATCATTGATCTATTCTCTCTATTTTTTTTGCTGATGACAAAAATGGGGAGAAATATATGCAGATATACTTATGTCAATATGCAGGATCATATGCAGGTGATCATATGCCGGTTACATACAAAAGAAGAAAAAGACACAGATATCAACAGAATTTGCTTTTTCAATTTCAATTTGTGGCTCAATGCGCTTAATATGCTTATTTACTTTCAAATCAATCTTAAATTAATTCAATCCGCAGGAAACTTTTGTTACCATCAAAAAGGGGGAGATTGTTGAGAAAAACTCCTATTAATTTTGAAGTTGACAAAACCTTCCAAGTTATTATAAGTCTGATAGTTATTCTGAACTAATTTATTCCATGTATATTCTAGAAGCTCATAAGGAAATTAGTCAGACTTTACAAGTTGTCATATACCTTATTAAAGACCCACATAATTTCAGTTCTGAAATTCAGACGCAGAAGTTTTTCAGATGCAGACGCAGAAATTCTTTAGATGTAGACGCGAAAGTTTTTCAGATGCAGACGTAGAAATTCTTCAGATGCAGACGCAGAAGTTCTTCAGATGCAGACGTTTTGAGAAGTTTTTCAGATGCAGACACAGAATGCAGAACCAAACATAACAGCTAGTGATTCGGTATGGATTTCACAAAAGGAAAGCTTTGATATCAATCTAAATCAAATTGATTGACAATCAAAGATTACGACAAGCATGCATTACACCGGATAAAGCTTTACTTATGGAAACCAAGATTCTGATTTTAAGGGCGACCAGAATCATTGGGATTCAAAATCTGTCATCCAACGACTACTCAATCCTTATTTTACAAATCTGTCCAAAGTGAAGATTGGAAGATGATCTTCTAATAGCTTTCCAATGGCTAGTGTGGAAATAGATGAGTATTTAAGGAGATCAACGAGCAGCAGAAGGAAGAATAGAATTCAGAATCAACAAGTCCAAAGTCTGAGCATACTCCAATTCAATCTCTTGTCTTTCGTGAGCTTAAAGCGTGTATTCATTTGAGATGTGTAAACAGTGTTATAAGTGTGCTTAGGTGTGAGATAGTGTGATCTATCAGGTTGGTATAAGCAGCACCAGCTTCGGGGAGAAGTGCTTGAATTTAAGCGGCACAACTTGCTATAACTTCTCATTAATTTGATTAGTGGAATCCAGCCAGTAGGCTGTAGTGTGAGAGAGTGGACGTAGGCTTGCTTTAAGTCGAACCACTATAAACTTGTGTGCAGTTTTTTTTTTTTATCTCTATTCTATTACTTTGCACACTGCACATCAGAAGCATTGTTTATATAAAGTGCTTTGAATCTGAATTTTATTCAGACTCAATTGTGTTCTTTCATTTCCGCATAAATTGTTTAAAATCACCTATTCACCCCCCTCTAGGTGATCCTTGCTAGCTACTTCACCCAGCACTCGTCGCCGACCCTTCATTTTATCTTTTTATTACGCATGCGGAAGATATCACAATAATCTCTGGACAACAACAAATAGGAATAGTCAGGAAAATAAATCACTACAGTCAAACAATACTATTTTGGTTTTCACTTGATTAATCCCCTGGGAACATTCTTATAAGCCCACTTCAGGCCCTACCACAAAAAAAAAGGCCAACAAAAAGATAATAGGCCGGGGTCAATCTACTCCACAAACAGGTCAAACCCAAAAAGCTAGCTTCCAGATATCCTGAACCAAACTGGGTGCATCAACATGCTAAGAACCTGAAAAAGGGTTAATAACAACAAATGAGACGAAAGTCTCAATAAGTTAACAGTTTAAGCCTTGTTTAAAAGGCCGACTCACATGGGGTCCTTAACCAGGCAATACGGCATCAACAACATCATTAAACAACCACATGCATCCTTATCTCGCCCTGGTATACTCGTTGATGAAATGAATATGTCACATACTCGAAGCATTTAAATAGATTTCCCATGAATCAATGTATCACAGGCACGCGTGTCTCAATTATAAGATAGAATCCACTTGAGCACATCCCATACTATGCTTAGCAGTTTCTACTACATAATTAGACACTATGCATCACTCGTATTCCAGTTATTACGCCTCCAAGGGGCCACTACACATCAAGCGATCTACAACAAGATGATAGTCTTCCGGAATAACTGAGCTCCATTCTGTCCCGTTGGGCACGGCTACGTCAAACGATTTACAGTAAGACGGCATTCCAACACGACAACATCAAACGATCTACAGTAAAATGGTATCCTGTAAGGAGTATCGAATCCGGTCTATGGCTACCACAAGGCATCAGGAATATCGACAATCCAGATAATCTCCAGGCATCCGATAAATTGAATATTGTCAAGTGATCTACAGCAAGACCTCGATAAATCAGGCATCGTTAAGCGATTTACAGCAAGACAGCTCCAACGTGTGACCACACGATCACACAAGCATTCTGGCTAATTATTATCTTTTCAATTAGCCCATGCGTCCATGAATAGTGCTCACACAATGCCGCATAACAAACCAAGTAGTCACGCATACAAATAGTTAATCAATTCTCGCAAGCTTCGATGCCAAACACATTTATCAATCACAAAGCATCACTATCATTTCTTGGCATAACCGAATAATAGTTTAATTCCAAAAATCTCATAAATTTTCTTGAAAACTTCCATTCAAATAATTTGTCACATAGACAAATTAAAACGATGATTCACAAAATAATCGCCACCATTCAAGCTAAAAATCATAATTTGAAATTAAAGATTTTTCGAAATAATAATAAATAAATTCGAAAATTAATTATTTTCTAATAATATATTAACATTTAAATCCGAACGTAATTTATTTTCAAAGATTCAAAAATATTTTTTCGAATCATAAACATTCAAATCATTTTCTAAATACGCCAACTTATATGGCGAAAACCAATATTGGCATCACAATTTGACGCTAGAAATTTTCCGAAAATCAAATATTATTATTTTTCAAAAATTAATTATTTAATAATAAAATATTAATATTTAAATCCGAAATTTATCATTTAATAATAAAATAATATTTAATTCCAAAATGAATTTATTTAATAAAAAATCAATAATAATAAAATAATTGAAAATTTATCATTAAAATAGCGATAACTTATCAACAAATACGCGATAACTTATCACGTAACTAATAATAACCTATTGAACCAAAATCGATAATCTATCACTAATCCTACTTAAACAATTAATAAATTAACCTAAACATAATCTAAACTACCCTAAACAAGTTTTAACACCCTAAACACGGGATTATGAGTTAACTTACTTGGCTAACGACGCTGTTAACATGAGGACAATGGCAGCGAACATTCGGCGAGTGACGCAACTCGCACTCGGCTGGAACAGGCCGGCAACGACTATTGCAGGCGACTGGGCAGAGTTGCTCGGTCAGGGGAGCGGTTGAGGTGGTGGCGGACGGAGCAATGGCGGCGGCCAGAACGGCAGCGCACGGTAACTGGACGAGGTGGAGCTGGACCAGCGAATAACGCTGTTGCGGCGGACCGACGACAGAAGGTCGTGGCAACGGATGATGGCACGGCTCGGACGGGGCGACAGCGGTGCGAGGCAGACGACGGGTGGTGGTTAGGCTGGTCGCCGGCGAGGAGCGGTCGGCGTCAGGCAGCAACAAGCAGAAACCAGAAGCAATCGGTGTCAGGGGGGAAAGGGAAGGAGGGAGAAGGAGAAGAGAAGGAGAAAAAGAAAAAGAAAGAGAAGAAAAGGAAGAGAGAGAGAGAGAGAGTTGGTGGGGCTGGTCAGACGCAAGGGGGGGAACCGACGGGAAAGAGGGGAGAAGAGAGAGAGAGAATGGTCACATCGCACTCAAGTGCGATCCGACGCCCACGATTCAAATCCGAAAACAATCCAACGGTCCCCGAAAATCTTGATTAATAAATTAGGATTTGGCCAACGGACACTAGATAAAACATACTACGAGGGAGGTCTACTAGTTCAAATCTGTACCCGGTCAAAAATTTACTTTTCACCTATCCCGAGTAATATCAAGGCTGGTTATAATAATATCAACACCGTCCAATTAAATTCGTCGCAAAACTCCGAAAAATTCGACACTAAGTTTGGGTTCTAAATAACGGTCAAATTCGATCGAATAAGATTCTAGTGAAATCTCAATTTTAAAACAATAACCGAGAGTGATCAGTTCTCTAACGAGATTTTATTATAAGCACACTGACGAATTACACGTTTTATAAATCCCAAAAATGGGTTGAAATTCGGAATGTCACATATTGAGCAGTAAGTTCACTGTCGTCTTTGTGGTAACAATGTTTATTGGGGAGGAATTGCTATTGGAAGTATTCAAGAAATTCAGCCGAGTAAATCACAAACAGTAACAATGCTGAGGCTTGAGCACCGTGCAACTACAAAACTTTTTCCAGATATCTCAATTGAATCAAAACCCAACAGCTGGAAGCACTCACAACAGTAAAAACCCACTCGGTTAGCTTTATACCATTTACGAGTACCCTTCTGCTACATAAACCTTGGGGGACCGCCGCCGGCGCTAGATCTATCTCGCCGGCAACCGTAGGCCATTGCCGGCGGCCGGCTCCGGCAATGGGTAAGTTAGTTTTTCTTTTTTAATAAATAAGATAATTCTCAAAGTCCATTTGCGAAAAATAATTCACCAAACACTATATTTTGGCCAAAGTAACTTTACAAAATATTTTTAGCAAATACCATTTACATTTCCTCAATGGGTTTTCACCCAAAGATATTTGCATTCCCCCAAGTAGCATTTTCAAAGTTGAACTAAACAGGGCCTATGCCTTGCAAGCTCCAAGGGACGGTTCATATGACAATGACATGATGATCTTCAATAAAATATGATGACAAATTTAGTAGATCGCCTCCAAGTAAAAAAATTGAAGAGCTTTGAACTAGTTATTGTTGCGGTGATGACAGTGACTTGAAAGAACTGCAATCAAAGCTCCATTAAGTCTATCCACAGGAAAAGTTACCAGTCTAATATGTAATGATATTGATAGTTCGACCAAAGAAAATTAATATGTAATGAAAGTGCATGCAAGAAACATAAAGTGAAAGAGGTGACAATGTAAATGTAAATGATATATAACACCTCTTTAATGTCCAGCCTTGTGTTTTTCATGTGCAATGGAACCGACAACTCTTAATGGATATTTTAAGAGATATGCCCATTGAAAGTCCAAATTCGAAATAATAGACGCCTGGGAAACTTATATATGATAAAAATTGCACGTTTAGAACTTGGAGAAAGATACACGTCTCACTTTCAATGCCCAAGGTAGAGTCTAAAAGCCAAACTAAAATTACCCAAAATCCTTCTGTAATTCGTGTCACTAACAACATTTCAAATGGGATCAAATTCACACATGTTAACTGTATTTTGTATCACGATAAAAATCACGATTTCAACATTAACTACCGAGCCAGGAGGAAGCTCTAACAAAGGACCGACACGAACTAGAGGTTCTATGTCCAGCAGAAGGAGAGGAACTTCTGGTAAAGCAGTTAAACCAAATCACAAGGT
Source organism: Syzygium aromaticum (assembly GCA_024500025.1). Taxonomy (NCBI): domain Eukaryota; kingdom Viridiplantae; phylum Streptophyta; class Magnoliopsida; order Myrtales; family Myrtaceae; genus Syzygium; species Syzygium aromaticum. The sequence goes on along the minus strand of CM044889.1, from coordinate 2,783,079 downwards.
GGTTGTTGCAGGGAACGGAGTTTAAATTGAATCTATCGGCACATATCATGAACAAAAAAGTACAAGCTACGTTCGCCTTAAAGCAAGTAAGACAAAGCCATGAATACCGTTAAGGATAAAGGTCCAGACAGAATCAGGAGGACAACATCTGAAGGAATAGTTAACCATTGTCCTTTGGGAATGACTACGTAACGTTCCGAATTTTGACCCATTTTTGAGATTTATAAAACGTGTAATTTATTAGTGTGCTTATAGTAAAATCTCGTTCGGGAGCTGATTACTCTCGGTTATTATTTTTAAAATTGAGATTTCGTTAGAATCGCACTCGATCGAATTTGGCCATTATTTAGAGCCCGAACTTCGGTGTCGAATTTTTTAGAGTTTCATGACGAATTTAATTGGACGGTGTCGATATTATTGTGGCCTACCTCGATATTGCCCGGGATAAGTGAAAAGTGAATTTTTGATCGGGTGCGGATTTGGACTGGTAGACCACCCTCGTAGTGGGTTTCGGTTATTTTCTTTTGACCATTTATCCTAATTATTAATTAGGAATTTTCGGGGATCGTCGGATCGTCTTCAGATTTAAATCGTAACCGTCGGATCGCACTTGAGTGCGATGTGACCACTCTCTCTCTCTCTCTCTCTCTCTCTCTCTCTCTCTCCTGTTAAGTATTAGGACTCAAGTCCCGTCTCGCAATAACCTTTAACTTTTAGATCAAGACGGTCAAGATGCTCTTCGCAGTAGAATTGGCTACACAGATTAATTACTACATATGCATAAGCCCCACTAAACCAAATTGGACTGGACAGGACGAGAAAATATTAGGTGAGTTGAATATGCCACGTGAGATGATATAACACTCCATCCAATAAATGCCACGTGGCAAGGTGGGTCCCGCTATAACCTTTACTCTCTCCCATCTGTCTCTCTCTCTTCTCCGTTACTTCTCTCCCTACACATTGTCTCCCCGCCGTTAACCTCTCCGTCTCACCCACTTTTCACCTTCTTCTTCTTCTTCTGGTACACATACCAGAAGCGCACCACTGCCATTATGGACTCACAATGCAGAAGCAGAGCTTCATTTTTGTTTCTTCTTTTATTTTTGGGGCCATAATCTCTGCATTGTGGCCGCGAGCGACGAGTGGTCATGGCACCAGATCTGGCCAAACTTCCAGATCGAGCCGTCCCGTCCGACGTTGCTCAATGCCAACGACGACCATGGGCATGGATGAGCATCGTCCATGGCTGGCCGCGAGCATCGTCCATGGTGGATGGGAAAGATGGATACCCAAGGGGGTCAATAGCATGCCCGAACGACGCCGACAACGGCCATGGATGAGCGTCGGCGTGCTCGTGAGCGGTCGTCAATGGTTGGCTGGTGACACTGCAATTTAAGCGCCAGCATCGTCCATGGTCTCGAACCGCAAAAAGAAACGTAAGAGAACAATGAAAGAAGAAAGAGAGTAACAAAGGAGAGAGAAGATCGGAAAGTGGAGTAATGGGGACTGCAAAATCTGACCGGTGGGCCCTATCCGTCACGTGTCATTAGCCGAATGGTGTGTTATATAAGTTACGTGGAGTATTCAACTCACCTGATATTTTCTCGGACAGGACAGCCACCCCACAAAAGAAAAAAGAAGGAACACTTGGACGAATGCTTAGACAAAACACAAAGGAACTACCCCACCCACGACAACTTCCTTGCAAACATCCGGAAATTTCCATATCGCGTTTCGATCGCTTCGATTCGATACCACACCAGTCAGGGCAACGGAAGCAATCCATCCACCCACGAATTGGGGAATAAGAAAAAGGGTAATGCTATGTACTCGAGCCCGAACAGCTGCGCTTTCGAGATGCTTCAAGCGATGAGCTGGCTGAGAGGAGACGAGGATCGCAATCCGCGAGCTCTGCAAATCCGAGAGAGAGAGGATGAGAAAAGGGGAGGAGAGATTCGAAAATTCTTCAGCATCGATCATCGAAGAACAAGAGCGAGGGAGATTACTCGATGGAGAGAGAGAGAGATGGAATGAAGCTGATCCGAGCAGGAGCGCATGGGAAGATGCCGCCATTGACTTCGCGAGAGGGGGCTATGGTTCTCCTGCAATTGCGTCGACTCCATTGATGACTCTAGAGAAAAATACGAACAGAGAGAGAGAGAGAGTGCGAGCGAAGAGGATGAAGCGAAGCTTCGGAGCTTCTATGCGGGAAAATCATGCAAATTAGGGGGTTTGACCCGACCCAACCAGACCTATCAACTCGAGTATTTATTGTGAAAAATTACATGATAAATTATTTGATCTTCCTATTAAATACCACCCACAAACATATATATATATATCTATGTATGTATGCCACAACATTTAGTATGTTGATTTTGTAAATCAATTTCATGATATTTTGTATTGCTCAACTGTTGAAAGTAATGCTTTTTTGCATTATCAGACTACTATTTACCTGAATACATTGTAATGTCAGTTGCAATTACAATCAGTAATTTACTGTTATTAGCAATAATTTATTTAAAGATTTTGTGATACAAGAATGACACTCGGTAATTAACTTCATATTGCCGAAACTATCCTCAAAGATGATAATTTGCCATAAGTTCTTCTAAACATCACTATTGATCGCGGTCATGGCAGAATTAATTTTTCTCAAAGTAGTAATTCACCTCTTATGAAATAATTTTCCTGTAAAGTAGTACGTTTTGTTTCATGGGGTAATTAATTTACCTTGACGGTTCAAAATCTACCCAGATACCTTTAAGTTTTAGGACTCAAGTCCCGTCTCGCAATAACCTTTAACTTTCAGATCAAGACGGTCAAGATGCTCTTCGCAATAGAATTGGCTACACAGATTAATTACTGCATATGCATAAACCCCACTAAACCAAAATGGACTGGACAGGACAGCCATCCCACAAAAAAATACAAGGAACACTTGGACGAATGCTTAGACAAAACACAAAGGAACTACCCCAACCACGACAACTTCCTTTCAAACATCCGGAAATTTCCATATCGCGTTTTGATCGCTTCGATTCGATACCACACCAGTCAGGGTGACGGAAGCAATCCATCCACCCACGAATTAGGGAATAAGAAAAAGGGTAATGCTACGTACTCGAGCCCGAACATCTGCGCCTTCGAGATGCTTCAAGCGATGAGCTGGCTGAGAGAAGACGAGGTTCGCAATCCGCGAGCTCTGCAAATCCGAGAGAGAGAGGATGAGAAAAGGGGAGGAGAGATTCGAAAATTCTTCAGCATCGATCATCGAAGAACAAGAGCGAGGGAGATTACTCGATGGAAAGAGAGAGATGGAATGAAGCTGATCCGAGTAGGAGCGTATGGGAAGATGCTGCCATTGACTTCGCGAGAGGGGGCTATGGTTCTCCTGCAATTGCGTCGACTCCATTGATGACTCTAGAGAAAAATACAAACAGAGAGAGAGAGAGAGAGAGAGAGAGAGAGAGAGAGAGAGAGAGAGAGAGAGAGAGAGAGAATGCGAGCGAAGAGGATGAAGCGAAGCTCCGGAGCTTCTATGCGGGAAAATCATTCAAATTAGGGGATTTGACCCAACCCGACTTAACAACTCGAGTATTTCTTGTGAAAAATGCCATGATAAATTGTTTGATCTTCCTATTAAACACGACCCACAAATATATATGTATGTATGCCATAACATTTAGTATGTCGATTTTGTAAATCAATTTCATGATATTTTGTATTGCTCAACTATTGAAAGTAATGCTTTTTTGCATTATCTGACTACTATTTACCAGAATACATTATAGTATCAGTTGCAACTATAATCAGTAATTTCTTGTTATCGGCAATAATTTGTTTAAAGATTTTGTGATATGGAATGACACTCGGTAATTAACTTCATATTGCCGGAACTAAGTTCTTCTAAACATCACCGGTGATCAGGCTTGTGGCGGAATTAATTTTTCTCGAAGTAGTGATTCACCTCTCATGAAGTAATTTGCCTGTAAAGTAGTGCGTTTTGTTTCATGGGGTAATTACTTTACCTTGACGGGTCAATATCTACCCGGATTTCCAACAATTTCACGATACCTATTTTTTAATGAACAGCTATTTGGCCGTAGATTTTGTAACCCTAAAAAGCTACGACCTAGTAACTAATCCCAAATTGTTGTAATTATTATCAACAATTGCAATGGTAATTTTCCCCGTTAAGGTCTTGAAGATGACAATTGGTAACATGTCTTCAGAGGCAAATGATTTTTCCAAAAGTAGTAATCCACCAAATTTGAAGTAATTTGCTTTGAAAGTAGCATGTTTTGCTTAGTTGGTGGGTAAGTTTTTTTTGTGGGCCGTAATTTTCTTGAAGGGAAAACAACATAAGTGGTCCATGAACTTTTCAGATACCGCATTGAGCAAATTAAAAATTTATGGACCATATATTATATTAGATCAAAATTCATCATTTATTTGTGTCATTATCCCTTTGAATTTATTGCAATTTGACTGTACCTATAGTTGATAATTAGGTAAGGATAATTATATTCGGCCGGGAATGCTGTCATTTAGTAGTGGAGTTCTTAACAGCCTCAGTACCGGATGTACCTTATAGTATGCAAAGTGTACCTTTATCCTCCTGGTGGGACTCCAACCTCATTTATTATATAGCTAATCATGCCAACAAAAAGAGAAGACAACAATCCCACAACCCACTGATGAAATGGTACAGAGACCTCCTTTATTTAGTCAAGGCAGGCAGAAAGCCTTGTCTAGCTTAGCTAAGCCTGTTTATTTCAGCAACAGTAATGCCCCCAATTGCATCGGCCATATCTGAGCTATACCAACCTAGCAATAATGAAAAAGGCAGGCAGCACTACCCAATCAACCAACAGAATAGAAAGGGATTGGTTTTAGCTTTTTCTAGTCTAGCTGGATTTGGGAGTCATAAGCAGCACCAGCTTTCCAGTCACCAGGGAGGGGATTCTTTGGTTGCACCCAAGTCGCTCCGTGGCTCCCACTCACTTGGAACCGCAGGTTAACCCAACCACTCGGCGGAGTTTGCGTGTCGAACGCTGCTCTGTACACTCTGTGCATCGGCTTCCACTCTTGACAGTCCTGCATCGAAGTCTCGAGAAGCAAAGTCATTATCGACTCGTGGTCTCTAGTTCGTGTTTATGTTGACTTCTGGCTCAATTCGATTCTACTTGAAACAAAATTGAAGCAAACTCATGGGAATATGGATGGCTGAATACCTGCCAATACTCCATAGCTGTGATGTCATTTGTGCTGCCGACGTATAAAATGATGATAGCTAAATAATATGGGTTTCTGCTGCATTTATGGACCTTGAACATGAGGTTGTAGCCGGAGTATCGGCATGGAACCCTTCTGAATGCGACGTCAACCGCTCCATAGGCAAACAGCTGCTTGGTTTGGTAATCGTCCGGTTGAGCCATCTTCGCATAAGCTCTAGGGCTCAGGATGAAGTCCGTCCTGTCTCCTTATCCATAGTCCGTCACCACCACGTTTACTCCGTCGCCTGTGCACTGCGGTTTCGTGCACCTCACCTATACTTCAAAAAAAATTGACTGAATAAAAAAGTCAAAAAGGGTCGTCATCTATTAATGTCTAGTCTATATGAAGTTAAACCTGATAGCAAGCACCACAGCCAGATCCATTTCTGTAAAGCCTCGAAACTCCGGTCACATAGCCATCATTCACGGTCCTTCCATACTCGCCGAACCCACAAGCTCCAGCTGCCATAAACATTGCACTAATTAGATCTTCTCTAGCAAAAATTGTTCTGTTTGGAGCAATTCAAAGAGTGCATGTGAACAACCAAGCCTTCAAGTACCGACTGAGATATGCTACTACACAGATATTCTCGTGTCATTTTGCGCTCTACTGAGTATCAAGGGAAAGAGCTTATACCCTCGAAAAGTTATTCATGATGTAACAGAGCATGCCACATGACCATAAACATTGTTTAAAAAGTTACTTAGAATAAAGAAATGTTAATTTGTGTACTTTTCGTGACATGATACTATTATAGCTAGTAGTGCTCTAGTAGCTCCACACTAACGTGTGAACGTAATTTACGCGGCGCTCCTGTGGTGTGCAGTGGCTGACGCAAGCTTTGTTTCTAACACAAGAGACGGAGCGTGCACATACTTGAAGTCCCATAGCAGTCAGGACTGCCATAAAAGTAGCTCTTGACGGTGTAAATGAATCTTGACAGTGAAAAAGTGCTGGCAAGAGCACCAGGACACAAAGAAGACAACGATAGTTCATTGCAGATGCTAATACAAGTAAACTCAGACCTAGAGGACTAGACTAGATAGAGAGAAATGCACGAGAAGGTTTTGGGATGAGCAACATTCAAAGCCAAGATCCCATATTTATAGCTGAGATCTTGAGGGTCAAGTTCTTGAGGAACTACCCACTATTTTTCCCTCCACTTGTGAGCAGAGTGTGGAACCCAATGAAGACTTGAGGTCGCAGAATTATAATACTTTGGACAAGGACGTGTGGACCTTCCGTGGACTTTTTCACTAAGGTAGCATATGATAACCATTCTGTTCTAGAATGAGTTCCTGAATTAGAAATAGATTTTTTTATTTCTGATTCCTGGATGAGTTTATGAGAAAAAAAACCCGTTTGATAACGACAAAAAGTTTCTATTTCTAGAACAAAAACCCGTTTGATAACAGCACAAAATTTTTATTTCTTGAAACAAAAACCCGTTTGATAAACAACAGAAAATTCTATTTCCAGGAATAACAATCCATTTTTTTAGAAATGGAATAAAAATAATAAAAAATTTGGAAAAATTCATAAAAATCTTTAAAAAAAATTCAGAAAATCCCAAAAAATTGAAAAATTCCAGAAAAAAATCATCAAAATGTCGAGAAAATAAAAAAAAAATTCAGATTTCTAGAAAATAGGAAATTTGTTGAATTTTTTTTAAAAAAAAATCAAGAAATCAAAAATTTCAAAACTTCACATAATTGCTTAGAATACCTGTGGCCACCCACTTTTAGTGAAATTTAAATTTTTTTACGTGCCCAAAAAAAATCAAAAAATTAAAAGTTTCAAAACTTCACAGAATAGTTTAGAATACATGTGGCCACCCACTTTGAGTGAAATTTAAATTTTTTAAGGTGCCCAAAAAAATTCAAAAACTCAAAAATTTCAAAACTTCACAGAATGGCTTAGAATACCTGTGGCCACCCACTTTGAGTGAAATTTTAATTTTTGGAGGTGAAAAAAAGGCAAAAAATCAAAAATTTCAAAACTTCGTAGAATGACTTAGAATACATGTGGCCATCCACTTTGAGCGAAATTTAAATTTTTTTAGGTGAAAAAAAAAACATAAAAATAAAAAATTTCAAAATTTCACAGAATGACTTAGAATACATGTGGCCATCCACTTTGAGCGAAATTTAAATTTTTGTAGGTGCAAGAAAAACATAAAAAATCAAAATTTTAAAACTTCGCAGAATGACTTAGAATGCATGTGGCCATTCACTTTGAGCAAAATTTAAAATTTTTTAGGTGAAAAAAAAAACATAAAAAATAAAAAATTTCAAAACTTCACAGAATGTCTTAGAATACCTCTAGCCACCCACTTTGAGTAAAATTTAATTTTTTTTAGGTGCCCAAATGGTATTTATTTTTTATTTTTTATTTTTTTTGGCTCCTAAAGAAAATTAAATTTCACTCAAAGTGGATGGCCACATGTATTCTAAGCCACTTTGTGAATTTTTGAAATTTTTGCTTTTTTACTTTTTTTTATATTTTTCGACACCTAAAAAAAATTTCGCTCATAGTGGGTGGCCATATGTATTTTAAGCCATTTTGTGAAATTTTGAAATTTTCTTTTTTGCTTATTTTTATTTTTTTCTAACACTTAAAAAAAATTAAATTTCACTCAAAGTAGATGGCCATAGGTATTCTAAGCAATTATGTGAAGTTTTTTATTTTTTATTTTTTTATTTTTTTCGGCACCTAAAAAAATAAAATTTCGCTCAAAGTGGGTGGCCACAGGTATTTTAAGCCATTTTGTGAAGTTTTGAAATTTTTTCTTTTTTGCTTATTTCTATTTTTTTCCGACACCTAAAAAAAATTAAATTTCACTCAAAGTGGGTGGCCACAGGTGTTCTAAGCAATTATGTGAATTTTTTTATTTTTTATTTGTTTCGACATCTAAAAAAATTTAAATTTTGCTCAAAGTAGAATGGCACAGGTATTCTAAACCATTCTGTAAAGTTTTGAAATTTTTTATTTTTTGCTATTTTTACTTTTTTCAGCACCTAAAAAAATAAAATTTTTCTTAAAGTGGGTGGCCACAGGTATTTTAAGCCATTCACTGAAGTTTTGAAATTTTTACTTTTTTGCTTATTTTTATTTTTTTGCATCTATAAAAATTAAATTTCGCTCAAAGTGGGTGGTCACAGGTATTCTAAGCCATTCTGTGAAGTTTTAAAAATTTTTATTTTTTTTTCGGCACCTAAAAAAATTTAAATTTCGCTCAAAGTGGATGGCCACAGGTATTCTAAGCCATTTTGTGAAGTTTTGAAATTTTTTCTTTTTTATTTTTTTTGGCACCTAAAAAAATAAAATTTTGCTCAAAGTGGGTGACCACATGTATTTTATGCCATTCTGTGAAGTTTTGAAATTTTTACTTTTTTGCTTATTTTTATTTTTTTTTGGCATCTAAAAAAAATTAAATTTCGCTCAAAGTGGGTGGCTACAGGTATTCTAAGCCATTCTGTGAAGTTTTGAAATTTTTTATATTTTCGGCACCTAAAAAAATTTAAATTTCGCTCGAAGTGAATGGCCACAGGTATTCTAAGCCATTCTTGAAGTTTTTAAATTTTTTATTTTTTATTTTATTTTTTTCGGCACCTAAAAAAATTAAATTTTATTCAAAGTGGGTGGCCATAGGTATTCTAAGCCATTTTGTGAAATTTTGAAATTTTTTATTTTATTTTTTATTTTATTTTTATTTTTTTCGGCATCTAAAAAAATTTAAATTTCACTCAAAGTAGGTAGCCACAGATTCTAAACCATTCTATTAAGTTTTGAAATTTTTGATTTTTTACTTTTTTTTCTCACCTCAATGATCGTGACTTCCATATTAACATATGTTTTGAAAAAAGAGTTCTCTCAGAAATGATTCTCATTTTTGGTCTAGAAATAGAAAACTTACTTTTTTTTTTGTTCTGATTTCTGGTTCAGAAATGGTTTTGGAACAAAAACTTGTCCTAGAAATAGAAAAATGAAATTGCATTACCAAACAGGTTTCTGGTCCAAAATTGATTCTAAGAACAAAAAATCAGTTCTGGACAGAACCAGAATAGTTTTCAAGCGGTACCTAAGATATCTCATCATTACTTAACTATAATTGCAAGGCTTATTATATTAATAACTTTTTTGCTTCTCTTTTCGCATTTGATCGTCTCGCTGCACCTGCAATCAGTTCTGGCGTGCTAGGACTCACGTGCCATTGCACGCTCACATTTGCAGAAAATTGAGCTTCTAGTTAAATGAAGAAATCCTGAACTTATGCTAAGTACAAGCATTTCGCTGTCTCTTCATCTCAGGAAAGATTTTATTCTCTTTTCATTAGCTTGAAATGCTTGTCTTGGTCATGCAATGATTTGCTTTCCGTGTGAGAACAGGGCATTCTTTCATAATTCTTTCATCTCATACGATTACATATTGAGCAGTAAGTTCACAGTCGTTTTTTGTGGTGACAATGTTTATCGGAGCGGAATTGCTATTGGAAGTATCCAAGAAATTCAGCCGAGTAAATCACAAACAGTAACAATGCTGAGGCTTGAGCACCGTGCAACTACAAAACTTTTTCCAGATATCTCAATTGAATCAAAACCCAACAGCTAGAAGCACTCACAACAGTAAAAACCCACTCGGTTAGCTTTATACCATTTACGAGTACCCTTCTGCTACATAAACCTGAATGGATTTGCTGAAGTCAAAGCAAAGCTATGAACTATCAACAACTGGAAATAGCCACCAAGTCACCGTTTGGTTGTAGCGCACTTAAAAAGTCTAGAAAACTAGGAAACTTCAGTCCTTTGCTCATGTCAAAATCAGAAAAAAACGAACAACAAATTAGGCTAAAAAGCACTGGATTGATTGTTACTACGGATCAATAAAACAAAATGGTTTTGAACACTTTAATGAGCTTTGCCTGTATTGAGCAGCATTCATACGCTGTAGTGAAGCAATAAGCACCAAAAAGGTAGAAAATTTAGAGGAGCACGATTGGGAGACACGATTGAGGTATAGAATGGGGTAGGTGACTCCGGATCTTTGCCACCCATGTGGCAACCTCTTTGCCATAAATATTCTCGCGACGAAATATTATTCACTGAAAGTCTTTCTTCGATTTTTAATTAGAGAAAGATTGGTTCTATGACTAATTCCGGATTGGAGATATCCATACGTGAACAAAAAGTTTGATTGTCTTGATCAATATCATAAGTTTCGTACAATTACGAAACTCGACTTATATTTACAAACGATTCAAACAAATCCATCCAGTTGTTGACTAGCGGCATCCGAATTTCATCGATGCAACATTACAAAGCTATTGGCTTAGAAAGTAAACAACTATAGCTATTAAAACTAAATGTGCAGTATTGGAAAATAAAGATAATCGAAAGACTATATTTTGATGTGTTTTCACGGGAGGCTTTTTTCTAGATGTCGGGAATTATCTATAATGTGAGCCTGATAACCGCATTCTGAGACCATGTCCAATAACCGCCTTTGATCTTATCTTCGCTATTCATCTAATGACATATATCCATTAACTGCCACCGATATTATCTTTTTGTTGTGACACTTGTCTTTCCCAAGGCAATAACTGTTATCAAGCTCTATCTATCTTGACACATGTCCTTTCCAAGATAATAACCATCGTCAAGCTCTTTCCATCTTGACACCTATCATTCCCGAGGAAATAACCGTGGTCGAGCTCTTTCCATCTTGACATCTATCCTTCTTGAGGTAATAATCGTCGTCGAGTTCTTTCCATCTTGACACCTGTCCTTTTCGAGATAATAACTGTCATCGAGCTCTTTACATCTTGACACATGTCTTTTCCGAGGTAATAATAGTCACCGAGCTCTTTACATCTTGACACCTATCTTCCCCAAGATAATAACTGTTCTCGAACTCTTTACATCTTCATACCTGTCCTTCTCGAGGCAATAACCGTAGTCGAGTTCTTTACATCTTGACACATGTTCTTCCTCCTTTTCTCGTCGACAGCTTTGGTGACTTGTGTTCCATATGGTAATTTTCGTCGACAACTTCTGGTATGGGATCTCAAGTGACGCTTGCTTCCTCTACGATTCCAGCTTTCCAATTTCAAATTCTTAAATTTCCCCTCAAAATATTCCAGTGCTTGCCAGCTATTTGCTTACATGGGCAATCCTCTATGGACTATGTCATCCCTTGACGTCCTTTACAAGTTTATTTCCATTTATTTTTGTTGTCGACAACATAATTAATTATAGGCATTAACATATGCCCTATTTATTTAATTCTTTTAAAGAAATATACCGTGCTCAGGCATTCTTGATCTCGACGCTTCGTAATTTATGTTCGCTTGATCTCTTTGCAATGTTTCACTTTACTCTGACACGTCATCCCGATCATTTATGGCTTGGCAAATCTTCATGATGGGAGATCATCTAAACCATCGTATCTCGGCGATAAAAATCAAAACTTTAGTTCTCTATCTTTTCATTTGATCATTGAAACCGTCATATCTCGGCGATAAAAATCAAAACTCTAGTTCTTCACCTTCTCCTTTGATTCTAGGTTTTCTTTGTCTTCCCTCAAACTCTTTTTACTCGGTTCGTATTCTTGGATACCCAATACTCTCCTGAATCGTATATTGAAATGTTTGATCGCTTGCAAGAAGATGAAGATTCCCCAAACTATGATCTTTGCCCATTACATTTGGTCGACGAATCCTTGATCAACTTATTCTTGGTCCTTGTTTTCGTAGTCATCAGTGAATCCCGGCTTCACTCCGCCTACATTTTCCAAGGAGAGCAAGAGAACTTCTTCCTATTTAGAAGTCCTTAGTCCCGGACATTTGATTTTTAGAGACTTTGCAATTTTGAGGGTTTCCTTCCCCCGAGACGGGTATTCTTCGTTGGTATGCGAGATTGAAGGACAATTTACCTGCCCGTCTTGCTTGGATGAGAGCTGGCATTGACATGGCTTTGGAGGTCAGCATGTTGTTATATGACTTAAACTTAGAGTTTTTGGGTGATGCTATCAATTTTTGGTCCCCTTTGACCAAATGCTTCTTTTTTTCCTTGGGGCCTAATGTCTGTTTTTCTTTTAGACTTATATGCCATGACTAACCTTCGCCCAATTGGGACCCCTATAGAAGATATGGCCTCACCATCAGTACCTCTTATTCCTGAAGAAACCCTCGCTTACAGCAGATTTCGTGAAACATATTTCCACGGTATTGGTCCAGTAATCCCCGATGAATGCACTCTCTTTCTCCTTTTCTAGTTGTCAAAATATGTCTTTTTTGCTCCATCACTGAAAGTCTCCAAAGATTTCTTATTACTTGCAACCAATCTCGCCGTGAATAAGACACTCGCTTTGGGTCCACTGATTTTAGCAAATTCTATATAAGGGAAATAACTCATGCATCGCTATCAATGATGTCTCGGGAAGAAGGCACCCTATTCGGACCATTTTGGATGCTTCAATGCTGGCTGGTTCATTACTTTTCATCCCTCTCCAGTCATAACTTTCGTACCTTCCGTTATCATTTCTATCCAAGCTTTTGACCACCTACACCCCTTCCTTTTGGGCGTCGTTTGCTGAGTTATTCTTCATTGAGTATCTCTGAGAATCTCTCTCCTTTTGCATTTTATCATTAGAAATTCTTGACGGTTTATTCAAATGAAATCGAATTTTTTGCTTATGACGCAAATGAATTCAATTACTTATTTGATTCAACAGCTATCACGCCCCAACTTAAAGTCTAATGCTTTCCACACCTCACTTCCAAGAGTTGAACGATATGACATCCTAGGAATACGTCGCCGACTCAACGGTCTCGCATCAGAGTCAATCGTAGCGGAAACAAATAATAAAAACCCAGGCACTTAAGTTGGAGAACACCATAATAACAAAGCACGCCCAACCGCCTCAATACTTAAAACATTTAATTACCACATATATTTACATCATCCATATACAAGTACACTTATACCCGTCCGCTATTCTTTGAATCCATAAAATTTATATGTACACCCACGACAGTTACCTTAAAAACCATACACCAAAAAGAGGCAAATATCCTGTTTACCAAAATGGTACTACACGAACACTGACTCATCACCTCCTCACTGGTCCTTGCGTCCTCAGTACAGCGTCCATTCAGGGTGTACTCCACGAAATTATCCTCGGTGTGCATGACTGTACCAAAACATTCTGGCGGCGGCGGCGGCGGCGACTCATTCCTTGTTCAAGTGGGTTATCTGAAATGGTTTGGTTTATACAACCATGAGACACTTTTCAATAAGTTGCAACCTAAACCCTGCCTAGGCTATTACGTATCTCCAGACAATCACACAAACACACACATTCACGCACATCGAAATCACCACAGTGCAGGCACATAAATTATTATTGCCAGACTCTAACATGCGAACACCGGCACTCAATCACAATCTAGTCATATGCAACACACGCATGTGAAATTCTTGTCCTTGTATCCATTCTGTTCTCATTTCCTCTTTCACATTCCTCGCCAGTGACACGCATGTGAAATTCTTTTACGAATTCAAACCCGAATTGATTTCTACGGAATTTCATCCGCCAAAACTCATTCCAAACGTCTAATCCAACCCGCAACATCCACTAACAGTCACGATCAGCCACTAACAGCCATGATTAGCCACCAACAATCATGATCAACACTTTAATCGACCTCTAAATCCCCTAAACCGCATCCAACGAGTCCGAAAATACCCAACGTCCTAGGCAAGGGTTAGATTGCGACTTATCGAACTCTAGACTCACATGGCTAGAGTGAAATGGGTGCAATTGGCACGACAACGCAGCTCGGCGGTGGCGATCCGGTCGGGCAGTGATCGGCGTGCGGTGGCGCGGCGAGGGGAGGGAGCTAGTTCGGTGGGTGAGGGAGAGGGAGAGAGATGCCGTGAGATGAGGAAGAGAGGAAATGAGGAGAGAGAGAGAGAGAGAGAGGTCTTGACTCAAATAGTAGAAATTGGACCAAAAGTGGCAAATTACAATCTTGCCCATGTCTAATCTTGTTAATCAATGGCCCAGATTTGATTTTATCTTGAAACTGACGGCCGGGATCGAATCTTACTCAAAAATATCCAAGGGTATTTTGGGAATTTTATAAAAATCCAAGAGTAAAAATGTCCAATCAAAAAGTTGGGGCAAAATTACCAAAATGCCCCTCCCTCTTAAAACATACCCTTTATTAATTCTTAGGGGTAAAATGGTCACTTTCTCAATTTCTTGCCAAATTTGAATTTTTCTAAAGGTTTCGGGCTCACCCAAAAATCGCATGTGTCTTCCGCGACGTCGTCTTAACGTTCTGTCATGACTTCCTAATTTTCCGATGTCCAATTTAGGCTAAATTCAATAATTAAATTTTATTAAACGCAACTCGAGCGTTTCTCAAACTAACGGACGACTTGTTGGGGAAATTCGCAGAATCGACTCGTGACTGACAATAAATCGAGTCACGTGCAAGTTCGTTCGGTACGTGATGACCTCGGTTGTCATTAAAATCGCGAAGATCATGTCACGCCTCGAACCCCCGTCAAGCCCCGTGAACGTCCCGCCTCTAGTCGAACAGTTGCGACGTCCTAGGTTGTCGCCGACCTCATCAAAACATCAGAGATTTAATTGCGCACACGGAAACCACCCTGACAAAATTAAATTGGGGAAACATTTCGAGAATATATATATATTTCCATTCTTTAATCAAACATGTTCCTTTACATGTACAATAAAACAAATTTAGGTATACCAGTGCACAACTACTACCGCTATCAACATCAAAAGAGTCGATGACTTGGTCTTGACTTTAAAAAATGGTTCCTATACTAAAGTCTGGCCATCCAACAACCTATCTATCCCCGACGTCCTTTACTTGGTGTCCATTCTGAATCCGATTCTTCGTTGTCTAATTCGAAGCTTTCTTGAGCCGTCTGATCCTCTGAGGACTCAGGCTCTGCTTCTATCACGATAGGGTTATTGATATCACCTGATTCCGCTGGAGCCGCGTTCTGATACTCCTCGACTAAAATATCTCAGAAATTAACCTTGGGCTGATAGTTGGGGTCCAAGAATTGTTCAAAAGGGAGTATGTACTCCGGCTCACCCAAAACTTCCTCAGACTCCACAGGATGGTTTTCCGGTCCAACCTCGGGTCCCGCCTCAACAGGTCCTTCCTCGGGAATAGGCTCTAGGTCAATGTCCATTAGGTCCTCCTCAGCTTGTGACGCTTCAGGCTCAGGTACGTGTTCCGCCCCTGAGGATACTTGTACAGCGGGGTCTGGATGCATACCAGATTGGGCCAAACTTATCTCCGTACTCGTCAATTCTCCGTCAATCAGGGGCACGGCAGTCAGGTCCCAGTCCCTAACCAAATCATATGGCACATCAAAGCCCATAACTAGGCCAAATTCGTCTCTGTCCACATCCCTAAAATACCAGGCTACATAAACATTCGTTTCCCATAACGGTAATCCTACTTCTACGTACACAGTCGTCGTATGCCTTATCCAAGTCATCCCGTCTCCCATTTGAAACTCTGCTGTCTCATACTCTGTATGCACTGGAACTCCAAAGCGTACTAGGGGTGGTAGCGGTGGAGGATTCATGTCTCAGGTCTTGGTTTTGAAAATGTTGGTTTACACAACCATGAGAATATATCTCAGCAAGTACACCTCTAAACCCAACCTAGGCTATTACGTACCTCCAAACAATTACGCAATCACATACATTTACGTGCACCAATATCACAAAATAGGCATGTCAATTAATATAATCAGAGTCAATCACGCGCACACCCGTACTCAATCACAAATATGCCATATGCAATACGCGTACATGTACCATTTTCATCTCACCATTCCTCACATTCTCATTTCCTCTTTCTCATTCTTCACCAGTGACCTGCGTTAAAGTACACGCTTTAGGCACACTGCGATCATTCATCACATCACTTCCGGCCCACGTACTCGTTCACGCCTTAGGCCCCGATCGCGACCTGAGCATCACACGCCCCAGGCTCGATCCCGACTCAACCCGCGCCAAATGCGATAGGCCTACATGATTGGAACCCGAGCTTATGATGCCTCGGTCCAATCCCGGTCTCACTCAAGCTGATCGTACCTCGGACCGATTCTTATACTTGCTTTTTCAAGCCTCAGCCTATGCCAAATGCAACAGACCTACGTGATCGGTGCTCGAGTTTACGAGACCCGGCCCGATCCCATTCTCATTCTATCACAGCTTCACATACTTTTCCACAATCATTTGTCACACCATACTTTTTCTTACTCATGCACATGCTCGATATGCATTTACCACACGCGACTAGCCCATTACACGTGATTCATGCATGCATCGAGTCACACGCAGACAGAGCTCACTCAACAATTCACATGGGCAATATCATCAATTAATTTAATCAACTCACGTGTGCGCCCGACAAGCATATACAAACACTCAATTGCACAACAACACACTCAATTAAATCACCACAATTTATAAATAAATCTAACACGCCTCAAATACGATAATTGCCATTTTTCTCCAACCAAATGGCGTCGGATTAATTCCGATCCTTCATAGGACTTTCTCACCATTAAATACTGGTTCTAAAGATCCAACTTGCGTCCCGAACCGAGCATCACAGCCTTGTGAACAGTGAATCACAGCTCGTGAACAGTGACTCTTAACTTGAAATTCCCTAAAATCGTCCTTCAGAAATTCCAAATTAATTCCTTGAGGCCCGCCATACATTTCCAGTCTAAAACCCCAACATTTCGCACCCGCATACACCCAATTTCACCCAAAATCGAATTATTTGACGATACCCAAAATTCTAAATCAGGATTAGGAAGCGACTTACAAAGTTATAGACTTAATCGGCTAGAACGGGAAGCGGCGGCGCTCTACGGCAACGGCGTACGACTCACGGTGGCGTCCGGCTTGGGCGGCGGCGGTCCGGCGGCGGCGTGGGTCTTGCACGGCCGGGGGGGAGAGTTTCACGGCGAGAGAGAGAGAGAGAGGGAAAGAGAGAGAGGGGCGGTGAGGTTGGTGGTGGTTGGAGGGCGGCACGGCGACGGCAAGGTGGTGGTCCGGCGGTGTGGCAAGCGGCAGCGCCGGCTATGGAGAGAAACGGCCAAGGGAGAACTCACGGCCAAGAAGAAAAAAATAATAAAAAGGGGGAAGGGGTTGTTCATGGCAATGGAAGAGAAGAATGGGGAGAAGAAGTCATCCTTGACTTAAATAGTGTTCAAATTGACCAAAAGTGAAAATGACTAAAATGCCATTTTCTCACAATTTCAATCCGACGGCCTAGATTAGATCTTATCTTGATCCGACGGCCGAGATCGATTCTTGCACAAAAATATCCAAGGGCATACTTGTAATTTTCCAAAAATCCAAGGGTAAAATTGTCCAATCAAAATTTTAGGGCAAAATTACCAAAATGCCCTTTTACGCTTAAAACATGCCCTTTAATAATCTTTAGGGGTATTTTGGTCACTTTATATGTTTCTTGTCCAAATCGAGTTTTTTCGAAGGATTTGAGCGCACAAAAAATTCACACGTGTCACGTACAACATCGTCCTAGCGTTCCGTTGCGACTTCCTAATTTTCCGGTGTCCAATTTGGGCAAAAATCCAATAATTAAATTCTATTAAACACAACTCGAGCGTTTCTCGAGCTAACGGGTGGCTTGCTGGGGAAATTCGCAGAATCGACTCGTGACTGATACTGAATCAAGCCACGTGCAAGTCTGTTTGGTGCGTGACGACTTCGGTTGTCATTAAAATCGCAAAAATCAATCACTTGATCCGAAGGATACCATCGTTCGGTATAATTTCAGAATCATTCGTCAAATCGTTTCATGGTCCAACGGAATCACCCGCGAGTCACTACTAGGATAGTGGCAAATTGACCCCTAACTATCCTTGGATCGGCTAACAGTGGCTCAAAATATCACTTCCGCGATTTAATAGTCGAAATCCATTCACGATCGAATTTTCTTTAGTCGCGCAAATTTAATTTCCCCTATTAGCCTTTCCCTAATGGTTAGCATTCCCAAGAATGATCAGTTCCGGACGAGAATTTACTACGAACACATCTCATAAAACTCAATTATTCAATAAATTCCAATTGATGAAATTTCAGAATGTCACAGATCAATCACTAGCTCCAAAGGGCACAATCGTTTGGTATAGGTTTAGGATCATTCATCAAGTCATTTCGTGGTCTAGCGGAATCACTCGCGATCCACTATTATGACAGTGGTAAACTGACCCCTGACTATCCTTGAATTGGCCAACAGTGGCTCAAAATATCACTTCAACGATTTCATAGTCGAAAATCAATTCACGATTGAATTTTCTTTAGTTGGACGAATTTAATTCTCCTATTAGCCTTTTCCTAGTGGTTAGCATCTCAGGAATGATTAGTTCCGGGCGAGAATTTACTACGAGTACAATTTATAAAACTCGGTATTTTATCAATCCCAAATGGACTAATTTTCAGGATGTCACAACAGCTCACTCTGATTTCGCTAATTTCTAGTTGTATATTCTTACTCCTGTGGACCTTCATCTAAGGCTATCTCAAAAGGAAAAGTTCCGTCATGGCTTTGAAATTTATTCTCCCTAATACTGTGCTAGACAATGTGGTTTGGTTCAAGCTGTTCCTATGCCAATTCCATATTCTCTTGAATTTCCCGATATAACCAAACATAGATATTTTTATAAACTCATGCCCCTTTTTACAAGCTACTCCGAAATTACCGAACTTATGCATGCCAAATTTTCCCTAATGTTGATGAATTTTGTGACCAAACCCGGATGCTCACCCGAATGGACATCCTGGTGGCTTTCTTTTGCCTTGGAAAGCCCTTATGAGGATGCTACTCAAGCCATATTGAACCGAATAAGGGGAGGCGCATTTAAGCCAAGTAACAAAAGCAAGAGAGGCAGGAAGGCTATTTCAATGGAATCAGTCAATCTAATAGGCATTCCATCGTAACGGGTCATTGGCATCTGGTAAATTAGAAAGATCAAGTTCTGATTATTTGTTTGTTCTTTGTCGTATGGCTAGTCCTATGGTCAATTCCAAGCACTACAAAAAAACAAGTTTTTTCTGACGGAATTTCCAACGAAAAAATTTAAAAAATTCGTTGGAAACGAATTTCCAACGAATTTTCCAACGAAAAAGAATTCGTGGGTAATTCGTCGTCGGAAAATTTTCCAACGAAAAATTTTACTTTTTGTTGGAAATTTGCGACGAAAATTTTTTCATTGAAAATTTCGTTGGAAATTTCGTCGGTAAATTAGTGGCTAAATTCCTTGGAAATTTCGTTGGAAAATTCGTCGCTAATTATTCGTTGGAAAAGTCGTGGTAAAATTCATCGGTAATTATTCGTGGGTAAATTCATGGATAAATTCCTTGGAAATTTTGTTGCAAATTTCATCGCTAATAATTTGTTGGAAAATTCGTCGGTAATAATTGCTCGTAAAAATCGTGGGAAACAGAATTTCCAACAAAAAAAAATTCGTTGGAAATTCAGTGCGGGAAAATTTTTGGGACAACAAAATCACTTAAATTTGCGACAAAAATGGAGTCGTGGCAAAATTCGTAGATAATTTTCCAACAAAATCATTGGAAATGTCGTTGGAAATCCTTTAAATGTCCGAAAGAAAATTAATTTTCGTTGTTAATTTGCGACAAAAAAGAAATTCGTCACTAAGTTCGTTGGAGAAATAGTTGGAAATATTTCGTTGGAAAGATTTCGCTGGAAAGATTTCGTTGGAAATATTTCATTGGAAAATTAGTTGGAAATATTTCATTGGAAATATTTCGTTGGAAAATTTGTTAGAAAAATTTCGTTGGAAAATTCGTGGCAAATATTTCGTTGGAAAAGTCGTTGGAAATATTTCGTTGGAAAATTCGTTGCAAATAGTTCGTTGGAAAATTCGTTGCAAATAGTTCGTTGGAAAATTCGTTGAAAATATTTCATTGGAAAATTCATGGAAAACCATCAATAATTCATTGCAAATTATGTCATTAATTGGTCGTTACAAAATTCATCCGTAATTATTCGTGTAAAAAGTCATTCCTAATTTGCAGCAATATTTTTTTTTGTTGCTAAATTGCGACGAATTTTGTTTCGGAACAACTTCGATTTGAAATCTAATTAGATGTGCAATATTAATTTCTACAATGCATATAAGTTGCAAAGTCTTACATGATGGTATTAAATATTCAATCTTATAATACGTAGAGTAAGCAAGAATGAACATCAAAAAATACATTGAAAACATTGAAAGAACATTGAACAACCATAAGACATTGGCAGCTTCAGTACTGGGCATGACATCAGGAACAGTCAGGAACAGTCAGCTGTATCGACACCTGATGAAATATGAAAACAAAAATAAAGATATGAAATTTTTCCAAAATATAAAAAAAGCATTTATGCATTGACGTAGATCTAGCTATAAAAAAATGTTCTTACCTAAGGGGGACTGACAATAAAATTACCAGCATCATCATTATCAGCATCATCACCAATCGTCGCATTATCGTGTGGCTCATCAATATGCCCATGACCAGCTACATTAACAGGAGGTACAGAAGGAACGTCATTGCGATCGATGTCGAGGTGTCGCATGATATATTGCATTTGTGATTGCATTACTCTTATTTGTTCGTCCTTATGTCCAAGTAAATGCTTCATTTATTTGTCCTTTTGTATAAGCAACTGTTTGAGTTGGCACAATTCTTGAGTCATGTGCTCATCATGTCGTGTCCTCCTTGCAGCAGCCGCATTGGAGGATGAAAATGCAGCAACCTTCGTTTTGAACATCCTTGACAAGGATCCCATCCCAAATATTTTTCCTCCTTTCATCCCACCCGCTGCCTCCACCCATAATGCCATACTGTCAACCGATAGCTCAGACACAGCAACACCATCACCACCACCACCATCATCACCACAACTAGAACCACTAGCAATGCTTATCAAAAGTTGATCATATTTTTCCTATATTAACAGTATAGATAAAAATAAAATAAATTCGTATATATTACCATAAATATTAAAAACGTGCATGATTTTTATTTTAGTTTCGATAAAATCCAAACTATAACCTTCCATACCTTAGTAGCTTTTGTCCGATCGCCAGTCCATGTCTTATCCTTTTTCTAAAATGTGCGTTCAAATGTAGCTATAAATGTGGGTTCCGTTCCCAATTCATCTGCTTACAAATATTTAACAAAAATTAGTCACCATTGAATTAAATAAACTTACAAGTTTAAACAGACTTACCATTCTTCTTCTATGCTCGCCGATACTGATAGAGCCTCCAGCATATATGGTTGACGCAGACCCATCACTAGAACTAGAAGCTCGATTCTTCATGTTTTGTTCACACATTTTCTTATGCTTGTCAGTTTCCCAAGTTCTCATAATTTCTATCCAATCGTCAGCTGTAATGAAATCTGGTTTTTCTTTTATTCTCTTGGCTTTATTTATCACATAACGTATGTGGTCACTGACTTTCTTCTAAAAAATTCTTCTAATCTCAGCCTCGTCCATTTCATCCCACATAAACCTACACTACAATCAATAGGAAAAGCAACGGATGGTCACGAGTGAGATATCCCTTACAATGCACCAAATAATTCGTGACAAATTTCATTATTGACCATCACTATGCTACAACGAACTTACGTTATGAGAAAATGAATAAAAACAACACTAATATTGAACTCATTCCACCACAAAGTCTTTATTTCTTTAGGAGTACTGCTGAAAGATGTAAACTGCCCTATCCAACAGTTATTGACTATTTTATTAAGTTCCCTCACAACATACGTAGAATCCGTAAATCTGAAAACATGTTATAACAATATAGAGAATAAGACAATCAAGCATATGAAAAATTCGAAACATGGACACTTTTATTTTCATCCATAATTTAAATATACATACAAAAATGAATTACTTACGAATCTCCGCATGGGGATATAAAGAATCGGTTCTCTTCTTCCTCATTTGAGTATTGTACTGATGAAGCAGGTGGCACCAAAGAAGATGGAACTGAAGTAAAATCAGTTCGCATGTCCCCCAATTATTCCTGAATATGTTGCTGCGGGTCGAAGGATGGGCCAATGTGTCCGTATTGTCCCTGCACATATTGTAGAATAGGGTTCGATGACAGGGCGATGGAAGAGAATGGGGCCGGGGATGAGGATGAGGAAGCGGAGGGGCCTGGTCTTCTTTGTGAACCCCCACCCCGCATGTGACCTCCTCGATTATGCTAACAATTAGTAAAGAGGTTAGACAAATATTACAAAAAATATGAACAGGTATTAAGGACAAAAAATGAAATCATTTTCCTTACCATTTTGTGTTAGATATCAAGAAATAATTTTAAGAAATTGAAACTAACAGAGTATTGCCTCTCATAAATAACCCAGTCACTGGTCCTCGTCGGAAGAACCTATTACAATTTAGATCACATCAGATGCCACTAAACTGTATAATAAAGCATATTTAATTTGTAAAACGAATTACAAGTCTAAATAAAAATTATAATTGCATCCGCGACCCCCCCACCCGGCCGGATTCCGACGGCTAGCTAGATTCCGGCGAGCAGAATCCGACGAACTCATTCCGACCGCCGGATTCCGGCGGGCGGAATCTGGCGGCCTCTTCCGGCCATCGGAATCCGACCACCACCCCATCCCGCCGGATTCCGGCTGCGAACCCCCCTCCCCCCCGCCGGAATCCAGCCGCCAACCCCCATACCGGATTCCAACTGCCAACCCCCCTGGAATCACACGGCGAATCCCTCGGCGGCAACCCCCTGGCCGCAACCCCCCACCCTGCGAGGCCGCGGCCCCCTCCCCCAGCAGCGACCCCTCCCGCCCCCACTGCGACCTCTAACCCCCCCTCTCCCCGCGCTGCTCAGATCG
Organism: Syzygium aromaticum; assembly: GCA_024500025.1. Lineage (NCBI taxonomy): Eukaryota > Viridiplantae > Streptophyta > Magnoliopsida > Myrtales > Myrtaceae > Syzygium > Syzygium aromaticum. The sequence continues at coordinate 2,759,802 of CM044889.1, read as the reverse complement.
CACCTAGTCTCGCACACCCTTCACCCTCCCACGTGGTCAAATTTCCCTTCTCCCGCTCCGATTGCACCTCCCCCGCAAGACGCATATCTCCATTTGCCGCAGCCCCATCCTCACAGCCTCCCCTTCGCACGACAGTGAGCCCCACCCGCACAGCCGTGACGCCTCCTCCCCAACCGCACCCCCCTCCGCGCGGCCGCGAGCCCCACTCGCGGGGCCGTCGCCCGCGAAACCCCCCAACCGAGACCCCCCACGGCGACAGCACAATGAACAACGAAGAGGACAGTAAGTACTTACCACAGACAGTGAGAAAGGGCGGCGACGGCAACCAGGCGGTGACAGCAATGAGGATAAGAAGAGAGAAATTTTGTCGAGCCCAAAATACTCGGTAGACACAAATGTGTTAGAAACCGAACAAAACAAAAGCCTATCTCTATTGTCGTTACAAAATTCGTTGGAATTTTCCAACGAATTTTGCAACAAAATTAAAATTTCCAACCAATTTTGCAACGAAATAAAACTTTTCAACGAAATTTGCAACGAATCCCCAATACGTTAGAAATTTTGTTTGAAATTTCCCACGAAATTTCCAACAAAATTGAAAAATTACGAAAAATTCCAATGCTTTTTTTTTGAAATTCCAACAACATTTCCAACGAATTATCTATTCGTTGGAAATTCCAACAAATGTTCCAACAAATTTTCGTTAAAAAGGCCGAAAATTTAATATTTAAAATTCGTTGGAAATACCAACGAATTTTCCAACAAAATTAGTTAACAATTCAATTATTAACCCAAAACTTTTAATTCATTGGAAAATCCGCTGGAAATTTTCAACAAATTTACCAACAAATTTCATATAAACGGAAAAACCAAAACTTTTAAAAATTCGTTGGAAAAATCATTGGAAATTTCCAACAAATTTTCCAACGAATTTTCAAATAGACCAAAGAAACGGATAAGTGTTAATTTGTTAGAAAATTCGTTGGAAATTTTCAACGAATTTTCCAACCAAAACTATATAATTGCCGAAAACTTTTAATTCGTTAGAAATTTCCAACGTATTTACCAACAAATTTCATATAAGCGGAAAAACCAAAACTTTTAAAAATTCGTTGGAAAAATCGTTGGAAATTTCCAACGGATTTTCCAATGAATTTTCAATAGACTGAATAAATGAGTAAGTTTTAATTTGTTGGAAATTTCGTGGGAAATTTCCCACAAATTTTCCAACGAAATTAGTTAACAATTACATTAACAAAACAAAAATTTCATTTCATTGCAAAAATCGTTGGAAAGTTCCAACAATTTTTGCAACAAATTTGATTCTGCACAAACTATATCAATTAAATCATAGTAGTTGGAAAATTTGTTGGAAAATTCCAACAAATTTTCCAACCAAAACTATATAATTGCTGAAAACTTGTAATTCGTTGGAAAATTTGTTAGAAATTTCAAACAAATTTACCAACGAATTTCATATAAGCGGAAAAACCAAAACTTTTAAAAATACGTTGGAAAAATTGTTGGAAAATTCCAACGAATTTTCAATAAACCGAATAAACGGGTAAGTTTTAATTTGTTGAAAATTTCGTGGGAAATTTCCCATGAATTTTCCAATGAAATTAGTTAACAGTTACATTAATAAAACAAAAATTTCAATTCGTTGTAAAAATCGTTGGAAATTTCCAATGATTTTTACAACGAATTTGATTATGCACAAACAATATCAATTAAATAATATTCTTTGGAAAATTCATTGGAAATTTTCAACGAATTTTCCAACCAAAACTATATAATTGCCGAAATCTTTTAATTCGTTGGAAAATCCGTTGGAAATTTCCAACGAATTTACCAACGAATTTCATATAAGCGGAAAAACCAAAACTTTTAAAAATTCGTTAGAAAAATTGTTGGAAATTTCCAACGGATTTTCCAACGAATTTTCAATAGACCGAATAAACAGGTAAGTTTTAGTTTGTTGGAAATTTTGTGGGAAATTTCCCACGAATTTTCCAACGAAATTAGTTAACAATTACATTAATAAAACAAAAATTTCAATTCGTTGCAAAAATCATTGGAAAGTTCTAACGATTTTTGCAACGAATTTGATAATGTCCGACGTCTTAAACTTTTCAAAATTCGTTGAAAAATTCATTGGAGATTACCAACGAATTTTCTAACGAAATTTCTTAACAATTAAATAATATTCCAAAAACTTTACATTGGTTGAAAAGTTCATTGGAAATTTCCAACAAACTTTATAACGAATTTGATACTGCCCGACATCATAAACTTTTCAAAAATCATTGCAAAATTCGTTAGAAATTTCCAACGAATTTTGCAACGATTTTTATTTCACCCTAAGAACTTTGTTTATTAAAATTTTATTGCAAAATTCGTTGGAAACGAATTTTGCAACGTTTTTTATACAGGCCGAAAAAAAAGATTTTTTTGAATGAAATTATTACAGAACAATAACAACAAAAATATTAAAAATTACGACAACAACAAAACACGCGTGTCGCATTACTCCTAATAATTAGACATAATTAATAAAAAGTCTCAAAAATCATAATCTTCATCTTCATCTGCATCTTCACCTTCTTCTTCGTCTTCATCTTCTTCTTCATCTTCTTCCTGATCATCATCTTCATCCTCTGTCTCCAAATCACATTGTGTACCAAGTTAAAAATTTGATTCTCAAATTTCAGTTGGATCTACATCGATCATCGCACTACATGACTCTCGTAAAGTTGGAATGTTATATTCAGCAATTTCAATCATGTTACAAACTTTCTCTTGTTGATATGCTGTATCCTTCCAGTATTCCTCAATTTTCTTTCTTGCTTTGGTTTTACATACAGCCCATCAATCGGCTTTGTCACGCTTCAAACTAGGATATGATGCATAATAGACTTGAATTGTTTGTTGAGCCAAGACAAATGGTTCATATTTCATATATATTTTTTTGTGATTTATTTCAATCAAATTAAATTTGGTATGCACATTTATTCCTTTCACGGGGTCAAACCACATGCATTTAAATAAGACAACCCGCATTAACGGTCCATAGTACTCAATCTCTATGATTTCATTCAACAAGTCATAGAAATCACCTTGCGAATTACCACCATTAGATGATTGAACACACACTCCACTATTCATTATGGCATTTCCCATTCCATATTCACGAGTGTGAAAATTATACCCGTTAATGAAATATGCTGGCCAAGTTCGTACTCTTGACTTTGGACCCCACGACAGATGATATAGCATTCCTTGCTGTCCAACTTGAGTATCAATACTGTGAACCTAAGGTGACACACACGCAATATCAATAATATATATTTCAAAATATGATGTATTAAAAATTCGAATAAATAGGATTTTGTCCATATTCAAATTACATATGTTTTGAACCATATTGCAAATTGTTCCTGGCACAAACAGTCAAACTCATTTGGTGGTAGTCCATGCATTGCGTTTTGGAAATTCCTAGTAATAAATACCATTTATGTATTAGCGATGGTTTCAAACACATGACGTGTACGTACAAATGTACACTTACTCGAAGTATGGCTCCACTTCTGGACAATTCAATAAAATATATGTATAGGCTGCTAGCTTTTCTTCGCCTGTTAAGTGACAAAACTTACATGTGCTGCTAGGTCGACCCAAATAATTAAAAATAGAGAATGATTTGCAATTAGGATCAATGAGACCCTCATCATTTCTTCCAGCTCTTTGCCTCTTGCATTGCACGTGCTGCTCAAAATAGTATGATGCAAATGTTGTCACTTCTTTTATAATATATGCATTACAAATTGAAGTTTTGACACATGCCTTATTCTTCATTTTTTTATTCAAATGATATAAGAACCTAGTTGCAGTAGAAAAAAGTTTATCGTAACATAATATGTAATGAAGTAATTTCACGTTTAATTTAAAAAAAAATTTACCTCTCAAATGGATACATCCATCGAAATTAGACGGGACCTGCAACTTTGGCCTCTTAAGATAAGTGAACTAAGAGATGTTCCATTGAATCAAAGAACAATGGAAGAAATATCATTTCTAAGTTATAAAGAATAATTAGAATATCTCTTTCTAGTTTCTCCACGTGTGATGATTTCAACGTTGTTGAGCAAATATCATACAAAAAATTACTTAACTCTATAATGGCGCTCCATACAAAGTTTGGTAGAACTTCCTTGAAGGCTATCGGAATTAGTCGTTCCATAAATATGTGACAATTATGACTCTTCATACCTGTCAACTTGCATTCATTCATATCAACACATCTGCCGAAATTGAAAGTATATCCATTAGGAAATCACATCGATTTCAACCATTGACAAACGATCCATCTTTGCTCCTTGTCCAATATATAAACTACTTTGGGTTTCAGTCCCCTACTGCTTGCATCTGCATCTAGTGTTAGTCGATCGCAAATATCCCTCATATATTTTCTTGCATTCAAGTTGTCTTTTGTTTTTCCAGTGACATTCATCACAGTATTTATAACATTGTCGAAAACGTTCTTCTCTATGTGCATGACGTCGAGATTATGATGAATAAGATGGGCATTCTAATATGGTAGATCCCAAAATAAACTGCGTTTAGTCCACTTATGTGTACTTCCGTACGCAAAAGTTATGCTGTAAGGGTTGTCGACAACAGTTGGAAACTCCTGCACGCGTTCCCAAATTTGATGCCTGGTCAACCTCAATGGTGGATGTGTTCTTTTGATCTTATTCTTGATGAACTCTTTTTTATTCCTTCTGAATGTATGATTAAGCGGCAAAAATTGCCTGTGACAATCAAAATAGCAAGCCTTCTTGCCATGTTTTAATCTGAAAGCCTTCAATCTCTCTATACAAATCGGACATCTTAAGATCCCAACTGTACTCCATCCAGATAACATTCCATAAGCAGGGAAGTCATTTATCGTCCAAGGAAGCGCAGCCTTCATTTCAAATGTTTGGTCTGTAGAAACGTCATACGTAAGGACACCTTCAACCTATAGTTGTTGTAACTCTTTAATCAATGGTTGCATATAAATATCTATGCCCTTTTTCGGATTTTGCGGGCCAGGCATGATCAATGTCAAAAACATATAAGATGTCTTCATGTACATACCGGGTGGAAGATTATATGGAGTTAAGATAATTGGCCAACATAAATAACTTTTTCTTGATTTCCCAAATAGGGCAAATCCATCAACACACAGACCTAGCCTAATGTTTCGAGGCTTTAGCGCAAACTCGGGGTATGTTCTATCAAAATGTTGTCATGCCTCTGCATCTGAAGGATGACATATTAAATCCTCTTCTGTTTCATGATTTGCATGCCAAGTCATGTGTTCAGCAGTGGCTTGCGACGCATAAAGCCTTTGCAACCTGGGGATTAAGGGCAAATAAAACATTTGCTTGCATGGTCTACGCTTCTAATTACGACCCTACCTCCTGTTAATCTTGTACCTAGGTTGGTTACAGAATTTGCAAGATTCTGCATATTCATCATCTCTTCAATATAACATACAACCCATAGCACATACATCAATCCGTACAATTGGAAGACCTAAGTTATCCATCAACTTTTTCATATCGTAAAAGTTATTTGGCATTATGTTATCACGAGGCATTGTTTCCCGCATTATTTCAACAAAAGAGTTGAAGCAATCCACAGACACATTATGCCCTGCCTTGATATTTAACAGTCTTGCTGTCACTGATAATTTCGTGTGGTTGTCACAACCTGCCCATAAAAGTTCATTTGCCGTTTCCAACATTTCCCGTAAATTATTACATTGAGAAGTTCCGTCACACACATTTTCATCACAACTTGTAACTCTTATCTCTTCCATTTCCGCTGCATGACTAGTTCCCACTTGTTTAGGTGCAGGAATAAAACCAGTCTTACATGATTCAATTCTGAATTCAAATTATGACCGACTTCATCAAACACCATCCCCTTATATGGATTCAATTGTTCGAAATAGCTACATTCTTCCCTAACTGAAAATTGATCGCTTCTTCGATATCCGTCATCATATATAAATGGTTTACCATGGCTAGTCCAATTATAATAGTTCGGAGTAAACTCAAATCTACAAAGATGTTCTCTAACTTTATCAATGGCTAGAAATTTTCCATTACTGCACTTTTTACATGGACACCTTAATTTATTTTCATCCATGAACTCATATTTACTACTAGCAAAGTTTAAAAATAGTTCCAACCCAATACGAAACTCATCAGTCAATTCTCGCCATCCAGGTAAGTTCTCATTATACATCCAACCCCTGTCTCTTTGCATTGTGTCTGTATAAAAATAAAAAAAATTATCCTAAATTATTCAACATATCATATATATTGTTTAATATATATCGTTAATTAAAACCATAAAATGCACAAAATTACAATTATGTTGTTTACGAAACAATTACTTTAAATTTGAAAAATTTGGCAAATTTACCATGTCAAGAAGACTTACAAAGTATTTGGCCGAAATCTTTGTAGTATAAATTGGACAATTTGATGAGAATTGCAACGTTCAATTGAATTGCAAGACCTTCGAATGGACACGTACCTAAAATAAAAAATAATTACATCTGATTTGTCTATTAAATACATTTTATTTATTCTTTTCTGTTTCTTTTTATTTTTTTTCCCTTTCTTCTTAGCCGGGCCGGCGACCGACGAGGTCGCTGGCCACGGCGAGCTCGGCCCTCGCCAGTCCCAGCGAGGGCCAGCCTCACCGCTAGTGAGCTCACCTAGAACTCTTATAGATATGAGCAAATTTCCAACGAATTTTGCAACAATTTTCTATTATGCCGAAAAATAACGTGTTATTCAATTCGTTCCAAAATTCGTGGGAAATTTCCCACCAATTTTGCTACGAAATGTGTACAAATCAAAATTAATGAATCGGTTTTTTGAATTCATTGCAAAATTCGTTCTAAATTTTCCAACGAATTTTGGAACGAATTTATATTAACTGGAACAAGAAGGTGTTTTTTGACTTATTTGCAAAAATGATGGGAAATTTCAAACGAATTTTGCAACGAAAGTAGTACATAAAAAAATTAATATACCGAATATTGAAATTCGTTGCAAAATTCGTTGGAAATTTTCAATGAATTTTGCAATGAATTTCAAATATGCCTAAAAATAATGTGTTCTTGAAATTTGTTGCAAAATTCGTTAGAAATTTCCAACGAATTGTGCAACGAATTACACATATACGGAAAAATAAGGTTTAATGGAAATTCGTTGCAAAATTCGTTGAAATTTTCCAACAAATTTTGCAACGAATTTTGAATATGTCTAAAAATAATGTGTTCTTCCAATTCGTTGCAAAATTTATTAGAAATTTCCAACGAATTTTGCATGGAAATTCGTTAGAAAATTCGTTGGAAATTTCCAATGAATTTTGCGACGAATTTTGAATATGCCTAAAAATAATGTGTTCTTCCAATTCGTTGGAAATTTCCAACGAATTTTCTGACGAATTTAAAATATGTGGAAAAATAAGGTTTAATGGAAATTCATTGCAAAATTCATTGGAAATTTCCAATGAATTTTGCGACGAATTTCAAATGTGGCTAAAAATAATGTGTTCGTGAAATTTGTTGCAAAATTCGTTGGAAATTTCCAATGAATTTTGCAACGAATTACACATATACGGAAAAATAAGGTTTAATAGAAATTCATTGAAAAATTCGCTAGAAATTTCCAACGAATTTTGCAACGAGTTTCGAATATGCCCAAAACTAATGTTTATTTTAAATTCGTTGGAAATTTCCAACGGATTTGGACTACACAGAACAACAAAGAGTTTTGCAATTTGTTGGAAAATTCGTAGGAAATTTCCCACGAATTTTCCAACGAAATTAGAACACAACTAAATTAATGCACCCAAAATTGAACACAACTAAATTAAACTTAAAAAAATTTGCCCAAATTACCATGTCAAGAAGACTTATCAAGTATTGAAAATTTTATAAGAATCGCAACATTCAAATGGATTGGGAGACTTTCGAATGGACACGCACCTAGAGCCGCCACAGGCTCGCCCTCAACACCCAGTTCGAGCTGCTAGACTCGTTCTCGGCGCTGTTCGCCGTTCGACGGCGAGGGCGGCGACGGCGAGAAGGACCGCAAGGTGGACGGCCAAGAGGACGACGAGAAAGAGAGTTTGTTCAGCCAAAAAAACTCGGTACACACGAGATGTTTGTTGCCGAATATATAAACAAGTTTTTCTATTTTCGTTGCAAAATTCGTTGGAAATTTCCAACGAATTTTGCAACAAATTTTAAATTTCCAACGACTTTCACATTTCTGGCAATAATTGCACTAACCTATTTTCGTTGGAAACTTCGTCGGAAATTTCAGACGAATTTTCCAACGAAATAGAAAAATAATTGCACCTAAAACATATTTCGTTGGAAAATTCGTTGGAATTTCCAACGAATTTAGTACAAACAAAAATTATTGCACCGAATATTGAAATTTGTTGCAAAATTCATCGGTAATTTTCCAACGAATTTTGTAATAAATTTCAATGAATCGGAACTATAGTGTTCAATATTTCGTTGCAAAGTTCGTTGGGAATTACCAACAAACTTTGCGACGAAATTGGTACATAACTAATTTAATGTAACCAACATTTAAGTTCGTTGCTAAATTCGTTGTAAATTTCCAATTAATTTTACAACAAATTTTAAATTTCAAGTGAATTTCACATTTCTGGCCAATAATTGCACTGGATTAGTTTTGTTGGAAAATTCGTTGGTAATTTCCGATGAATTTTCTAATGAAATCGAAAAAAATAGAACAGAAAACCTATTTCATTGGAAAATCCATTGGAATTTCCAACGAATTTTCCAACGAAATTAGTCCAAACAAAATCATCGTACCGAATATCGAAATTTGTTGCAAATTTCGTCGATAATTTCCAACGAATTTTGCAACTAATTTCATTGACTCGGAACTATGTTTTTAATATTTTGTTGCAAAATTTGTTGGAAATTTACAACGAATTTTGCAACGAAATTGGTACATAACTAATTTCATGTAACCAAAATTTAAGTTCATTGCTAAATTTGTTGTAAATTTCCAACAAATTTTGCAACAAATTTTAAATTTCCAACAAATTTCACATTTCTGGCTAATAATTGCCCTTACTATTTTCGTTGGAAAATTCGTCGGAAATTCCAACGAATTTTCCAACGAAATTGAAAATATTTGAATTGAAAACCTATTTCATTGGAAAGTTCGTCAGTAATTTCCAACGAATTTTCCAACGAAATTAGTACAAACAAAAAATTTTTGTACCTTACCAAAAAAAAAAACAAAAAATTTTTGTACCGAATCTCGAAATTCGTTGCAAAATTCATCAGAAAATAATAGATATTTCTACTATTTAGATATTCATCTATTAAGAGTATATGCTTTTGTCCTTATGTACTTTCTTTTACAAGAACCAATTCGCAAAGCTTATAGATAATCTTTTATATTAATATCTATCTCAGTTTAGAATCCCAGATCTTATGCCACAAATGGTATCAGAGCCAAGGGTAGATAAAGATAATCTTTATAAATTCATTCGCAGTAAAGATGATTTCTTTCGTGGTGGTCTTTTCTTGTGATATTTGGATGTGTTCCAGGCAGTAAAGCCCAGTGGGGTAGTAAGTCCGTTGGCAAGCATCGCCGATATCTATCGAAACGATAAAGTAGCCTTTTGCAATGAATTTGTTAAGAAGATTTGAGTCTTTTTCTAGTTCTTTATCACAAATGTCCTCTGATCAAGGACCTATAAACATAGAAGAAATTAATATAGAAAATTTCAATAATTCTATTGAAAATTGGTTCATTCCAAAAGTTAAACTTGATAAGATATATGAGCATTCTAAATTTAAACTCTTTGGACACAATGACTATGTCATTGTTACAGAAGAAAGAGATGTCCCACTTTCTAATTCTTTTGCTTCTATATAACTTTTGAACAAAGATTCTATAAAGAAGCATTCCCAAAAATGGAATTACATGCACATAGGATTAGTTCAAGTAGGTGCCAAACCTCTTACCAAAGAAGGTTTAGACACTTCCTTACTTCTTGTTTTAAGAGACGCCAGACTTTTAAAATACGATGAATCCATCTTTGGAGATGTTGAAACAAGTCTTTGTAGTGGACCAATTCATTTTGATAGTCATTCTGATCTCACTGTCTCTCTTAAGGATAAAAATATTCTGAAATCCTTAACTCTTCAGATAAAAACCCATAATTATTCAATAGCTGAAGGATCTATTCCTATAGCCTTCATTTACAGAATTTATTACAAAGTTATGAATTCCGCATTCGGCAGCAAAGCCTTCAAATTAAATTCCAATAAAGAAACTCTGCTTTTACAAACTGACATTTCTAAAGCCAATGTTACAATTCCAAGAACCATTCCTTGGAATCAAATAACCCTTCATGATCAATGGGAATTAGAAAACAAGATTCCCTAGCAAATTATTCAAAATTCTGAACTAACAAATATTGTCCAACATCCTAAAGGAAGAGTAACAAGCCAATTTTCTAGAAGATCTCTCGATATCCCCATAAGATCTTGTGATATTAGGTCAATTCCTTTCCTGGCACTCTACTTCTTCTCGAAGGTCAATTGATAATATTCCTAACATTCCCTTCAATAACGCTCCTAATGCTCCTTTTCACACAGAAGAAGCATCTCCAAGTGCTCCTCCGCCTCCTCCTAATATCACTGGCATAGATAACAGGTCAAGAATTTCTAGACCAGTTTATCAAAATACTCATGATTTCCCTGATCCAACTCCCTCCGAAATGGAAGATCCAGAAATCAATGTTTTAGAAATATCTTTTGAACCTAACAAAATACTTTTGAATAAAGAATTTAATTCTTCATAAAACAAGCAAATTAGGAAATGGTTTTTTTGAAAATTTCCAAAGCCAAGCTCTTGAAATCAGAAGGGAATATTATGAATACATGTATCAACATGGAACTCAAGTATTCTTCTTTGATTGGTTTGAAAATATATTCCTAAAAGAAAAACAGATTTTTGTTCTTGACCAGTTTTACAAATGGAAACTTGATGATGGGCACATCGTCGAGTCTAATCATCCTCCTCTCCGAAAAATAAAAATTGATCACGGAGAAGTTGAGATAGTAGCTTCTCCTTTCAAAACTGCTTCTGAAATAGATGGCATAGGCATCAAGAAGATTGTTGAACAAAACAACTTTTCTAATCAACATTTACATACAATAGGAAGGCAATTGGATCGAATAGAGAATTCTGTCCAGAACAGCCTTTCTCCTTCTCCATCCATTACGAAAAAGGATTTAAAACCTCCTCTTTTCAAAAATTTTGAAATTCCAAAAAATCTCAGTTTTGAATTCGCTAAAGCCCTTGAGGACCGACGAAAACTTCTCAAAGGAAAAGCAACTTTGATTTTTAAAAATCCTATAATTTTAGATACTCCTTTAATGCAAAACCTGAGTGTCAAAGACACTCCTAATCGAATTGAAACCTCCGATCATATTAATCTTTTAGAAAAGTCTGACACTGAGTCAACCCCTGAGATAAATCGCATAACTTGGAAAGATCCTCAAAAGCTTTATTATTCTAGAGCTACTCCTCCAGACATTCTCACAGAAGAGACTCTTTCCAGAACCCAAAATAAATACTCTTCTGATGCTATCTATGAATGGAATATAGATGGTGTTTTTGAGCAAAATCTTATAAATATTTTGACTCAAATGGTTATGCTTGCAAACACCTACAAAACCATTCCTGACACTTCTGATCACTCTGTCGCATATCTTTTGATAGCTGGATTCACAGGCCAGTTTAAAGGATGGTGGGATAACTACCTTAATGAAGAGCAAATGTCTCAAATTCTAAATGCCTATAAACTCGATCCCTATGGTCAAAACATTCTTGATGATGATGATCAACCCATACAGGATGCTGTTAATACTTTGATATTCTCTATATCTCAGCATTTCCTAGGAGATTCATCTCACATCCTTGATAAAAATCAAGACCTTTTGTCAAACATGAAATGTCGTTCTCTAGGAGAATTCAGAGAGTACAAAGAAATATTTTTGCAAAGAGTTCTTCAAAGAACAGACTACAATCAATCTTTTTGGAAAGAAAAATTTCTTGCTGGTTTACCAAAACTTATAGGAGAACAAGTTCGAAGTAAGATAAGAGAAGAATATGGAAATTAAATTCCATACGACCATCTTTCTTATGGAGAATTAATCTCTTATATTTACAAAATTGGGACACAGCTGTGTACCAATATTCGTCTTCAAAAACAAATAAAAAAGGAACAAAAACTCATTAAAAAAGGATTAGGAGAATTTTGTTCTCAATATGATCCGTCTTTTGAATCTTTTCATAAAAGAAAATGTTCAGGTGATTGCTCTTCAAAGAAAAAAGAGAAAAGGAAATTTTATAAGAAACCTTATAAGAAAAAATTTCGCAAAACCGCTTTTGAAAAGAAAGAAAAGGATAATTCTGAAAAATCCAAAAAATCAAAGAAAAAAGATTTTAAAAATATTACTTGTTATAATTGTGGTAAGAAAGGCCATACTTCTCGTTTTTGCAAAGTTAGTAAAAAAATTAATGAATTAATTTTAGATGAAGAAACTTTACATCAGCTCAACCAATTAATGATTGAAACTGACAGTAGTTCTTCAAATGAATCTGATTTCGAAAAAGGCTTATAAATTTGTGATTTGGAAACTTCTTCATCATCCACTTCAGAAAGTGAAAATGAAGATAAATCCCAGTTTGAGATAAATGTTTTGACAAAAGAAGAAGAAATTCTTTTACAAACCTTTGATCAGATCACTGATCCTGAAACAAAAATAAAATTGCTTAATAATTTCCAAAACCTGAAATCAGTTTCTAAACCCACTTTTCAAACAAATAGTCCTTACAATATTTCTAACATACTAGGAAAAGCCAAAAAGACAAATTTTAAACCCATTTCTATAAATGATCTTACTCAAGAAATCAATAAACAGAAACAAGAAATACAGGAGCTTAGAGCCACCCAGATTATTATGCAAAAGGATATTTTGATATCAAATCAAAAAATTTGAAAGGGAAACAAAAGGAAGAAGATTTCGAAGAAAACATTTCACAAACTTCTTCTCCCACAAATACAGATTTTCTCTTGACACTTTCTGAAATCACCACCAGAAAATGGATTATCAACATTTCTATAAAAATTCAAAGTTTTATCTTAAATACTACAGCCCTTTTTGATACAGGAGCAAACCTCAACTGTATCAAAGAAGGACTCATTCCAACCAAATATTTTGAGAAAACCTCTCAATCTCTCAGATCTGTATCTGGAGATAAATTGAATATTAGTTTCAAAATTCCTGAAGCAGAAGTTATCAATGACCAAGTCTCTTTCAAAACTCCTTTCCTGCTCGTAAAAGACATGAGACAGAATGTCATTCTAGGATCTCCTTTTATTAACTTACTTTTACCTTTCAAAGTTACTGAAAAGGGAATCGAAACAGAAACCTTGGGGAAAAAGATATGTTTTGATTTCATTTCAAAACCCCAAATCAGAAATTTGAACTCTCTTCAAGATTATTCTATTTCTGATATTAATCATATCATTCATGACAAAGAAACCCATCTTCAATTTTTAAAAGAAGATCTTGAATACAAAAGAATTGATAAAAATCTCTATGAACCAAGTCTTCAGAAAAAGATTTCTCTTCTTGAAAACCAAATTAAAAACTCTATATGCTCCAATATTCCTAATGCTTTCTAATCTCGTAAGAGCCATATTGTAGATTTACCCTATGAGCTAGAATTTTCTGAAAAGGATATTCCTACCAAAGCTAGGCCATCTCAGATGAACTATGAAGTTCTCAATTTTTGCCAAAAGGAAATACAAGAACTTCTTGACAAAAAACTCATTAGAAAAAGTCGATCTCCTTGGAGTTGCTCTGCTTTCTATATCAACAAAAATGCTGAACTAGAAAGAGGAGTCCTAAGATTAGTTATTAATTATAAACCTTTAAATACTGCTTTAAAATGGATTAGATATCCAATCCCTAATAAAAAGGATTTATTAAATAGACTTTATGATGCAAAAATCTTTTCAAAATTTGATATGAAATCGGGTTTCTGGCAAATTCAGATCAATGAAAAGGATAGATACAAAACGGCATTTACTGTCCCTTTTGGCCAATACGAATGGAATGTAATGCCTTTTGGTTTAAAAAATGCTCATTCTGAGTTTCAAAGAATAATGAATGATATTTTCAATCATTGTTCTGCTTATATCATTGTTTATATTGACGATGTTTTGATATTCTCTACTTCCATAGAAAAACATTTTAAGCATGTCAACCATTTTATAAACATAGTAAAACATAGTGGTTTGGTAGTCTCGCCAACCAAGTTATCTCTTTTTAAAACAAAGATTCATTTCCTTGGTCATTACATACATCAGGGAACTATCATTCCTGTTAAATGATCCATTATTTTTTTTGAAAGATTCCCTGATGAAATTAGGGATAAAAATCAGTTACAGAGATTTCTTGGAAGCCTAAATTATATTATTGATTTCTTTCCCCGAATTAATATAATCTGTAAACCACTCCATCAGAGGCTTAAAAAAGATCCTCCTCCTTGGATATAAATTCATACTGATATTGTCAGAAAAATTAAACGCATTGTCAAGGAAATTCCTTATCTTCACCTTGCTGATCCAACTGCCTTTAAAATCATTGAGACTGATACTTCTGATATTGGATATGGAGGAATTCTTAAGCAATCCAAAGACAACAAAGAACAAATTGTTCAGTTCGTCTCCAAGCATTGGAACGATTGCCAGAAGAATTACTCTACTATCAAAAAAGAAATCCTTGCTATTGTACTCTCCATTTCTAAATTTCAAGGAGATTTATTAAATCAAAATTTTCTATTAAGGATTGATTGCAAATCTGCAAAAGATGTCTTGCAAAAGGATGTCCAGAATATCGCCTCCAAACAAATTTTTGCTAGATGGCAAACCATCTTATCTGTTTTCGATTTTGATATAGAATTTATAAATGGTTCTTCTAATTCTCTACCAGATTTTCTCACAAGAGAATTTTTGCAAGGAAAATGCCTCCCAAACCTCCCAACAAGCCAACCAGAAGAGATAAAGGCAAGCAAGTTGCAGAACCCTCTTCTGAGAAAAAATCCTCAGGATTAACCAATATAAGAACCTGGCTTCAGGCCACCCACCAACCTTTAAATATTTCTTCTAGCCAACCTTTGAATATTTCTCCCAAATCATCAAAGAAAGAATCACCCTCTTATGAAGAAGAAAGAGAAGAAGCTCTGAAATGGCTTCTACAAGCTTTTAAGCCAACCTTACCTACGCCTGCTGAAACAGCTAATCTTCCTCTAGAGGAAGCCTTCAAACATTTCCAAGCCACCCTTTATGATAGCCCACAAAAAGAAAGAGCTTTACAACTCTTTCGACAAGCTTATGATATTAAATCACAACCCTCCAATACACTGATTGAACCTGACCCTTCTCTTTTGGCTTCTCAAAGAGCAAAAGGAAAACAATTTCTAGCGATGTGGTGATTTCTTCAAACCAAACAGCTCCTCCAAAATCAAAATTTTTTCATAAGACAAATTTTCAAAATGTTTGCAATGTAGAAAGTGGATTTTATGATGAAAATCCATATACTTTTGCAAAAAATATGTTTTCTGAAAAATTCCTTTATATCCCTTATGATATCTACAAAACCCCAGAATTTTATGAAAATATCCTGGAACAGACACAATCGGTGACTTTCCGGCATTTTTCAAATAAAGGGCATGTAAATTACTCCACTGCTATGATACACAAAGTCATTCATCCTTCGCAGTGGAAATCTGATCCCTTATCATTAGTCAAATTCAATATCAAAACAAATGAGGCCCTTCCATACAGATCCTCCTTCTCATATTTTGACTATGAACAAGCATGGTGGAATACCTTCTGGAGAAAAAATGCCAACAACACCCATACATGGTTATTCTTCTTTGATAACTTTGATATCAAAACCTGTCCTTACTGGTTTCTGAAATGGTGAGAACTTTTAGGACCAACTGATGAACTCCTCCACCCAAAAACACAACCTAGTTATGAGTTATTCCTCGAAAAATTCTAACCACTTCCTTTTGAGAAAAATTTTCCCAAACTGATGCTCTTTTTCTATTACTTCGGAGTGTCTTGGGTTCTTGACTGGTATTTTGATTATAGAAAATCCCATGATACTGGCATTCCCATTCTCATCAGAAGATTTAAAGTAAAATGGTGGGATGGTTTCAAATTTTTCGATAGAGTTTCTACCAAAGCCGTAACCAAATGGCTTAAGGAATGACTTTTGATGTCTCCTCCCCCTCCTGGGGAAATTACTCCATTTTTACATGATAAAGGATTTGTTCTTTCTAGGTTAGCATCTGCTTAATCACAGTAGCAGCTAACAGAATTACTCAAACAAGCTATCTTTGATATTGAAGGAACTGGTTCCTCCCATTCCCATCACGATGGGAATTCAAATGAAGACGACTGCTATGGAATCCTACCCAGAATCCCATGGGGAAATGTAGCAGAACAAGAAGAGGAAGAAGAGGACGAATCTATTGAAGATCTATCCAAGCCATGACAAAAGACGCCAAAAGACTCTAGGGCACCGAAAGGCTCCCTCTTATGCCGTCATTATGAACTTTTGTACCGAACTTACTTTTTCATAATTTTGTCTGCCCACTGTTCAACATAACACTGTGCACTTACCGCTACAGTAATACCCACGGGCAATTTCTACAGTGATCTGTCTGCCTATATAAGAAGACATCAATCCTCATAGAAGGCACCGGGTTCTTCATTCACCCATTCACCTTACATTCCTCTCCAACTTTTCTTCATCTCGAAATCTCCCTTCAGATCATCAACCTCAAACCATTTTGATACCGCTTCAATAAGTAAGTTCATCTTACATCTTTCTCAACTTTCACACCTTTTCCCAGATCTTAGTTTCCCTTAGAGAGATATAGTCGGCAAACATCTGCTAGTACTATTCTCGGAAAACACAAAGTTTCTTCTTGAACTTCATAAGATCTGTCACCTTCCATACCTTTCTGGTTCCTGCAACACTTTAGATTCCAGATCTCATCTACGATCTGAAGATCTTAAAGTTTCATTTTGCACTTGTACTTTTACTTCAGTTGTAATCTTCAATACTGTTCTTGTAATCTTTAATATTGTTTATACATTAATCTTCTTTTCATATCTCACATTTAAATTCCTGCATTTACATTTATAGTTACATACCCCACGAACGGCAGGTCAAACCGCCTGTGGATGGTCTGTAATTTTATTTAAAAGGCAAATTTTTGCTGTTGTTATATATCCTTACTTCTTTTTACTGTTTTACCCTTATATATTGTATACCACCTACATGGTTTGTTTAGAGACACTTGTTGTTATTCTTCTTATTCTATATCTTGCTTACGATATCTTCATTATTTATAATGCTCGTCATTTTAATTAATTTCATTTATTTAATAACCTTCTGTGTGGAAATATGCACTTTTATATTAGAATATATCTTTGCCTCAGCCTTAGCTTTACATAGTAGAGATTTTCATAAAGTCCTATACCTTTTTGACCAATATAATAGATACTTCTACTATTTAGATATTCATCTATTAAGAGGATATGCTTTTGTCCTTATTTACTTTCTTTTACAAGAACCAATTCGCAAAGCTTATAGATAATCTTTTATATTAATATCTATCTCAGTTTAGAATCCCAGATCTTAGGCCACAAATCAATAATCTTTTATATTAATATCTATCTCAGTTTAGAATCCCAGATCTTAGGCCACAAAATCGACGAATTTTGCAACGAATTTCCTAATATTCTGAACAATTATTCATCTTTTTTGAATTCGTTGGAAAATTAATTGGTAATTTTCAACGAATTTTCCAACGAATTTTCATTATGTAGATCAATTTTTGAATTCGTTGGAAATCCAACGAATTTTCCAAGGAAAAATATTTTAGTCAGAAATTTCCAATGAATTTGGCGACGAAAAATATTTCGTGGCAAAATTCCGACGAAAAATTTTTCGTCGCTATTTTCCGACGAAAATTTTTTCATTGCTAATTTCCGACGAATTTTTCAATTCATTGGAAAAGTTGTCGCAAATTTCCAACAAAATTTTTTTCGTCACAAATTTTTGTGGCAAAAAACTGGTTTTTTTGTTGTGAAGTATACCTTTTGAAATATAATAAGAATGCGAAAACAAGGAGAAGATTCCCCTTAGCGACCCTATTATCTACTAGTCCTGGCCTCCTGAATGGCAGCCCTGTCATGCTCCCTCACGCTGTCCGCAAAAAAGTTTAGTCAGTTTGATATTACACATCAGCAAGAAAACCTCCTCACCTGCAAAAGCCTTATAAATGCAGCTAAAAGTTGATCAATTCATAAGTAGCATATCCAGAGGTATCATAAAATTTTGAGGCTTATTACCTCATAGCATGACAACCTGCTTCCTAAGAGCGCGGACAGCATTATGCCTTGCAAGCTCCAAGGGAAAGTTCATATGACAATGACATGAAGACCTTCAATAAAATATGATGACAAATTTAGTAGATCGCCTCCAAGTAAAAAAATTGAAGAGCTTTGAACTAGTTATTGTTGCGGTGATGACAGTGACTTGAAAGAACTGCAATCAAAGCTCCATTAAGTCTATCCGCAGGAAACGTTACCAGTCTAATATGTAATGATATTGATAGTTCGACCAAAGAAAATTAATATGTAATGAAAGTGCATGCAAGAAACATAAAGTGAAAGAGGTGACAATGTAAATGTAAATGATATATAACACCTCTTTAATGTCCAGCCTCGTGTTTTTCATGTGCAATGGAACCAACAACTCTTAATGGATATTTTAAGAGATATGCCCATTGAAAGTCCAAATTCAAAATAATAGACGCCCGGGAAGCTTATATATGATAAAAGTTGCACGTTTAGAACTTGGAGAAAGATACACGTCTCACTTTCAATGCCCAAGGTAGAGTCTAAAAGCCAAAGTAAAATTACCCAAAATCCTTCTGTCATTCGTGTCACTAACAACATTTCAAATGGGATCAAATTCACACATGTTAACTGTATTTTGTATCACGATAAAAATCACGATTTCAACATTAACTACCGAGCCAGGAGGAAGCTCTGACAAAGGACCGACACGAACTAGAGGTTTTATGTCCAGCAGAAGGAGAGGAACTTCTGGTAAAGCAGTTAAACCAAATCACAAGGTGGTTGTTGCAGGGAACGGAGTTTAAATTGAATCTATCGGCATATACATGAACAAAAAAGTACAAGCTACGTTCGCCTAAAAGCAAGTAAGACAAAGCCATGAATACCGTTAAGGATAAAGGTCCAGACAGAATCAGGCGGACAACATCTGAAGGAATAGTAAACCATTGTCTTTTGGGAATGACTCTACTCTAGCCATACTTCACTTCACAGCAGCATCTCCCATACTCTTAAGCATTATGACTCAAGTCCCGTCTCGCAATAACCTTTAACTTTCAAATCAAGACGGTCAAGATGCTCTTCGCAGTAGAATTGGCTACACAGATTAATTACTGCATATGCATAAACCCCACTAAACCAAAATGGACTGGACAGGACAGCCATCCCACAAAAAACAAAGAAGGAACACTTGGACGAATGCTCAGACAAAACACAAAGGAACTACCCCACCCACGACAGCTTCCTTGCAAACATCCGGAAATTCCCATATCGCATTTCGATCGCTTCGATTCGATGCCACACCAGTCAGGGCGACGGAAGCAACCATCCACCCACGAATTAGGGAATAAGAAAAAGGGTAATGCTACGTACTCGAGCCCGAACAGCTGAGCCTTCGAGATGCTTCAAGCGATGAGCTGGCTGAGAGGAGACGAGGATCACAATCCGCGAGCTCTGCAAATCCAAGAGAGAGGATGAGAAAAGGGGAGGAGAGATTCGAAAATTCTTCAGCATCGATCATCGAAGAACAAGAGCAAGAGAGATTACTCGATGGAAAGAGAAAGAGATGGAATGAAGCTGATCCGAGTAGGAGTGCATGGGAAGATGCCGCCATTGACTTCGCCAGAAGGGGCTAGGGTTCTCCTGCAATTGCGTCGACTCCATTGATGACTCTAGAGAAAAATACGACGAGAGAGAGAGAGAGAGTGCGAGCGAAGAGGATGAAGCTTTATATGTATGTATGCCATAACATTTAGTATGTCAATTTTGTAAGTCAATTTCATGATATTTTGTATTGCTCAACTATTGAAAGTAATGCTTTTTTGCATTATCTGACTATTATTTGTCTGAATACATTGTAATATCAGTTGCAACTATAATCAGTAATTTATTGTTATCAGCAATAATTTGTTTAAAGATTTTGTGATACGAGAATGACACTCGGTAATTAACTTCATATTGCTGGAATTATCCTCAAAGATGATAATTTTGCCATAAATTCTTCTAAACATCACTAGTGATCAGGCTTGTGGCGGAATTAATTTTTCTCAAAGTAGTAATTCACCCCTCATGAAGTAATTTGCCTGTAAAATAGTGCGTTTTGTTTCATGGGGTAATTAATTTACCTTGACGGGTCAAAATCTACCCGGATTTCCAATAATTTTTCGATACCTATTTTTTCACGAACGGCTCTTTGGCCATAGATTTTGTAACCCTAAAAAGCTACGACCTAGTAACTAATCCCAAATTGTTGTAATTATTATCAACAATTGCAATGATAATTTTCCCCGTAAGTTCTTGAAGATGACAATTGGTAACTCGTCTTCAGAGGCAAATGATTTTTCCAAAAGTAGTAATCCACCAAATTTGAAGTAATTTGCTTTGAAAGTAGCATGTTTTGCTTATTTGGTTGGTAAGTTTTTTTTGTGGGCCATAATTTTCTTGAAGGGAAAACAACATAAGTGGTCCATGAACTTTTCATATACCGCATTGAACAAATTAAAAGTTTATGAATCATATTTTATATTGAGCCAAAATTCATCAATTATTTGTGTCATTATCCCTTTAAATTTACTATAATTTGACTGTACCTATAGTTGTTAATTAGGTAAGGACAATTATATTCAGCCGGGAATGCTGTCATTTAGTAGTGGAGTTCTTCTGAACAGTCTCAATACCAAATATACCTTTTAGTAGGCGAAGTGTACTGTAACAGACTGAATTTTCGATCCTTTTTCCTGGAATTTAAGAAATGAAATTAATCAATGCACTATAGTGAGATCTCACCCGGGACCCGCACATTCTCGAGACGCTAACCTTAGGGGTAGGGCTATTACGGGATTGAGTTCGCACGACCAAAGAACTCGACCTGGGTTCAACCTTCGATCATAAGGATTGACGAGGGAATGTTTTGGGCCAACAGAGACCGATCTAATTGATTGATTGTGTCTGAAGGGAACTAGTGACAGACCCTCGCAATTATATGACAACAGAGGTCGTCCTGGGTAGAGTAAACTTAAACGTGATTTGACTTAGTGTCGGTCATGGGTCGAGAGCGCATAATCCTAGAGAGCCACCCGTTAGCAAGAGATAAACTAAAGTCACAATTGTTCGATTCTAGTCAATTCTTGAAATTCAGGCCCGGGAATCAAGAATTTTGAACCACCCGCCTGGGTGGCGCTGCTGGAGCGCGCACTCTTCCTCTCGCAAAAGGTTGAGTGTTCGAATCCCGGGCGCCGCAGGGTGACTTAACCGGTGGCACGTGTGTGGTGGCTAGCACGTGTCGCCTCCAGGGTTTACTCCCCGGCTGTCGGCCGTGAGGGGGTTCCCTGGGTTATCAAAAAAAAAAAAATCAAGAATTTTGAAAGTGACAATTTTGAGCGGCCGATGATGTTTTTGGCTTGGCCAACCTTGGGGCCACCCATTTTTGCAAAAAAATGGATTTCGGTTCGGGATCGAAAAAATTACGATTTTGCCCCTTTGGACCCCGACGTTGATTCTGAGGCCGCATGAGATTATTTTTCGAGGCCGATGTCATTTTAGGGTGGCCAATCACATTTAGAGTTGTTACGGTCAAAAATTAGAATTTTGGCTCGGAAGTGAAAAATAATATTATTTTATTCCCAGGACTTTGCAGTCGATTTTCGAGGCTTAAGAAGCTATTTTCACGATTCTGACGCCATATTATGTTGGCCAAACGTATTTAGAGTTGATTTGGACAAAAATTGGAATTTCACCCCGGGACTAGAAAAATAATCGTTTTGCCCCTGGACTACTTTTTGGTCCGAATTTTTGGAAAATTATTTGAGATAATTATTAAGGGTTTTCAGCTGCATTATTGGACCTTGGACACTTTTGCCCCTCATTATTGGATAGTATTGAACGAGGGCTGTCGGATTATGGGTATTTTTGTCAAAACTCCCGGATCGCGACACGTGGCGCCCTCTAGCCCCAATATTTGACTAACTTGGACCAGCTCTCTCTCTCCTCCTCATTTTCGGCCAGACCTCCCACAGATCAGCCCTCCCCCACGTTTTCCTCCTCCGCCGGTTTTCCTTGCCACCCGCCAGAGCTTGCAAGACCGCCGCCGTGCCACCGCTGTCCGCCGGCCACCGTCGCTGCTACTACCTTGTCCAGCCACCCATCCAGCTAGTTTGTCCCGCCTTTGTAGGGTAAGTGACTTCCCCAATCGACACCTAGGATCTCGGGTATTGTTAGACTAATTTATGGCTCGGTTTAGATGATTATTGTGATTGTTTTGGAGTGTAGAATGAGGCTAGATATTCGGGTTGTTGTGGACTGATTCAGGACTGATTAGGTGAGGTTTAAAAGGCTTGGATATGGCTGTGATGTGGTGAATCGATTGTGGTTTGATATGGAACGATTACAGTTTGAATTCGTGAGACTTTGTGTGATTTTCGGATTTGTGGCTACCGTACCCATCCGGTTTGCTATTTTTGTAGAGAATTTTGTGGGCCGAATTTGAAGAAATTTTCTCATGAAAGTTGTTCCCAACGTCTTGAAATATGACATACTTTAACTTGAGAATTTTTGGAAATCATTTGAGGCCATTCGGAAGTCCATCTTTGGACCAAAATAAAACTGCCCGATTTACTGTTCATCCGACCTTCGGGTCTGTTTGAATTTTTATAAATTTTTCCAGACTCATTTTCAAAATACTTCCTTCATGAAAATTTTTGGGGACATTTGTGGCTATAACATATAAAAATTTCAAGGCTTTCCAAAATGATTTGGATACTGAATGAGTTGTATTTTGATGGCCTGAGGGGCTGTCTGAGCGAACGGGATTTTGTCCGAATTTGAGTGTCAAAACGAGGTGTTTACGGTTTGAACTGGGTTTCTAGTTCTTCACGGAAAATGTTTATTAAGATGCTTTGTACAACATATCCAAATTTCATAATATTTGGAGATGGTTTACTATTTATTTCAAATGGATTTCTGTCATTGCGCAACTGTCCAGTTTGGACCCGATTTTGTATATTCTCGGTTTTTCTCTCTCGAGAATTATTCGGTGTTATCGTGGCATTTTGATGGCTAATTTGATGTTTGAATGAGCTCGTATGTGTGATTGTGTGGCTGTGATGTGTGGACCAATCATGGTTAATTTGTGTAATTAATTGGGATTGTTATGACTAAATTGGGCTTAATTGATTAATTGTGTGGTTTGTGATTGTGGGCTGATTGGTAATGTGTTCTGGACCGTGCTTGGGCTGAATATGGTGTGGTGGTGTGATTGTACATTAGGGTCGCGTGTTATATGTGTATGGTCGTATGGTGTGTTCATGCAACGGGATTGTGTAAATGTAAAATGTGGGTGAAGTGTGTATGTTTGGCCATGTGTATGTGTGACCGTGTGGCATGTGTGGAGAGTGTGGAATTAAGGTACGGGAATGTAGGATTTGTTGGAAAAGGTCCATTCTGAGGCATATACGTTTACGCGGGACGATGCCATCCCTAACAAGGTGACGATGCCCGGCCCGACGGGGTGTCGATGCCTGACGAGGTCAGAAGACCGTTGGCCTGATGCGTTTTACGCGGACACGGTAATTAAGGAAAGGGAGAGGTAGGATTCCGTCATGAGGCGTGTTCGTTTACGCGGGACGATACTGCCCCTGACAAGGTGACGATGTCCAACCCAACGGGGTGACGATGCCTGACGTGATTAGAAGATCGTTGGCTTAATGCGTTTTACGCGGGCGTGGTAGTGGGGGAAGAGTTGAGAATGAGCGGGAATTGGCTTAAGGTGCGAGATTTGGGAAAGTAATGCATGGTGTGGGTCAGTGTGCGAGTGTGTTTGTATCGATTGCTATGGTGCTCGATTATGGGGTAAAATACTGCTAGACACGGTATGGGACGTGTTCAAGTAGGTTTTGCTTTATAATTAAGGCACGTGCGTGACTGTGATTCATTGTTGTGGTATATTGGCTGTGTTATTGTCTAACGTGTAGAAACGTGCATGATGGATTCTAGGTAGGGTCGTATGTGGTTGTTAGTTTGGTTGATTATGTGTGTTCTGCGTGTTTTCGTCTGGGGGTACGTGAGTGCCTACGTGGGGTTTGGGGTTGTACACTTATTGAGATTCGTCTCATAGTTATATAATCCACAATTTCAGCCCCTAGCTGTAACCCAGGGAACCACCTTCTCTTTTTGAAGTACGAAGAGCTGCCCATGGTGCCCAGTGGATTCGCAGGTGCTGCCCAAGAGATTTCCGGAGGATTGAGCCAGAGGAATTAGGGGCAGAATGAAGAAGGGCGACCCTAGGTTTTTCCCTAGATCATTTTAGGGGTTGTGTAGATTGGGTAGACCGATAATGAAGTTAGGATAACCAGACCCCTAAACTTTTGTTTAAACGGTGGCTGAGAACGTTAGTCTGTATTTACGTCTGTAACATGATGTTTGTATATTTGGTGTTGTATAGATTTGTGGTTGCTCGATTGTTCTGTTGTTCTACCCCGTTGTTGTCATCTTTCTGTCCGGGGTTTTGTTATTCGCTTCCGCATGTGGCTCTGATGTTTGGGTTGAGTCGGTAACGTTCCTAGGACGTCGCAATAATTTGACCGGAACGGGATGTCTCGAGCTTGATGAGGGTTCGGGGCGTGACATGTACTTTTATCCTCCTAGTGGGACACCAATCTCATTTATTATATAGCTAATCATGCCAACAAAAAGAGAAGACAACAATCCCACGACCCCTAATGAAATGGTACAGAGACCTCCTTTATTTAGTCAAGGCAGGCAGAAAGCCTTATCTAGCTTAGCTAAGCCTGTTTATTTCAGCAACAGTAATGCCCCCAATAGCATCGGCCATGTCTGAGCTATTCCTACCTAGCATTAATGAAAAAGGCAAGGAGCACTTCCCAATCAACCAACAGAATAGAAAGGGACTGGTTTTAGCTTTTTCTAGTCTAGCTGGATTTGGGAGTCATAAGCAGCACCAGCTTTCCAGTCACCAGGGAGGGGATTCTTTGGTTGCACCCAAGTCGCTCCGTGGCTCCCACTCACTTGGAACCGCAGGTTAACCCAACCACTCGGCGGAGTTTGAGTGTCGAACACAGCTCCGTACACTCTGCGCATCGGCTTCCACTCTTGACAGTCCTCCTGCATCGAAGTCTCAAGAAGCAAAGTCACTATCGACTCATGGTCTCTAGTTCGTGTTTATGTTGACTTCTGGCTCAATTCGATTCTACTTGAAACAAAATTGAAGCAAACTCATGGGAATATGGATGGCTGAATACCTGCCAATACTCCATAGCTGTGATGTCATTTGTGCCGCTGACGTATAAAATGATGATAGCTAAATAATATGGGTTTCTGCTGCGTTCATGGACCTTGAACATTAGGTTGTAGCCGGAGTATCGGCACGGAACCCTTCTGAATTCGACGTCAACCACTCCGTAGGCAAACAGCTGCTTGGTCTGGTAATCGTCCGGTTGAGCCATCTTCGCATAAGCTCTAGGGCTCAGGATGAAGTCCGTCCTGTCTCCTTCCCCATAGTCCGTCACCACCACGTTTGCTCCGTCGCCTGTGCACTGCGGTTTCATGCACCTCACCTATACTTAAAAAAAAAATTGACTGAATAAAAAAGTCAAAAAGAGTCGTCATCTATTAATGTCTAGTCTATATGAAGTTCAACCTGATAGCAAGCACCACAGCCAGATCCATTTCTGTAAAGCCTCGAAACTCCAGTCACATAGCCATCATTCACGGTCCTTCCATACTCGCCAAACCCACAAGCTCCAGCTGCCATAAACATTGCACTCATTAGATCTTCTCTAGCAAAAATTGTTCTGTTTCGAGTGTTTGGTTTGTGCATGATGAAATGGAGCGATTCAAAGAGTGAATGTGAACAACCAAGCCTTCAAGTACCGACTGAGATATGCTACTACACAGATCTTCTCGTGTCATTTTGCGCTGTACTGAGTATCAAGGGAAAGAGCGCATACCCTGGAAAAGTTATTCATGATGTAACAGAGCATGCCACATGATCATAAACATTGTTTAAAAAGTTACTTAGAAGAAAAGAAATGTTAATTTGTGTACTTTTCATGACATGATACTATTATAGCTAGTAGTGCTCTAGTAGCTCCACACTAACGTGTGAACAAAATTTACGTGCGGCGCTCATGTGGTGTGCAGTGGCTGACTCAAGCTTTGTTTCTAGCACAAGAGACGGAGCGTGCACATACTTGAAGTCCCATAGCAGTCAGGACTGCCGTAGAAAGTAGCTCTTGAGGGTGTAAATGAATCTTGACAGTGACAAAGTGCTGGCAAGAGCACCAGGACACAAAGAAGACAACGATAGTTCATTGCAGATGCTAATACAAGTAAACTCAAACCTAGAGGACTAGACTAGATAGAGAGAAATGCACGAGAAGGTTTTGGGATGAGCAACGTTCAAAGCCAAGATCCCGTATTTATAGCTGAGATCGAGGGTCAAGTTCTTGAGGAACTACCCACTATTTTTCCCTCCACTTGCGAGCAGAGTACAGAACCCAATGAAGACTTGAGGCCGTAGAATTAGAATACTTTGGATGAGGACGTGTGGACCTTCCGTGGACCCTTTCACTAAGATATCTCATCATTGCTAACTATAATTGCAAGGCTTATTATATTAATAACTTTTTTGCTTCTCTTTTCGCATTTGATCGTCTCACTGCACCTGCAATCAGTTCTGGCATGCTAGGACTCACATGCCATTGCACACTCACATTTGCAGAAAATTGAGCTTCTGGTTAAATGAAGGAATCCTGAACTTATGCGAAGAACAAGCATACCGCTGTCTCTGCATCTCAGGAAAGATTTTAATCTCTTTTGATTAGCTCGAAATACTTCTCTTCGTCATGCAATGATTTGCTTCCCGTGTGAGTATGAAGCTATTATCAGAACAGGGCATGCTTTCATAATTCTTTTATCTCATACAATTGCATATTGAGCAGTAAGTTTACAGTCGTCTTTGTGGTATCATTGTTTATCGGGGCGGAATTGCTATTGAAAGTATTCAAGAAATTCAGCCGAGTAAATCACAAAAAGTAACAATGCTGAGGCTTGAGCACCGTGCAACTACAAAACTTTTTCCAGATATCTCAATTGAATCAAAACCCAACAGCTAGAAGCACTCACAACAGTAAAAACCCACTTGGTTAGCTTTATACCATTTACGAGTACCCTTCTGCTACTTAAACCTGAATTGATTTGCTGAAGTCAAAGCAAAGCTATGAACTATCAACAACTGGATATAGCCACCAAGTCACCGTTTGGTTGTAGCGCACTTAAAAAGTCTAGAAAACTAGGAAACTTCAGTCCTTTGCTCAGGTCAAAATCAGAAAAAAACAAACAACAAATTAGGCTAAAAAGCACTCGAATGATTGTTACTACGGATCAATAAAACAAAATGGTTTTGAACACTTTAATGAGCTTTGCCTTTTGAGCAGCATTTCTGATGCTGTAGTGACGCAATAAGCACGAAAAAGGTAGAAAATTTAGAGGAGCATGGTATGGAGACACGATTGAGGTATAGAATGGGGTAGGTGACTCCGGATCTTTGCCGCCCATGTGGCAACCTCTTTGCCAGAAATGTTCTCGCGATGAAATATAATTCATTGAAAGTCGTTTTTCAATTTTAATTAGAAGAGACTAGTTCTGTGACTAATTCCGGATAGGAGATATCTATACGTGAAAAAAAAGTTTGATTGTCTTGATCAATAACACAAGTTTCGTACAGTAACAAAATTCGACTTATATTTATAAATGATTTTGATAAATTCGTTCAGTTGTCGAGTGGCGGCATCCGAATTTCGTCGATGCAACATTACAAAGCTATTGGCTTAGAAAGTAAACAACTGCAACTGTTGAAACTAAAGGCGCGGTACTGGAAAATAAAGATAATTGAAAGACAATATTTTGATGTGTATTCACGGGATGCTTTTTTCTGTCTATCGGGTACTATTTATATTGTGAGCTTGATAACCGCATTCTGAGACCGTGTCCAATAAGCACCGTTGATCTCATCTTTGCCGTTCATCTAATGACATCTATCCATCAACTGCTACTGATATTATCTTTTCGTTGTGACACCTGTCTTTCCCGAGGCAATAACTATTATTGAGCTCTTTTCGTCTTGACACATGTCTTTTCTAAGAGAATAACCATCGTCAAGCTCTTTCCAACTTGACACCTGTCCTTTCCGAGGAAATAACTGTGGTCGAGCTCTTTCCGTCTTGACATCTGTCCTTCCCGAGGTAATAACCTTGGGAGATGTGTTGATTTGAATGAATGTAAGTTGACAGGTTTAAAGAGTCATGATTGTCACATATTGATGGAAAGACTAATCCCAATAACTTTGAAGGAAGTTTTACCGAATTTTATATGGGGCGCCATTGTAGAGTTAAGCAATTTCCTGCATGATATTTGCTCGATAGTGTTCAAAGCATCGCACATGAAGAAATTAGAGAGAGATATTCCAATTATTCTTTGCAACTTAGAAATGATATTTCATTAATCGTTTTTTGATTCGATAGAGTATCTCTTAATTCACTTGCCTTATGAGGCTAAAATTGCAGGTCCTGTCCAATTTCGATGGATGTATTCATTTGAGAGATAATTTTTTTAAAAAATAAAGTTCAAATTACTTTATTATATATTATGTTTCGATAAGCTTCTTTTTATTGCAACTAGATTCTTATATCATTTGAAGAAAAAAGTGAAGAATAAGGCACGTATTGAAGCTTCAATTTATAATGCATATATTGTGGAAGAAGTGACAACATTTGCATCATACTATTTTGAGCCGCACGTACAGTGCAAGAGGCGGAGAGCAGGTAGAAATGCTGAGGGCCCCATTGATCCCAATTGCAAAGCATTCTCCATTTTCAATTATCTAGGTCAACCAAGCGGCGCATGTCAATTTCATTACTTAATAGGCGAATAATTTCATGTAGCTCATATATATATTTTACTGAATTACCCAGAAGTCGAGCCATACTTCAAGTAAGTGTAAATTTGCAAATATATGTATTGTGTGTCAAATGTTTGCTAATATGTAAATAGTTTTTATTATTAGGATTTTCCAAACTTCAATGTATGGACTACAACCAAATGAGTTTGACCGTTTGTGCGATGAACAATTTGCAGCATGATTCAAGACATATGTAAGTTACTTATGGACCAGAACCAAGTTATTAAAATTTTGTACAACATTTATTAAAATATATATTATTAACTTTATATGTGTAACATTAGGTTCACAGTAATCATGATGAACTAGAAGAGTAAGGATTGCTATATCATCTGTCATGGGGTCCACAGTTAAGAGTTCAAAATTGGCCAACATATTTCATAAATGGATATAATTTTCTCACTCAAGAATATGGAATGGGAAAAGCCATAATGAATGGTGATGTGTCTGTTCGGTCATCCAATGGTAGCAGTTTAGAAGATGATTTTTATGGCTTATTGGATGAAATCATAGAGATAGAGTACCCTGGACCATTAATGATGCGGGTTGTGTTATTTAAGTGCATGTGGTTCAACGCTATCAAAGGAATGAAGGTGCATACGAAGTTTAATTTGGTTGAAATAAATCACAAAAAAAAATATATGAAATATGAACCATTTATCTTGACAAAACAAGCAATTCAAGTATGTTATGCATCATATCCTAGTTTGAATGTGACAAAACTGATTGGTGGGTTGTATGTAAAATCAAAGCACATAGAAAAATCAAGAAACACTGGAAGAATAGAGCCTACCAACAAGAGGAAGTGTGTAACATGGTTGAAATTGAGGAATATAACATTCCAACTTTACGAGATCTGTGTGGAGCAATGATAGATGTGAATCCAACTGAAATTTGCGAATTAAATATACAAGAATGTTCAGAATTTGATTTTGAGACCGATGATGAAAATCAAGGTCAAGATCAAGATGAGGACGAAAACGAGGACGAAGACGAAGACGAAGACGAAAATGAAGATTAAAATTTTTGTAACAAAACACTAATGATGTGTAATTATTATTACAACAAGTGTTGTTTTGGTTTTCATCATTATTATTATTGTTGTTGTTATTATTGTTATTGTTATTGTCGATTATTCTTATTAATTTAATTGATCATCGGAAAATTTGTCGCTAAATGACGACAAGTCAAATACTATTCGTGTGATGACATTTGCGATATTCTATTTTCCATTGCATTTGGATTGTTGCTAATTTCGTCGCTCATTTTTAAACAACAACTTATTCGTGGCTACTGTTCATCGAAGAATTAGCAACGGAAGTGAAATTCACGGCAATTTTCCGAATCCGTCGCAATTTTCCGATGGCTTTGAAAATGTCATTTATTTTTGCAATTCGAAATAAATGAGATGCAAAATATTGGATCGAAAAAAAATACGTCCCAAATTGATCACAGTCAAAAACTCCATCGCATATTTGCAACAGACAAATATTATCCGTCGCAAATTTGGGAGGGAATTTTTTCCATCCCAAATTTGCAACGGATTATATGTGTCAGTTGCAAATTTGCGACGGACAATTATAATCCGTCGTAAATTTGAGATGGAAAAAATTCCCTCCCAAATTTGCGACGGACATAAAATCCGTCGCAAATATTTGTTTGTTGCAAATTTGTGATGGATTTTATGTCCGTCGCAAATTTGGGAGGGAATTTTTCCCATCCCAAATTTGCGACCGACTCCGTCGAAAATTTCCAACGGACATAAAATCCGTCGCAAATTTATGACGCCAAAAATTCCATCCCAAATTTGCGACAGACATAAAATCCGTCGCAAATTTGCGATGGAACTTTGCATTCTGTCGGAAATTTTAGACCGACAAAAAATATTCGCTCTTAAATTTGCAACGGACTTTTTTTTCCGCCGGAAATTTGCGACGAATTTTTGTTTCCCGTCACACATTTTTTTGTTGGTTTTAAATTTGCGACGAACTTTTTTTTTCCGTCATAATTTTGCGACGGCAGAAGACTTCCGTCGCAAATTTGCGACGGAACAAAATCGTCCGTCGCAAATTGCGATGGACCACACCTCTTCTTCTTCTTCTTCTTCCCGAACCCCGCGCCACCTCACAAATCGTCCGCTGGCCAGATTTGCTTGCTCAGAGCCGCCGCCACCGCCGTCGCCGTCACCGCCGCCGCCGTTGCCGTCACCGCCTAGCCTCCCCGCCCCGCCGTCACCGTCGCAAAGTCGACCGCGTGCCTCCTCGCCCCACCCCGGCTCGTAGCTCGCAATGCCGCAATCGCCTTGCCGTCGCCCCGCCCATCTCTTTTTCTGCTTGCTCGCAACCGCCCCGCCGTCGCCGCCCAGCCTCCCCGCCCTGCTGTCACCGTTGCCAAGTCGCTTGTGCGCCTCGCCACCCGCCCCGCCCTACCCTTCTTCGCAGACTAGATTTGTTTGCTCGCAGCCTCCGTTGTCACCCAACCTCCCCGCCTCGTCGTCGCCATCGCCAGCTGGCCCGCGCTCGTCCCCACCCCGTCACTCAGTGGACTAAACCGATCGCCATCACCGCCCTCGCCTGAGGACTTGCCGTCGGCACCCAGCCGCCGACCAGCCGCTGCCCGACGCCGCCCGAGACCGTCACTGTAGCTGCCTCCCAACTGCGGCCCGACGCCGTTGCCCAACACCGTCCTCGCCGTCACCGCCGAGCTCCACCGTCGTTCGCCCGGCCGTGGCCGACTGCCTGGCCGACTAGCCACCATTTGGGCCCACGCCCACGCTGAGTCCGCCATTGGCCAACCGGCATTTTTATTATCCTTGAACCAAGTAAACAACTCTCTAAACCCTACCTAGTATAATGAATATTAATCGGAGTTGTTTATGAATTGTTTAGTGTCTGATTGGTTGGCTAAGTTAGGGGTCGTTTTAAGGATTGAATGTGACTTTGATCGATGTTCAACTAGTTAATTTGTCAATTATGTCGCCGATTAAGGGTTCAATGACGATGGGGTGGTTGATTATGCGTTTTCTCAGAAAATGCATGAAAATTGAACAATTCTAGAAAAATTTATAAAAAATTCAATAAAATTTAAAAAAGTCATATCTTAAGAAAATATTAAATTTGGTGCTAAATTTTTTTTAAAAAAAATTAAAAGAAACCAAAGTTTCAAAATATCACAAAATGGCAAAAAAAAAATTGTGACCACCCACTTTGAGTGAAATTTAAATTTTTTTAGGTGGCAAAAAAAATAATAAAAAAAATTCAAAATTTTCATGACTTTTTAAACTTATGGACAATACCTGTGGCCATCCATTGTGAGAGAAATTTTAATTTTTTTAGGTGCACAAAAACATTAAAAATTTATAATAAAATATAAAATTTCAAAATTTCACAGAATTGCTTAGTATATATGTGGTCATCCAATTTCAGTGAAATTTAATTTTGTTTAGGTGGCCAAAAAAAATTAAATATTTAAAAAATTTCAAAATTTTACAGAATGGCTTGTAATACATGTTGCCACCCACTTTTAGTGAAATTTAAATTTTGTAACGTACCATAAAAAATTTAAAAATACAAAAAATTAAAAATTTTCATAACTTTAGAGAATGGCTTAAAATACCTGTGGCCACCCACTTTTAGTGAAATTAAAATTTTTTAAGTTCGCCAAAAAAATTTAAAAAAAAGTAAAAATATTAAAATTTTCAAATTTTCAAAACTTTATAGAATGTCTTAGAATATCCGTGGCCACTCACTTTTAGTAAAATTTAATTTTTTTTAGGTGCCCAAAAAATTTTACAAATAATAAAATTATTTTTATTACAAAACTTTATAAAATGACTTACAATACCTGTAGCCACCCTCTTTTAGTGAAATTTAAATTTGTGTAGGTGCGTAAAAAAAATTTCTTGGGCAAAAAACTTCAACAAATCAAACAGATTTATCCATCACAAGTCAATTTCTAGCAAGAATACGAACAATTAATTTCTTCCAACATTTTGATTTCTTAAACAGAATGGTTACCATTCGCACCCTTATTTGTTTAATGCCAATCGTATGATTAAGTAGATTAATCGTGTGGTTGCTTTGCTTAAATGTGTGTGATTGGTTAACTATGGCCCGATCATGTCGGTTGATTGATGATTGTGTGGCCGAGAACGAAGATCATGTGGCTGAAATTGATGTTTCATGATTGATCTTGTACTTGATGAATTATCGTGTGAATCAACAAGTAGATTGTGTGGTTAATTATGTCTATTGTTGGCTTAGCATGACATATCGTGCTCATATATTGATGTTTAATATCAAAATGAGTGCGATTCATAATATATTTGTTCGTAGGAAATTGCACGTCATAAACATTCGGCATTGGCTCATTTCAAGGAAACATTTTCTGCTTCTACACCAAAATGGTAAGCTTCTTCATGTACGTCATAATGTGTCCGTAGTATGTGTTATTATTTTTGTACATATTTGCTTAACCTTCCTACTTGTCAGTATAAACGTGAAGGTTACATGCATAGAAGACCAGCCTCTTCCTCGTCCTCGTCCCCGTCCCTTTCCTCTTCCCCTGTCCTTTCATCTAACCCTCAACCACAATATGCTCCGTCACAATATGGACACGTCGGCCCTTCCTCCAACACTCAAGAAGATGTTGGGGGGCTTGGCCACATGCGAATTGAATCTCCTCCAGTTCCATCTCGTTTAGCTCCCTCTCCTTCCATTCCACCTTATTATTCAGCGGAACAATCGAATAATGATGAAAACACAGGTGAAGAAGATAACCGATTTATGATATGCCCATTTGGAGATTCATAAGTACTTCATTTTTATTTTAGTATATGTAATATTTATGGCTTTAGATATGGATGTCAACTGAATTATTGATGTTGCACAATATCCATATGATTACAGATTCACAAATGCTCTATTTGTTGTGAGGGAACTGAATAAAATAGTGAAAAACTATTGAATGGGCAGTATATTAATTACAGAAGTGTTTTACAAGAAGTGAAAGATTTGTGGGGGAGTTCAAGCTAAGTTTTACATATTCTATTTTTTCACCAACTAAGTTCGGTGTAGTATATTGATGGTCAAGAATGATGTAAAGGGATCAGAACAATTCTGCAGTTTTCGGTACCTAAGGGACCAGATATTTTCCCCGAGATGAACTTTACAAAATCTATCACCGAATTGTCTGATGCATGGTAATGAATATGTGACCATCATAATAACTTTCAGTTTTGTTTTTATTGATTGCAGCGGAAGTTCAAGTGGGATGAAGAGGAAGAGAATGAAGTGAGAAGAATTTTCCAGAAGAAAGTCAGTGATTTTATACGAAATGTGATGAATAGAGCGAAGATCAAGCAAGTGAAGCCATCTTTTATTACAGCTGACAATTGAGCGGAAATTAACAGAATTTGAGAAACTGAAAAAATTCAGCAAATCAGTGAGCAGAATAAGAAGAATCGATCTTCTAGTTCTAGAGAAGGGTCAGCTACACATGCCGGGAGCTCTATCAACATTGGGGAGCATCACAAACGATTGGTAAGTCTGTTAAATAAGTTATAAGTTAACTTAATTCAATTACTCATGTTTACATTTTGTAGGCATATGAATTGGGGACGGAACCGACATTTGCAGCTACATTTGAACGCACATTTCAAAAGAAAGATAAGACATGGACTGGTGATCAAGTAAAAGCTATTAAGGTATGTAAGGTTATACTTTGGGCTTTATGGAAAATAAAATGAAAACTGTGTATACTTTCAATATTTATGGTAGATATATATAAAGTTATTTTATTTTCATCTATATTTTTAATGTAGGAAAAATATGATCAATTTTTAATGAGCAATGCTAGCGGTAGTGATGATTGTGCTGTGTCTGAGCCATCAGTTGACAATATGGCATTATGGGTGGAGGTAACGGGTGGGATGAAAGAAGGAAAACTATTTGGGATGGGATCTTTGTCAAGGATATACATGCCGAATCATACTGGAACTTCATCATCCAATGCGATTGGTCGAAGGAGGTCATGACATGACGAGCAATTGACCCAAAAAGTAAACCATCTAAGAAATATACTTGTACAAAAGGACGAACAAAAAAATTCTTTGCAACAACAAATGAAAATCGTTATGCGCCACCTTAACCTCAATCGCTATGAGGTTCCTCCTATACCTTCCGCCAATCCATAGATGATGGGCACAATGATGAACGATACAATGATGCTGAGATTGCTAATAATGATGATGATTTTCTCGGTCCTATCTAGTTATTCGTCCCAAAATCGGGGATAAGCTTACTTCACAATCTTTTATGATATAAGTTGACTCATATTCATATGTAAGAACATTGATGTTCGTCCTGAAACGTTCTTTTGTTAAGCCTCTTACTTGTTTTTTTTTATACCTAGTTATACATCTATGCATAAACGCTTCTTTTATATTCTGCACTAATTCAAGTATCTTTGTTTATGTGTCCACTTTTCATTAGGTGCCGATAAAAGTGACTATTTTTGGTGTCCTGCTGAATAACAAAGCTGCCCAATCTTGTGTATGGTTTATCGATTTTTCATGATTTTTTAAGCAGAATCTATGGCTGTTCCGTCTCCTATGAATGTTTTGAATGTATTATAAGATTGGATATTAAATAGCATCATGTCATACTTTGCAACTTTGCATATTTCATTATTTTTTGCGGACTAGCAATTTTCCTTCAGTTATTTTTTTCAATTATATGTCATTGTGTCTGGTTTGTTTGTTTTCTATTATTGAAGTGGAAGCTATGGTTGTCTCGTGTCCTTTGTTTGTTTTGAATGTATTACATTATGTTCATTAATGTATACCTATTGATATGGACAAGATTTGATGGCCAAAATGGTGTAAAATTTGCAACGAATATTTAGAGACGAATTTTGCAACAATTACAATTCGAGGCTAATTTGCGACGAATACATTTTGCGACAAATTTTGCGACGAATAAAGTTCGTGCTAAATTTGAGACGCATTTGGTGACAAATTTTGCGACGAATAACATTTGTGACAAACTGTCCTCAAAGATGATAATTCTGCCGTAAGTTCTTCTAAACATCACTAGTGATCAGGCTTGTGGCAGAATTAATTTTTCTCGTAGTAATTCACCCCTCATGAAGTAATTTGCCTGTAAAGTAGTGCGTTTTGTTTCATGGGGTAATTAATTTACCTTGACGGGTCAATATCTACTCGGATTTCCAATAATTTCACGATACCTATTTTTTAACGAACAGTTACTTGGCCATAGATTTTGTAACCCTAAAAAGCTACGACCTAGTAACTAATCCCAAATTGTTGTAATTATTATCAACAATTGCAATGGTAATTTTCCCTGTAAGGTCTTGAAGATGACAATTGGTAACATGTCGTCAGAGGCAAATGATTTTTCCAAAAGTAGTAATCCACCAAATTTGAAGTAATTTGCTTTGAAAGTAGCATGTTTTGCTTATTTGGTGGGTAAGTTTTTTTTGTGAGCCGTAATTTTCTTGAAGGGAAAACAACATAAGTGGTCCATGAACTTTACAAATACCGCATTGAGCAAATTAAAAATTTATGAACCATATATTATATTAGGCCAAAATTCATCATTTATTTGTGTCATTATCCCTTTGAATTTATTATAATTTGACTGTACTTATAGTTGGTAATTAGGTAAGGACAATTATATCCAGCTGAGAATGTTGTCATTTAGTAGTGGAGTTCTTCTGAATAGCCTCTGTACCGGATGTATCTTTTAGTATGCAAAGTGTACCTTTATCCTCCTAGTGGGACTCCAACCTCATTTATTATATATCTAATCATGCCAACAAAAAGAGAAGACAACAATCCCACAACCCACTGATGAAATGGTACAGAGACCACCTTTATTTAGTCAAGGCAGGCAGAAAGCCTTATCTAGCTAAGCTAAGCCTGTTTAGTTCAGCAACAGTAATGCCCCCAATTGCATTGGCCATATTGAGCTATAGCAACCTAGCAATAATGAAAAAGGGAGGCAGCATTGCCCAATCATCCAACAGAATAGAAAGGCACTGGTTTTAGGTTTTTCTAGTCTAGCTGGATTTGGGAGTCATAAGCAGCACCTGTGACATTTCGAAATTTTCACCAATTGGAATTTATTGAATAATTGAGTTTTATGATATGTGTTCACAGTAAAATCTCGTCCGAAACTGATCATTCCTGTAAATGCTAACCATTAGGGAAAGGCTATTAGGGGGAATTAAATTCGCGTGACTAAAGAAAATTTGATTGTGAATGGATTTCGACCATTAAATCGCGGAAGTGATATTTTAAGCCACTGCTGGCCGATCCAAGGATAGTTAGAGGTTAATTCACCACTGTCCTAGTAGTGGATTGCGGGTGATTCCGTAGGACCACGAAACGACTTAACGAATGATTATGAAATTATACTGAACGATTGTACCCCTCGGATCAAGTGATTGATCTTCGCGATTTTAATGACAACTGAGATCGTCACGCACCGAACGGACTTGCACGTGACTCAATTCATTATCAGTCACAAGTCGATTCTATGAATTTCCCCAGCAAGCCGCCCGTTAGCTCGAGAAACACTCGAGTTGCGTTTAATAGAATTTAATTATTGGATTTTTGCCCAAATTGGACACCGGAAAATTAGGAAGTCGCGACGGAATGCTAGGATAATGTTGTACGTGACATGTGTGAATTTTTGGTGTGCTCAAATCTTTCGAAAAAACTTGATTTGGACAAGAAATGGAGAAAGTGACCCATTTCGGGCCGTGCAAGACCACGCCGCCGCTGGACCGCCGCCGTGCAAGTCGGAAGCCACCGTGAGTCGTTCGCCTTCGTCGTAGAGCACCGCCGCTTTCCGTTTTAGTCGTTTTAGCCTAGAACGCGGTAAGTCGCTTCCTAATCCCGATTTAGGATTTTGGGTATCGCCGAATAATTCGATTTTGGGTGAAATTGGGTGTATGCGGGTGTAAAATGTTGGGGTTTTAGACTGGGAATGTTTGGTGGGCCTTAAGAATTTAATTTGGAATTTTTGGAGACAATTTGAGGGAATTTCAAGTTAAGAATCACTGTTCACGAGCTGTGATTCACTGTTCATGAGGCTGTGATGCTTGGTTCGGGACGCAAGTTGAATTTTTAGAACCGATATTTAATGGCGAGAAAGTCCCGTGAATGATCGGAATTAATCCGATGCCATTTGGTTGGAGAAAATTGGCAATTATCGTATTTGAGGCGTGTTTGATTTATTTATAAATTGTGGTAATCTAATTGAGTGAGTTGTTGTGCGATTGAGTGACTATATATGATTGTCGAGTGCACACGCGAATTGATTAAATTAATCGTTGATATTGCCCATGTGAATTGTTGAGTGAGCTCTGTCTGCGTGTGACTCGATGTGTGTGCGGATCGCGTGTGATGGGCTAGTCGTGTGTAGTAAATGCATATCGAGCATGTGCATGAGTAAGGAGAAGTGTGGTGTGACAAATGATTATAAGAAAGAATGTGAAGGTGTGATAGTGCGAAAATGGGATTGGGCCGGGTATCGTAAACTCGGGCAGCGATCACGTAGGTCTGATGCATTTGACACAAACTGAGGCTTGAAAAAGCAAGTATGAGAATCGGTCCGAGGCACGATCAGCTCGGGTGAGACCGGGATTGGACCAAGGCATCATAAGCTCGGGTTCCAATCATGTAGGCCTGTCACATTTGGCGCGGGCTGAGTTGGGATCGGGCCTAGGGTGTGTGATGCTCAGGTCGCGATCGAGGCCTGAGGCATGAACGAGTACGCGGACCGGAAGTGATGTGGTGAATGATCACAGTGTGCCTGAGGCATATACTTCAACGCGAGTCACTGACGAGGAATGAGAAAGAGGAAATGAGAATGGGAGGAATAGTGGGATGAGAATTGGTACATGCGAGTGTTGCATACGACGTGATCATAATTGAGTGCGAATGTGTGCATTATTGAGCCTGACAGCCTTAATTGATGTGCCTGTGATGTAATTACTTGATGTATATAAATGTATGTGATTGCGTAATTGTTTGGAGGTACGTGATAGCCTAAGTTGGGTTTAGGGATGTACTTGCTGAGATATCATCTCATGGTTGTGTAAATCAACAATTTTCAGAACCCCGACCTGAGCGATGAACCCTCCACCATTGCCACCAGTACGTTTTGCAGTACCAGTGCATATGGAGTATGAGGTAGCTGAGTTTCCGATGGGTGACGGGATGACCTGGATAAGACACACGACGACTGTATTTGTAGAAATCTTGCTTTGGATGAGAACCATTTTTGAGGTTGAACGTCAGGTCATCGACTCCTTTTTGATTTTGGTAGTTTCAGTAAAGTGTGCACTGGTAGACAGAGATTTGTTTTATTGAATATATGGTGGAACAAGTTGAACAAGAAATGGAAATGCATATTCACCCAATTCTCCCTAGTTTAATTTGTCCATATGTTTTTATGGTTTCCGTTTGCGCGATTAAACTCTGACGTTTAGATAAGGTTGGCGATAACCTAGGACGTCGCAACTATTCGACCGGAGGCGGGATGTCGTGGACTCGACGGGAGTTCGGGGCGTGACAGCACCAGCTTTCCAGTCACCAGAGAGGGGATTCTTTGGTTGCACCCAAGTCGCTCCGTGGCTCCCACTCACTCGGAACCGCAGGTTAACCGGACCACTCGACGGAGTTTACATGTCGAACGCGGCTCCGTACACTCAGTGCATCGGCTTCTACTCTTGACAGTCCTGCATCGAAGTCTCGAGAAGCAAAGCCATTATCGGCTCATGGTCTCTAGTTCGTGTTTATGTTGACTTCTGGCTCAATTCGATTCTACTTGAAACAAAATTGAAGCAAACTCATGGGAATATGGATGGCTGAATACCTGCCAATACTCCATAGCTGTGATGTCATTTGTGCCGCCGACGTATAAAATGATGATAGCTAAATAATATGGGTTTCTGCTGCGTTTACGGACCTTGAACATGAGGTTGTAGCCGGAGTATCGGCACGGAACCCTTCTGAATTCGACGTCAACCACTCCGTAGGCAAACAGCTGCTTGGTTTGGTAATCGTCTGGTTGAGCCATCTTCGCATAAGCTCTAGGGCTCAGGATGAAGTCCGTCCTGTCTCCTTATCCATAGTCCGTCACCACCACGTTTGCTCTGTCGCCTGTGCACTGCGGTTTCGTGCACCTCACCTATACTTAAAAAAAAATTGACTGAATAAAAAAGTGAAAAAGAGTCGTCATCTATTAATGTCTAGTCTATATGAAGTTCAACCATATAGCAAGCACCACAGCCAGATCCATTTCTGTAAAGCCTCGAAACTCCAGTCACATAGCCATCATTCACGGTCCTTCCATACTCGCCGAACCCACAAGCTCCAGCTGCCATAAACATTGCACTCATTAGATCTTCTCTAGCAAAAATTGTTCTGTTTCGAGTGTTTGGCTTGTGCATGATGAGATGGACCGATT
Organism: Syzygium aromaticum; assembly: GCA_024500025.1. NCBI lineage: Eukaryota > Viridiplantae > Streptophyta > Magnoliopsida > Myrtales > Myrtaceae > Syzygium > Syzygium aromaticum. Next base: position 2,718,744 of record CM044889.1, on the reverse strand, counting down.
CAAAGAGTGCATGTGAACAACCAAGCCTTCAAGTACCGACTGAGATATGATACTACACAGATCTTCTCGTGTCATTTTGTGCTCTACTGAGTATCAAGGGAAAGAGCGCATACCGTGGAAAAGTTATTCATGATGTAACAGAGCATGCCACATGACCATAAACATTGTTTAAAAAGTTTCTTAGAAGAAAAGAAATGTTAATTTGTGCACTTATCATGACATGATACTATTATAGCTAGTAGTGCTCTAGTAGCTCCACACTAACGTGGGAACGTAATTTACGTGCGGCGCTCATGTGGTGTGCAGGGGTTGATGCATGCTTTGTTTCTAACACGAGACGGAGCGTGCACATACTTGGCGTCCCATAGCAGTCAGGACTGCCATAGAAAGTAGCTCTTGAGCGTGTAAATGAATCTCGACAGTGACAAAGTGCAGGAAAGAGCACCAGGACACAAAGAAGACAACTATAGTTCATTGCAGATACTAATACAAGACAAGTAAACTCAAACCTAGAGGACTAGACTAGATAGAGAGAGAAATGCACGAGAAGGTTTTGGGATGAGCAACGTTCAAAGCCAAGATCCCATAGTTATGGCTGAGATCTTGAGGGTCAAGTTCTTGAGGAACTACCCGCTAGTTTTCCCTCCACTTGTGAGCCGAGTATAGAACCCAATGAAGACTTGGGGTCGTACAATTAGAATAGTACGGATGGGGACGTGTGGACCTTCCGTGGACCCTTTCACTAAGATATCTCATCATTGCTTAACTATAATTGCAAGGCTTATTATATTAATAACTTTTTTGCTTCTCTTTTCGCATTTGATCGTCTCACTGCACCTGTAATCAGTTCTGGCGTGCTAGGACTCACATGCCATTGCACACCCACATTTGCAGAAAATTGAGCTTCTAGTTAAATGAAGAAATCCTGAACTTATGCGAAGTACAAGCATTTCCCTGTCTCTGCATCTCTGAAAAGATTTTAATCTCTTTTCATTAGCTCGAAATACTTCTCTTCGTCATGCGATGATTTGCTGCCTGTGTGAGTATGAAGCTATTATCAGAACAGGGCATTCTTTCATAATTCTTTCATCTCATACGATTACATATTGAGCAGTAAGTTCACAATCGTCTTTGCGGTAACAATGTTTATCGGGGCGGAATTGCTATTGGAAGTATCCAAGAAATTCAGCCGAGTAAATCACAAACACTAACAATGCTGAGACTTGAGCACCGTGCGACTACAAAACATTCTCCAGACATCTCAATTGAATGAAAACCCAATAGCTAGAAGCACTTACAGCAGTAAAAACCCACTTGGTTGGCATTATACCATTTACGAGTACCCTTCTGCTACTTAAACTTGAATTGATTTGCTGAAGTCAAATCAAAGCTATGCACTATCAACTAGTGGATATAACCACCAAGTGACCGTTTGGTTGTAGCGCACTTAAAAAGTCTAGAAAACTAGGAAATTTCAGTCCTTTGCTCGTGTCAAAATCAGAAAAAACAAGCAACAAATTAGGCTAAAAAGCCCTCAAATGATTGTTACTACGGATCAATAAAACAAAAATGTTGTGGAGAGTGCAAGCAAAAGCTAAGAGGTATCGCATGCTAGGATTAAATTATCATACATTACATTTCCCAGTAGATTTTTTTAGCTTTTCTTTTACTTTTTCCCTCGCAGATGGTTAACAGGGGAGCTGTGAATCACAGGACCCCAAGCAGTGCAGAACAGTGGGAGCCTGCAGAGGGAGAGGAGTCTAAGCGTGCAAGCATTTGGTGAATTAACCAGTGTTGGTGTCAGATAGGTGAAGCTGTCTGTTGTATATTCATCCTAGCCGGTCTTGTGTCTAGCAGTTATACTTATATCTAACCTTCATTCCATACCCTTTCTTTTTCGTTGGAAGGTATAGAAGGCGGTGATAATTGGTGGGTTGGGGAAGCTACTTCTATATGTGTTGGATTCTTCCTTGTAAAGGATTATAGTTTATTCTTGTTAGAGATTGGGTGATCGGTTGGGAGCCGCTTCTTATTGATGATTAAGAGAGCTGCCTGTGTAACACCAGAAACTGCGAATGTTGGCTGGCTCATCAAGCCACTTATCAAGTTACTTTTCATCTCTCTTCACCAGCTGAATATGGCAATGGCCTATTTCTTACCAGAGAAAAATGGTTACAGTTGCAGGCAATGACATGACCAAATTCTGCAGATTTTGATTGAGCTTGCGACTGGATTTTCAGATTAGAAGTATGAACTGGTTAACTTTTTATTGGATTTCTTAATATTCGACTCTTGGGCCATACTCGTAATTTGATCTTATCGACTGATATATGTCTAGGGCAAGTTTGAATTGATTCACTTTTTCATTGGATTTCTCGATATCCCAAAAGTTGACCCGAGTAAGGCTCAAGGGGACCCTGGCCATGCTCAAACGAGGGCCTATGGCAGGGCTCAATTTGTTGGGCCTTGAGGACCCACTTCAGCGGCTCGCAATTGGGTCACATGCCATTAGCTACATATTGGGTCCTAATTGAGATCCTATCGGGCCCAGATTAGGTCCAATATTAGGTCTGAAATGGTTAGGCTTTATAAGGTTAAGTGAACATTGGGCCTAAATTGGGCTCCAAAAGATCAGTAGTCCGGCCCAAATTAGGTCCTATGTACTGGGCCTTATGGGCCCATAACAATGGCCATTTTTTTAATGGGGCAGACCCCATGGGCCTTGTCACAAGCCCTTTAAACATTGGGCCTAAAGGGCCCATAATAGGCCAATTACTTTATGGGCTGGGCCCAATGTAAATTTATTGGGCCGAACCCAATGGGCCTTGAAGCATTGACGATGGTTTTCCGAGGTCCCAATGGGCCTTGGTGCAAGCTCTTCATCTAAACATTGTGGCTTAAAATGGGCCATGTCACGCCCCGAACTCCTCGACACGCAGCATCCCTACCTTGGTCAATATACTTGCGATATCCCAGGAAACGTCGCCGACCCAACGCCCAGACAGAGATCAAAGCACAAGCGGAAGTAATAAATAAACAAACCCCGGACAACTACAATATGAGCCAAGGATAGCCACACACCAATCGCCATTACAGAAAATAAATACACATTTTATATTACTATTAAAACCATTTGTACAATATTTACAAGAACAACAAAAAGATACAAACGATTAGTATCCACTAGATCAAAAAGGAATAAGTGGTTAGGGAGGTCGGACTAAAACTCAGGGAGAGGGCTACAGTCCAAAAAGTAACGGCCATCACTACTAGCTATGGACAGGGGATAACTCGAAGGCTCCCAATCAGGGTCGAACGAAATAGAATCATCTGACCTCTCCTCGGAGGCATACTTCTCATCTAAGCCTAGCTCCACAATCTCTCCGTCCTCGTCTACGTCTTGCTCCATGGCTTCAGGCTCATCCTCTTCCTCTTCCATCGGTTCGGGATCCCTAGCTAGTACCTCAAACTCCTCATGCATCTCTTCCTCCTGCATAACCCACTCGGATATGACATGAGGATCGATCACTTCACCATCGGCTATAATTGGCTCAATCAACCCCGTCTCGCCAATCGGGATATCAAAGGTTCTGAGGGGCTGTCCCTCATTCCCATCAGCATCTCTGTGGCACCAAGCCACATACTCCTGCGTCTGGTAAAATTACTTGCCCACATCTACCAACAGTACTGAGCGGTATCTCACAAAGGCATCCCCATTCCCTAAAGGGTAAGTACTAGTATACTACTGGATCTGCATAGATATCCCAAAAAGAGGCAGTGGTCTCTCCATCCTCATGGCTGGGGGTCTGAAAAGTTTCGGTTTACACAACCGTGAGACGAATCTCAGCAAGTTCATCCCCTAAACCTAGGCTAGGCTAACATGCAATTCCCTAACCAGAAACAAACACTCAAAAGCATAATACAACAATATTCACACAAGTTTCTGACTCTACAGATTAGACAGTTCAATATATATAAATCACGGCACATACGTGGCACGCATAGTCACACATATGCCAAACACATGCCCATGCTCTTCAGTATTCGTACCGCATGCCATACACCGAGTCTCACACACTTGCACGCTAGTCCATGCATTCTTATGCATGCAAATGTCGTTAGCATGTCATATGCATTTCTCCAGCCCACTAGCCCATACTGGCACACTGGCAATTGCTCAATTTATTAATATTTATTACGACTCGAGTCATCAATGTTCACGGCCCGGTGCGTCTAGCCCACTTCAAAGTGCATAAGGTGCAGCACCGATATGGCCCAGTGTCTCTAGCCTGCTTCAAAGTGCATAAGGCGCAACACTGATCTCCTTACGAACCAGAACCTGCTTCAAAGTGTATGAGGATGGTCATCTTCCAGACGTACCGGGTATCGTCCTGCTTCAAAGTGCATGAGGACGGTATCGACCCGAAGATCACGACCCGAAGGTCCTTAGGTGATCGCACAACCAATTATTATCTAAACCCCGTGTAATACGCTCCATGGTATTTTAGGTGATTACATGATCATGGCAGGCACGCATTCTCACGCAAATTTTTGCTACATGCCTCACTCTTGGCATACACAATGCGCGTCCATATTATGCAGTACAATGCACCACGAGCATCAGTATAATTTAAGCACTCGATGTCACAACACCTGCTCAATTGGCCCAATTAATACCGTGTGGCCTAACGTGCGATTCATAATTCAACAATTAATTTCAAGTCGATCATTGGCCGATCACACTCCACATTAATTAGCCACACAAACATGCGACATGGCAATACACAATCAATCACAATTAAGCACAATTTACGTATAATCAATCAACCTGGATATACTCGGTAATTTTACCAATGGGCTCCTAAATTGGCCAATCAGTCCAATTATTCTCCCCAACTAATTCTCATTACTCTACTAAATTTTTTCCGATAATAATTTCTATCAATCGGTACACTAATTTCTCTCAGCATGTACTAGTATTCCTAAACCAGTCTAGAAAATGCACTATCAGTCCTAATCCGGATTTAGGAATTTTACTCACTTAATCCAATGTCACGACGACGAGAAACAACGGCCAATCACTGGTGAACAGTGGGACCGGCGGCAGCGTTCCTGGCGGCGACGTACGGACGGCGGTGTACAGACTGTACGGACGACAATGTACGGAAGTCGGAAACGTCACAGTGGCAGCAGTTTGGCTGATCGGGCTCTAACGTGGCGGCGGTGAGGCTCCGGCGCGGCAGCGGTGATGATCCGGGAGGGAAAAAGGAAAGGAAAGAGAGAGAGAAAGGGGTCGGGTGAGGCTGAGGCTGAGGCTAGGGATTGAGATGGTCAATGGCGAGGCACAGTGGGCGGTAGCGGCGCTCCGGCGGCCGGCGGTGAGCTCCGGCAAGACTTGGCCGTGAGAGAAAGGAGAGAGAGAAAGAGAGGTTTTCGAGAGGGGAGAGAGAGAGTTCTGGCCAGATGGGGGTGAGAGGAGAGAGAATCAGGTCCAAGCTGGTCAAATATTAGGGGCTAGGGGAGCCAAGTGTCGCCGATCTAGCCCCTCATCCAAGGGCTCCCATTAATTCTTATCCAATAATTCATAGGCATTTTGGTCATTTGCTTCAATAATTAAGATAAGTCTAAATTTAATTAATTTCCTTAATTATCCCCCAAAATTCGAAACCAAAAATAGCTCAGGGGCAAAACTGTCATTTTTCCGGTCCCGAGTCAAAGTTCCATTTTTCGCCCGTACCAACCTTAAATGTGTGTGGCCAACATAATGTGGTGTCAGAATCGTGAAATTAGTCGCGCAAGCTCTCGAAAATCCATGTCGAAGTTTGAAAGGCAAAATCGTCAATTTTTCCAATTTCTATCGAAATTCCAATTTTTGGCCATAACAACTATTGATATGCGTGGCCACCCTAAAATGGTGTCGGCCTCAAAAAATAATCTCATTTGGCCTTGAAAAGCGACACTGGTGTCCCGATGGGCAAAATCGTAATTTTTCACCCTTAGACCAAAATTTCAATTTTTAGCCATACTAACTCCAAACGCGCGTGGCTAGCACAATATGATGTTAGATTCCCAAAAATAGTCTCTTAAACCCTCGAAAATCAACATCGAAATCCGGGCCCAATTTTGTATTCAAAACTCGTTAAACTTTCAATTTCAGGGTCTCTCACTAACGGGTGGCTATTTAGAGGTTACGCGTATCGACCTAAGATTATCCGTATCGTGATGGTCTCGATCATTGAGAGAATGGGAAATTATCACTAGTTCCAGAGGTCACGATCGTTCGGTTCAAGTTCAGGACTGATTGGCCTCGTGTACTTTCAGTCTTACAGAATCACTTGCGTCCCTATTGTACATCATTGGCCTTGGCCAAACTCAATCAATTATTCTTTCCTAAGATCGACCTACGTTGGCCAAAAATATTCCCTTAGTGTCTCTCTTGATCTTTGTCCATTTCACAACAGAGTCCCCGGTCCATGTACTGTTTTCTAGTTAGCCATACCCCATTGGTTAGTATCCCGAGAGTGATCAGTTATAGACGAGACTTACTAAAATGAAATACGAAATAATATCAATTTTATCGATCCCGGAATTACATGAAAATTCGGGCTGTTACAGGCCATGTGTCGAGCTTTAGGCCAAGTTAGGTCCATTGCACATTGGGACTCAAAGGCCCACGATCTAGCCCAATTACTTTAACTAGCCTAGTCCAATAGGATTCAGGTAGGCCCATTGTATGACTATTGCGCCAGGCTCCCACAGGCTTCGAGCAGGTAGATTATTCTCATCAATAGGCCTACGACAGGCCTATTGGGCCAACGAATTGGGCTTGCATAAGCAGGCCCAGTGGGCAACATCAAAGGCCTATTATCTGGCAGGGTGGGCCCATTTTATGAGTACTGGGCCCGTGACAAAATGGGCTTTGACCCTTCAGATCATTATTGGGCCTATTAGGCCCAGTCTAGCCCATTATTGGGCCCACTAGAGGGGCTCTTGAAGGCCCAAGTACTGGACCAGTTAAGGACCATTACATGGCGCCGTAATGGCCCAAAATCATGTCCATTTTCATGCATCTGCCCCATTTAGGCCAAACGCTTAATCTCATGGATTGGTGATCGTTCAAGTGGGCCCTTTTGTCGACAATTAGGCTTATGGTTGGGCCATAAAGGCCCAATATTGGGCTGTAAAGATCCCATTGCGTTATTCAATTTTGGGATATGTTTACCTAATCCATTTCATCATTTTCAGACTTTCTTCCTAGAAGCAAGAGAGAAATTGTTACGGGGCCCACAGGCACGTTAACGACCAAGAAATACGCTCGACGATTCTCATTAAAATAGTTCTCTACCCAGTCATGGCCTTTTCATTCTCGGTATGATGCAGCAGCACCTTACCTGCTCCAGGCAACCCTCTTCTCACCCGACAACATTCTAACAAGATATGCAGCAGTTATACTAACACAAACCCTAATAAGCAGTTAAACGTCCATAATCTTATCAATTGACAATCTTCGCAAGTTGGCTTCTCAGAGTCCTGTTGTGTACACAATAGGAATGACAAAAAAAAAGAGAGAATAGTGATCAGTGGAGAGTCCTATTTTCACGTGCTTACCATCCTGTGCATGTCGCGCAAAAGCTTTCTGAGCACTATCGAAAGACACTACGGTAATTCTCTTTTCTTGCTCGTTCCAAGGAAAATGTGGATTGGCTCCATTGGGCGATATGTGGAAGTAAACTGATGAGAGGTTGGCCACGGATTAGCCCTTCTGTTAAAGAGGTTTTACCATTCTCATCAGTAATGTCCCGCCCAGCTTGTCATTCAAATACTGTTGCTGTGGCTATCCATGTTCTGGTCTTTAAGTGCTTCAATATTTAGCCAGACACCAAAAATCAGTGATGATCCAAAATGCGAGAAAGAAACTGGAACTTCTAAGAAAACTAACGTCAATTAACTATTACATCCATGTTGCCACAAAAACAAGTTTCAGAACAGAACCAACATTTGACAAAATAAATCAAATATATAAGCAAAAACTTCACCATGGTTCTACGGGAATCCTTCTATTGAAACTTGTATATTCAAATCATCTCCAACTAAAAGTGGGTATTATAGTGACTTGACACTTGAATCACCAAATACAACTGGCAAACAATTATCATTGTCTTGAAAGGTTATGCACAACTATGCATATGGAATTACCCAACTTAGAGGACGAACTCATCAAATCTATAAAAGCTCTTAACTTTCTCGATCTTACTGCTAGTTAGTTCTTTTTATTGGTAACAAAAGTTCTATCGAGTCACTAATCTATAAAAGCCATTTACTTTCCTGGCATGTTTTCCTCACATTTGATTGAAGTAGCTAGCAAGGATCACCTAGAGGAGGGGTGAATAGGTGATTTTAAATAATTTATGCGGAAATGAAAGAACACAGTTGAGTTTGAATAAAATTCAAATTCAAAACAGTTTATATAGATAATGCTCCTGATGTGCAGTGTGCAAAGTAATATAATAGAGATAGAAAAATTGCACACAAGTTTATAGTGATTCGGCTTATAGCAAGCCTACGTCCACTCTTCCACGCTACAGCCTACTGGCTGGATTCCACTATCAATGAGAAGTTATAGCAAATTGTGCCGCTTAAACTCAAGCACTTCTTCCCAAAACTAGTGCTGCTTATATCAAGATAATAGATCACATTATTTCGCACCTAAGCACACTTATAACACTATTTATACCTCTCAAATGAATACACATTTTAAGCTCACGAAGGACAAGAGATTGGAGTATGCTCAGACTTTGGACTTGTTGATTCTGAATTCTATTCTTCCTTCTGCTGCTCGTTGATTTCCTTAAATACTCCTCTATTTCCACACTAGCCGTTGGACAGCTATTAAAGGATCATCTTCCAATCTTCACTTTGGACAGATTTGTAAAATAAGGATTGAGTAGCTGTTGAATGACAGATTTTGAATCCCAATGATTCTGGTCATCCATACAATCAGAATCTTGGTTTTCATAAGTAGAGTTTTATCCGTTGTAATACATGCTTGTCGTAATCTTTGATTGTCAATCAATTTAATTTAGATTGATATCAAAACTTTCCTTTTGTGAAATCCATACCGGATCACTAGCCGTTATGTTTGGTTCTGCATTCTGGTTCTGCATTTGAAAAACTTCTGCATCTGTATCTGAAAACCTTTTACATCTGCATCTGAAGAATTTCTGCGTTTGTATCTGAAAAACTTCTGCTTCTGCATCTGAAGAATTTCTGCGTCTGCATATGAAAAACTTCTGCTTCTGCATCTGAAGAATTTCTGCATCTGCATCTGAAATTAGTTCAGAAAAAGTATCAAACTTATAATAACTTGGAAGGTTTTGTCAATTTCAAAATTAATAAGAGTTTTCCTCAACAATCTCCCCCTTTTTTGATGGTAACAAAACTTTTTTGCAGGTTGAATTGATTTGAAAGTAAATAAGCATATTAAGTGCATTGAGCCATAGATTGAATTTGAAAAAGCAAATTCTGTTGATATCTGTGTCTTTTTCTTCCTTTGTATGTAACCTGCATATGATCACCTGCATATTGACATAAGAATATCTGCATATATTTCTCCCCCTTTTTATCATCAGCAAAAAAAATAGAGAGAATAGATCAATGATATTAAACTATCAACCAGTCTAAATGTTATTGAAATTACAAACCAAGAAGAAAATGAGATAATTTTAGAGAGAAAACATGTTATTTTTTAGAAGGGGTGCGAATCAGTTGAAAATTTTCCAGAATGGAAACAGCTTCTTCTATCTTGGAGGTGCATTCTCCCACTGCTTTGTCCATGTTGGTTGAACACAAAGCAATAGCCTTTTCAAGTTCTGCTTTATCCATAGCTATCTGAAGATTCTGAGTTTTGGAGTTTTCCTCAACAATGTGATGTAGATTCTTCAAATCTTGTTCAAGAGCAGCTTGCTTTTCCTTAATCTCGAGCAGAAAAGATAGAATAGTTTCATTATTAGAAGGCTGTTCCTGGACATTTTCTTGTGCAGACTGATCATATCCTGTGGCTGATTCTGGTTGATTCTCCCCCTGAGCAGGTGTTTGGTCTTTAAAAGCTACAGGATCTTCATGAATTGGTTCTGCAGTGTGTCCTGTTTCAAAGTGGTCTTCTGCTTCATCACTTAGATCATGCAGAAGAATTTTTCTTTTCTTTCTGTACACTTTGATTGGGGTAGGAGAGTTAGGCTTCTTGCTGGCTGGACTAGATCGTTTTTTTTGCCCTATTTCTCTTGACTTTCCAACAGATTTTACCTCCGACTGTTGAACCTCTTTTCCTTTTACTATTTCCATGACACCTTCAAATAGCTTCATTTTGGAGAGCATCCTTTCTCCAACATACATACAGGGAATAAGAGTGTTTCACAAATCATTATAAATCGATATGTTTAAGAACATGAATATGCGAGAGATTAATGCATCATATGGTAATTGTCCCTTGTCCTTTTACAATACTCTGTACATATGGAAAATGATGATATGAGGAAGAGAAAAGGATTGATCTTTCAAAATGACCCAAATGAGCTTGATTTCTGATTTGGAGATGTCAGTTTTAGAGGCTGCCTTGGGTTACAAGCAGTTGATAATGATCTTATGCAAGATCACATATCGTTTGGACAAGTCAAAGTAGGAAAGATGTCTCTTAGGATCTTGAATAAAATTTGGATTTTCAGAAGCTACCCTAAAAGCATCTTCAAGATTTACTGCCAAAGGAGTAGACTATGAATGTTTTACTCCAATTATCTTAGCCAACTCATTCGCATATAAGTCAAACTTCTTATCACCAATAGTAAATTGAATCCAATTTAGTGACAGAATTGAAAGATTGGAATAGAAGTAGGCAGTTAATTCAGCATGAACATTGGCAGATTGAAGGCAAAATTCATAAATCCCTAATTTCTGGAAAAGATGCTTTACAAAAATCTCTGCCTTCTCTAGGTAGTTAAAATCCACTATTCTATGGTACATGACTCCTTTTGTAAGTAACATCTTATAGAACATATTATGCTTAATGCTTATGAATAATCCTCCTGTACCAGGCAAGCCAAATGCTATTCCCACCTTCATCTCAAAAGTATCAAAAAGTTGAGCATCATCATCGGGAACAACAAATTTTGAGGCACTTACGGTCTTAGGGCTTATAAGAATAGATTCCTTTTCAGAAAAATTAGAGATTTCTCTGACTTTTTCTTTGCCCTTGCTGGAAGATGATTCTTTTGGTGTAGAGCTCGCTGGAACTGCTTTATGTTTAGAGCAAAAAAGAGTATAACTTTGCATAAGATGTTCTTCAAAGTAAAGATCATTGTCTCTCAGACATTCATGAAGAACGGACGCTGAAGCATTGCACATTTTCAACTTTTGATAGGTTTCCCAGACAAATTTGATATTCCAGAAACGCAAATTAGTTTTACCAGACGATGATGAACGCTTGGGTGGTGTCGCTTCGGAAGGGACTTCATGATAGTCTGAATCTATATCTAAAATCTCCAGATGTTCCACCGGTGCAGTAGATTTGGAGTCTTGGTCGAAAATACGTGAAGATCTTCTCTTGAAAAGCATTGTAAACACTTTTTAGGCAAAAAGTTTCAATCTTTGGAGAAGGAAGAAGAATAGAGGCTCTGAATATTGGAAGAGTCTTAAGGGTGAAATGCGAACTGATAGGGTTTTAATAAAAGTCGAACAGGTTTATAAACGAGAAAAAAGGTTTTTGGAAAAGAAGAGTATTTTTAGAAAGTATAAAAAGGTAATCCCGAATAAGTATTGCTTTTTAAGCAATAAGGAACATGATAATATCAAGATAATATATTAGGCACAATTTAACAGATAAATTAAGATACGTGCCTGATTTGCTTTCAAAAAGATAAATATGATAATATCTTGCCAAAAATATACCCACCAAAGTTTGAAATATGGACGTATATTTCTTTAGAGTCTAAGCAGGACATTCAGACTGAGAATTTGAGTCTGAAAAATTCCTGTCTAACAGATGATTCACTAAAATGGATACACAATACACAGTTTATTTCTTATGAATTCAAATGAGGATTCACTCAAATGAATATATCAGCTAATTGATTCTTAGAATCAATGAATTGAATATTTACATCACCATTTTGAACATGATCTCGAATAAAATGATGCTTGATTTCAATATGCTTAGCTCGAGAATGAAGAATGTGGTTCTTTATCAAATTGATTGCGCTTGTGTTGTCACACTTGATTGCAATATTTGATTCTTCAATAACAAAGTCTTGTAACTGTTGCTTCATCCACAGAATTTGTGCGCAACAACTTCCCAAGGCTACATATTCTGCTTCTGCTATGGAAAGTGCAACTGTATTTTGCTTCTTTGAGTACCATGATATCAGCATATTCCCAAGCAGTTGACATGTACCTGTAGTACTTTTCCTTTCCACTTTACATCCAGCTAAGTTAGCATCAGAATATCCAGTAAGAGTAAAAACTGAATCTTTGGAATACTAAAGACCTAGCATTAGATAAGTTCTAATATACTTGATTATCTTTTTAATTGCTGATAAATGAGATTCCTTTGGGTCTGATTGAAATCTTGCACACATACACACACTGAAAAATATATCAGGTCTTGATGCAGTAAGATATAATAAAGAACCTATCATGCTTCTGTATACCTTCTGATCAACCTTTTTACCATTTTCATCTCTGTCCAATTTGGATGAATGAGATATGGGAATGTCTGTTTTCTTGCAATTTTGTAATCTAAATTTCTTGACAATATCCTTGGCATACTTCTCTTGGCAAATGAATGTACCATTTTTTGTCTGTTTCACTTGTAGGTCAAGAAAGAATGTCAATTCTCCCATTATACTGATCTTGAACTCATTCTGCATAATATTAGAGAATTCCTTGCAAAACAATTCGTTAGAGGATCCAAAAATTATATCATCAACATAAATCTGAACAAGCTGAAAATCCTTAACATTTTTCTTAATGAACAAGGTTATATAAACCTTACCTTTGGTGAAATCATTTTGGAGAAGGAAATTACTGAACCGTTCATACCAAGCACGAGGTGCTTGTTTCAGACCGTAGAGAGCCTTTTTGAATTTGTAGACATAGTCAGTCTTCTTTGGTTTTTCGAAACTAGGTGGTTGTTCTACATAAACTTCTTATTTGATATATCCATTCAGGAATGCACTTTTTACATCCATCTGAAACAATTTAAAGTTATGAAAACAAGCATAAGCTAATAGTAACCTAATGGCTTTTAACCTGGAAACTGGTACATATGTTTCATCATAATCTATGCCTTCTTCTTGAGAATAGCCTTTTGCTACCAGTCTTGCTTTGTTTCTTATAACTTTCCCTTTGTCATTTAGTTTGTTTATGAAGACCCATTTCATTCCAATGACTGGATGATTTTTAGGTCTTGGCACAAGCTCCCATACTTGATTGATTCTGAACTACTGAAGTTCTTCCTTCATAGTTTCAATCCAGCTTTAATCTGATAATGCTTCACCAACTTCTTTTGGTTCTATTTCTGATATCAAGGCCAAGTTACTAATGTTCTCCTTGTACTTAGATCGAGTCTTGATACCGTCTTCTATCTCTCCAATGATGAGGTTCTTTGGATGACTGGATTTATGTTTCCAGTTTCTGTCAAATTTATCTTTCTGGATAATATTAGACTTTGAGGGTTCTGATTGAGTCTGAAATGCATCTTCTTTTACTCCTTCTGTATGTTCGACAATATCTTGAAATTCTTGTTGAGCTTCTGATGATCCTTGAACGTAGGAAGATGGTTCAGATTCATCTTTGTGAGTCTGAATATTTTCTTCAAACTTAATATTCATTGTTTCTTCCACATTCTGAGATTTCTTGTTGAAGACTCTGTATGCTTTACTTATAGTGGAATATCTAAGGAAGAGTCATTCATCTGCTTTCTTATCAAACTTGCCAGTGTGGTCATTTGGATTTTTAAAAATAAAACATTTACAACCAAACACTCGAAAATATGAAATGTTAGGCTTTCTACCTTTGTAAAGCTCATAGGGGGTTTTCTCAAGAATAGGTATGAGAAAAACTCTATTAATGATATAACATGCTGTAAAAACTGCATCTGTTCAAAAATAAAAAGGAATCTTGCTTCCAATCAACAAAATTCTGGCCATTTCTTGCAATGAACAATTTTTCCTTTCTACAACACAATTTTGTTCTGATATATATGGAGTAGAAAAATTGTGTTGAAAACCATTTTCCTCACAAAAATCTGAAAAATTTTGATTTTCAAATTCTCCTCCATGATCAGTTTTAATGCAGGAAATGGTATAGCCATTTTCATTTTGAACTCTTTTTGCAAATTTTGAAAAATATGAAAATGCTTCATTTTTATGAGCAAGAAAGAACACCCAAGTAAATCTTGTAAAATCATCAACAATAGCTAGACAATACTTCTTACCACCGATACTTTATATTCTAGTTGGTCCAAATAGATCCATATGAAGAAGCTGCAAGGCACGATCAGTGGAAACATGATGTATAGATTTAAAAGAACTCCTTACTTGTTTTCCTAGAGTACAGGCATTGCATAACTCTGTTTTCTTGTAATTTAAATCCGGCAAATCTCGAACCAGTTTCTTGTTTGAGATGTTTGAGATTTGTTTCATACCGATATGCCCCAATCTTCTGTGCCATAGATCTTCATCCTCTTTGATTGAGATTAAGCAATGAGTGGAGCTTAGATTGACATCTAAAAGATAAATGTTGCCATGTCTTCTTCCTGTAAATGTTTGAAAAGAATCTTTGCTTGTTCTTAAGCATGTATCTTCTTGAAAGTTGATTCTGAAACCTGTATCACATAATTGGCTGATGTTTAACAGGTTATAGTTGAGTCCTTTTACCAATGAGACATCATTGATTGTAAGTCCTCCTATTTCAACCGTTCCTTTGCCAATGATTTTTTTTTTGGTATTTCCTCTAAATGAAACTTTTCCACCATTTAGACTTTGTAGATCAATGAATATGTTTGGATCTCCTGTCATATGTCTTGAGCATCCACTGTCTAGGTATCACTTTCTTTTTCTTTTTGTGGTAACCTACAAAAAATATAACATCTCAAGTTTTCTTTGGTACCTAGACTTGTTTGGGTCCTTGAGAATTAGTATAGGCTGTCTTAACAAAATCTCTTCGAACAGGTCTCCAGACCTTAGGACATTCAATCTCAAACTGCTGTGGGTCTCCACATTTTGAGCATATGAGAGCACTTCGGCCTACAAATTTTACAAAATTTCTTTTGAAATGATTTCTGTCAACTTGTCGATGAGGTCTTTGTCTTATTCTCTCCTTGACCTTTGGAAAATCAATCAAACTATCACTTTCCTTCACAAATCCGAGACCAAATTTGTTATAGTACCGAATTTGGATGGAAAGAATATGCTTCAAGGTTTCTGATCCTTTTGAAAATTTGGAAGTAATTTCTGCAACTTCCTGTTTCAAATCAGCATTTTATTTGGAAAGAAAATCTTGACTTTTCTTGATTTGTTGAAATTCCTTTTGTAAGAAATCAATTTTTTCTTTTTGTGAAATGTCATGTTGCCTCAGTGATGAAATTTCCTCTTTCAGAGAAGAGATTCTTTTAAGAGCAGCTTTAAATTCAAAGCATAGATCATCAATGTAATTCGATGCTTCAATAAGCATGTCAGAATGCTTTACCTCGATTTCCACTTTGGTATCAGAATCTGAATCTGCGTCTGAATCTGACTTCGCCATTAGACAGAAATTCGAGATATCATCATCACTGTCTTCACACTCTGTGTCACTACAAGTTTCTGCCTTTAAAGCCTTCTTTGCTTTCTCAAATTTGGTCTTCTTTTTCAGGAGTAGACAGTTAGGCTTGATATGTCCACATTTCCTACAGTGAAAGCATATTACATCATTTGATTTTTCTGTTTCATCGGTAGACTTCTTTTTCTCAAACAGCTTCTTTCCTTTGAGGTTTCTTCCTCTAATCTTTATCTTCTCTTATACTTTTTTATGAAGAGAGCTAGTTCTTCATCGCTAACGTCTTCATTTTCAGAATTTGCATCAGAATCAATGTTAGTTTTTAGTGCAATTGACTTATTACTTCTGAATTCATTCTCCTCATTCTGATGTTCAATCTCATACGATTGCAAAATTCCAATCAACTCATTTACTGATAGAGGCTTGATCCTTTGTATCTCTCGAAGAGATGTTTTGATATTATCCCACTTCATTGTGAGTCCTCTCAGTAATTTGTTGATTTTCATTTTATCTGGAATTAGTTGTCCTTGATATGCAAGACCATTTACTATATCAGTAAACCTGTCATACATGTCAACAATTGATTCTTCAGGCTTCATTTTGAAGGATTCATATTGACCAAGCAAAAGATTGATTTGAGTTTCCTTGGCTCGATCTGTTTCTTCATAAGTAATGTGAAGCGTATCCCAGATTTCCTTAACTGATTCACAAGCAGCAATTTTTTTATATTCAATAGGAGATAAAGCACAATATAAAGAATAAATTACTTTGGAATCTAAGATTTCTCTTTTGGATATCTCAGTTTGAGATAAAGGAAGATCTTCAGATTTGCTTACATCTGTATTTTCTTTTGAATCAGAAGATTTTGGCTTGACTCCTTTGATGATGACATCCCATTGCATGTGATCAATTGACTTAATGAATGCCTTCATCTTATTCTTTCAGATGTTGTATTCCTTGCCATCGAAATATGGTGGTCTGTTGTTACTTTGACCTTCAATGAGACCTGGAACACCATAGCTAGCCATATAGATCGTTAACTTAGAAGTAAAACACTTCTATAAACAAGCAATCAGCTCTGATACCAATTAAAGTAGTTAGCAAAAATCACC
Source organism: Syzygium aromaticum (assembly GCA_024500025.1). Taxonomy (NCBI): domain Eukaryota; kingdom Viridiplantae; phylum Streptophyta; class Magnoliopsida; order Myrtales; family Myrtaceae; genus Syzygium; species Syzygium aromaticum. The sequence goes on along the minus strand of CM044889.1, from coordinate 2,701,825 downwards.
TAGAAAGGAGGGTGAATAGGTGATTTTAAATAATTTATGCGGAAATGAAATAACACAGTTGAGTATGAATAAAATTCAGATTCAAAGCAATTTATATATATAGTGCTCCTGATGTGCAGTGTGCAAAGTAATAGAATAGAGATAGAAAAATTGCATACAAATTTATAGTGATTCGGCTTATAGCAAGCCTATATCCACTCTCCTACGCTACAGCCTACTAGCTGAATTCCACTAATCAAATCAATGAGAAGTTATAGCAAGTTATGCCGCTTAAACTCAGGTATTTCTTCCCGAAGCTGGTGCTGCTTATGTCAAGCTGATAGATCACACTATCTCACACCTAAGCATACTTATAACATTGTTTACACTTCTCAAATGAATACACGTTTTAAGCTCACGAAAGACAAGAGATTAGAGTATACTCAGACTTTGGACTTGTTGATTCTGAATTCTATTCTTCCTTCTGCTGTTCGTTGATCTCCTTAAATACTCCTCTATTTCCACACTAGCCGTTGGACAGCTATTAGAGGATCATCTTCCAATCTTCACTTTGGACAGATTTGTAAAATAAAGATTGAGTAGCCGTTGGATGACAGATTTTGAATCCCAATGATTCTGGTCGCCCATACAATTAGAATCTTGGTTTCCATAAGTAGAGCTTTATCCGTTGTAATGCATGCTTGTCATAATCTTTAATTGTCAATCAATTTGATTTAGATTGATATCAAAACTTTCATTTTGTGAAATCCATACTGGATCACTACCTGTTATATTTGGTTCTGCATTCTGTATCTGCATTTGAAAAACTTCTACGTTTGCATCTGAAAAACTTCTGCGTCTGCATCTGAAGAATTTCTGCATCTGCATCTGAAAAACTTCTGCTTCTGCATTTGAAGAATTTCTACGTCTGCATCTGAAAAACTTCTGCTTCTGCATCTGAAGAATTTCTGCGTCTGCATCTAAAATTAGTTCAGAAAAAGTATCAGACTTATAATAATTTGGAAGGTTTTGTCAACTACAAAATTAATATGAGTTTTCCTCAACATGGACAACTAGGAATCACAAGTTCAGTATATTCTTATGAACCCTAAAAAGTTGATGAAGAAGAAGACAATGACAAACCAATCATTAACATTCCATATTGGCATTATAAGGCTTTGAATTACATTCTCCTGTGTTTTGGGAAGATGAAAGAGGCAGAAATTTGTATAGGAACTCTTCATATCAAAAGCAATTCTGTAACTTTATCCCAAACTTGTAAATGAATGGCAGATACAGATACCAAGAATCTGGTACATAGGACAGGCCATAAACATTCTGCTCTTTGAGTCTTCTAATCTTCATGTTACTTCCAAGCTGTTAAAGTCAAAAGAGTCTTAGACTGTACTTAAATTATAAGTATCAAAGTTTCTTGCCTGCAATCTGATGTATGTGGAGTCAAGATGTCGCAATATGGCTGTTAAAAGAAATTAATTAAACCTGTTTCATCCAGAAGAGTTAAATGATTAAGTCTATATACTATGGCAACTTTCCAGTGTCCAATCCTGCTTTTATTCTGCATCCAGTACCTTCAGTAGGATGACACAAACCATGGACACTTGCTTCTAGGTAAAGCAAGCCGACATATGTATAAAAATTAGTACAACAATTGAGTTTGTGCATGGATGACCGAAAATTGGACTAGGAACATACAAGCATTTCGTGATCAGGATTTTCACTAAAATTGGCATAAAGAGTATTTAAAATGCTGCCCACAATGGCTGATGTAGATGGAGGATTCAAGGCACAAAATGGCCGCAATAGCATCAAGATAGGTAACTTCATTTCTGAACATTAGTCTTGCATGTCCTACAATCAGCATTGAAAATATTTTCAGTGGCACAAAATAGTATATACTCTAAGAACATGGCCAAACATTGATGGTATTATACCTTCAGCTAGGCAAATCAAACTTTCCATCATGCGCACAGTTGTCCTTGCTGTGTTGTTATGAAATGCACAAGAAATCAACAAACAAAAGAAACGGTAGACCTAGACAAGTACAAGAGATAAAAGAAAAAAACTAAGAGAGGGAGTTTATCTAACTGCATTCTGAGTAGCAGATGTTCATTGAGGTTGACAATAGCTTGATGAACTTTTTCAGCCTCCTTAGTAAGGACCATTCTAAGACATCCTTTACAAAGAGAATGTACGTACATGAAATGCACAGATCCAGTGCGTCAATGTTTTTCCAAGGAAAAGTTGTGCCGATGAGAACAAATTACATGTAAAAACTACATAATTTAATAGAATGATTGGAGAATCGAAAGATCAGCAGTCGGGTTGCAGCTGATTTCACAATGCACATTTAGATGGCTGATGTATAAAACATAATCTTCTCAAATTTTAGAAGCCTCTCCAGGACCTTAGATGTAAGTTATATCTATGACAATACGAATAATGGTTTATCGATAATCTAAATAGACCCAGACGCCAGAACTCAGTCAGCTCACCTAGAGCAACTTGAAAGACTGGCTACTTGCCTCGGTAACTTCTGGCGCCCCAATCCCGGAATAATAGTGACCAGAATGTCTAAGTTAAGAAATGGAACAATCATTTTGAAATTTAGAAGCCTCTACAGGACTTCAGATGTGAGTTATATCTATGACAATACGAATCATGGTTTACAGATAATCAAAATAGACCCAGAAGCCAGAACTCAGTCAGCTCACCCAGACCAACTTGAAAGACGTGTACTAGCCCCAGTATGAAAAAGATGCCTACGAAGCTCATATAGGAATGAGTCCAATTTCAAGCTTTGTCATCAGTATTAGCCTTTCTACAGCTTAAATAAGCAAACTTCATGCTTCAACCTGTAGTTTCTGAAAGGATGTTGCTGATGTTCTTCTACTTTGAACTAACCTTGAACCATTTACTGAGAAAATTGAATGGGCTATGCTAAGACCCGATTGGAATGGTAAGAGAAGAATGCTAAAGAAACCCATTTGAAAGCAGATATTGCTCTCTGCCACTGTCCTGAGTTAGCTCAAATATTTCTCAGTGACCCAGAAATTACACTGCGCTACTTAAACTACCTGAACAAGAATGTTGGCCAGGTTCTGAAGTTGTATTGAAACAAATCTCCATATTGTTAGCCAAAATTTTGAGATTATGTGAAGATCTACGACCAATCCAAAAGAATTTACCTCCTCAACATTTCAAATGGCCAAATATTTGCTAGATCTTCATCACAACCAACTTTAGTTGACTCTCCCTATTTATTAATTACAGAAAAAATTTCTGTCAGGTCAATTATGCTGAAAAAAGAATGAATTAGTTAATTCGATGACTCACCTCACTAAGAATGTGACAAGAAACAATTGAATCCCATTCAGGATATTTTGCATCAAGAAGCACTAGAACTATTTCAAATCTGTGATAAGGGACCGGAGAGTGTCGTATTGACAGATAGAGCTAAAATATTCAAGAAAGATTACAACAGCAATAGCAAATCCGGCAAGGAAACATTGGAATTACTGTCTCAGTTGGCACACCTTAAAAAGTGCCGTTTGTTGTTAAGGTAAAATCTAATTATTTCTCTGATGTAGAGAGATTGTGTGAGTAGCTTGTGTTAACTTATGTAAAACAGAAGTTCGAATTTTCATCTTATTACCGCAACTTGCAGTCTAACACCATGGTGCAGAACAACGAAAACAGAGATAGGGAAACACAATTCAAGTAAGGCTTCAGTTTTGTTTCACCAAACACGATTGTTTTGGTGCTAAGCGCAGTTACAAGACCAGGCTGAAAAAGAATGAAAGATCATTTTAGTAGTAATTTCTTGCAGCACAACATGATTTACAATTTGCAGAAAATAATAGGATTGCCCCGCTTTTACAATGAAATGAAAACCAGATGATACAAACATACTAGCATCCGTTAGTTAACTAGCTGAGAGAAGATTATAAATGGCTCTTTCAGGATTCCAATGTTAGGAATCCACAGAAAAGCCTTTTACACTTCTAATTTCAATGTGACGGGAAATTCCTTTTTCTTTTACAATCAGCGTAACTCAAAAATATTCCCACGGTGCTCCATTGTAAAGGGTCATTGACATCTGATAAATTAGCAAGATCAAGCTCTGATTAACTGTTTGTTCTTTGTCGTATGGCTAGTCCTACGTTCAATTCCAAGTATACCTTTTGAAATGTAATAAGAATGTGAAAACAAGGAGAAGATTCACCTTACCGACCCTATTATCTGCTGGTCCTGGCCTCCTGTATGGTAGCCCTGTCATGCTCCCTCATGCTGTCTGCAAAAAAGTTTGGTCAGTTTGATATTACACATCAGCAAGAAAACCTCCTCACCTGCAAAAGCCTTATAAATGCGGCTAAAAGTTGATCAATTCATAAATAGCATGCCCAAAGGCACCATAAAATTTTGAGGCTTGTTATGTCATAGCATAACAACCTGCTTCCTAAGAGCGACAGACTACAGTATGCCTTGCAAGTTCCAAAGGAAATTTCATATGACAATGACATGAAGACCTTCAATAAAATATGATGACAAATTTAGTAGATCGCCTTCAAGTAAAAAAATTGAAGAGCTTTGAACTAGTTATTGTTGGGGTGATGACAGTGACTTGAAAGAACTGCAATCAAAGCTCCATTAAGTCTATCCGCAGGAAAAGGAACCAGTCTAATATGTAATGATATTGATAGTTCGACCAAAAAAAATTAATATGTAATGATAGTGCATGCACCAAACATACAGTGAAAGAGGTGACAATGTGAATGTAAATGATATATAACACCTCTTTAATGTCCAGCCTTGTGTGTTTCATGTGCAATGGAACCAACAACACTTAATGGATATTTTAAGAGACATGCCCATTGAATGTCCAAGTTCAAAATAATAGACGCTTGGGAAGCTTGTATATGATAAAAATTGCACGCTCACAACTTGGAGAAAGATACACGTCTCACTTTTAATGCCCAAGGTAGAGTCTAAAAGCCAAAGTAAAATTACCCAAAATCCTTCTGTCATTCGTGTCACTAACAACATTCCAAATGGGATCAAATTCACACATGTTAACTGTATTTTGTATCACGATAAAAATCACGATTTCAACATTAACTACCGAGCCAGGAGGAAGCTCTAACAAAGGACCGACACAAAGTAGAGGTTTTATGTCAAGCAGAAGGAGAGGAACTTCTGGTAAAGCAGTTAGACCAAATCACAAGGTGGTTGTTGCAGGGAACGGAGTTTAAATTGAATCTATCGGCACATATCATGAACAGAAAAGTACAAGCTACGTTCGCCCAAAAGCAAGTAAGACAAAGCCATGAATACCGTTAAGGATAAAGGTCCAGACAGAATCAGGCGGACAACATCTGAAGGAATAGTAAACCATTGTCTTTTGGGAATGACTCTCTACTCTAGCCATACTTAATTCACTTCACAGCAGCATCTCCCATACTCTTTAAGTATTAGGACTCAAGTCCCGTCTCGCAATAACCTTTAACTTTCAGATCAAGACCGTCAAGATGCTTTTTGCAGTAGATTTGGCTACACAGATTAATTACTGCATATGCATAAAACCCACTATACCAAACTGGACTGGACAGGACAGGACAGCCATCCCACGAAAAAAAAAGAAGGAACACTTGGACGAATGCTTAGACAAAACACAAAGGAACTACCCCACCCACGACAACTTCCTTGCAAACATCCGGAAATTTCCATATCGCGTTTCGATCGCTTCGATTCGAGACCACACCAGTCAGGGCAACGGAAGCAATCCATCCACCCACGAATTGGGGAATAAGATATGTACTCGAGCCCGAACAGCTGCGCTTTCGAGATGCTTCAAGCGATGAGCTGGCTGAGAGGAGACAAGGATCGCAATCCGCGAGCTCTGCAAATCCGAGAGAGAGAGGATGAGAAAAGGGGAGGAGAGGTTCGAATATTCTTCAGCATCGATCATCGAAGAACAAGAGCGAGGGAGATCACTCGATGGAGAGAGAGAGATGGAATGAAGCTGATCCGAGCAGGAGCGTATGGGAAGATGCCGCCATTGACTTCGCAAGAGGGGGCTAGGGTTCTCCTGCAATTGCGTCGACTCCATTGATGACTCTAGAGAAAAATACGAACAAAGAGAGAGAGAGAGAGAGAGTGCGAGCGACGAGGATGAAGCGAAGCTCCGGAGCTTCTACGCGGGAGAATCATGCAATTAGGGGGTTTGACCCGACCCGACCAGACCTATCAACTCGAGTATTTATTGTGAAAAATTACATGATAAATTATTTGATCGTCCTTTTAAATACCACCCACAAACATATATATATATATGTATGTATGTATGCCACAACATTTAGTATGATGATTTTGTAAATCAATTTCATTATATTTTGTATTGCTCAACTTGTGAAAGTAATGCTTTTTTGCATTATCAGACTACTATTTACTTGAATACATTGTAATGTCAGTTGCAATTACAATCAGTAATTTACTGTTATCAGCAATAATTTATTTAAAGATTTTGTGATACAAGAATGACACTCGGTAATTAACTTCATATTGCCGGAACTATCTTCAAAGATGATAATTTTGCCATAAGTTCTTCTAAACATCACTATTGATCACGGTCATGGCGGAATTAATTTTTCTCAAAGTAGTAATTCACCTCTTACGAAATAATTTTCCTGAAAGTAGTACGTTTTGTTTCATGGGGTAATTAATTTACCTTGACGGTTCAAAATCTACCCGGATACCTATTTTTTAACGAACAATTATTTCGCCATAGATTTTGCAACCCTAAAAAGCTACGACCTAGTAACTAATGTCAAATTGTCGTAATTATTATCAACAATTGCAATGGTAATTTTCCACATAGGTTCTTGAAGATGAAAATTGGTAACATGTCTTCTGAGGCAAATGATTTTTCCATAAGTAGCAATCTACTAAATTTGAAGTAATTTGCTTTGAAAGTAGCATGTCTTGCTTATTTGATTGGTAAGTTTTTTTTGTGGGCCGTAATTTCCTTGAAGGGAAAATAACATAAGTAGTCCATGAATTTTTCAGATATTGCATAGAATAAATTAAAAATTTAGAGGCCATATTTTATATTAGATCAAAGTTTATAAATTATTTGTACCATTATCCCTTTGAATTTATTGTGATTTGACTGTATCTATAGTTGGTAATTAGCTAAGGACAATTATATTTATGGTAGGAATGCTGTCATTTAATAGTGGAGTTCTTCTTAACAACCTCAGTGCTAGATGTACCTTTAGTCGGCGAAGTGTACCTTTATCCTCCCAATGATACACCAATCTCATTTATTTTATCGCTAATCATGCTAACAAAAAGAGAAGACAACAATCCCACAACCCACTGATGAAATGGTACGGAGACCTTCTTTATTTAGTCAAGGCAGGCAGAAAGCCTTATCTAGCTTAGCTAAGCCTGTTTATTTCAGCAACAGTAATGCCCCCGGTAGCATTGGCCATATCTCAGCCATTCCTATCCAGCAATAATGAAAAAGGCAAGCAGCACTTCCCAATCAACTAACAGAATGGAAAGGGACTGGTTTTAGCTTTTTCTAGTCTAGCTGGATTTGGGAGTCATAAGCAGCACCAGCTTTCCAGTCACCAGGCAGGGGATTCTTTGGTTGCACCCATGTCTTTCCGTGGCTCCCACTCACTTGGAACCGCAGGTTAACGCAACCACTCGGTGGAGTATGAGTGTCGAACACTGCTCCGTACGCTCTGCGCATCGGCTTCCACTCTTGGCAGTGATCCTGCATCGAAGTCTCGAGAAGCAAAGTCATTATCGACTCATGGTCTCTAGTTCGTGTTTATGTTGACTTCTGGCTCAATTCGATTCTACTTGAAACAAAATTGAAGCAAACTCATGGGAATGTGGATGGCTGAATACCTGCCAATACTCCATAGCTGTGATGTCATTTTTGCCGCCGACGTATAAGATGATGATAGCTAAATAATATGGGTTTCTGCTGTTTTCATGAACCTTGAACATGAGGTTGTAGCGGGAGTATCGGCACGGAACCCTTCTGAATTCGACGTCAACTACTCCGTAGGCAAACAGCTGCTTGGTTTGGTCATCGTCCGGTTGAGCCATCTTCGCATAAGCTCTAGGGCTCAGGATGAAGTCCGTCCTGTCTCCTTCTCCATAGTCCGTCACCACCACGTTTGCTCCGTCGCCTGTGCACTGCGGTTTCGTGCACCTCACCTATACTTCAAAAAAAATTGACTGAATAAAAAAGTGAAAAAGATTCGTCATCTATTAATGTCTAGTCTATATGAAGTTCAACCTGATAGCAAGCACCACAGCCAGATCCATTTCTGTAAAGCCTCGAAACTCCAGTCACATAGCCATCATTCACGGTCCTTCCATACTCGCCGAACCCACAAGCTCCAGCTGCCATAAAAATTGCACTCTTTAGATCTTCTCGAGCAAAAATTGTTCTGTTTCGAGTGTTCGGTTTGTGTATGATGAAATGGGGCGATTCAAAGAGTGCATGTGAACAACCAAGTCTTCAAGTACCGAGTGAGATATGCCACTACACAGATCCTCTCGTGTCTTTTTGCGCTCCACTGAGTATTAAGGGAAAGAGCGCATACCCTCAAAAAGTTATTCATGATGTAACAGAGCATGCCACATGACCATAAACATTGTTTAAAAAGTTACTTAGAAGAAAAGAAATGTTAATTCGTGTACTTATCATGACGTGATACTATTATAGCTAGTAGTGCTCTAGTATCTCCACACTAACGTGGGAACGTAATTTGCGTGCAGCGCTCATGTGGTGTGCAGGGGCTGATGCATGCTTTGTTTCTAACACGAGACGGAGCGTGCACATACTTGGAGTCCCATAGCAGTCAGGACTGCCATAGAAAGTAGCTCTTGAGCACGTAAATGAATCTCGACAGTGACAAAGTGCAGGCAAGAGCACCAGGACACAAAGGAGACAACTATAGTTCATTGCAGATACTAATACAAGTAAACTCAATCCTAGAGGACCAGACTAGATAGAGAGAGAAATGCACGAGAAGGTTTTGGAATGAGCAACGTTCAAAGCCAAGATCCCATATTTATAGCTGAGATCTTGAGGTCAAGTTCTTGAGGAACTACCCGCTATTTTTCCCTCCACTTGTGAGCAGAGTATAGAACCCAATGAAGATTTGAGGTCGTACAATTAGAATAGTACGGATGGGGACGTGTGGACCTCCGTGGACCCTTTCACTAAGATATCTCATCATTACTTAACTATAATTGCAAGGCTTATTATATTAATAACTTTTTTGCTTCTCTTTTCGCATTTGATCGTCTCACTGCACCTGCAATCAGTTCTGGAGTGCTAGGACTGACATGCCAATGCACACTCACATTTGAGAAAATTGAGCTTCTAGTTAAATGAAGAAATCCTGAACTTATGCGAAGTACAAGCATTTCCCTGTCTCTGCATCTCAGGAAAGATTTCAATCTCTTTTCATTAGCTCAAAATACTTCTCTTCGTCATGCGATGATTTGCTTCCCGTGTGAGTATGAAGCTATTATCAGAACAGGGCATTCTTTCATAATTCTTTCATCTCATACGATTACATATTGAGCAGTAAGTTCACAATCGTCTTTGCGGTAACAATGTTTATCAGGGCTGAATTGCTATTGGAAGTATCCAAGAAATTCAGCCGAGTAAATCACAAACAGTAACAATGCTGAGACATGAGCACCGTGCGACTACAAAACATTCTCCAGACATCTCAATTGAATGAAAACCCAATAGCTAGAAGCACTCACAGCAGTAAAAACCCACTTTATACCATTCACGAGTACCCTTGTGCTACTTAAACGTGAATTGATTTGCTGAAGTCAAATCAAAGCTATGCACTATCAACTAGTGGATATAGCCACCAAGTGACAGTTTGGCTGTAGCGCACTTAGAAAGTCTAGAAAACTAGGAAATTTCAGTCCATTGCTCGTGTAAAAATCAGAAAAAACAAACAACAAATTAGGCTAAAAAGCACTCGAATGGTTGTTACTACGGATCAATAAAACAAAATGGTTTTGAATACTTTAACGAGCTTTGCCTGTTTTGAGCAGCATTTTAGACGCTGTAGTGACGCAATAAGCACGAAAAAGGTAGAAAATTTAGAGGAGCATGATGGGAGACACAATTGAGGTATAGAATGGGGTGGGTGACTCCGGATCTTTGCCGCCCATGTAGCAACCTGTTTCGTCGGAAATGTTCCCATGACAAAATACAATTTATCGAAAGTCGTTCTTCAATTGTTAATTAGAGGAGACTGGGTTCTTTGACCATTTCCAGATAGGAGATATCTAGGCGTGAACTAATAGTTTGATTGTCTTGATTAATAACAAAAGTTTCGTACAGTAACGAAATTCGACTTATATTTATAAACAATTCAGACAAATCCATCCAGTTGCTGACTGGCGGTATCCGAATTTCATTGATGCAACATTACAAGGCTACTGGCTTAGAGAGTAAACAACTATAGCTATGAAAACTAAAGGTGCGGTACAAGAAAATAAAGATTTTTTTTTTTTTGTCAATGAAAGTCATCAAAATGATATCTATTCACGAGAGGCTTTTTTCTGGCTGTCGGGTACTATTTATAATGTGAGCCTGATAACCACCTTCTAAGACCATGTCCAATAACCACCTTTGATTTCATCTTCACCGTTCATCTAATGACATATGTTCATCAATTGCCACCGATCTTATCTTTTTGTTGTGACACATGTCGTTCCTGAGGCAATAACCATTGTTGAGCTCTTTCCGTCTTGACACCTATTCTTTTCGAGACAATAATCGTCGTCAAGCTCTTTCCGACTTGACACATGTCCTTCTCGAGAAAGTAACCGTCGTCATGCTCTTTCCGTCTTGACATTTGTTCTTCCTGAGATAATAACTGTCTTCAAGTTCTTTGCATCTTAACACCTGTCCTGCACGAGGTAATAACCGTCTTCATGCTCTTTACATCTTGACACTTGCCTTCCCTAAGGTAACCGTTATCGAGCTCTTTACATCTTGACATCTATCCTTTCCGAGGCAATAACCGTCGTCAAGCTCTTTACATCTTGACACCTATTCTTCCTCCTTTTCTCGTCGACAGCTTCAGTGACTTGGGTTCCATATGGTAACTTTCGTCGATAGCTTTTGGTACGGGATCTCAAGTGACGCTTGCTTCCTCTGCTATTCCAGTTTTCCAATTTCAAATTTTAAAATTTCTTGTCAGAATATTTCAGTGCTTGCTGGCTGTTTGCTTACATGGGCAATCCTCTATCGACTACGTCATCTCTTGACATCCTTTACAAATTTATTTCCATTTATTTTTGTTGTCGACAACCAAATTAATTATAGGTGTCAACACAACCTCACTGCAATTAGGTATACAATGCTCTCGGCTAAATCTACTCGCGAGAGAGAGAGAATACCACCATTAGGGGGGCACTGATCATTTCTTCCCATAATAAATTCAAGCATGATATAGCACTGAAAACGAACTTTCGAAGGCAAGGCATAGAAAAAGTGACATTAATGGAACCTGAGATATGCCGTACTATGGACATGTCCTGCTCCAAGTTCATATGTTCGGGAATATATAACATTAGATGGTTCTCCCTCCTTCCACATTGTTCTAGAGAGAGGATCTACTATTCCGCTTCGCTTTTCATTTTCGTCAGATTTGCTGTGTTTATTATTTGGAGGCATAAAATTGATTCACAAAACCAACTCGGAGTATACTGAGATTTGAGTAATTGATAGCTTAGGATAGGCCAAACCATGTGAAAAGTCATGCTAAATGTAGGCTAACTTTTTACATTGGAACTGAGTCAACACGCGACCGTGAAGTCGGATCAGCTAATTGGAAACGTGGCTGTAGACACGGAAGGGAAGCATCAACTGACAAAAACCACATTATTATTCAAATAGTACATTAACAAGCTCTTCCTACTTATTGTTTCAACTGTTATAAATCAAAATATAAAAGACAACGATGCTGCCTATTTCACTACACGAGATAGACCTTACAGATGTGACACTAAATGTATAATGGCATTCCGGTAACAAATCCAATACCGTGAGCTTTAGAAGTCTCATCCCCACTTCTTAGCTGACACCTAGGCTTTCTGATGTTGACGAGAACTGCTCATTGGAACCGTAATTGACAGTGTCACCTGCATGTTTTCAACCGATCATGTGTATAAGCTCAACAAAAGCTCAGCGGATTTTATAGGCGACTTCTGAGCTAAAAATCCAATTCTTTTGAGTTGTTTCATTTCAATTTATATTTACTTGCTAATGCAAATATCTACCGAAAAACATTGGATGCGTTATGCCAATCATAATATCCCAAAAGAAACCACTCTTAGATGGGTCCTCAGCACTTCAAAATGTAACGGGGGACACTGATAATGCGCCATCAGCCTAGATGCAAAATCTACTAACCAGCAAGACCTTTCCCCTGCCTCTCTAATTTCAGGAAGAACAATCATGACAGCAAAATCAGATGAGAGAAGCAATGTCACTGTCGGACCAAGAGGTTGTGCCACCACTCTTTCCAGATGTCAAGTAGCTAGAGTTTTGCAAAAACAAAAGAGTGAAAATGGGGCAACACTAAGGTGGTTGTCCGTGAAAAGATTAGCATATCCTTCTCCCTTGCTAGAACCTCCTTGACACTGAACTAAGAGGAACAACCCATTGACAAAATTTGGATAACAGAAAAAGAAGATTTGAAAATGTTCAATAGAAGCATATGATCCCAAAGTTGAAGCTTTGTTCACTCCCAATTCTCACCAGCTGCTGTCTTAATTTTGTATTGCACATTTTCTTTCCATTCTTATTATAACAAGCATACTCTCTAACAGCGAATTAGTTGTGCACCCTGCTGAATAAACAAAGTGGGTATACATAAAAGTTTTGATGGAAAAATTTACATGATGGAGAATATTTTACTCTTTCTTTACCTGAATCCATTGTGTAAATAGCAATTTCATTCTCCAGCATCATCATCATATAAGCTGTGCTTTTTTCAGGTCAGATACAACTCCATGATCTTCACTGCTCCTCTCATTGTATAGCACCTGTGAGGTAGCCATACTAAGCACACCATGAAAGAAAGCAAAATCAAGTAGACGACATAGTGGCATACCTTATCTATGATACCATACTCAACCGCTTCACTAGGACTAAAATATTTAGGTCGTCGGATGTCAGCTTCGATTTGCTCTGGTGTTTTCCCAATATGCTTCGCATAGAGTTTAACCTTCACAAATTGTTAATAGGAAGTAGTTACCACTTCAGTGTCTTGAAGATGCATCACAAGACTCAAAAACTAAATTCTTCTGTTTGGTTGATTCACTTTGTTCATTCCTTTATATGTACAATGTTGCCAATTTCTACAAAATAGAAGTACTACCTTGCTGATAGTAATTAAAACAGGCTCTCCAATCTGTATTGGAATTGGAAGTCATTGAGAACATCATTCCAATAAAATGACCAAACAAGAACAACACTAAACACACACTTGTATAAACCTGTGAAGAACCGACACTCTACTAGTACTACATTTCAGTTAACATGATGAAGCAAAGAGGCAAACCTAAAGAGCCAGGATGACAAAGAAACGAGTAACAATATTCTCCGGAGCTTTGCAGATCATTTTCTATTTAGTAACTTTGGAACTAACTTGAACTTTGGACTTAATGTGGCACGAAGTAGGTGGTCTACGATATTCTATAAGTAGAAGAACTTCAGACAGAAGTAACAGGACCTCTACTTATCCACTAGATAAAGCAAAAGTTCATCACTCTCTGGTAATAAATAGGCTGCTATTATTTAAGATGAGTAAACTATATGCTTTAGTTGTGGGCTCACATAGAGGGCAGAGCTCATCAACAAGCAGTAATCAACTACCATTGAGCAGCAAGCCAGTTCAATCAATTTAAGCACTCCTTTAATTTCTTTATAGTAGTAGTCTTGACTTTGCAGGACACCAACCAAGGTTGAGGGGGTAAATCCAGTCCGAAGGACCTCTTGCTTTGATTAACTTAAAACTGATGGACATGAAAGCTTCAAAGAGCAAATGGCCCTGATTTGCTTTGCTTATGTGAGCTCGTCTTCCTCCAATTTTTTATTCAAGTGCCTTGGTTAGATCATGTCATCCACCAGAATAGTAATCTCAAGCCTATAGAAGACAAATTTCTCACAAATATCTCAAACCAACACAGTGATTTATCTTACCAACTCTGCCTTGACATTCTTCACTTCTTTCCTGGCAAGATCGATATCTGTTGCCTGACCTTGAAATCTTGCAATTGGCTAGCAATTCACAGACAGAAGACATGCAAGAAATATTAGAATTCAGGCAAGCTGCCTAAGCTAATCCCTGACAAGGTGTAGACTTTGAAAAGGCTACGAATTAAAAGGTATAAATAACTTAGGAACTTCAAAGGTGCAGGAAAAACCTGCTTCATCATGATTGTCGAAGATGGCAAGGCAGAACGGTTCCCCTTTGCACCAGCTGCTAAAAGTAAGGCAGCTTCTCCCCATGCATTACCAACACACAGAGTAAAAATTGGTGGCTTGACATACCTGTGATGGATAACCACTATCTCATGAAAGAATAACACAGCGATGACATTTGGAGAGCAGATTGTGGAACATAGAGAGCTTCGAGCTTAAGCTAATAAGATATGTGCATATATAGGGAGCAATTCCAATCGAATGTCTACATCCATAAGACTATAGAAATTTATTTTGCCTCAAACAGTTAAGATGATGAATACAATTTAAACCTACAAAAGCATTTTTTAATCTAATAGGCTTCCACATAAATGAAAAGTTCAAAGCAGCACCACTAAATTTTTTATAGATGCCAGTGGTTGAATAAATTTATATCAAGAAAACTAGCAAAGGCCTAATAACTTATCCTTGTTAACAATATCAGAAACTTAGAAATTCAAGAAATGAAGCCAAAATTGAAAAAAATGCTTACCTCATGACATCATAAATAGCAAAAGCCTCAGTCTCATAACCCAGCTTCTCACCACCCTGGAAAAGGCAATAAGTTTCATTAGATGCAGAATTATTATAAAGAAAGGAAAAGAAGTATAGATATATATTTGCATTCTAAACGAAAAGGGATGGTACAAGAGTCAAGGACCTTCTAATAACCAGGGTATATAGAAAGAAATCCACAAAAAAAGTGATTCCTTGAGAAGGGAGAACTCTGGTAGTTGCAAAAGTCATGCATAGCTCCTTTTTGTGATACTAGTACATTAATCACGGTAAGTATAAGCATGGCAGCCATATTTCCTTCTTGTCCACATGAAGAGCTACCGCTCCATATAAAATATTGAAGTTAACTCATTTAGAAACTCCAGGAGAGGATTTCAGGATTAAAATATTATGTACATCAAGCATCTAATTGTTTGAGAGAAGGCACAACCCATACAAACTTAACAAGATAAAGTATATTTGACCTTTGTCGTGCCAGTGGAGTTTATGTACAGGTAGATAGGCTTTTCGGCATCTTCATATTGAAGATAAAGAAATTCTGCAAGTATCAACTCTGTCACAGAGGGAACAAGAGACATGCCCAAATAAACTATCCGGTTCTTGTACAGGTAAGATGCCAAGTCTGGAGGAGGTTGCTCCCACGCACTTCCCCTGGAGAAAGGAATAACCTGAACACAAATGAGGAATAAACAATTAAAAAGTCCTTCATGGAGTAAGAGATAGTAATGAAAGGACAAGCATCGAAAGTTAAACACCAACAACCCATCAGCAAGCCCATATCACACTAATTGGGATATATAGAGTTAAACACTGAAATTTTAAATTACATCAAGCATGTGGAAAATAGTCAGCCTCTTTAAATGAAATCTGTAATCCAATAGAACATCCCTTCGAAAGACAAACAACAAAATATCTTGCACCAGGATGAACATTCTTACATAACCTTGTGTACACTGATAACTCAGGGCACACTTTCTTAACCTCAAAGGCAATGAATAACGCAAGCAACTTACATTGAGATGGTACAATCTTATTGCCCACCCAAAGATTAGATAGAGAAAATTTCACTATCACAAGTCAGTGACTCTTAAGAGAAGAACTAAAACGTCTATGTAGTAATAACTTGGAGTTCTTGAATCTAACCGTAGCCCACATTCAGAGCCCAAGATGGGGCGATGATCGATTTCCTATGACAGAAGTTATTATGCAATTTTTAATCTGCACAACCTATATTAAACCATATGATCACTAAAGGAACTATTTTTCTAATCCGCAGAAGCCATTCTGACCAAAATTAACTAGAAAAATATTATCTTTCACTTTACTAAATAACTTCCTAGAGCCCATTAAAAGATGGTCTCATCAGCAAAACTCACAGTTCACAACTACGCACATAAACCAAGCTTTTATCTCCTAAACTTTCACAATCGAGCCGGAGCAGAAACGTCAAATAAGCATCTAAACGAATCTCGCGGCACTATCTGAAAAACAATCATCCAATCGAAGACGCAAATGCGTGTTGGAGGAGTACCATGGTGACGACGCCCCGTTTGCCTTTGGACCTGGAAACGGAAGCCGGAGAGAGGGACTTGGGCCGGACTTTGACGCCGGAGAACTCGCCGGAGAAGCTGCCGCCGCCGGCGGCGGCGGAGGAGGGGACGAAGCCGGTGGAGAGAGAAACTCTGGCGGGAGAAATCGGGGCCTTACAGGTTCTTAACGAAGTGGAGGAAGCCGTCGGCGCTGCCATTCGCCGGTGGAGCGCGAAGCTCGAAGATGCGGTGGCTACTTCCATTGCAGATTTCTTCCGAAGTGACAACGCCCGAGAGAGAGAGAGAGAGAGAAGATATGGGTGATTCGGAGCCCCGAAGTTCGCTATTCGGGTCATGATTCGACCCGAATAGGATGGGTTTTAGGCCGGGTAAGGCCTTTTAGTAGGAGATTAGCGAGAGAGAACGAGGCCCACCAATTTTCTTCGTGGGATTCTTAGAAATCAATTAATTTATCTTTGCTTCTCATTTGGGGTTTAAATTGATTTTTGAAGAGGCTTTTTAAAATTTCTGGAAAAGAACCTGTTTATGCAATCCTTCATTTTTTTCCCACTGATCGAACTATATTAAGGCAAAGTAACTTGAATGTTAGATAAAAAGGTTAATATCACGAAAAGCTACAAATTAATACACATGTGATAAATTTATGCCAAATTAGTTTTCTGATCACCAAAAACATCAAACCGATATAAATGTAACAGTTTATTCTCTGTTAGTTTCCGCTAAATTTTACCATCAAATTACTAAATTAGATGACACATAACGATTAATGGGTATACCAGTTTGAGGTTTTACCTTTCGTTTATTATAGGCGTATCGATTTGTGGTTTTTTCATTATATTAATCAAATTTAATGGAAATTAATAGATGATAAATTTGTCGTAAATGTACCAGTTTTGAATTTTTTATGGTTAAAAAATTAGTTTTTGGTAAATTTGTCATCGATATATCAGTTTAAGGTTTTTCGTGATATTAACCCTAAATAAAATGCATAATTGATAGATTACTCTACCACAACAAAAAGACACTGAAAAGCAACACATCAATTACTTATCTTTTGCCGTAGTAATTAGCCCTTTATTTCATCACCCAAAAAGAGCACGCAAAATCGATAAACACGAAAGAGCCATGACCTATTCAATCGACTCGGTCCAACAATAACATTCGATAGGCAACAAATGCCAAGTATGACCAAGCAATGTGGTTTGCCAAAACTTTAAAAAAAAAGGTGACATGTACATTTCACCAAAACTGAGTAGAGACCACAATATCAGCTTGCTTGAGGTCATGAGTAAATGATTATGTACACTCCCACACGTGAGCCCACTCCATTCCAAGCTAGCTTTACAAAAACCACAGTGGAAGAGCATCGTTCAACGAGAGGCTGAGGATTGGATCGAGGCTCACAAACTCATCGCACGCTTTCCATGCCAGTGTGCTTTCTCACTCTTCTCCTTCTCATGCTCTGCCTCTCTCGTCATTCGCGAGAACCATAAGGAAAACAGCGGCCACCAGAAGAAGAGCAACACCCAGATGTCCATTTCCATGGCCTTGTTCTCTCCCCCCACGCCCAACCTCAAGACCCTCTACCCTCGCTCCCTCTCCAAACCCCGCCTCACCCACAAGCCCTCCCTGTCCCTCGGGCCCAAAAGAGCCGCCTTTATCACCATTCATGCTTCCTCCGACAATGGGTCTGGGGCTGTCCCGTCGTCGGCTGTGGCTGTGGAGGAGGTGGCCGTGGAGCAGGTGAAGGAGCCGGAGAGAGAGAAGGAAGGTGCTGGGTCTAATGGGTCTGTGTCCTCTGCTTCTGGCGAGGAAGCCGTGGTGGTCACCAAATTCAAGGACTCGAAATGGGTTAGTGGGACTTGGGACTTGAAGCAGTTTCAAAAAGATGGTGCGACTGATTGGGATGCTGTCATTGATGCTGGTGAGTTGATCGATCCTTTTTTTTTTTTTTTTGGCTGTGTCTGGTTTGATTTATCTGGTTTGAGCGTGTCTGCTCTTCAGTTTTCCATATGATTATGCTGAGTCTGTCGAGTTGGTGTCTGGAGTATTTTGAGCGAGTGGACCCACTAGTTCAATTAGCTCAAAAGGTTTGTGTTTCTTGGAGGGAGTGAAAATGTGGTTAAGTTGAGTTAGTGATTGAGCAAGTGGGTTGGTTTTTAAGATTAATGCTTAGTCTCAAGAAGTAAGTGATAACTCAGATATGCATGGTGCCTCTCTATGAAGTTTGTTCAGAGGAATTATGAATCAAATTATATGCCGCCCCCGGAATTTGTCGCTGTTGATTCTGATTCTTCTTCTTTTCTGTTTTGTTTACAGCACTGGAATGTTGCTTTATTATTCTATTTCATGAGCTTGAGATTTTAGGGGAAAAAATGACTTTGCCATTCTAAGTTGCAGCTGTAGGAAATGGTGGTCTTGAAATTCAGTGATGCTAGACTTTGTTCTTCAAATTTATGACTGTCAATTAACGGCGGTTACCTCTTTCTGTGTAATAAGTTTTTTATGCTATCTTGAAGTTTATCAAATAGCAAAGCAGGCTAAAGTTGAAGGCTTCGTATTTGCTAATCCAGGACATTTTGAATCATGAGAGCTTTAACTCTTCCCTGATTAGTGGCAGATAATGTGAACTTTGCACATTCTAATGGGTGCTTTTTTATCATACTCTTGTTAACGTGGCCCATGGAAACATTGCTACATCATATTTCTTGCTAGAGCCCCTATTTTAATAGGGTAACAGCGTGGACAATGCTCAGCATCTTTATCTTCCTTTGAGACTGTAGAAACTTTCTTATTTGCCGATGATGCACTTAGCTATGGGTTGAGGAACTAGTCAATTGCTCATGTCAAAGAGAGAACAAACTTGTTCCAACTGCAGTTCATTATGAAAAACTAGCCAGCGTGATTTATTCAGTATTGTGAACAAAGATTACTGGCAAGGACGTACACTTGTGTTATCCACAAGGATTATCTTCCAAAAAATACCTTAAACCACAAAACTTTGTTCGTCAGCAATTAATGTAGTAGCTCTTTTGTAATCCCCTCAGGTTAAGATGGAGGCCAAAAGAGGCCATCGTCTGCACTGTTTTTTGTGGTGAGTGGTCATGGAGGCAAGCTAGAGCTTCCTGTCTATTAAACAAGCTTTGTTCCGTATGATTCCCCAGTACAGTAGACTTGTTATTGTGACCTAGCACTTCAGTGCTCCATGGAGATGAAGTTGTTTCACGCATCGTACTTGTCATTTCTATTCGCTAGGACTCCATGATGTTCGGTGGCCATCTGACCAAGCTTTGTAGAATATATCACTTAATCCAGTTGTTCATAGTTATTTTCTGAATGGTTGTTTTGTATACTTTCAGAGGTTAGGAGGAGAAAATGGCTTGAAGATAACCCCGAATCATCCAATAATGACGACCCTGTAGTTTTCGACACCTCTATCATTCCATGGTGGGCTTGGATGAAGAGGTTCCATCTCCCTGAGGCTGAACTACTCAATGGCATGTTCCTGATCTCTTAAGAAATGCACTATATGGATTCCTTCTGCTTATGCTAAACAAGCTCATTCATTCATTGCTAATCCTTTGTGCAGGTCGGGCAGCAATGATAGGATTCTTTATGGCTTATTTGGTGGATAGCTTGACCGGAGTCGGTCTTGTTGACCAAATGGGAAACTTCTTTTGTAAGACTCTCTTGTTCATAGCTGTAGTAGGAGTACTGGTAATAAGAAAGAATGAGGACATCGAGACCGTAAAGAAGCTTATTGAGGAATCGACCTTCTATGACAAGCAATGGCAAGCGTCATGGCAGGACGAGAACTCTGGCAGTTCAAAGAATGGCTAGTGAAAAATCCATGGTTGTTACCAAAAGAGAGCGTTTCAAGATCACTCAGCATTTTTGCAGTAGAATGTTTGTACCTTCTGTTGCGTGTTTGAATATGTTGCAGTATAACATTGTGAACTGATAAAAGTTTTCAGGGGATGAAGGTGTGACAAGCTTTAGTTGCAACTTCTAGTTCTTCTTTACAGCTGTTTTTAAATCACAAACACCATGGCAAAATAGCACATCCTTTTCCTCGTGGTAAAAACTGTCTGGTATAGATTGCTCAGTCTTGCATCTATTGATCATCGACTTCATTTACAATTCGACAAGTTTGGTCCACTGCAGAAGGCATCAAGCATCTACGGCAGGTAGCCCTACTATGAATCTGAGCGAAGAATGATGACCTGTGAAATGAAGTGAGGATTATTCGAGAGAACCAACGACCGTGTATAAGCCTATTAAAGACATCCGAGCCCGTGATTGTCTCATGACCACAAAGGTACCCCACACAACGCAATTTCCGTGATTGTGTCTTATGACCGCAAAGGTACCCTACACAACGCAATTTCCGGGGAACATAACAATTTGCGAGAATTACTTTGGGTTACGATGAGCAGTCCCGTAGTGCAAAATGAGGGCAATAAGAGACCCAAAAGGGACAAGGTAGAATGCTGAAACACTCAAGAGACTGATACTCACAAAAGAATTTATGCATAGACTTGAATAGGAATGTCAAACATAAGATACCTGACAAGGAACTATCTGAAGCAAAGACACGAGCCGTACCAAAAACAATCCATGTGAAATTCTCCCTCCCTCCCTGTATGAGCAAGCAAAAGTACGTTTGAAGGGGAAGGAAATAGAAAATTTGTCCTTTTAGAAATCTCCATCACTCTCTTAAACGCAGAAGATACAACCAGGCCTGAATCAATTGTTACTACATAAAGAATGTTGGCCTTTTGGCCTTTTCTTCCATCCTTTACATTGCCAATATTCCTGGAATGGTGTACATGACTCAACTCTCCTCTTTTAACCCAAAGTACGCAGGATATCAAATGGAATTACAACAAAATCTCGACAACGAATTTGGGTTGTCTAATTTGCAAAACTCCATGCATTACATTGAACCAGATCTGGCACTAGTCCAGAACCTTCGTGCACTGTGGGAGACATCACACACACACACACATTCGTTGGAGCTATTTAGATCTCTGCTGTCTAGTGTACTCCCAAAGGGCGATGGCACCACTGACGTGAACATTAAGCGATCTAACGACTCCCAACTGGGGAATTTCAATGCAAGCGTCCAGAATATGAATAATATCCACTGGTATGCCCTCTTTTTCACGTCCAAGGACAAGGACCTGGAAATAATCAAATAAGCATTCCGAAACTGAAAATCTCTTTACAGAACATAAACTGGCTTAACAGTGCAAAAGGTAAAAAAACAAAGAAAAAAAAACCTTCATTTCACTGAGAAAAAAGACTTCATCTATCTTCTACAAGTGACAATATCAAATCTTTGCTCCCTTCATTTCTTATTTTTTTTCCCTTCCTGAGAAGTTTCTTCAGTATGCAATGTGACAGGATTTAACAAGAGATATAGTTTCGTGACTTCTAATAAAAAAGATTCAATGGCTTTCTCCTTCCTTTGTATAGCTTCTTAGTTTCTTAGAAAATTTTAAGTGAATCCCTCAGTTTCAACTTACCGTGTTTGTGGGGAAAGCATACTGATCGAGAGGGACACTATTTGCCGTTTGTTCTAGTCCCAAGATGGAGAAGCCTTCTCGCTTTTTCTTGTCCAAGAAACCCGTCAAACTTCTTACAGGGACTTCTATGATAGGTACCCACTTCTCTGCAGTGACACTGAAAAGAAAAGACAATGATCACATAGTGAAAAGGATTTACAGAAAACATTTTTACAGATGCTCCAAAAGCGTGTACATCAAGCTTGTATATAACTGTGTCAAGCACCAAAATCCAAATCACAGTTTAGACCATGGCCACATAAGTCTCTTGGACTTTTATCTCAGCACTACTTTCCATGGATGGAAAAAGGACAGGTTCAATTAACTCTTCATGGCACAGTGACATTCCAATTTTGATATGACTATTGAGGCTTCCTATGCATGATGACCCCTTTCTCTTATGCTCTATGGGCACATAAAGGCAAAGGTAGCACTGCACTAGGACTAGTGATGTACACAAGACTTAAGTCGGAACTAGACAAGTTGGGGAGCACATAGTATATATAGCATTATTTATAAGCATCTTTCGGGAAAAATACGAACCCATTTCTGATTCAGTGCAGAGCTTTTTTTCTTCTGCCAAAAGTTCTATCAATTTTTTTTTTTTTGGTCAGAAAAGTTCTATCAATTTGAGTAGCATAACACGTACTAAAAGATGAGGAGTGGAGGACAATAAGAAGATTAACACTGATCAAAAGCCACATTGCAAACTACGCTTATTAAAGGACCAGTTAAACATGCTATGCTTGGAGATCCTAGAAGTCAGACAATGTACAAGCACATTGAGCTAATACTCAGTGTAAAGCTCAACAATGAAAAGAAAATGGGACAGATTTGATTATATTTAGTGAACATAAATGCTCTCTTATTAATGGGTCTTGTGTAAACTAGGAATGCTGGTTTTCCATGATGCATTGTGAGTGTTTATCTAGGTTTTTGTCCAAATTGGACCCAGTGCTCTTTAAAATGTGTCACCGATAGTGCTTCGGTTAAATTTGGCTGTCAGAGTGCTGAGTTGGCAGCAAGAAAGTTAAGGTGGCAATCTGAGGACACATGTAACATTATTATTGGTATCAGTACCTTTGTTGCTGATGTGGTCATGAAAACAAGAAAATTAAAAAAGTTTGTGTTACAAAAATAAAAGAGTAAAAAAAAGTAGACAGTTGCTGGACCCCGCCGCCACGATGGACCACAAGGGTCCTGCCCACTCAGACGACCAACACCATCGTGGTCTCGTGTCGTGGTGGTCATTGCATCTATCGTGGTGGTCAATTGAGACCGCTGTGACACAGAAAGAGCTAATCGATCTCCTTGCTGAGGTGGCCACCAGCAACGGTGGTGTCAAATCTGAGGCTGGAGGAAGACGTAGAAAACAAAGGGCAGAGCTCAAAATATGGCACCACCACTGTGATGGTGCTCGGGCAACTCCATCACGGTGGTGGCAGATGATGCCAATGGCAGCAGCGCTGTTGGCATCAGCAAGGACACAGCACCTGTTCCTTAATATTTTTGTGGGCAAGGTTAGAGATAGTGAGAGAGGGAGAATTTTGCAAAATGCAGAAATATTAGAAAACCATAAAAACCAGGTCAGCTTTTTTTTCCCTATAAAAAGTCTATGTTAGCAATTTTAACAGCATTAATGCATATCAGCAAAATATGCCGCCGGAAAGGTGCAAGGATGAACAGTAGCAAATTCTAGAAAGTACACAGACCATTCTGAAACCAAAAAAGTAGAGGGATGGTTTTGAACTTTGGGCAAAAGTGGAGGATGGCTAGTGCCATTTCACTTTTGTCTAATAATCACAAGGCGTTAGGAAACAATTAAACATGACTTAAAATTCTACCACACGGAATTGTGATATGGATAGTAGCAAACTACAGTCAAAACCTGATGAGTTGGAACTGCTTATCACGTATGATATTAGCATCTGCAATGGTCAATCCACAAGCCTTAAACACCTGAACAAAAAAATTTATCAAATAAGGAGAAATTAACTTCTGCAAAATGACCACAACATATGAAATGCTCTGTATTCAATATAATGAAGATATTATATCACCAGCATGTATAACTAACCTCACATGTCCGTGCCAACCCAGCAAGATTTGGTATGCGATCAAGCAAAGATGCTACAAGGATGATATTTTGTCTGCTAGCTCTGATTTTGTCCATGGTCTCAATGCGTGTGCGGAACATATGATTGACAAGGTGATCCTCTTGCTCCATTTCTGCTGGATACAGAACAAGTTACTGAAGTTCCAATAATCGATAGATGAAATGGAACCATACAATCCACAGCAAAAGTTGAAATGTTTTGTCAGCAAGGCAACAAACAGACTCACATAATAATGATGCTGGTTAGAAGAAAAGCAACATCATAAGTGTCACTTTCAAGTGGAAGTAACTGAAGGTGCCACAATTTTCCAATTGGTACTTTTCATCGCATTCTTTTTGGGATGGTCCATTGAGAAGAGGGATTATAGAATGGAAACTCAGGTTCAAAGGAACAGGGACACAAAAAAGACACAGTATAGGACAATAACAAAAGCTATATGAAGTCCTTTGCTCTTTTAGAAGACTTGATGCATATTAAGCATAACGACGTTGTTTGAAATTTTGAGCTAAAAGTTTAACCTATATGATGGAGGGCAGTAATATGAATATAAGACATGGAAAATTGCATCAGTGAGTAAAATGGGATACTTTAACACCCCTTCTCAAGTGCAAATGAACCAAGAAACTTTATAACACCCCTTCTCAAGTGCAAATGAACCAAGAAACTTTAGGACTCCATGTTCAAATGTAGAATAATTTGCCAAAGAGCAATATCTTAAATAGTACCGACATCTTGATACTGTTGCATTATGACAAGAGTTTAAGTATCAGCCCTTTACATCGAGACATTACCTGAAAGAAGTTTGTTTATCTCATCAAGGCCCAAGAACGAGCTCACTAAAGGGTCTTCTTTCTCATGTTTGGCAAGCGTAAATTTTTTCTGGAAGTTGGTCAAAACATCTCCAGGTGGCTGGCCAAGAAAAAGTTCATTGTTGGTGCTAGATGAAACTTCCTGATGGTTGCTATCTTCATCAATACGTAAGCTCTCGTTTTTTATGGCAACCAAATCTTTTGCCATGGAACATCTCAGATCTCCCCGGACATCCTGCATATATATACATATATATCATGACTAGAGTTGCCAGACAGGACACAGGTAAAGCGGTATCCTGATTTTCCTTTTAGAAAAGCTAAAATAGGCACGTACATTTAAAAAGCCGAGCACTTGCTCCATGAGGGACGTAGGAACACATTCAAATTCGAGTTCCTGCAACAATCATAACTATATCAATAAACAAAGCAATAAACCTTAACTTTTTGTAAAATCACTTATGGCTTATAGTTAAACACGTGCCACAAAGTTTTACTCATTTATCATACATTTGAATCAATTAATTATGCCAGAAACCCTCTGACAGCTTCTATTGATGAATTTCAAGAAAGAGAGACTTACCTCAACCCGGTTGACAAAAATTCCAGAAGGAGTAGCTGAAACTTTGGGATCATAGGCATCAAGATATCCTTCCATTGATGATCGTAAACTGAAGAAGGAATAATACAATATTACATTTGAGAGCTTTTTGTAACATATATTACACATTTGAAAATAATTATCCTTCTCAACATATTATATGACCGAGTTCACCATAGCATGGAATCCATGTACTCATACTGACGGATTTTTGTGTCAACTTCAGAAACATCACATGAGGAAATTCATTGCTGAATTTTCAAAAGAAAAAATATACACTAACACAAAGCAATGTCATACCGTGCACAATCATGATTGTTAGTCAGGTACTCTTGCAAATGTTCTAAGCATTTTTTCTCCAGTGGGACGTACTCAGAGGCTCCATGACCAGCAGGAGGAAACAACTTTTGTAGAACTTTATACACCAACAACTGTGTGAGATTTCCAACAAGTCAATCGTGCACTTTATGTAAATAGAAGTAAGTAAACATAAAAGAAAACTTTATCTGCTTCACCTGTGTAAATCCACGTAAACTGTGATGATGTGAGGTCAACAATGGAATTATAGGAGGGAGTAAATCTTCCAAATGCCTAAGTTGAACATCATTAGATGTGTGTAGAAGGATATTAGCTGCTATAAATACATATGAAGAGAGTGCCTGCAATAGATGAGATGGCATTAATTGATTAATGTATGCTTGGACCTGTTCATATCCAAAGAGATGTGCAGTAAGGAATGGTACCCATAAACACATCCCATCTGATATGGAGAGCTGCGAAAAAGGTTCATAAATTTTTTTTGACAGAAAAAGGTTCATAAACTTAGTGCACTTTTTTCGCACAAAATCACCGCTTTGTAAAACATTTTCCTAAAAATATCACCTATATTGCTTACAAAAATGAATGAATGCAAAACATTGTCATTGATGATGAAAATGCTTAGGCATAGATTGTTGTTGATAATGAAAACATTTTCCATTGACTAATTTTTCTAAGCAAAAGAAACAATCTATTTTAGGAAAATATTTTCCAAATCATTCATTTCCCGTGAAGCAAACAGACCCAAGCTTTTTCCAGGAAAAAGAAAAGAAACAATTTCATGCTGTTATGGCAATGAAAGTATCAAAAGCCTACTTTTGACTGCTAAAAGAAATCAAACAAGTGCTATCTTTCACCCTATGCATCCCCTGCCTCATGAAAAGCCTACACGGGATCATCCTAGTATTTCTCCCATCTTCTTCCCTTTTTTTATCCTTGGGGCGATATCCGCAAAGATTTTTGTGTAATGGGACAATTGTCCTCAGAAGTCGAGGTTCTAGTTGATGATATGGTTCTATCTGATAGTTACAGACAAAAAGGACGTTATGAAATGCATATGAAAGATTTTTACATATTAAGATTTTTACTGATAAAGAAAATAACAGCTCCGATGCATCCTGTGATATGCATATGAAAGAGGGACACATTGGTCAAATTCGAGTGATTCCACTAAAGGAAAGCCTGATACAGATAGTGAATGGATGTTCTGCTTATGTCAGTAGTTTCCCTTGTGCTGACAAATAAGCCACTTGATTGTTGTATCAAAGTACTAAAGCCTTGTTGCTTGGACTTAATTTGATATTCCACTCCGAGATTGAATAATCTAATTCTTTGGACAAAAGCTAATTTCCTCAAAAGAACTCTATCAACGTTTGCTTTGCCCCACTGTAGCTTTATCTTCTATCAAGTGCATGACTTCTGCATATTCTTAAAAGTAATCGGCAACCTTTGCTAGCTTTATGGATATCAACAAGCAATTTCCTCAACCTTATGTCAGTAATATTGTCCAAATATCCATCTCAATAAAATTTTCACTGCAAGTGGCAGTGATTTCTTCTGATTATGAGGTTGAAATAAAAGGGATGTTATTAGATGAAAGATGTACCACAGAACATGCATTGCTATTTGTTATTTTTATAAAAACAATGAGGTGAGCAAAAGGAAATACCAAAATGTAGCATTACTAAGAAGGGTGGATCACTTTCAGACATATAGATAAGTAAATACAACACAAAGTACTAGAACACAAACTTAATAAAACTGCAATATGCTGAGAGAAGAAAGTTCCAAAGAAACTATTTCAGCTGACTTTATTTAATATGAAGCCACCAAAGGTTAAAGATAAGTGAGTTGCTTCTGTGACAATGAAACTAGTGTGTTTGTCAATTGGTGTCGTCATATTTTCCCTAGA
Organism: Syzygium aromaticum; assembly: GCA_024500025.1. Classification (NCBI taxonomy): domain Eukaryota; kingdom Viridiplantae; phylum Streptophyta; class Magnoliopsida; order Myrtales; family Myrtaceae; genus Syzygium; species Syzygium aromaticum. The sequence continues at coordinate 2,673,905 of CM044889.1, read as the reverse complement.
AAACATCATATCACATCATTTACCTGAGGCCTTGCATTGTGGTCTCGTAAAATAGGAACCAATTGCTCCCTCACCTGTAATTAGGTACAAGTACCAATTTTAAGGATACCTCTGTGTTAATAGAACTGACTAGCATGTGTAAAAACAAAGAGCATTGTAGCCGCCGGAGGCTCCTAAACTAAAAGGCAAGAGAAAAGTTATGGCGATGCTAAATGTTGCAAACTGGACTTTGTACTAGGATTCAATGATCAATTTACAGGAATACTCCCAGTCAACTTATCAATAGCCACATCAATCTTTAACTTCTGACATCAAAGCTCAAACCAGTCTCCAATGCGCCTCCAGAACACAAACTAATGGTTCATTTAATTGACTTCCCATGCCACTATCAATGGAGTTTTTTTTTATCTATGGCCTAAAAGCAAGCCCATAGAAAGAAAAGAACCACTATAGGATCAAATGCACATATGACTTTCCGAGATATCTATCTTCAACACATGCATATCTCTTATTTCTCAATGAAATGCAGTTGAACGTTCACAGAGCACATAATTTCTTTATCACTTATTTTATGCACAAGTTGGTATACACAAAGCCAGTAGCACAGTACCATGTCTTGGGAAATTTCTATATAAATGTGTAATCCTATGGCCATTGGTTTACTTTTTGATAATTAATGGAAAGACATGGAGCAAAAAAGAGTAAGAGGTCCTTACCAAAAAAAAAAAAAAAGAGTAAGAGGCCAACAAGCAACACCAAAATAGCATAACAAGGTGGTCATGTTATTAGACAATATTTCTCTCAACAATAAAGTCAAGGTCGTCTTCAAATTCAAACAACCACCCCTGGTGAAATTATATTATTAAAGACATTCAATTGAGAAAAAAATTTTAGTATCTGAGCTGAAGTATATAGCAAACAACATCCAATATCACTATCATGAAACAAAATGTTTTTCACTCAGAAAGACATATCACCTTACATGTGAAATTCATGGATAAATTTTATTTAAAACCAGTAAAAGGTCCTCACCAGGGATGGGAACTTTAGGTAAACATTAATGGCAAATGTTTCTAGGTACTGGCGAACTGCAGGTAGATTGTTACGCTGCAAGAAATAAGAATAGATCACTCTTGAACTCTGGAACATCGACAAGGATAAGTGTAAGAGACACAGTACAGACGCAGATGTAAATGGACTAGATATCAGACAGAGACAGGTTGAACAAGTCGGACACCAAAATTGTCCGATCATTAGTTGCTGTTTATTTATCATCTCGGAAGTTAAGAAATCTGTTTCTAAAGGGTTAATGACTGCTGAAGAATAAGGAGACAAGCTGCAGTATTTGGCTCCAGTATTAGGCAGGCAGGTTGACCTACTCATGTTCTAGCCAACAGACAATATGCAGAGAGTTCAGCAAAGAGGACTCATTAATTTTTTGGTACTAATGTACTAAAACATATTCTTTTTAACAAATATTATCTTATGTGCGAAAGTAAAACAAGGCGGACTCTTAAAGGAAAGCATCCATCCATACACAAGAAAATGAAGCAGTTTCGCAAGCTTAATTGGCACTCAAACAGAGAAGCACGTGCACTTTATTAAAGAAAAAACCACCTAACCAATACATTTTGTGGAAGAAGACTTGGGTGCCATAGTTCAGTAGTCGTCAAGTGATTCATCGACTAGTACCCAAGTACTGATATAACTAATACACCGAACTTGTGCGGATGAGTTGAGCAGGTGAATAAGCAAACAAAATGTATTGTTAAAGCACATGCTTGAATCAAACCAATGAAGAGATTGAGTATAGTGATTTGGGTTGCTTCTATTTGGCTTGCCACTACTCTCTGGCACCAACACATAGGATGGGAATAATGATAAAAAGGGTTTTATGTCAACAAAATGGGCCAAATGCTATGAGACATGCGTATCAGACTTTCAAACATGACCACTACATGGTCATATACTTACATATAGGCATATGTGTAAACTTCCTGTAACTTGCCCCACTATATCTGGACTGACAAATCTAGTCAAGACACATATCATCTGCCAAGCACGTATTTTGCGCCTATGAATCTGCTAAAAAATAACCAGGGGTCAAAATAAGGGGAAAAACAAAATAAATATCCTCATTAATCAACATGATCCAAGGCAGAAAAACGGATGAAATGTCAGCCCCATTGAATATTCAATTATCAACACATATTAGATCACACGGTATGCAAGTCTTTCATTCACCACTAGATGCAAAAGGAGAATAACTATTCAAAAGTAGTTCTTGACAATAATGAAAAGGGAGTTGAGCAAGATTATAAAGGAAACCTTTTAAATATGTTTCTGACTTGCAACATAAGTATCTCATCAATGAAAGCAGCAATAGTAATCCAGTAGTAAAAGTCAAATTTTCTAATCAAAATTTTAAAAGGCTATTAGCTTAAGAATCATAAATCTGCAGATTTCCACAGCTATCGTTTTTTCTGAAACAGGAGAAAGGGATAGCAAAGCACACCGCACTGTACTTCTTATACAGCTCCTTCGCAAGATCCTTCTCGTTAACCTACAACAGATAGCAGCAAAATGAATGCAAGATTTTGGAAAGTAATACATAAGTAAAAGAATGTCTAAATTGCACGAGGAAAAAAGACTACTGTCGATAGTCAGGACCAAAAGACCACAATAATACACAAGCTATACTTAGTTAATACTCCTTCCCAAAGCAGGTATTCTTGAACAGTATGAAGTTCGAAGTCTACAAATGCTTGTGGAGAACAAACCAAAGAGAATTTCCCACGATTACTATGATTCCATAGTTGCAACTACCACATAAATCCTGAATGGGAAGAACAGTACACTGATCTGAGAATTAAATTGTTATGGGATTGGAAAGTGATCTCTGCGTTAATAAGCACCTAAACAAGGTACTAGCTGAATTCTCACATGTACATGTTTTATTTTATATTGTTTGTATTTCCATCTATCCATCCAACAAACTGTCTATCTCTATAGAGAGTGTGCACACTAGTCATATCTACGTCTCAATCTATCTAAACCTAAATTTATCAATCTAGAGCTAATTTACACCACACGAGCATAATAGTAGAGAACTGTATATATAGACCTGCGGGTATCTCTATCTAGACGCACATGTACACACATCCACAAGTGTGTGCACTCATCACCCATGTGGACACGCACACCATGTACCAGGAGTACTCGATGTACATGCTACTCTGACAAGTTTAAAGAGAAAGGGAACACCGGTATTACTGCTTGATAGAGATAAGAAGTATCATATCTTGGTAAAGAAAAAAACTATTAAAAGAGCTTACATGAGCTAGACATTTTCTACCAACGGAACCAAAGTAAAATGACTAAAGATCCACGACCTGTAACCTACTGGCAGTAAATAGCAGAATTGGAAAAGAACAATGGATTGCTTAAATGAAGTGTGAGATATTGCATTGCCAAGTTGAACAGTCATCATGAAATTATGAATCCACCAGCCAATGGAAATAATAACTGATGGGGATGAAATGGTTGAAAAAGCTACAGTTCAAACTTTATTGAGAACCAATCCGGGCACATGCTGTCCGATAAAATTTAACACATGCAAAGCAACAATTTAGGAGGCTTAAAAAGTAACTAATACCACTGCATCAAGGAGCTCTAGCAGAAATAATTTGCCAGCATCAAGAGCAGCATGACAATCGGCATTCTCCTCAGTAGATCCAACCTTTTCGGCCAAGTCAGCAAGTTTGCAGAAGAGGACAGCAACAGAAACACGAGCATACAATTCTGTATTTATAAAAGCCTAAAAAGACAACCATATTTGCCAGATAAGTGTTCATACCTGGCATGGCAAGGAAAACGAATGATGCCTTCACCATCCATTCCATTATACTTTCTGGAGTTTGGATTGCCAATTTTATACAATTCGACCACTTAAAGCAAAACCAGATTTTGAAGTCAAACATAATTTCTTTTGATAAATCTTCGTGTTAGCAGCCAGCTAGCCAATCAAATTCTAGTTTCTTTCAACAAAATTATCATGCTAGCAGCCAGCAAGCCACTGGAGCATATTAACAGCATCAGTAGTGGAAGGACTTTATTGTAAAAATCCTGCAAATTAAGGACTTGATTGCAAAAGGAGAGGTTGTAGGACCAAAGACACAAACACTATAAGTTAGAGGACCAAAAATCGGCTTGTCCCTTTGCTAGATTTTTGAATGAAATGGAAGAAACCGGGGTCTAACTCCTCTCTTCATCTGCACCAAAAAGTGTTTAACTTACTTCAGTCAACTCAGCGTCAGGACTCTTTGCCAACAAGGACACTTCAAGCTTGGCATCATTATTGTCAGTCATTTCAGATTCAAAATCCTCGTCAAATGCGACTGGGGAAAAAGAAAACGATCCGTATGTCAAAAAGGATATCTGGCCCCACAAACAAACAAACAAAGGGCTACTTTTAGCAGATTTATAATTCATGAATGCGTCCCAAGAAAAAAAGGACTTAGACTTCATGAGAGATTAACAAACCAGAACCATGGAGCGATAGAAGCTTCAGTTCCTTCATGTAATACTTTAAGGTTGTAGGATTTGAAAGCCAAACTCCTGTTAAATGCAATGCTGCTAGACGAATTGTCCGCGGACTTTTCGTGCCTTCCTCAAGAACCATTTCCACAAACTGGTAAAATGAAAGGATAGTAGCAAACCATTAATCGGCAGCAAGAAAAAGCACACCGTGTGGGAGAGAGAGAGACCGAGAGCAGACCCATTTGAGAGGCCCGCATTCACTCTCCGTCACATGCATGCTCTCATCCTTGAACAAAGAAGGATTCAGAACAGATGATAAAAGTGCAGAAATAGCTGCAACCCTTCTCTTGTTGCAGCTGACATGCAACAACCATGAAGAACGAACCAACTGCCACATCATCTGCACAATAAGAGAGGGACGTGAATGAATGAATAAATCAGGAATATTCATTGATGCTTGATCCACCCCCCCCTCCCTCCCCCCCTCTTTCCCTTCCTCTCTCCAACACGCACACACACAGGCATGCGTGCAGAGAGAGAGAGAGAGAGAGACTGTGCACTCAGGCAAACCCAAAGTATGGTACTAGGCTAAGAGCTCCCCAGTTTGATCTGCCCATCAGCATGAACAATAAACTGCTTGCAAACAAAAAGGTCTCTAGATAGAATAGATTTCAGTTTCATCTTTTCTTATTCGTTCTAGAACTCAAAGATCGTTACTATCTGTTGCGATTTGACCATTAACTGCAATTGCTTACACTCAGAAATCACCAAAATAAAATAATATTAATACTAGAAAAATTGCTCATGAGAGTTTGGGTTTCTCCAGTTTTGATCTAACAGAAGGCATAACAGCAAGTAATGTGTTTTTCAGTTGAAAAAAAAAGGCCAAAAGTAGTTCTACTTCAACAACACAATAGGACTCAAGAAAAACTTCCATGTAAATTAGGGAAAATAACTCTAAAAGACCAAACACGATAACTCAAACCAAAAATATAACAACTGTAGCTAGATAACAATGCCAAAACTCGCTGCAAAAGTTAAGGACTGGAACCTGGGTATCCACACCAACAGATGGGGAAAAAACTGAATCCAATCTACTGGAAGCACACAACCCCAAAACCAATCTGAGTGACCTTAGCATTGGTAGAACAGAATCTTCAGCAGCATTTTCAAGACTGCAAGATCATTTAGAGGGTTCAACAAATGAAAAGGAAAAATAAAGTTCAGAAAAGATTCATCATATAATTTCTGTCTTGGAGTTACAAACAATGGAAAAGGGTCATAACCATCTCATTTTCAGTTGCAATTGCCAGTATCCACGGGTCTGGGTTCATGTCAATCAATCAAAAGGTCTAACTGGTGAGGAGCTGTGGATCATGCTCCACTATAAAGAAATTCTCAACCAACAACTTGCTTTGGCATTAACACGTATTGATATTATATGTTAACAGTGGGATAATAGAAAGAAAAACGTGAAATTTTAGGGAAAGAAAATGTAAATCATAAGACTTTCCTCCAAGCCTGCCTAGTCCAAGGCCAGGATGTCTAGGAAAACATAGGAGGAGAAAGAGAGGAACCAATTAAACCATGAAAAATTTCATTTCCTTTTCCCTTTCTCAATTTACCATATCAGAATTAGCTTCAGATATGCCCAGTCTACTTCAATTTTCTTATGATATGTGTGTTCACAGAATCAAAGCAACACATATACCTATGCTTAAAGCTCATTATAGCAATAACCAAGAAACTCTGGATAGTTACCTTTCAACAAGGTCAACAAGAATCTGGCCAAGTGCATCATCTGAGAAGAAAAATTCACGTCCTCTTACTTGAACTCCATCCTTACAAGCATGATAAGGCATTGACAACGTAGATTCTAGGCATCGCCACTAAATCAGTTAGAAATCCATCAGTATTAAACTCTTTTTTTGGTAGACGTATTAAACTTTCACTTTGAAATTGTCAGCAATTACAGAACATCAAATGCTTGTTAACCCTTGGGATCATGTAAAATCCTAAAAATGTAGCAGTAGAACCAAAATTAAGGAAATGCATCGGCAAAGAGCTGTCTGACTACATAGACTAAAAAGGCGAGAAACAAATATTAAAATGTTTCACTACTTATCACCATTTTCACTTGGATGTAATATTATGTGCAAGTCTGCAAAATAAAAAAGGCATGGTGTGGCCATTTTAAGCTACTCTTACATGCAATCTACATCTTTTTGTCCATCTTTAGAAAGAAACTCTAAATGCTAACAAGAAAATGACACTTCATTGATGATAAAACTTCACCTTCCAATTTATCAAAACTGCCCGTCGTGTTCGTGTCAGAAATCCCAGAGCAAGAACAGTATTTATCTTGTGTAGAAAAGTAACAACCAAGGAATCTAAAAGCTGTTCCTCTTCAGAAAGTGGTGCATGAGTCAAATCCTTTCTCCAGATTATATTCAGAATAAGGGGAGAGAAAGCCAACACCAATGTTCTGAGGGCAGAAGATAAGGCTTCACAAGCTGCAATATAGAGTTCTGCCCCAGTCTATTCTGGGGCAATGGTATGAGTAAAGTTGAAGTGGTTACAAACAGATATAGAAGTAGATTATCGTGGATAGCACACTTAAAAAGCATAAGAAACCAAGTAATTTAGTTTATACCTTTGAATTACAAGCTGAAGCTGACAAAGTTTTCCGCAAAAAATCCCACAGAAAGTCAAAACAAATATTCAGTGAAGCTTCAGTCCTCAGCTGTGCACACCACAAAGAGATAGAAGCAACAGCCTTGACAGATGTTATCTGTGAAACAAGAAAAGACACAAACAGAAAACATAAGAAAGGGACGTTCTTAAAACTCTCAAACTATTAGGACAGAGAGTGCTTTTTTAGTAAAAAGGTACACCAGTTTTGAAGTTCAAACTATGGAAATGTTCTCATGTACCGTAACAGTCATAGTTAGATCTCATTGAAGAGTTAATTCTCCTCGTATATAAGTAATAGCGCATGGATTACTAGCGTTAGTTTGGCTGTAGAACAAATGTTACTCAAGAGAGCAAAGGATTTTACAGCCTGCAGCACTAAAGTAGTGATGGAAGACGACAAGCGGCGCTGACTAGGGCCTCCGAGCTTTCCCAGCACAGAACCAGGCAGGTCCATGTCTGCTACCTCACAGCTAGACCAGAATATTGAACAAGACATCTTAGCATATGCAACCAAATCCTCCTGCAAGACAAGAAGAAAATGTCTCAGTTATAGCAACATCATTTATAAATCTATCACAAAGGTGAAGAAACAAAAAAAAGTATTGTGCCATTGCCTCATAATACAAGACCAGAACAGGGGGGATACACGTTACATCAAGATTTTGAATCAGAACAGAAATTTCAAGAAATGACAATCTATTCACTCTATCAATAAGTAGCCAAATCTGGCGTATCATAAGGAATTTACTTTTTCTATGGATTCTGACATATTGAATCAACAACAGTTCTTGAATGAGGTATTTAACTCTAGGAGTGAATTGAAAAAAAAAATCTTTGTTGCTTCTACCTCCTCTATTTTATAAGAGAATGAATCTCTTTATCGGTGGATCAGACCAAAATGGGTCCGAATCTCCTATTTGAAAGATCCAAACCATAAATAGTGGTATCTGCCAGTAACAACATAATGGACGCAGTTAATCAATATAGATGAATCCAAAATCTTATTCAAATCCACTATAGCACCTATGGTTACATAAGAAATGTATGGAATCGATTCTTTTTAATAAATAAATCCCATTGCAACTTCAAATATGGAATTTAGAGGGATCATATAGAAACTGATAATTTGAATCATAGAACTATAATGAGTTATTTAATCAACTAACATTTATCAAATTTTAATCAGAAATAGTACCAGAATAGAAAGGAAAAGGCAGAGAAACTTTCTATTTTCCTCCAAAGTGTATCTATTATTCAATGCACCCACTGTATCAAGGGGGACAGGTGTAGATTTTTTTCCAAAATTGCTGCAAAATTCATCAGTTTTTCCCAGCAACTCCTGAAGCTCCAGAACCAAGCTTAATAGAAGAATGAGATACTTCAGAGCTAGCCAGTTGGAATTATTGCTTTGGTTACATATGTCAATGCCATGAGTTTTGATGAACTGCAAAACCATAAGAAAGCAAATATTAGGAGCTTGTTTTGCAAAATGATCAAAAACAGTAAACAGACTGGCATTAGAATAGTTTATAATATATATTGAAACTACAATATCATTACGTATAAATGTAAAGCCTCATCTGAATATTGTCTCTGAGTATATCTACAAAATAATTTAAACAATCAGCTCACAAGCGCATCTCAGTGAAAACCCATCTATTCTGCAGAAGATAACATATGGCAGACACCATTCAATCAGGGACTGGGTCAATAAGAATGTGACAGTAGCTAGCAAAAGTGACATATTGCAATCGCATGGGCAATGATAAAAATCACCAAAAAAGAGCATTAGAATCCAATAGTAGCAGCAGTATATGGCATACCATCAATACTGGCTCTAACTGATTTTCATCATTTGCAACAAGAAAAAGCACCATAGCCCACCGTCTTGCTTCATATTCCCAGGCAGCGAGTTCCTCATCATCACAAGTAAACATAGTACCAAGAGGATGACAAGAATTTATGAATCTTCTAGGGAAGTCTAGAAGACTATCTAAAATCTCCGTCCTAGGAGAACCCAATAGCCATTCTTTTATTTTCATGTGCAAGGGACCTGAGAAAGAGAAGAGAGAGAGAGAGAGAGAGAGAGAGAGAGAGAGAGTTATGTACATCTATGTTGGGCATGAATGATTGAATATTACGAAAAACTACTTAGTACTTCCCGCATAATTTGAACATGTATCTACACAATATACACATCTACATGTATGCATTATACACAAACAACTCGTATCTCTACTTCTGTTTCTTAGACAATTCACTTGTAGAAAATAAAATAACTGTTAATTCCACATGGATCATCAACTAACTACTTATAATTTCTTTCTCAGAAGGCCATGTCTTATTGTCTCAATATGCTCTCTAAAGCTACTAAATTATCCACACTAAAAGTAATTATTATTATTTCAATGTTCACTACCCCGGAACCATTTACTATATATTTATATCCCAGTTTTTGTCTGGAGAGCCATTTGCCACTGATTTATATCCAACTCATTGGATAAGGCAACTTGATGACGACCAAGTATCTAACACCACTATATATATAAATACTATTTTCAGATCAAACCAAACATTGATCTGTTCCAGCCACTGGTGGAAACATTAGACTAAAGCAACGTGTAGTAAGGAAAGAATACAGCTTGTGCAATACAACTTACCACCAATATCAATGAATTCCCGAGGCAACGTAGAAACAAAGTGCAGAAGCATCTCAAGAGGCACAGCACCAGAACACACCACTGAGGCAGCAGCTTCGAGCATCTTCCCACAAACTGAGTTAACAAAACTTACTTCATTAGAGTACTATAGTTGAAAAAACTACTCAACATACTATAATTACTTTGAACAAATACGGACCTTGAAGACGATAATTTGGATTAAAATGTTGTTTGCAGCTTTCAACGACATATTTCAGAACATCCAGAATGTCTGCTCCATCGGAATGAGGCAAATCCTCTTCAGAGTGTTCCACTTGATACTTGTCAAGGGAACCATTTTCAGGACACTCTGATTTGCACCTATCACCCACCACAATTCTACGAGCCACTGAAGCAATGCATTCAGAAAGGGCCATCAATCCGGCTCTACCAAAAGATTGTTGCTTAGCAAGAGAAGATACATTCCTCAGAAATTCCACCTGTGTCCTGCAACCGCCTTATGGATGAGTTAAGCATTTGAACTACTTCTAGTTCCCAAAGCTAAACTCAAGTAACGGAAAAATACCAACTAAGTTCAAAAACATTCTTGCAGATAGAGGTAGAAGTCAAATCATACTTTTCTTTTCCTCTCTTGTAGAACTTTGAAAGCAGGAAATAGCAAAGTCATGATCATCGGGCAGTGCAGCTTCATATACTACTTTTTGTTTGGGTAAGTGAGTACATAAATGCATGAGCACATGAAAAACAATCATTTAGCAAAACTGCTAAATTTTCTAGAGCTATTTTTAGTGTTAACGCCATAATACAAAATGATCAATTCAAATGTCCTGTCCCTACAAGAAAAACACCTTGAATTTACAACAAACTAACCCAAAATACTATGTATGCCAAAAAACTACAAAGAAAACCTTAGACATCATTCTGTCCAATTTCATTTGTTAGTATCCTGTGTGATGTCCAGCCAAAAGCATGCTGTTAGGAACAGTTACACATAACAAGGCAAACATGGTAAAAGCAATCTTAAAATATCCCACATTGCTTGTTTATAGGTTTATATAAGTCTTATATGCATGTCTTCTTCCACCAAATAGCTTAAGCTTTTGGGTTAGAGCCACATTCCACCTGAGCTTTATTTCGGGAGTGAGATACCTATTCCACGTATCATATTCAGTTCAATTTGCACGAAGGGTCTTAAAGTATCTCACATCGCTTGCTTATGGAGTTCACATAAGCCTGATACGTAGTTCCCTCTAGTTAATGGCTTAAGCTTTTGGGCTGGACTTTCTAACAAATTGTAAGGTTGGGTTGCATATTAACTAAATACTATATATGTTGATGAACTATTGAGGAAACCTTATAATTTATTATTCCAAATTTATTTACCTAGCATAGTGTCAGTGTCCTTCCATATGCTATGTAGCACGAACACGTTCAGGAGGCCAACGTGTCGGTGTCCGACACGCTTTGACATGTTCCGACACGCAGTCAACGTGTCGGACATGCCGCCGACACACGAGTCTAGAATCCTGACACGCGATTCCGACATGCACGGGGTCAATTTTATAAATTTTCAAAAACTTAGGGGTCAAAATGTAAATTTATAATCCTTACCAAAGAAAATGTAAATTTATAAAAAAAAGAAAAAGAAAGAAAAGGGTGAAAGAAAACCCTAGTCTTCAGTTCTCATCTTCACAGTGCCTTCACTCGCGCTTTGTACTCCCTCCTCCTCTCGATTCGCAATTTCTCTTCTTTGCTCGAACCAACGACGTCCGCCGAGGAGGAGGCCTTGAAGAGGAACACCGATTGCATCTATTTCCTCACCATTTCTCATATACTTCCTTTGTATCCTCCAAGCTCCAAACCCCCGAATCCCCACCATCAAACCCTGAACCCATTACCACCCTCCTCCATTTCGTGGACCAAGAACTCCTCCAACAAACGGCTCCACCTCCTCTCCCTCCCAAAGCGCACCATTTTTTTATTATTTATTTTTCTAAGACACAAAGTAAATTCTAGGCTTTTTATTATTTATTTTATTTGTGGATTTAAATCAAATTTAAAAATAATAATTTATCATGCATATATAAAAATTTATATTTAATATACGTGTCGGAATTCTCTATTTTTTGATAAATGACGTGTCGCGTTTCGGTGTAGGTGCTACATAAGCCATGTGTATATCATCAGAAATTTATCACAAGTAAAGTTAGAAAATGGTTAAAGTTGCAAGGTTTAAAAAACTCCCAAACAACTGTGGTTACTCATTTCCAGATAAAATAATTTCTAGCTGGCCAAAAAATAAATGAAATAAAATACCTTTATGAAAATGCACCTTTCCAGTATAACATACCTTACATTCAGGTGACTGGTATATTGGTATAGAAACTTCGCAGCACCTTCGATTGCAACCGACGAATAAGCTCCTTTTAAGCCTATAATTAGGAACAAAGAAAAAGGTTTCACTTAGCTTTAACAGTGTATATTCACAAGTAAGGTTGCTAGCAAAATGAGCAAATATACATGCATAAGCCCGTGGGAACCAGCTCGCACATGCGATAGCAGGCGTATGCCATTTACACTAACACTGGTGCACCAAAGCACGTGCACACACCTGCAAACCCCCCTCCCCCCCCCCCCCCCCTTCTCTCTCTCTTTCCCTTCTCTTCCCAATAATAAGTATGTGAGAGAAATGTGTTTTCCCAAAGGCAAAGCCCTCAAGTGCAGTAAAAAAAGCACTAACCAAAATTCTTGTGCTGCACAGGGTCATTCAACCCCTGCATAAATGGACCAAGAACAAAAGACTCAGGTAGAGCTTTAGCACAGCTTCCGTAGTTCTCCCATTCGATGCCCAGAAATGACTCCATTATCAGGCATCTAACTGTCAAACCATCAAAGACACGGGGAAAAGAGATAAGCCACTGCACACTAATTATTAACAAGCTGTACTCTAACTGGAAATAAAAATAATCCACTTCATTAAATAAATCATCACCATATATGATATTCTGACAGATAATTAGCAAACAACTTCATCTATTACATTCACTAAACCTGCATATCACATAAAGCTACTACCTTGAGGATTATCATGAGAGAAACCCCTTTCCCACAAGACTGACAACCAGTTAGAAAATTCGCCCGAAACAACATTACAACCAGTAGCTTCATTGCCAGAGTTTCCAGAATTGTAATGTGAGCCACAAAAATAAAGCAATGCGGATACCTGCAAAAAACCTATAAATCAGCACTGATTACCAAACAGCAAACTAGTCTGATGCAAGCCAAAAGTGATAGAAAACAGCTTTCTGGTACCAACAAAGGTATAAAATTAGTATAGCCAAAGTCATGTTTATAGCAGACATGAAAGAGCAGCTTCACTGGAAATTCAATCACCAGAGGAAGACAAATTTACTGGGATAGATATATTAAGGAAACCAGGAGAGGAGGTAACAGCAAAAAGGATAATAGAAGTCAATGACTTCGCTTGTTAGGTCAGTTATGTGCATAATTCTTGAGAATTACTAAAACAAAGTGGTATCACCCAATAAATGGGGGATACACCAGAGACAGACAGAGTCTTGATAGAAGGTGTAGAGAGATAGAACCACCAATTGTAGAACTGTATCCAAGTAGAAAGCATTAAGAACCAACTGACCTGGTGATTCCAAGCTGCTTCAACCAAGTGAGTGCCATATTCTTCGAGCATCTCATAAAGCAGCAAGAATGCCTCCCACTTCCACCTACTGTCAGGTAGGGATTCAGACAAATTGCACTCTTTCCCTACGCCTAGTGAACTGGCTTCCTTAACAGCCCATTGCTCCCGCTTTGTCAGAGATCGTGTATCGGACTGCTTATCACATGATTTTTTATCTAAACCACCAAAGCAATTCCGGTCCTCCTTATTCATGCCTAGAGCAATCTTCAATATATGTAATGACTGTTTCCTCAGAAAACCTTCCTTATCAACCTAACCAGAACAAAAGTAAATGAGAACGATAGGGAAAAGAATGATGCTACTGCAGCATAAACATGTTCAGAAATGGAACAAAAGTATAGCTAGTACCAAGCCTCTTTTCATTTCATCCCAAAATTCTTTTTCACCCCTGATATCAAATTCTTTGTCTCCATGTTCAGTGTCACCATGACCACTTTTCTCTGTACATGCAGAAAAAGACACATAAAGAGAGAGAACACGGTAGGCATCTCTTCTCTCTAAATATCCAAGAAAAAACAGTGTTCTGCAACACTTCCAAATTTTTTCAGAGAAAAGCCTCCTGGATGACGAACAACCAAAATGTTAAAACTGGAAATGAAAAGCGAGTGCAGAAAAATCATATCGCAAAATCATGCAATAAGATAAAGCAGTAAGACATCAGCACCTGGAAAGTACACATATCTCCCCATGAACTGTGATCTTCAAGCAGCTGCAAGTCAAAAATGCTTTGAAAATTATGGGGAGCAAGAGCAGAATCGCACAAGACCGATGTTCTGAGCTTAGCAGAAGCAATTGCTCCGCCACATTGCAAAGATCGTAAAGCAAAGCACCAGTAAACTTCTCTTCATAACACTCATTTTCCAACTTCATTTCTGACTTTACAGATGCTTGTGCATTTTGTAGAGCAGCATTCAATAGTTGAGCAAGAATGTGACACGATAAGGTTAACGTAAGAGACCCAAAGCAGGAAAGCTTCCTTTCATCCTCAATTACTGAGTTTGTTACATTGTAATCATCATGGATTGAGCAGGTTCTCCATTCAACACCATGTGACCCGGGTTTCTGAGGCATCCCTATGAAGAGGCCAATGGATCTTAGAAGAAAAGGTACCAACGTGACCTCAATAACTCTCCATGCGTTCGTCTCAGTCACAACTTCAAAGAACGAATCCCCAATCTTTATGACAGTATGCAAAGCAAACAAAATAGCACCACTCAGTCAAATGAAGAGATACACTAGAGAAGAGAGTAAAATCAAGACTAGTATGTACTGTTCCTACCTGATTCTGAATTTCACAGTCGAAAGCGTGCACCGTCTTCATCAGAGGAATGAAAACTCTCCATACATAAGACCGCAGAACATCATGAGTAACCCCTGTAGAACAAATAAAGTCAGCAAGCCAATCTCACGCTTTCTTCCTATATATTACTTTTACCTGACTTTTATAAAGGAGGAAGAACAAGTGGCATTCTCAGCCATCCATCCTTTTCCTTCACTCAGTGAAAAGTTTAAATTAATTTACCCCGTTCCATTCTTTGCTCAGAATGTACTTTTCATTGCTTGACATCCCTTCCATCTTAATCCAAAGTTCAAGGCCAATCCATGTTGTAACTTTGTTTTTAAGGATACCAACCAAAAATATTAAGATTTTGGATTTCAAATTGTTGACATTTCATCAAAGGTAAAATTCAATTTGATATACTCAATTTATTTTTTATTCTATGTGCAGATTCTTGTTCATCTAACCCAGCTCTTCAACTCTACATGCCTTTCATCATCAAAACTGCATGTGAGAGAAAGTTAGAGTTATCCCCCATATCTTGCTTATGATACTATCTTGACCTTATATGCATAAACCTGCCTCAAATAATAGCTCAATTCTCGGTTGGAATTCTTTGACAGATTTCTTCCCACATTATCCCTTCACCGACATCGAATGGAGGAGTGCAAATACTTAGTCCATTATGCTGAGCGGCCCATCATTTTGACTCATTCCTTATCCTTTCCATCACAACCTAAATTCACTTCATTGACAATGGATCTAAACATGCCTTCCAATGCCATGTTGAGCTAACTGGAGCTCCGATTAATAGTATGGAATGGCATATCAGTATATGCTGGGTATACAATATCAGAGAAGATGAAGAAGCAAGGTGAACAGATTTTTTAATAATATATTTTACTTACACAGATTGTAACAGCACCTAGCCAACATTATAAGAGTACTTATTCAGGTCACTTTGCAAATTCATCAGGATTTCAAGGATCCATTGTAATTACGGAGCATGAAATGCAGAAGACTGACAGGAAAGCAAGTCTAGCCCCACTTCATTTCCAAGTGAACGAATACAAGTAAGGTTACGGGTAGCAGCCCCGTCAACAAGATTTATGCAAAAACAGACGCTAATAGGTAGTGAATGACATTTGCCTTGCGCTGACACCTGTCATGATAACTTCAAGAACGCTAAACAAAGTCAAAATGATTCACATGGTATCGAGGGATTAAAAGAGCCAACAACAAGCGAGAACAACATGCAATGTTTCCTTCATCGGACAGATGCATAGAGCATCTGGAAATGGAAGTCAGGACCGAACTCACCACGCTTCTTAAGGAGATGACACAGTGCACACACCAGAGACGCAACACAATTGCGGCCCTCGGAGTCCATATTTTCACCGTCCTTGATAACATCCTAACAAAAGTAATCACAGACAACAAAATCAACCAGCTACTCCAATGGTTTCAGGCAAAGACACAAGCTAGACGGGCAACTCCAAGCTCGTGCGAGACGGCTAACGACCACCTCAAAGCTCAAGCATTTAACCAAAAACGTACATGGAAGACAGCCAAAATCAGCAACCAAACAGTTGCAGCAACTCCGCCAGACGAAGCAGAAACTTCCAACTCCGCTAACAAAGACGCATTCAAACCCTCGTCCCACAGAACCTCACGAACCCCACTAACGAGTCTATTTCCGTATAGAGAGATTCGGTGATACCTTGGTGAGATCATCAAAAGAATCGAGAAGCGAGTTGAGCAGCGACGAAGAAGGCATCCCGGTCGACGCCAGGATGCAATCGAGCAGAGGCGGGACAGCCGCCGGAGGCACCCGTCTGAAGCTGTCGGACAGCGAGTCGACGACGGCGGCCGCCGCATCCATTTTCTCGGCTGAGCTCAGCGCGCGCGCGGTCAAGTCGGTGGGGGTTTTCAAAGGTGCACGGTGTTCCGGGAAAGAGGCTTATGCTTAAACCCTTCATTGTTCGGCGAAAGAAATGCCTAGGCCCATCCACCAAAGGGATGCTGACGTGGCGGCGCGCGATTTAAAACTTTAAAAATAATTGAGAAAATATTATAAAGGTCGGTTTTGCCACGTAGGTAGTAGGACACCCTATCCAAAAAGAAAAAATTGCGTGATTGGAGTACTTCATATAGGCAATGCTCAACATCATTGAACACGCGACACTTGACAAGCGGACTCACATATCAGATTTATTAAAATATCTGACCATTTTCCTTCTCTCTCTCATCATCCGTTAAACTTCTGTTTCCCTCCCCCTACTGCTCAAATATTCACTTTTTCACTTGGTTTCTCTCCCTCTCTCCTTTTGCTCAAACTTCTCCCGCTCCCGACCTCCTCTTCCTTCCTCCGTAACTTCCCCTCCTTTGGTCGTGAACCCACCGCGCCTACGCCGGTTGCCTCCGCCGGCTGCTTCCAGAAAACCCATGTGCTCTCTTTCTCTTTTCTCCGCGAAACACGGCTCTTTTTGTGGACCGCGCCTCCACCTTTGCCGGTTACTTGCGCCGTCGCCTCTCGGAGCCCATCAGTGGCTCAGATCCCGACCACACGACCACCTCCACCTATGCCGTAGCCTCCGAAGCCCCCTCATTGGCGATTCGTGCTCTGCCCTTCTCTCTCTGTCCCAAGAAATGGCTCTGCTCGGCTCTCTGTGACGAACCGCACCTCCATCGTCACCTCCCGAAGCCCCTTTGGCGATCTTGAGCTTCGACTCGCCCTCTGTGTTGCCTCCCGGAGCTCCATTCTCCGGTTAGGGTTTTGTATGACTTGAACTTATTCCCCTTTGTGCCCTAACGTGAAGATCGGTGGCTCATATCCCAACCACGCGGCCGCCTCCGCCTACGCCATCACCTCATAAGCCCTTCATTGGCAATTCCTCCTCCTCCCCTCTGTCTGTGTCCCAAGAAACGTCTTCACTCGGCTCTCTGTGATGAACCGCGCCATTAACAAATTCGCTGTTATTATGTTTTTTCCTTGGTTAGTTTGTTTCGTCTTTAGGGAATTGTTTTTTTTTTTTTTGGCATTTGGGCAGATTGTCGGATTGGTCGTGCTTAATTTGTCAAATAATGAGGTTCGTTTGGTGAATGGGTGATAATATTTGTGCTTGTTATGACTCTATGCTAAATGAAAGATGTGGCATGTGCTCATTCTTACACTCTGTTGATTTTGCTCGAACGAAAGAACATCACGCATATTTCTTTAGTGCAATACGTGGATAATGTCACACACAACCAGTTTTGTACTTGTGTGGGAGAAAATAGATGCAAGCATCATAGGTTGTCTCTTCATTGGATTTCATCTGCAAAAAATATAAAATGGATCTTTTCAATTATACTACTTTGAGATTATTGAGTTCTATTCGTTAAGTGCATCAATTAGTCTATTTTCTGCAAACTGATTATGTTCACGTCCGTTATTTTTGTTAATTGTAGTCAATTCAAGTGTGGATCTAATTATGTTAAATTACTAGCCTTTTTTTTTTGGTTAACTATGATGGATTTTATCACTGCCTGAAATTCACCATGTCCTTGGTTTTTGCCACATCTTACAAATGATTTAACTTTTGCAAGAACCAACCTCCTTAAACCTAGTGATATTGTTCTCATTCTCTTGGTACGAGGACACAATAAAGGGATTTTAACAAGGGGTTCCTCATAAAACTTCCAACCGTTTTTCATCTCAGGCCAAATAAGGTATCAGCTACTAACACTCTTTTCCTCTTTTCTACACCTCCATTAACAATATGACCACACTTTGATGTCTAATTTGTTGTGATGTTCCTTGGCCAAAGAAGGGAAGTAACCAAAAAGAAGAGGAATTTTATCTTGTTTCCAAACCAGCTGCATATGTATAGTATTTGTTCTTGAATTTCATCACCTCAATGATGGTTGATTTACGGCAACAAATGGGGCTCTCTATTAACTCCTTTGAATGGAAGCATAAGTTTTGCATATCGATCATTGTAAATGCTTTGTATTTCTAGCATTACTCGCTAGTCATAATTGAATTGCATTAGGTGAAACCAAGGGAAGCAAATTCTTTTTGGAATCCGTCGTCGTCACAAGGAAGAATTTAACGAAATAACTAGAGTAGTATTGAGCCATTGAACTAGACTCCTCATCCTATGCGAAGTTCATAATCTATGTCCATCTTCTAGTTTCATTTGGGTCTTTCATTTATAAGTCCAAGTAAGATCCTTTTTTGTGTAAAAATTGTTGAGTTTTTTTTTTTTGTTTTGCATGTAAAAATTGTTGATTGCTGAGAGAAATTTTGGTTTCATTTGGCTTTAGTTTCGGTCAGATTGAGTGTTTGGGGGAGGCCTCGGAAGCTTGATGAGTGTCCAACTTGCTAACACAAATGCGAAAGTATTGAAAGCATAACCATCAGCCATCAACTCCAACAATTCATGGACACAAGAAAAAGGAGGACATCTGCTTCAATTCCCAAATGGAAAAACATGAAAAGAGCAATAGCAGTTCCTTCTCATTAGGATGTGGGAAATTTTCGCGAGCGACAACATATTTCAGCTTGGAATGGATACTCTTGCTCATGTGCCTGATGGTGATTCTGCTAATACTACCTCTCATTCTTCGGCAGATTTCTCTTTATTAATAGTTGGATTTATTTGAGAGAATTTTATTTGGCTTTCTGGGTACCGAAGAAGGCAAAGAAGTGAGACCCGTGATGAAGAACACTGAAGAGTACACAAATTTTGGTGTTCCTTGTGTCTTTAGTAACATAGTTAGATTATTTTTGCCTACTTGTTTCTATTTGTTTTGGAACTTACTGTTTCATCTAGTAGAAAGACGAAATCCGATGATTTTCAAAGTTCTATTTAGATCTTTGTCTTTCCAATTATTACTGTGGATTTCATTCTTTTAGTGTTGCACTTAATTTGAATACTTGGGTGTGGCTGTTTTTCACTGATTTATCCTTACTCACTTCATTAGATCCATCCGTGCGCATTATCAATTTGTATGAATGAAGTTTCTCTTTTGAAAAGGAGAGTGGCAGCATTGGAAGCTGGTACACCCATATGTCATAGAAGGGTGCATTACCTATAGCAGTTACATTTGTCGTGACCAAAGTCTGGTTCGTGGTATTTTATGACCATGTGGGGGTTTATCTTGCGTCAGAATAAGCAAAGCTGATATTGTTCGGCATACTTCAGGTAAAAAGCATTATGTTGCTTAAAATAGGCAAGCACCATGTGTTAATCTTGTCTATCAAGAAAATTAAACCAAAAAACGATTATGTTTTGAATTAAGGTCCGCTTCTGGAGTGGAAGATGGGAAATTCTTTGTTGGGGACTTAAAAAATGACCAGCTAGATAAAAAATTTAGCATCCTGTTCAAGATAAGGTCTGTTTCCACAAGTTAGAGCATCGTCTCGCCTAATCTCTGGCATAGGTGAAATCTTAGTTTTGAATAAGGTCGCATGAACAAAGGTTTTACCAGTCTCAAATGCTTTCTTGAGCAAAAGAAAGCTACTAGTATATATCAAGTCGTGTTAATCAATCCAAATTTCTTGCAAAGGAAACTCCGGACTCCTCAAATTCATATTTTGCCTAGGAGAGTTCCTCTAGACAAAGCTTCCATTGCAATGTCATTCACAAAAAATAGGTGAGTAATTCCAAGAGCTGCTCATGCCACCTTCAACCCGGCCATCCCCTAACCTCCCACCAAGAAAGAAAAAGGCAAAGAACAACAACAATAATAATAGTTATTGCTATTATAATACTAACAAATTTGCAAAAGGAGAGTGATTTGGTAATATATTTTGCTAATAACTTTTAGAGCACATGTTAGTCATTGCTCCGCACATAGAGAATGTGAATTTCTGTCATTGCGAATCATCCCAAACTATACAAGACTGCATCATGGACCTCGTTCCTAGGGGTGTCAATGGGTCGGGTTTCTATGATACCTGACCCTACCCAAATCACAAGCAGCACATGCTCTCTCTGACCTGGCCCAGCCCAAAACGCATAGAACCCAAAGGGAAAATCTAGGTCGGGCCGGGTTTCCAATTTTTTTTTTCATGGGTGTAAACATATAAACAAGTACAAAGTGGGTGTGAACCCCAAATAGCCATAGTAACATTAAAGTAGATCACATTTCCCCTCAAGAAAGCACAATTGTAATACTTATTCGAAAGGTGCTCATGAAACAACCGTGTATATACTGTTGTGTACATAAACAAAAGCTGAAATTTTGATGGTAGACTGAAAGAATTTTTTTTCCTCAAATTCCCTTCCTCTTTTAACGCTCTAAAAAGTAAAGCTAAATTAAATGCAAAGAGCATGAGGAATTCAAAATGGACTATGCTATGCGCGTAGGTCAAATCTCTTAAGTTAGAAGGCGTGAAAGCTAATATCATGAGCACAATTAGGATGGCAATGGGGAGAAATAGCAACATGGAAGGAGGGGGTGGCAATGGTGGAAGAATGAGAGGTAGTATCAGCAGAATCGCCGTAAGGCATGTGAGCAACAGTATCCATTCCAAGCTAAAATATGTTGTTGCTCGAGAAAATTTCCCACATCCTATTGAGAAGGAACCACTACTGCTCTTTTCACTTTTTTCCCATCTGGGAATTGAAGTAGATGTCCTCCTTTCTCGTGTCCATGAATTGTTGGAGTTGATGGCTGATGGTTATGCTTTCAATACTTTCACATTTGTGTTAGCAAGTTTGACACACATCAAGCTTTTGAGGCCTCCCTTGAATGCTCGATCTGACTGAAACTAAAGCCAAATGAAACCAAAATTTCTCTCAGCAATCAACAATTTTTACACAAAAAAGGATCTTACTTGGACTTATAAATGAAAGACCCAAATGAAACTAGAAAACGGATATAGATTATGAACTTCGCGTAGGATGAGGAGTCTGGTTCAATGGCTCAATCCTACTCTAGTTATTCGGTTAAATTCTTCCTTGTGATGACGACAACGACGACGGATCCCAAAAAGAATTTGCTTCTCTTGATTTCACCTAATGCAATTCAATTATGACTAACGAGTAATGCTAGAAATACAAAGCATTTACAATGATCGATATGCAAAGCTTATGCTTCCATTCAAAGGAGTTAATAGAGAGCCCCATTTGTTGCCATAAATCAACCATCATTGAGGTGATGAAATTCAAGAACAAATACTATACATATGCAGCTGGTTTGGAAACAGGATAAAATTCCTCTTCTTTTTGGTTACTTTCCATTTTTGGCCAAGGAATATCACAACGAATCAGACATCAAAGTGTGGTCGTACTGTTAATGGAGGTGTAGAAAAGAGGAAAAGAGTGTCAGTAGCTAATACCTTATTTGGCCTGAGATGAAGAATGGTTGGAAGTTTTATGAGGAACCCCCTGTTGAAATCCCTTCCCTGTGTCCTCGTCGTACCAAGAGAATGAGAATAATGTCACTGGGTTTAAGGAGGGTGGTTCTTGCAAAAGTTAAATCATTTGTAAGATGTGGCAAATACCAAGGACATGGTGAATTTCAGGCAGTGATAAAATCCATCATAGTTAACCGAAAAAAAAAGGCCAATAATTTAACATAAATAGATCCACACTTGAATTGACTACAATTAACAAAAATGACAGGACGTGAACATAATCAATTTGCAGAAAATAGACTAATTGATGCACTTAACGAATAGAGCTCAATAATCTCCAAGTAGTGCAACTAAAAAAATCCCTTTTATATTTTTTGCAGATGAAATCCAATGAAGAGACAACCAATGATGCTTGCATCTATTTTCTCCCACACAAGTACAAAAATGATTGTCTATGACATTATCCACAGATTGCACTCAAGAAACATGCGTGATGTTCTTTCGTTCGAGCAAAATCAACATAGAGTATAAAAATGAGCATAGGCCACATCTTTCATTTAGCACAGAGTCATAACAAGCACAAACATTATCACCCATTCACCAAACGAACCTCGTTGTTAGACAAATTAAGCACGACCAATCCGACAATCTACCCAAACGCCAAAAAAAAAAACAATTCCCTGAAGACGAAACAAACTAACCAAGGAAAAAACATAATAACAACGAACTTGTTGATGGCGCGGTTCATCACAGAGAGTCGAGCGAAGACGTTTCTTGGGACACAAAGAGAGGGGAGGAGGATGAATCGGCAATGGGGGGCTTCGGAGGTGACGGTGGAGGCAGAGGCGGCCGCGTGGTCGGGATATGAGCCACTGATCTTCATGTTAAGGCAAAAAAGGGAATAAGTTCAAGTCATAAAAAACCCTAACCTGAGAATGGGGCTCCAGGAGGCAACGTAGAGGGCTAGTTGGAGCCCGAGATCGCCAAAGGGGCTTCGGGAGGTGACGGCGGAGGCGCTGTTCATCACAGAGAACCGAGCAGAGCCCCTATTCGGGACAGAGAGAGAAGGGCAGAGCACGAATCGCCAATGGGTGGCTTTGGAGGCGACGGCGTAGGTAGAGGCAGCCGCATGGTCGGGATCTGAGCCATTGATGGGCTTCGAGAGGCAACGGCGCAGGCAACCGGCGAAGGCAGAGGCGAGGTCCATAAAAAGAGCCCCACTTCACGGAGGAAAGAGAGAGAGAGCAGATGGGTTTTCTAGAAGTAGCCGGCAGAGGCAACCAACGTAGGCGTAGCGGGTTCACGAACCAAGGAGGTGAAGTTGCGAAGGAAGGAAGAGGGGGTCGAGAGCAGGAGAAGTTTGAGCGGAAGGAGGGAGGGAGAGACAAACCAAGTGAAAAAGTGAATATTTAAGCTATAGGGGGAGGGTAATGTTTAACGGAGGATAGGAGAGAGAAGGGAAAGGGTCAGATTTTTTAATAAATCTGATATGTGGGCTTGCTTGTCAGGTGTCACGCGTTCAGTAGAATTGTGTATTACTTACGTAGAGTATTCTACTCAGGCAATATTTTCTCCAAAAGCTCGGCACGTGTTCAGGTAGGCTCCATTGGTAAGTCTCTTTGTCTCTCGTCTGCACCTTGAATTTCTCTCCTTCACTGTTTCTTTTCTTTTATTCTTTTTTGCCTTTCTTTCTCTTTGATCTGTGGCCGATACTCGACCATTCGGTGACCGGCCTGGCCAACGGGCTCCACCCTCGCCGATTTTGTGAGGGCGAGAACGAAATATCAATGAGTGAAGTGACGATGGAGGACGAGCTGCCGGTGAAGAAGCGATCGGACAGTTAGGTGGTATCGAAAGTGTCAGTGGAGAAGGTGGCGAAGCCGTATTCAATGTGGAAGGAGACGATGCCTGTGCGGAGGAGAAGAAGGAGGATATGGATGGGTGAAGGTGGAGGTGGAGGCGAGAAGGAGAGAGATAAAGAGACAAAATTGAAAATATAGACTTCATTCGAACACGTGACAATCGATTAGTGGAGTGCCTTATTATCGATGTGACAAAACAGTCCTATTAAAGTAATTAGCAACAAGATAGCTAGGTCAGCAATTTACCAAAAGTTTTATTAGAAATTTACATTATAACAGCCATATCAGTACAAAACAATTACAAGTATTAAATTTTTTTATTCTTCCATCGTAATTCTTAAACTTTAATCTCAATCTTCAAGAGGGTCAAATCGCAATTCAACGTACACAACCAGCGTTGAACATTTATTCCATGCATGCATTATTCTACCTAACACAAACCACCACTTATTTACACAGCCAGAGTAAACTCAAAGCTCCATCCATCAGCTTTTCCAACCCATTTCCATGTCGAGCAACTTGTGATCAACGCGCCGATTCACTTTGTGCCTCGCTGAGTCCCCGACGACGCTGCTTCTGCAACCCTCGCTTCGGAGGTTTGAACGGGAAAGGCAGCGGTCGCGGGGATGTATCCTCCGTTTCCCTGAATCATCAGCGTGTCCTTTCTCATCGACGACGCTCTTGCCTCCTCCCGATCGAAGAGAAGTCGCCCAGTCGAACTTCTTCCCTCTCCGAGCAAACGTTCCGTGCTTATTATTATTAGCATGACAGTTTGAATTTGGCATTGCCGAGGCCATGCGAGGCCGAGGTTTATCTCTCTTGGCCTCTCTCTTGGTTTCTCTAATCTCGACCTTGGTCCCTCCTTCCATTTTGATGCTTATATTCACCTCCGAGATCAATTTCTCCTCGACTCGCTGTTGATCTTTCGCCACACTTTGTGCGGATTGCGACGCTCTCGAAACTCTCTCCTTCTTGTGTTGGTAAAGCCGGTGGAGTTGCAGAGATAGGTGATATATCCCATCCTTGATTTCCTCCTCCAAATCTCGCTCCACGTCGAGCTCAAGTTGACCGCGAATCCTGGATTCCTCATCCGATAATGATAATCCGGCTCCTAGAGATGCTTTCTTTGGGCCACGATCGAGATCAACCTGAAGAAAACAAAAATGCAGTTCATTGTGCAAACATCTACTTAGTAAATACATATACTCGAGGAGACCCCCCGCATTCTTCCTGGACTTCCCTAACAATTGCGCAGAAATGTATATCGCTCCAAGTTTCTGTGCATCGTCTTGTTAAACTTTACAATATTACAGAGTTTTCATAAATAAATATGATGTTGTGTGTCGTGATCTTCCTAACAACAGCCTACAGTCGTGTCCGGTGTCTGCACGGCATTTACAAACATTGAATAGGTGATATGAAACTGTGAAGGGAAAAGATGGGTCCATATTCACCATCGAGCCACACGACACATCGAGTCGCAGAGACTGATTCAGGAGCTCCATCGGGATGACGCCGGACAGAGAAGAAGAATCTGGAAATGTGCAGCAAACTCGACATAATAATCAACGAAGAGCTACTGCATATGATTAAACAATCCAACCAAAATCGAAGAACCGCAGATACACTAAACCTGTAGAACACTCCTTCCAAGTTGAAGCCTTTTCTGCGATGTCTTGCACCGTCGTTTCTGCGTATTTTGGGACCAGAGCTCTTGCTTGCATGTATATATACAGTGACGAGAGTGAAGTAGACAGCTCGGGATGGGGCAGACTAGTCCAGTTGTGACGAAGAGGACGTGAGATATAACATGATGTCGAGAGGGATGTAAGAGAACCGTTAAGAGGCGTTATTTCGGTTGGTTTAAGTCAGATTAGCGGACAAATGTGTCCAAGTGTTGATGTGAAATTAGAGGGTCATACTGCACCATAACTCTGCGTGTGCAACTACGAAGTGAGAAGCTCCGGTGCTTTCCGTGGAAGGCCATCAAGAGCTTTGGGTTGGCCTTTAAGCACAATCAAGATAGGATGGGGACAACCCTCACGTGTTTGATGTGTTCCAGGTTCGTGCGATTGGCAGTAACATTTCTGCAGGAATTTCCCCCAAATGGTGTCTGATTTACAAGACGATTGTAGCATTCCTTTGGGAGCAGTATCGGCCGACGAGGCATGGGGTCATATCGGAATCGGGACCCGAAGTAAACTCGGGTCACCCGTGTCGGTTTTGGGTACGAATACCCTTTTCGCAGCGCATTCTACCTATGATGCAGCACTAATATGATTAGGATCCATGTTCTTGTGTAGGTTGAAGTGAGGAAAGAAAATCGAGAGCATCGGATCTTGGTTTAGTTCTACTTTGCCCTCGTCGAGTCCCGTTCAATATCTCGTTCTAGAGCAATGCATAAAGTGAAGCGTATTACGAGTCGTGCAATATCCTTATGCAATATCGTATGTATTTAAAAATCTCACATGACAGTTTATTCAAAATAAGTTGCTCGAGAAATGAGTGATCTAGAGACCATCCCGCCTTTAGTCCAAGTTTATATTTTCTATAGTTGATTGCATTTGCAAGACCTAGCCAACTCTGTTATTTATTTATTTTTGGGGTGGACTGGCTAACTCTGTTGCGTACGTGTTCAATCATTTTACAATTGCGCCAAGACAGGGGTAGTGTGAATAGAATGTGTCCAATGGCGCTTGCGAAAAGGAAAGTCTACCCGTAACTTGAACTGGGCCGAAGATGTGGGCCGAGAAAAAAAGACTACTTCTACTGGGCTGAGCCGAAGGCCCATGTTTCACATTTTTCACCTCAGAAGAACGAAAATTGGAAAGAAAATTGTTAAAAAATAATTATAAAGAAAAAAACGATCCACTGGGGTAGAGAACAGATTCGGGGGATTTGAACCCGACGTGAATCGAACACGCAACCTTCTGATCTGGAGTCAGACGCGCTACCATTGCGCCACGGATCCGCTTGATGTACCTCGATGCAATCAAATTTTATATAACAAAACTTCCATGCACTTGGCCCTCGTATTCTGTACACAATAATGAAATCTGCATGGACTTTCTTTATGGGATGATTGCTATTTTCGTATATGATTCATCAAGTTAAAGAAAAAAGGTGAAGAGATAGGCGGTTTGATTTAGACGAAACTACATGGATTTTATTATTATATGCTCTTAAGTTGTGGCGTGGTCCATGCTGATTAGTCTAAAGCATGCCAAAGTATATTCTGATGTTTGACCCTACCAAGATGATTGGCTTAGTGGTTAAGGCGCTGCTTGTCTCTTCATGCATTCCATTCACGTCGCAAGAGACCTCTAAAAGGCTCGAGTCGCGTTACCTAGATGCGGCATGTCTCGAGTGGAGAAATTTCGGACCTGGCCCAAAGAAATCTCTAGTCCTAGTCGCCCTTCCTCGTCATTCTATCAATAAAAGGAATTATCTAAGTGGTGTATATTATGTCACTCTAGTTGTTGCTGTTGCTGGTCTTTTTACTGATTCTTTTGTGTGCTAATTCGGATGTTCCACGGAACACAAACCAGAAAACCAATAGCTGTACAGACTGCAGATGTTGCACCAGAACTGCTCCCAAAGCTACTCATACCGTCGTTGATGAATAGCTTATTAGTTAGACTTACTTCATCGCTTATGTGATCGATCCAATTGTATAAGAACAAACCGTTTCCGTATATTTCGACAATGCCGTCCACTTCCGTAATCCAATGAGTGCAACTGACCCTTTTCGAATCATACGTTAAGGTCCATACGAGATCAAACTGAGGTTCGATTCTTTTGCCCAGTAAGTTATTTCTGATATTTTGTTTCATTAGCCAAAGTGAAAGGACTATTCTACAAGCACTAAGCCAGTAACCTACATTTTTTCATTGATGAACACTAAGAACAGGCTTTTGAGATGATAAGACTGCACAAGAAGAGTTTCAGGCAAGAACGGCTGAGCACATAACTTCCAAATTACAGCTCAGATATGCTCTGCAGAAGCATTCTCATTGCAACTTTGGTTTCCACACAGCCAGCTAATGAGTACCCATGGAGATTTTTCTTTGGTTTTAACTATCTTTCGTCTGCTGAGATTAGAACAAACTGCAGGATCCTACGGATTGCACTTGAGGCTTTAGGATTTGCCTGATATTTGAACCGTTTTAAGTAGAAATAAATAAACCATTTTCTTCATTCTCCATTCATCAAAATAATTATACAAGTTTAAGTTTCACACAAGTTTGTCACCTAAATGATTATCGAAATTTTATGTCAGCTGAAACTTGTGGAAGTTGCCATTTCTCAATGGAAATCAGAAGTCTAAAGCACTTTGAGATTGCCGTTCTGGTCTGTGCCGTCTCTCGCAGTGGCTGGACGCCAACAATGACCCTGTCAGTATAGGATGCATCACCCCCTCGAGCTTAGCTACGGACAATTATAGGAGGACAGGAATTGAGAATTATGAGGTTGAGAGCTTCTCGTCCGAAAGTGTAGGACTGTAACTTCCTGAGCATAGGCAAAGCCGACTCCGCTCGTTTTTGTTTCCATATTTCGAGCATGTTTTGCATTCAGAAACTTACATTGTGCAGCTATTGAATAAAGATGAGGAGAAGTTCAGTCTTTTAGGATTTACTTTGATTATATTATCGGGCCATTTTTCCAGCAATGAACCAACCATTACAATCCAAGCAGTACTCATCAGGAACATCGCTCAACGATGAGCCAATACAACTTATTAATTTGTAGTATTCTCAACATCCCAAAGAGACACTAAATCATGATGAGCATTGGATCTTAACAATGTGACTACGGACTGCTTTTTTGACCCTATCAAAGACCCTATCAAAGCAGCAAGAACTGAAAATCCACAAAACCCACGCGCACACACAACACCTGAAATGGAGAAATTTTCTAGCCTAACAGCATGTGCCTTGATCTTGGCTATTGCGAAGAACCCAATCTTCGCAAATGCGGGAGATCCTGACATTCTGACGGATTTCCTGGTCCCTCCGAGCCTCAATGCGAGCAATATCACTGGGCAATACTTCACATTCACCAATTTCAGGTTTTGAAGCAAAAGCAAATCTGACGGGATGAACCATGGCCCTCATAGCCAAAGTGACACAGAAAGAATTCCCAGCCCTCAATGGGCAGAGCGTCTCCGTTGCCAAAATCATCTACCTGCCTTCAGGGATCAACCCACTGCACGTGCACCCGCGGTCGGCCGAGCTCCTGATCGTCCTGGAAGGCATCCTGGAGGTTGGGTTTGTCGACACGGAAAACCAGCTCTTCCTTCAGACCCTCCAGGCCCACGACCTGTTCATCTTCCCAAAAGGGCTGGTCCACTTCCAGGTCAACACGAAGCCTGACTGCAAGGCCGTGGCGCTCGGGGTGTTCAGGAGCACGAGTGCTGGGACGGTTTCAATCCCGGCTAGCATATTTGGGAGTGGGATTGACGTGGACATCCTTGCAAAGGCTTTCCACACTATGATCAGATCATATCCGAACTAGTACAGGCCAACAAGTAACATATTGTAGTTGAGGTTCATAATCTGCAGTCTGGTCCTTTATGAAGATCTCATTCCTACCTCAAACAGAGGTGTTCAACAAGTTAAATAACATGCCAATTGGATAAAAAGAAGATGTGTAATTGTGTTGGTCCAATGATTGTAATATTTGATAAGTAAATGTCTTGTATTCTCATGATACAATCAACTGTGAATGGACAAAATCTACGAAAAGTCCTCATCCTGCAGAGAAACCAACTGCACAAGACCCCCACATGATGTCCCAAATGCCCAACAAAAAGTCCCAAGAATCCCAAGTACTACCTAGTACCTACCACAAGCCATGATCTTAAACTACAAATTATCCAGCAACAGAAAAGTCCAAAGTAGCAGCACAGCAACATCACAACAGAATTCAAACTCTACAAATACAGCGACACCTATCGCTATCCATGTATTCTAAACAAGCCACATTTCCATTTCCCGCAATTTACTTTTAGACTCTTCAGGAACCTGTCTCTTGCAATCCAGCACCGAAGATTCAAATGCCACTCGAGCCGAAACCTCAATGGCCAACAAATCTCTTCTGAATTCCTCGTCTTTGCAAAATGGTAGATAATGGCATTCCATGCAAGTTTTAGAAAGGTTATTTTCAGGCTCCCACTTGTGGAGTCCAGGAAAGAACAGACATTGCATTGTAACTTTAAGGTCCTCATGCACGTAAGCATCTTTCTATCTGCAAAAGCACGGCAAGAAAGGATAAACTATTGAGCATCAGAGACGCGACAACAACTTGATTTGATGGAAGAAATTTTTTGAAGATGAAACAATCGCAATTCGCGCTTTTGTATTGCATATCTCAATTACAAGAAAAATAGACTATATATAGGCCATGGTTTGATTCAAAATAGGAAACCTCTTTCTAGGAAACATATTCTAATTAGGAAACCTACTCAAATTAGGAAACCATTCAATTAGGAAACGTATTCAAAATAGGAAATCTAATTGACTTAGGAAACTTTTCTCTTTCGTGCTCAAACTATAATTAGCACATAAAAAAACATGAAAATTCAAAATATGGAAATACGAACAGACACAAAAAAAAAAAAAACAAGTATCAACAAATTTGGTTTAATTTCTAACACTCCCCCTTAAACCAAATTCTCTTCCATCGATCATTCCAAGCAGGCTCTTGAACTTTCGAAAAGCATCGATCTTGAGAGGTTTAGTAAAAATATCTGCTATTTGATCTCCGGTCTTCACATGCAATACTTCAACTTCATTCTCTTTAACCTGTTCTCGGATGAAGTGATATCGAACATCGATATGTTTACTTCGTTCATGAAAAACTGGATTTTTTGCCAAAGCAATAGCAGAAACATTATCAACAAAAATCTCTGTTGCTTTCTTCTGCTCCATAAGAATATCTTTGAGTAGTCTTCTCAACCATATTGCATGATAAACACATCAAGATGCAGCTACATATTCAGCTTCACATGTCGACAGAGTAATACTTGATTGCTTCTTTGATGACCATGTGAAAGCAGTGTTGCACAAGAAAAATACAAATCCTGTGGTGCTTTTTCGATCGTCGATATCTCCACAGTAATCACTATCCGAATAAGTTCTAAGTTTGAAAGATTTAGAGTAATAATAATGTAAGCTATGAGAAATAGTATCTTTGATATATCGAAGTATTCTTTTTGCAGCTTTAAGATGAGATAATTTCGGTTTCTCCATATATCGACTCACAATTCCAACACTATACATAATATCCGGTCTCGTGCATGTCAAGTATCTCAAACTCTCAATCAAGCTTCTATAGTATGTCGAATCAACATCGGCACCATCATCAAACTTCAAAAGTTTGGTTCCGCACTCCATTGGTGTATTAACCGGCATACAGTTCTTCATGTTGAATTTTTCAAGGATATTTTCTGTATATCCTTTTTGGGAAATAAAAATCCCATCGGCACTTTGCTTTACTTCGATACCAAGAAAATAATTCATGAGACCATTATCAGTCATCTCAAATTCTTTCACTATCGATGCCTTAAAAGCATCAATCATCGCTGAATTATTTCCTGTAAAAACAATATCATCAACGTATAAACAGGCGAGCAAAATATCACATTTTTCTTGCTTGAAATAGAGTGCATGCTCGTATGGACATTGAGAGAATTTATTCGCTTTGAAATATGCATCAATTCTGGAATTTCATGCTCTCGGTACTTGTTTAAGCCCATATAGAGCTTTCTTCAACCTCAGCACTTTGTCTTCATGACCTTTTACAACAAACCCCTTGGATTGTTCGACATAAATTTCTTCTTCAAGGATGCCATTCAAGAATGCTGATTTGACATCCATTTGATAAATCCGCCAATTATTTTGAGTAGCAATAGAAATAATCAATATAATAGTTTCCATGCGGATGACAGAGGCAAAAACTTCATCATAGTCGATTCCAGCTTTTTGCTTGTACCTTTTTGCGACTAATCTAGCTTTGTACCTTGTCACTTCACCTTTTTCATTCTTCTTGGCCTTGTACACCCATTTAACACCAATTGATTTCTTGTCCTTTGGAAGATTAGCAAGGTCCCATGTTTAATTTTTCTCGATGGCTTCAATTTCTTCATTCATGGCTTTTTTCCACTTTTCTTCTTTGGCCGCATCATCATAAGTAAGTGGTTCATAATCTGCAAGAAGACATATAAGATGAAGCTCTTCGGTAGCTTCGTAAATTTCAGACAATCTTCTTGATTTTGGCACTAGCGGTTCATCGACACTCTTTGAAGAGGATGGTGTTGAAGAACTTGAAGAAGATGTTGGAGAAGAAGGTGAAGGTTGATCCTTCAACTCCGTTTGATCGGAATCACCATGAACATTCGCTTCTTCTTTTAGATTTTCTTCCCACGTTCTATCTTCATCGAACTTGACATCTCTACTTACATTCACTTTCAAAGTATTATGGTCAAATAATCGATAGGCTTTGGATGATGAGTCATACCCGATAAAGATGAGCTTTTTGCTCTTGTCTTCAAGTTTCGATCTTTTTTGGTTCGGGACATGAGCATAGGCAATGCTCCCGAAAATTCTTAAGTGCGAAATACTTGGTGTTCTCCCGGTCTATGCTTCTTGTGGAGTTACGCCTTCAAGTCCATATGCGGGACATCTATTTTGAAGATAGACGGCACACAAAACAGCTTCAGCCCAAAGTTCTTTGGACAAATTTTTGCTCTTCAACATGCTTCGAACCATATCAAGAATAGTTCTATTTTTCCGTTCAGCCACACCGTTTTGCTGAGGAGAATACGGGGCCTTCAAGAAACGTCGAATACCATGATTTTCATAGAATTTGTTGAATAAGACTGAGGTAAATTCTCCACCACGATCAATCCTTAAAGCCTTGATAAAATAGCCGCTTTTCTTTTCAACCAGGTTCTTGAATTTTTTGAAAGTATCAAATACTTCTGTCTTTTTTTTCAAAAAATACACCCAAGATTTCCGAGTAAAATCATCAATAAAAGTAACAAAATATTGATTATTACCATATGAGTGAGGATTGATCGGGCCACATAAATCAGAATGAATCAACCCAAGTGACTTTCTTGCTCGATAAATTGCCTCTTTTGGAAAGCTAGTTTTGGAATGCTTGCCAATAACACACCCTTTACATAATTGATTGGGATGATCAATACGTGGTAAGCCATAAATCATCTTCTTGCAAGAAAGCAAATTTAGTCCGCCAAAATTGAGATGGCCGAACCTCAAATACCACAACCATGAAGGATCATCTACACACGCCTTTAGACATCGAGACATCTCACTCTTTATATTGAGAATAAACATCCTGTTCTTCGACATTTTCACATTTGCAATCAATTTATTATTTTGATCTCTCAACATAAGATTAAGATATCTCATATGAACAGTATAACCTTTCTCTAGAAATTGTCCCAAACTCAAGATATTACTTGAAATTTTTGGAACATAACAAACATTGGTAATAAACTGATGTGCACCATTCTTTAAACGAATCAAAATTGTACATTTTCCTTCAATAAGAATTTTAGAGTTATCACCGAATAAGACAATCTCTTTAATTGTCTCATCTAACTCGGTAAACATCTCATTTCTCCCGCACATTTGATTGCTTGCGCCGGTATCCAAATACCACGTATCACTTTGACCTTCTTCATATTTTTTGAATGCTAATAAGAGAACTTGATCAGCATCATTCACCAAGTTCGCATTTTCGTCTGCTCTGCTACTTTCTTTGTTCCAGCAATTATAAGCATAATGGCCAAGTTTATTGCAATGATAACATCGGATTTTAAATTTATCATACCATTGGCTCGTCGAGTTCTTTCCTCTTCCACGAACACCTCTTTGATACTGGTATCCTCCATCACTTCGAGCTGGACCTCCTCTGCTTCGTCCACGACCTCTTCCTCAAAAGTGACCTCGGCCACGACCTCGATCACGATCTTGACTTGTCCCGCGATTTTGTACAGGATCTCTTCTTTGCTCCTTTTCATCTCGAATGGTTAATTGCGTTTGGAGAACTTCCTCCACCGATTCAATCTTTTTCTTTCTAAACCTTTTTTCATGGGCTTGTAATGAACCCATAAGTTCATCAACCGTCATGGCATCCAAGTCTTTAGATTCTTCAATTGCAACCGCAATATGATCATACTTCTTGTCTAAGGACCGAAGTATTTTCTCAACAACACGAACATTGGAAACGTCTTCTCCATTTCTTTTCATCTGATTAACAATTGCCAAAATTCTCATGAAATAATCAGCAATCGATTCAGATTCTTTCATATGAATTGTCTCGAATTCGCCTCTCAAGGTTTGAAAGTGAATCTTCTTAACTTTTTGAACTCCTTGATGTGTGTTTTGAAGAATCTCCTATGCCTCTTTGGCGGTAGTGGCGTCGAAACTTTTTCGAACATGGAATCATCTAACGCTTGATAGATGATTGACAGGGCATATTGATCTTTCGATCGAACCTTCTCCAAGGCATTCCTTTGGTTCTGGTTCAACATGGCTTCATCTTTTGGCTCATCATAGCTAGTGTTAACAAGTTCCCACACATCGTAGGCACCGAGTAGAGCTTTCATTTTAACAGCCCAGTTACCATAATTTTCTTTGGTAAGACAGGGGTATTGAAGAGGAAGCTGATTGTTCGTTGAGGCCATGATCACGAACCGTAAGCTCTGATACCAATTTGTTGAGCGTCAGAGACACGGCAACAACTTGATTTGATGAAAGAAATTTTTTGAACATGAAACAATCGTAATTCGCACCTTTGTATTGCATATCTCAATTATAAGAGAAATAGACTATATATAGGCCATGGTTTGATTCAAAATAGGAAACCTCTTTCTAGGAAACCTATTCTAATTAGGAAACCTACTCCAATTAGGAAACCATTCAATTAGGAAACCTATTCAAAATAGGAAATCTAATTGACTTAGGAAACTTTTCTCTTTCGTGCTCAAACTATAATTAGCACATAAAAAAACACGAAAATTCAAAATATGGAAATACGAACAGACTCAAAAAAAAAAAACAAGTATCAACAAATTTAGTTTAATTTCTAACATAAACAGTATCGGGCAATGAAGTTGTCAGTTCTCCGACTTCAAATTCGCCACTAAATCACTCAATATGATTATACAGAAGCATGAATGATGAATCCAGCAAGCATAAAAAATATTGTGCTCAAGGTTTTAGATAAATCGACTTCACCGTTTGAACTGAGAAACTCTTTTTAGTGCCACATCCCTGCACTTAGGATTCGCCTAATAGTTGAACCATTCTAAGTCGAAATAATAAACCACTTTCTTCATTCTCCATTCATCAAAATAGCAATGCAAGTTTAAGCTACTTTACCAAAAAAAAAAAAAAATAGAAGTTTAAGCTTTGTACAAGTCTGTCACCTAAATGATTATCGAAATACATGTGAGCTGAAAATGGTGGAAGTTCCCACGTCTCAATGGAAATCAGAAGTATAAACATTTTTTGAGATTGCTGTTTTGGGCTATCAACGATGGCACTGTCAATATCGGATGCATCACCCTTGAGCTTAGCTAGGGGCAACTATAAGAGGAAAGGAGTGGAAAATTATGAGGATGAGAGCTTCTCGTCCAAAAGTATAGGACAGCAACTTCCTAAGCATAGGCAAAACTGATTCCACACGATTTTTGTTTCCATATTTCAAGCACATTTCGCATTCAGAAGCTTACATTGTGCAGCTATTGAATAAAGATGAAAAGTTCAGTCTTCTAGGATTTACTTGGATCAAATTAGTAGGCCATTTTCAGTAATAAACCAACCATCAGAATCCAATCAGTTCTCATCAGGAACATTGCTCAACAATGAGCCAATGTAACTTATTAATTTGCAGTATTCTCCTCAACATCCGAAAGAGAAACTAAGAGTGCGTTTGGCAACGTGCCAAATAGTAAAAATTTCTGTTCTTTTGTTCCCAGAAATAGTTTGGGAACAGAAATGCGTTTGGTAAACACATTTGTTTCCGGGCACATTTTTGCAAAAATTTGTGCCAAGAAACAGTTTTGGAAGAGAAACAAGAAGTAAAAAAAAGTTGCTTTTTATTTCTCGGCACAATTTTGAGAATCAGTTTTTTTTTCTTCTTTTTCTTTTTTTTCTTTTCTTATGTTTGTGTTCTTCTTCAGGGCTGGGCCGGCCACTGGCGACCGGCGGCCAGCCACAGCCCAGGGCTAGCGAGGGCGTCACGGCCCTCGCCGGCCGCCGACGGAGGCGAGGGTCGCCCTCGCCGGCGAGAGCGAGGGTTGGACCCTCGCCGCCTGGGCGAGGCCGACCTCGCCGTCGCGATCGATGGCGAGGCTCGGCCTCGCCCAGATCGAGCAAGGGTCCAGCCCTCGCCCTCGCCGGCCCTGGGCTGTGGCCGGCCGGTCGCCGGCGACCGGCCATGGCCAAATTAAAAAATGGCTAAAAAAAAAATAATTCAAAATATTATTTATGAACAAAAATTTTGTGTAGTTACCAAACGCATTTCTATTCTTTTCTAGTCTAGAAATAGAAATTTTAGACAATTACCAAACGCCTTAAAATACTCAGAAATTGTTTCCGGGCACAAAATAAAAAAAAATCATTTCTGTTCAGAAATTGTTCCCAAGCATAGAAACATTGTCATGCGCACCCTAAATCACGATGAGCATTGGATCTTAACAATGCAACTACAGACTGCTTTTCGACCCTATAAAAGCAGCAAGAACCGAGTAATCCGCAAAATACTCACACACAACCAACACTTATAATGGAGAAATTGTCTAGCCTGATAGCATGTGCCTTGATCTTGGCTATTGCGAAGAACCCAATCTTCGCAAATTCGGGAGATCCTGACATCTCAAGGATTTCCTGGTCCCTCCAAGCCTCAATGTGAGCACAATCACTGGGCAATACTTCACACTCACTAATTTCAGGAATTTCAAAGCAAAAGCCAATCTTACGGGACAAACCACGGCCCTCATAGCCAAAGCAACACAGAAAGAATTCCTGGCCCTCGAGGGGCAGAGCATCTCCTTGGCCAAAATCATCTACCCACCTTCAGGGATCAAACCCCCGCACACACACCTGTGGTTGGCCGAGCTCCTGATCTTCCTGAAGGCATCCTGGAGGTCGGGTTCATCAACACGGAAAACCAACTCTTCCTAGAGACCCTCCAGGCCCACAACCTATTCATCTTCCCAAAAGGGCTGGTCCACTTCTAGGTCAACGCGAAGCCTGACTGCAAGGCCGTGGCGCTTAGGGTGTTCGGGAGCGCAAGCGCTGGGACGGTTTCGATCCCGGCTAGCATGTTTGGGAGTGGGATCGATGTGGACATCCTCGCAAAGGCTTTCCACACGGATGATCAGATCATATCCGAGCTAGCAGAGGCCAACAAGTAACATACTGTAGATGAGGTTCATAATCTGCAGTCTGTTCCTTTATGAAGATCTCATTCCTAACTAAAACAGAGGTGTTCAATAAGTTAAATAAAATGCCAATTAAATTAAAAAGAAGATATGTAATCGTTTTGATTTAGTGATTTTTTTTACATTTGATATGTAAATGTCTTGTATTCGAATGACTCAATCGACTGTGAATTAACAAAATCCACGACAAGTCACCCAGATGTTCCTTAAAAATGTCCCAAGTGCCGTATATGATGTCCCAAATGCCCAACAAAATGTCCCAAGAATCCCAGTACTACCTACCATAAATCATGATCTTAAACTACCAATGATCCAGCAACAACAAACTCCAAAGTAGCAGCACGGTAACATCACAAGTAAATTCAAACTCTCCAAATACAGCAACATTGATGACTATCAGCATATCCGAAACAAGCGGCATTTCAATTTCCCGCAATTTGCTTTTAGCCTCTTCAGGAACCCATCTCTTGCAATCCAGCACCGAAGATCCAAATGCCACTCGAGCCAAAAACTCAGATGGCCGACAATTCTCTTCCAAATTCCTCTGTCTTCGCTCAATGGTAGATAGTGGCATTCGGCATACTCGAAACAAGCTGCATTTCCATTTCCCGCAATTTACTATTAGCCTCTTCAGGAACCTGTCTCTTGCAATCCACCACCGAAGATCCAAATGCCACTCGAACCGAAAACTTGATGTCCTACAAATCTCTCCTGAATTCCTCGTCTTCGCACAATGGTAGATAATGGCACTCCATGCAAATTTTAGGAAGGCTATTTTCAAGCTCCTACTTGTGGAGTCCAAGAAAGAACAGACATAGCGTTGGAACTTTAAGGTCCTCATGCATGTAACCATCAT
Organism: Syzygium aromaticum; assembly: GCA_024500025.1. NCBI lineage: Eukaryota > Viridiplantae > Streptophyta > Magnoliopsida > Myrtales > Myrtaceae > Syzygium > Syzygium aromaticum. Next base: position 2,635,475 of record CM044889.1, on the reverse strand, counting down.
TCAATCTGCAAAAGCAAAGCAAGAAAGGATAAGACGTATCGGGCAACGAAGTCGTTGGTCCTCCAACTTTAAATTGACTACTAAATCACTCATCATGATCATACAGAAGCATGGATGACGAATCCAACAAGCAGCAAAAATATAATGTAAAGAAATGGGAGAAAGCCTTATTATAATTTGGAAAAAAAAAAAAAAATGATCCGTAGTCGGGGGTAGCAGAAAACAATTTCGGGGGATTTGAACCCGACGTGAATCGAACACGCAACCTTCTGATCTGGAGTCAGACGCGCTACCATTGCGCCACGGATCCACCAGATGGTTTTTGATGCCACCAAATTATATATAAACATACTTTCCTACACTTGCTCCTATCCCTTTCTACATGGAAACAATGGAGTCTGTCCTAACTTTCTTTAAGGGCTGATTGCTATTTGAGTATGTGATTCGTCAAATTAAAAAAAAGAATTTGCGATGTGGCGTGACCTATGCTAATTGGTCTAAAGCATGATGCCAAAGTATGTTGTGACATTTAACACTACCAAGACAATTAGCTTAACAATAAAGACGCTCTTTATCTTTCGCAAGTTGGATTCACATTTTGAGAGAGCTTCTATTACTGCTTTACTTAACATCATCATATCTCATGTGAAGAGATTTCATGGTTGTTGGCATCATACTGGGAGACGGGCTCGTCAACTTAGGACTTTGCGGAGGCGGTTGCTAATCCTAGTCGTCTTTCCTCACCATTTTACCAATAAAAAAACATGTGCCCTCTAATTGACGTTGTTGCTGGTCTTTTTGCCGTTTCTTTTGTGCGCTTACTCGGATGTGCTTGTGTTATGTAACGCCCCTATGAATACAAATCAGAAAACTAATAGCTGTACTGTACATATGTGGCAGCTTCATACGGGACCGACCAAATCTAGTAGTGAGAATTTTTCCGAAAAACAACCGAACTTTAAGCCATTGGCTCTGGCACTAGAACTGCTCCCAAAGCTACTCATCCCATCGTGAACAGCTTAATTAGTTAGACTTGCTTCATCACTTACGTGATCGATCCAACCATATAAGACCAAACCAATTCTGCGCATTTTGACAACGCCTTCCACTTTGGTAATCCAGTGAATGCAGCCAACCCTTTTCGCATCATAGCTTAAACCCCATATAAGATCAACTGTGGTTCTATTCTTTTGCCCAGCAAATTGTTCCTGACATTTTGTTCATTAGCCAAGCGATAGGACTATTCTACAAGCAGTAACCTCCATTTTCATTGATGAAACACTGAGAATAGGCTTTTAAGATGATAAGTTTGTAAAGGAAGAGTTTCAGGCAAAAGTGACTGAGCACATAGCTTCCAAGTTCCAGCTAATACATGCTCTGCAGAAGCATTTGCATTGCAACTTTGGATTCTACACCGCCAGCAAATGAGAACCCTTGGAGATTATTCTTCGGTTTTAACTATCTTTCGTCTGTTGAGATCAGAACAGACTGTACGATCCTACCTATCGCACTCAAGGTCTTAGATAAATTGACATCGCTGTTTGAACTGCGAAACTCTTTTTGGTGCCACATCCCTTCACTTAGGATTTGCCTAATCTTTGAACCATTCTAAGCGAAATAATTAACCATTTACTTCATTCTCCATTCATCGAAATAGTCATACAAGTTTAAGCTTAGTACAAGTTTGTCACCAAAATGATTATCGACCATGTCGAATGGATCAGAGAATGTACGGTTCCTCATAATATGTGAGCTTAAAATTGTGCAAGTTACCATGTCTCAATGGAAAGTCAGAAGTCAACACATTTTTAGATTGTTGTTCTGGTCTATGCCGTCTCTTGCAGTCGCAGGATGTCAACAATGGCACTTGCAATATCGGATGCATCACACCTTTGAGCTTAGCTAGAGACAACTATAAGAGGACAAGAATTATGAGGATGAGAGCTTCTCGTCCAAAAGTATAGGACAGTAACATCCTGAGCATAGGCAAAACCGATTCCACTCGTTTTTTGTTTCCATATTTCAAGCACGTTTTGCATTCAGAAGCTTACATTCTGCAGCTACTGAATAAAGATTAGAAGTTCAGTTTTTTAGGATTTACCTTGATCAAATTATTTGGCCATTTCCAGCAATAAACCGACAATTAGAATCCAATCAGTTCTCATCAGGAACATCGCTCAACAATGAGCCAATGTAACTTATTAATTTGTAGTATTCTCAACATCCCAAAGAGAAACTAAATCACGATGAGCATTGGATCTTAACAATGTGGCTACGTACTGCTTTTTAGACCCTATAAAAGCAGCAAGAACTGAAAATCTACAAAACACACACACACACACAACACTTGAAATGGAGAAATTGTCTAGCCTGATAGCATGTGCCTTGATCTTGGCTATTGCAAAGAACTCAATCTTCACGAATGCAGGAGATCCCGACATTCTGACGGATTTCCTGATCCCACCAAGCCTCAAGGCAAGCAATATCACTAGGCAATACTTCACATTCACCAATTTCAGGTATTTCGAAGCAGAAGCCAATCTGACAGGACGAACCACGGCCCTTATAGCCAAAGCGACACTGAAAGAATTCCCGGCCCTCGAGGGGCAGAGCGTCTCTGTGGCCAAAATCATCTACCCACCTTCGGGGATCAACCCGCCACACACACACCCGCGGTCGGCCGAGCTCCTGATCATCCTGGAAGGCATCCTGGAGGTCGGGTTTGTCGACACGGAAAACCAGCTCTTCCTGCAGACCCTCCAGGCCCACGACCTGTTCATCTTCCCAAAAGGGCTGGTCCACTTCCAGGTCAACACGAAGCCTGACTGCAAGGCCGTGGCACTCGGGGTGTTCGGGAGCGCGAGCGCTGGGACAGTTTCAATCCCGGCTAGCGTGTTTGGGAGTGGGATCAATGTGGATATCCTCACAAAAGCTTTCCACACAGATGATCAGATCATATCCGAGCTAGTAGAGGCCAACAAATAACATTATAGATGAGGTTCATAATCTGCAGTCTGTTCCTTTATGAAGATCTCATTGCTACCTCAAACAGAGGTGTTCAATAAGTAAAATAACATGCCGACTGGTATAAAAAGATGTAATCGTGTTGATCTAATCATTTTTATATTTGATAAGTAAATGTCTCGTATTCTCATGACACAATCAACTCTGAATGGACAAAGCCCACGACAAGTCCTCATCCTGCAGAGAAACCAACTGTATAAAGCCCCCAAATGTTCCTTAAAAATGTCTTAAGCGGCGTATATAATGTCCCAAATGCCCAACAAAAAGTCCCAAGAATCCCAGTACTACCTACCACAAGTCATGATCTTAAACTACCAATTATCCAGCAACAGCAAAGTCCAAAGTAGCAGCACAGCAACATCACAACAGAATGCAAACTCTCCAAACGCAGCGACACCTATCACTGTCGGCAAATTCAAAACATGCCGCATTTCCATTTCCCGCAATTTACTTTTGGCATCTTTGGGAGCCTGTCTCTTGCAATCCAGCACCGAAGTCCAAATGCCACCCGAGCCGAAAACCCGATGGCCGACAAATCTCTTCCGAATTCCTCGCCTCCGCACAATGGGAGACAGATGCATTCCATGCAAGTTTTAGAAAGGTTATTTTCAAGCTCCTAACCGTGGAGCCCTAGAAAGAACAGACATGGCATTGGAAATTTAAGGTCCTCTTGCATGTAAGCACGCATGATGACATTATTTCAATCTGCCAAAGCAAAGCAAGAGAGATAGACGTATCAGGCAACGAAGTTGTTGGTCCTGCAACTTCAAATTGAACACTAAATCACTCATGTCATGATTATAACGAAGCATGAATCCAAGGAACAGCATAAAGCAGTATCATCACAATTTGAAAAAAATTAGCAAAGACAGAGAGCAAAAGAAACGATCCGTTGTTTGGGGTGTGATAGCCAACAATTTCGGGGGATTTGAACCCGACGTGAATCGAACACGCAACCTTCTGATCTGGAGTCAAACGCGCTACCATTGCGCCACGGATCCACTTGGTGTTCTTCCTCTGCTTTGTTTATATTAAAATTTTCAATGGTGAAGCTGGGCGGTTCTTTGTTTAATGGACTAATACTGAAGGCTTATGGAACGAGCAAAGCCTGGCCCATATTGTGAATGGTCCCTTTGCCCGCCACGCTGGACGAGAGCATGCACGTCCGGTGAGGTTTCTAAACTCATGACGAGACTTCTTTTTTACTTCATCAGGGGGTTCGAAGTGTGAGAAATCTTCACCTTCATAACAGTAAACTCCATATAAAAATAATGTTAAGTATGTCCAGAAGACTCTATAGGGTCTCTTCTTTGTATTTCGAATCTTTTGATACTTTTATATGAATTTATTTTCCAAATACGGTGCTTGATAACACGTGAAAAATCATCAATCCTCATCGGACTGAAGGTGGGTTTCTCGTCACAAATTGCCCCTTCCTCTTCCTTTCACTTGGACAGCTCCGTTGTCCGTACGGTGGAAACAGGTATCTTTTGACATAAGTTTAAATATTGTATTCAGTGACGACGGGCCAACTTGGTTCCATGGTGTAGTGGTTAGCACTCTGGACTTTGAATCCAGCGACCTGGGTTCGACTCCCGGTGGGACCTGCAGGTTTTATTGCGAGTATCATTGACCTTGTTTTTCCCTTTTTCAACTCATAGCAATTAATGAATAGAGAGATTTTTAACTATTGATAAATCGACATCTTTAACTATTGATAAATCGACGGTGATCTCGATCCGCATTTATAAGATGTTCATTCATTGGAAATGGACACAATACCTTTCCGTAGTTAAGATCTTTTCATGACTTTTGATATATTTGTTAATGTTAGAGTAGCTACTGTCATATCATGACTTTTGATATATCTGTTAATGTTAGAATTGCTACTGTCATATCAGATTGAGGATAGCACAATCAGATTTAAGAATCTGGTTCAAATTCAACAGGAGACTATTTATCTTAATTCAAAACAAGTTAGGAATGCTTCTTCTTCAAGGACTTTCGCTGTTACATTGCCATAGAGTAAGATGAGGTCCTATGCTCCTAAGGTCCGTTGTCACAAGTTGATTATGGTTCACCCTAACATTTCAAAACTTATATAGTTTATTCGTGGGCTTGCCATCTTGAACAGGTTTGCTTACGAGGGACGGGATTAAGGAGTGGAATCCTTCTTTAAAAAGTTTGTTGGTTCCTTTCCTGAGTATAGGAATCAAATATCTGCCGAATTTTTCTGAGCTATGCAATGGCCTCAGCTCATCTTGGAAGGGAAAAGCTACCAAGAGTGCCAATTTTGACCTAACTTGGTTTGCAACCATGTATTACATTTGGTCTCCAAGAGACAGTAAACTTCACGAGGCTGATATCATTAGTTCTAGCACTATTTTTTTTTTGGTAAAGATTCTAGCACTATTTTCACCCCGAGAAAATCAATGTTCAAAATCCGTTTTCAATTTAACAAATTTCAAAGGAAAGCATTATTCTCACGAACGTTCATAGTACAATGATATACAATGGCACCCCTGAAAATGTTGCCTGAATGGAATGCCAGAAGAAGAATTAAATAAACAATGATGAATACAATTCACCAATCGTTAATTCTACAACAACAGAACCCAAATCTAATGGTACAAAGACAATTAAATAACGGAGTGTGCATTGTTACCACCGCATGAGTAGAGAGCTCGATGCCATTAAAGATTCACAATAAGGTTGGATACTTGGCATCTAGGAATTCTCTAAGAGTCCGAGCAACTTTCTGCCCGCCCATCAGTTCAGCTAAGCGATCCACGGGAAAAAGGGCGAGTTCCGCCAAGCTTTTACATCCATCCATTATGGCTCTATAATTTGAATCCGTCACACCCGGTAGACGTCTCAAGAATTCCACAGCAGATGTATTGTAGTTTTCAGCTCTGCATACAAGAATGTAAAGCAGAGTAGTTTCACCAGCTGATTCAGCTTTCTTTTGAGAAGAGTGGACAGAGAAACAAAAATCTCGTGGTCGGAAACCTAATGACTTCTTGGAGCTTAGCAATTAGAAATGCATACCTCACATCATTTTCCACAATACCCTCTTCTGAGGGGACGCCAACTCTAATTGCCTTCGTCTCATCAGGTTCATCTTGATTTGCTTTCAAAGAGAAGAAAATTTCAGCAGTAGCATGAAGACTGCGTGACCAGATTATTCGCAAGCGCGGGAAATGCAAAGAGAGCAAGGATAACTTGGATATGATGCTATTGGGAGTTACGTCATCACCAATGTCACTTGCAGACTGCAAAACAATCAGGATGAGTCAGACCAGCCAAATATCAAATACCACACTTCCTATAGTTTTAGTAAAGTTACCTGAAAAGAGAAGCTCTTGTCTTGTGAAAATTCAATGAGAAGAACAGGTATTCTATAATAACGCGCCATTGTTTCCACCTGGTGGAAGAGGCGACCTGACGTGAAGCTTGAAAAGAGATCTTGGATACTCTTTCTTTCTACACAAATCAAAGGTGAGAGTACATAATCTCCAACCTCCAAAGTAACAGGTATTATACGCATGCCTTTCTGGTGAAGGACATTTGGCAGGCTGCTCATGAACTCCCTCATATCCACGATAACCTGAAATATTACCAGTTCAATTTCAATCAACTGCCGGGGAGTAACTGCCAGAGATGCTAGAAGAGGAAGAATGGAACCTGCATCTCTCTCTCAGCTTCTTTTCTCCCGCCAGCCTTTCTCGTTATAGAATTTTGGGAAGATGAAGCTTGTTGCTCCATGGAAGCATTCAGTCCAAGGGAGTGACCATCCTGAAGGAACCCATGATTAAAACAAAAGCCATAATGTCCTTACATTAAGAAAACATGGATACATCAGGTTCAAAACAGCAGGGAATTAGTGACAGTAAAATAATTTTTGGGAGATCTCCAAATATGCAAATCAACTACTAAACCTGCAAATTCATTAATATTGAGGATTAGAGAGAAATCATTTCATATGGATCAAGGATGAGTGAGAAATGAAAATTATGGAACCTGATCAACTGGTATCATCATCATTGATTTCTGCCTGATCAAAGATTCAAATGCTCCATTTTCTCTACGGATACTAGCCTCAAATTTCTGAACTTCAGTAGACTCCTCATAGAAAAGAAAGTATATTTTTAACCTTTTGGAGGGATTCTCAGCTTTGTAGACTTCAATCTCCCGGACAAAAGTCATCTCTGGGTGGTACACAATTATCACAGACGGCTTCAAGATATCCAATATTGGCTGATCACTTTCTAAAGCATGAAAATGCAGAGGAGGCAGTGGCTTCACACTTCTGGATTCTGACCAGTCAGAATCCTTCTGGAGAACTGCTCTGTCTACAGAATGACCAGAGATGTTACCTTCACAATAACCACCAGATACCAATCCATCTGTTAAATGTTCATCTTCAGAAGCAGGTACTGCTTGATTACAATCTGTCACAACTTTCTTCCTACCACTGCTGCTTCTATGCTGAGAGCTCTTAGCATTTACTCTTCCTTTCTTATTTTTATCTTTTGTTCCGTTGCTACGTCCTTCATCACCAACATGAGGCTGGCTACAGTCCCCGGGCTTTTCCAGCTTAGCTCTATTTCTCATTTCTGATACTGCGGCCAAAAGTGCATCGTGTTCCTGCTTACTAGTACTGCTAACTTCTGCAGTTGGTGTAGTTGTTACATGAAGAGTTCCATCAAGAATGCCAAAACCTTTAGGAACTTTAGGTTTCTTCTTGTAACGTGTTTGCGCATCACGCAGTTCAACTTTGCTGAGCAAGTACTTCTCCCACACTTCTCGCATCACCTTTATATGTAATAAAAAATACCAATTACGAACCTACAAGTGATGAATGCTTATTCACAACGAATATGTGGTTAAAACAGGTTCGAAAGGTGTTCCCTCCAATCACATGAATGCAGCAATCTCTCTCCAAGCATCTCTACAACTAAATATCTTCCTCCACCTTCCGAAATTTCATCTACCATTTGCATGAACAAGTATATACATATATTACCATGAATTTGGTCAACTAAAAGTTTTTTTTCTTTTTTATCACAGTTGTATGAACATGTGTCAATAAAATGTGCGCTTGTGTGCCAGTATGATGCTTCTCAACTATGGTAGAAGAATATCCATTTTCACTTTCTTCAAGGTCAATCACAACTATTCAGTGGGTTCCAGAGGATAAAGCAGTCACACAGATAGCACCAACCAGAAGTGCTACTTAGATGCATCTGGAGAAATGTGAACATAGGTGCTATACAACTAATAACTATGGGATGCAACTAGCCAGACAAAAACCTTCAGAAATATTGGGGAGATAGCTCAGAGGTGGGCACCAAAAGGGGGATCTCATGTCTTATGCCAAAAAAAAAATCACTAAACCTTCTGTGGGTTGCTCGTGATGATATCTTCCAGCTGCATACATGAACGTTCATCTTTGCAGGTGATCAACACAATGCCATTATCACTTTCCTCATCCTCGACAAGACATTCCTCGCCAGTCAAAGTTGCCTTCTGTCTTTCCTGTTCTATCTCCTCAAGAACCTCCTGCCACAAAAACCCCACCTCAGCTTTTTTTTTTTTTGTTAAAGTCAAAAAAAACCCCACCTCAGTTTCAACTCCATATTTGCGTAAATTCATCTAGTTGTTTCTTATTAAAATAAATCAAAAACTGAAAGAGAAGAAAAAGAAGATCAAGCCATGAAAGCAATATATCAACCACATATAATATCGGCATACCAGTACTTAAAATATGTACATATGTGTGTGTGTGCATAAGTGTGCATGTATTATAAGAACTACACACAAAGAGGAACTTCCTCACTCACACGTAAAACCTTCCATTTCGGTGCCTCCTCCAACGCTTCCTCCAAAACTATAACACCTGTTGATGAAGAACCACCAGAGTCTACACATATGAAGGGGACAGATGAATTTCAGATATAGCGCCCAATCATCCAAACTTACTAATGCTTTCAAAAGCTTGCTAATATTTCCTGGATAGAGTCTTTATGTATTAATCAGTATTCCTAACCCGATTCATCTAAAGAGATGGTCAATGAAACAAACAGAGAAAAAGAAATCTCTGTAAGAACAATATATCTTCTTCTTAAGCAGGATCAGAAGGCAGCAATAGAGTTGGCCTGAGTAAAGCTATACCTGTTTCTTCACGAATGTCTCCCCCTCTAAGTTTCCTTTTTTTGCTGGTTGTGCTCTTACCAGGCCCATCAAGTTTAATTCCATCTGACCTCACAAATCGATAGACACGCTTCTTTGCAAGCTCAAATATCTTATAGCTGGACTCTGCAAATATCCAAACAGACCGAAAACTCTCTGACACCCGCAGTGTATCCAAATACTTCAAATAACTGACTGCATCATACCTATGCAGATTAATTACTAGACTAATCAATAACCAATCCTTGGAACAATAAGGCTGTATATTTAAATTTTCCTCTTTTATTTAAGACAATTCTCAATGAGGACGAATGAAAGATCACAATTACAGTAATCCATCAATTCACTTAACATTGAGTTCATGCGTATCAACACTGATCAGGAAAGTTTTCCCAATGGCAAGTAATTGAAAACAATTCTGCACACGAGTTATAACTAAAAGCAGAAAAAAAATCAATTATGCACATTTCTTCCTATGCTGAAGATCAACTAATTATGAGCAAGAAAAATCCAAATTAAGCTGCAGAATTTCAATACCTAACAAGATAATCCAGCAACTTCCTTAAAGTCTTCAAATCTGAAACTAGCTGCTTCGTCTTCTTTCCCAACGTATGCCAAATAGGATCCAATTGCCTCCGCACAATCTCATCAAAAGACTTGAACAACCCATTCTCCACAGTCAAATCCTCCACATCCACCTTATTTGTCTTCCTCATCTCCTTCAAACACGCATCCATTACCTCAATAATCGCTTTCTGAATCCCCACCATGTTCTTAGACATTGGAACCCTTATATCCATGACCACAGGTGGATCCTTCTCCAACTCTTGTGATACATACACCTAAAGACACACATATACACCTTCAAATAAGCCGAGAAAATCAAAGAAATAGAAAAGGCAATGTCAAAAATTCACTTACTCTAGAATATCCATGGAGCCTACTTGAAATTCAAAGTAAATCGTGTATGTTTTCCTATCAAGTCAAACTGAAGATGAAAATGTTTTAGCCATCTCTATATTGTTTTTTGGTCGAAACCCATCTCTAGATTCAGCTGGACGATTTCATAAGATTATTAATTGAGCTAGTTGAAATGAAATTGTGCCTATTCAAAAGTAATCTCCAGTATTTCTTTTCTCAAAGCAAGTAAAAACTCGTCTCATCGTGCGCCATATCGAAGTGACTATGCTGATTTCTCTTCCACTCGAGGGTACCTGAAACCTCGGCCAGAGGTGCAACTTCCTAATGAACAAGCACTTCATGATCCGCTCTGCCTTGGCAAACCCGGCGACCATCGCGTGTGGTTTATCCGAGAACGCCCTCACGTACGCATTCTTATTCAACGACTTCAGAATCCTCACAATGAACGCCTCAGTGGAGGTCTCCGCGATGGCATGCGCATTCGGGATCACGATCCCGGCCACGGTCGAGGCCGGGACCCGGCTCGTCAGCAGGTCGACGATCAGGATCCTGGGGGTGATGAAGAAGGCGCCGCCGGAGGCGTATAGGGAGTGGCGGTGGGGGGCGGGGAGGTCGGCGGTGATCTCGGCCGGGATCTGGAGGGGGGCGGCGGAGCGGGAGCGGAGGTGGTGGAGGAGGCGCTGCTTGAAGGGAGGGGCGGGGGAGAGGAGGAGGAGGGAGCCCTGGGGAGGGGAGTGGAGGAGGAGGAGGGAGGCGATGAGGGAGGAGAGGGAGAGGCCCGAGGAGAGGATCACGAGCCCGCCGTTGGCGTCGTCAAGGAGGTCGGTGAGGACGTGCTCGTGGAACTGGACCATGTTGTCATGCGGTGGCGGGCGGCGGTGGCGGTGCTAGGGTTTCTTTTGTGGGGGGGGGAGAGGATGGCGGGAAGATGGAGAGGGACGGTGCTTGGTGGTTGACGGAGGAGGAGGGATGGGCTTTCATCGGGAGCGAGTCAGCAGTTGCAAAGTCAAAGCAGCGGAGGCCCTCAGTGGGTCCCACGTATGGTTTGAATTTAATATAAAAAATGACACAAATAATTTCTAACTTTAACCCAACTTGTAATTTGATCGCTGAACTTTTAATTTATTCAATATAATTCCTGAACTTTAACCGAATGTTCAATTTAGTCCCTAACCTTTTAATTTGTTAAATGTAGTCTCTAAACTTTTAATGCATATTCAATTTAGTTTCTGAATTATATGAAAATAGTCAATGTAACCCTTTCATTAATTCAAGTTCAGGGACTACATTGAACATTTTTATATAATTCAAGGACTAAATTAAACATGTACCAAAAGTCCAGAGACTACATTGAGTAGATTAAAAGTTCAATAAATAAATTGAATATTAGGCTAAAGTTCAATAACCATATTGAACAAATTAAAAATTCAAGGATCAAATTGCAATTATGATAAAGTTCAATGACTGTTTATATCATTATCCCAATTTGATATAATATCACAAATGGTCTTGAAACTTCTGTTTAATTAGACTTGTCAAATGAGTAAGTCGAGTCATATTTTTATCAAATCATAAATGGTCTAACTCAAATTGATCCATTAACCTGTTTACGACCCATTATGCGCAATGCAATTTTCTTGACCTATATCACTCATATTGCTAAAACACTTACGTATTTAACTAAATTTAGGAAAATTCATATCCATCGTTTCTGCCATGTCTGACTTCATTTCTATTCAACTATCGCCCCTGATGTCGCCGTTGCTCGTCTTGATCCTTCGCAAGGCCAGAGGGACAGGTTTCTCCAGCACGGAGACGTTGATGTTGTTCCAAACCTCCGATTCAGTTAGGAGCTGAGCGATTCTCTCTGCGATGCTCATGTCTTCGGGGAGGACCGAGCCGAAAGCGGTGTACTCCCTTTGCCACTCTTCATGCTTCGCCAAGCTTATAAAGAACTCGGGCCCCGACCCGACCCATGCAACAGTCCCCCTCTTTATGGTCGGACAAGCTTCCTTCCGGGCCTTCCTAAATGGAGTTCCTTGAGCTTCTAGGGTTCCTTGAATCAGTGCGAATGGAGGGCCAAATGGGGCCTGCAGAGAAACGCTTCATATCAGAAAATCGTGTCCCCCAAGGCAAAGTGTCCAGATGGGTGTTAAAGCTGCTAAGAAGAAGCTGTTTCTTCTAAGGTAACCTTTCCATCCACAGAATTCATTTATCGATAAACAACCAATGCCCCAAAGGTCGAAACTACAAAATTCAGAAAACTGGAGAAGAATGATGGACCGCAGACACTGAACTAACATTGCGAGTTTTGATCACGAAACTAGTTATTGCCGATGTGGCCAATCTAAATTAGACAGTTCATTATCAAACTTAATCAGTATAACACAGATGACAGAGGCAACGATAACAATTCAGAACCTGCAACCCCCTTTGTGAATATCGAGAAGCAAAAATGGGAATCTTGATTCAGGATGATAGACAAGGAATCTCAACTCTAAGGACTGCAAAATACATATAACAGACATGCATAGACCTAATAGAATTCACAGGAGTATCCTGCTTCACCCTACTACATTGAAGTTTACAAGAACTGAAGAGGGAGAAAGAAAACGAGCCTTACATTTGGGACGTGATTGCCTTGTGAATCCCACAACTGCCCTCTACTCTCTGCGCGATGAAATTGGCAACCGGCACAGTGCCGCAATGCCAACAACTCATGGATATAAGAAACGGAGTGCGGGGCACAATCAGGATAAAGCTGCAGGAATTCTAAAACTGTTAGAAGCTCTATGTTATCCATAAAGCTTCACTCCAGAGGAACAATCTTCATCATCTATGCCGTGCTAAGAAGAAATAGTAAGTAGAGGAGTGGCCAAAAGAATAGTAAGGTGTACCTTAATATGCATGGTACCGTATTCTGTTTCCAAGCCAATTATTCCCTGAGAAAGGAGAAAAGGAAATAAAGAAATCGAAGCAGAGAAAAGTCTCGATCTGAATAATCTCAAGACATTAACGTCTAAGATGACGAAGGACACTCTAAGGTTGACAAAATTTTAAGCGCATTGACCAATATTATAGAAGCCAAATTCTAGGGTCTTTGTAAGGGCCAAAGTCTTCATCTTAAAGCGCATATGCTGCAGGGCAATTGTTACACAAATATGCTTTTTTCTGAAAATGGATGGGACAATTACAGACACAGTGCCGCAGGGAAAGGCCCCAACTTGTTAATCTAAGCCATGTTCAGGTCAACTTGAATCTTTTGCAGATAAATGGCAAAATGTATTTCAAGACTCAAGAGCATCCTGTAGATGGGCATTCACCTCTCCTTTCCCGTATACAAGGCCAGAGGTCCAGATAACTGTTTGACCCGCCTCCTGACGATCAGGAGCCAAGGAGTCCTTCTGTTTCTTCAACCAGCACTGGAGAGCAAAAAATGCATGTTCAAGTAAAGCCGGACATATAATTTGCACTGGAAAGGAGGAAAGAAAAATGCCTACAGCAGAACTAAAGCAATTGATTAAAACCTCAAAACATATGCATGAATTGGGAATGGCATCTAATCATAGAGCTCGAGAATAACAGCAAAGTGAGACAGCCAGACATTAAATTCTGCCATTTAACTGGGTATCAAACACGCGAACAAATTGCAGGAACTGCTTCAGACTTAGAAGTGCATCATCTGGAGAAAAATTTAAGATCTAATAGAAGGTTCAGCAAAACCAACAAATCAAGATAAGCATTTGACAATCATGACACATCTCTTGCATCATGTACAGCACATGAGCTCTGCTTAACAGAATCAACCATCATCTGATTCATCCATCGAACACCGTATTCCAGACTTTTCAAGCATGTGAGAGGTTACTTTTCCACTTTTTGAGCATCAGTCTAATTAACAGGCCAGACTGCCAACATTACGTAGCACACCAAATGACGGATTGATGGATGAGGTTTTACTAGTTGTCAGCACAAATGAATGCTCCTCTGCCTTTCAGCCACTATCAGACTTAAATCAACCATTCCTGGTCTTTTCAGAAATCTGGTGTTTTTATCATACATGTCAGATTGTAATGCGCATAACACGGCATCAATCAGATTGTCGCGCCATTTTGCATCACCTAGCACAGGCACCCGATTAATTCGACTACTCTGCCTCTCAATTACAAACCCACACCATAATGCATTTCAAAAATAGAGCATAGCTTCTGAATGAGCACCAAAAATCCAACATATTACCAACACAAGCTAGAACACAAGATTCAAGAGAACAAACAAAAACGAAACCAGCTAACCTCACCGAATTTCGACCCGCACGCCTCCCTATTGCCGCAATACACCCACGAATCGCACAAGCACGGCCCGTCATTCCCGCCGCACATCGCCTTGCAAGCCCTGCAGCACTCCACCGAAGAATTGAACTTGAAATCGGAACCCCACTTCACCGCCGGGCCCCAGAGCTCCAAATTATCAATCCCTCTGCAACACTCCCCACTCCCAACCCCGAATTCGCCCTCCGCATTATCGCCCGGACCGGTCCCCTCGACCAGCCTCAGGGGATCGGAGCTCCAATTGCCCCAACCAGGCGCGAACGCCACGGTCGCCAGAGTGTAGACCAGGGTGCAGGAGATCACTCCGATCAAGAGCAGGATCAGAGTGGCGCATCTGCCGGGCTCTGCGTCGTTTTGCTTTCGACCCATTTGAAGTTAGGAACTGCAAAGCAAATCCCTGATCCCAAGATTCAGACTTGGGTGGGCGTTGACCGGAAGAGAGAGGGAATCTAGAGGAAACGGAGGTGGAGGGGTGGTTTCCTTATTGGGTTAATGGCGAAATTGAGGAGGGCTTGTCATTGATGGGGCTTAAACAAAGATGGAATCGAAGCTGGCAAAGTCAACGGCCGACGTAGATAACGAAGGAAAAAAGAGTGTGTATAATTCTACGAGAAGCTGACGAAGTTATGCTTTGGTAGGGTCCAGATTCGCATGTCCCGTCAGCCAAAGCTGTGGATGCCTTAAAGAGACTGAGATTCAGGGACGGGAAGAAGCTTCCCCATCTAGCGACGGGTTCCAGCATCTTTTCTTTTTGTCAGCATTGCTTTAAAGGCTTTCTTGCTCAGGAAACAAGGAAGAATGCTCTGTCACGGGACAGGAGACGAGGATTTGTGAGCTTTATGACAACGAGATCTAACTGTGTTTCGTATGGTACGTGGAAAGATAGATCATGGTTGACAGGTAACAACATAAACGAACCAGCTTTATTTATATGATTTGTACACAAACTATGGTTGTTCCACACATATTTCATTTTGTCGCTGCTATGCTGTCATATCATCTCTCTCTATGCTCCACTGTAGCCTTTATGCCAAATCCAGCTGATGCAGAGTGGAGGGTATTGGTTGATCTCTCATGGAATAGTGATGCCTGCAAGGTAGCAATCAGATAATGCACTAGGAAACTACGAGTGTGATACAACCAACAAGGAAAGAGGACACTGTTCATGGACAGTTGAAATTGGATTGTTTGTGAAGTGACTCCCTGTATTGTAACATGTTCATGAAATTAGCTGGTCCATCAAATTTGTCTTACAGTTCCTATTGGGGCCTGCCTATGCACCATCCTTAATCCCCCGACCTAATTCCGTCGGAAATCCTAACAAAAGTTGGGGCAATTTGGGATTGACTGTCATAATGAGAATTTTTGGGACTTGAGTTGACAAAGAACAATTTAGAATATAATTTTTTTTTAGAAATTACCGAACAACATGAGAACCACTATTCTAGATATATTAGTTAACCGTGAAAAAGTGAAAGAAATTGCTGTTAGATTAGAAGATCAAGATGGAAGTCATTACTTCCACACTTGAATTGGGGAGGATCTTCCTCCTGCAGCCCTCGACGAGCTTCTTGGCCCGATCGACGTCAATCATCACAGCCACCTCTGGCGTGACCAACGGGCACATGCACTCGTCGTGGGTGACCCGGATGCAGGCGCAGCACGCAGCTGAGGGCGGCTGGCCCATCGCGACGGCCATGCACGCGCCTATCCCTTGTCGTATCTTTTCTTGGAATTGGCTTGGACTCACCTCCTGACCCCAAGCCACATTGATTGAACCCAATTAAAGCAAGAAAAACACCGAGGCCCATGAGACATCGCCAGTACCCTTCATGTTTTAACACTTCGCTCTCTCTTTCTCTACCTTTTGTTTGAGACCTGTTGTCCTGATGGAACAACTCAGAACGTTTGGCCCATGTATTTATAATGCTCAAAGAGAATGTGCTCGAGGAAAGAAGAAGTGAGGTTTCATTAGTGGAATAGCCCATTAAGCATTTTGTATCATGAATTGCAGAAGAAGATAAAGGAGGCTTCACCAAGTCTGCAGCACTCGTGTAAACAGTTCAAGACAATTGAAACTACCCCATAAGGCTCAAGTGGAGTGACCAAACTCAATTCTCACAGGCTTATGGAAGGAAGCCAGATTCTTCGTTGTTGGGAGTTGCATGTGTCAACCTTTGAAGCAATTTTTTGACCCAAAAAAAAAAAAAAACCTTTGAAGCAATTCCTATGTTGGTAACTCTATCCAATGTTGGAATGAATTGGAACTTCGCACGATGTGTGGTTTGAATTGCCCAGCACCCAGACAACGCACTTTGCTTAAGTTGGTAATGTCTAGCATGCATTGTAAACTTTCACCTAAAGTGAAACTTCCATGATATTACTGTACTATGACTGTTAAAGACATTCTTTGACCTTTTGAGCCAAACCGACATTATTGGAGAGTTTGCTCCGTGGTTTCTCCCTTATTGAATTTTCCACGTTAAATCCTGTATCTTCCTGTTTTGCATTGCCTCGTTGAGTATAGTGTTTATTGAGTCCATCTAATTCGACAAAGAGGGGAAAAGAAATTTCCTCGTCATGATAGTAGTTCCGTTACACAAGGTGTGATATGGTAACTGTCGAATATCTAAGTTCAATCCTATCAACAATGCAAGAAAGTAATAGAAATTCGCACAACACAAGAATTTCCGTAGTTCAGCAGGGAAGATATTCCGCCTACATAAGTCTATGAGGAGAAAATATCTGTTTCACTAATAATGTAGAAAAGTGTATAGTCACTCTTTCTCACCTCCTACCTCTCTTCTAGATATCCGTTTCGCCATAAATATATATAGCGAAACCCTACATGGTACAAATTACAAAATTGCCCACATAGCCTAAAATATTTAGCTTTTCCATATAAATTATTCTATGACTGAACATAAAACGTCTCTGACAGTTCGAGGACACTGCCCCCGTGACCCCCACCGGGACAGCGCCCTCCGGACCCTCGCTCGCTCACTGGAGAGCGAGACACCGTGTTGTCCAGTCGTCAATGGACCTTTCGAAACCACCTCATAATCTCTCGGATAACAGAATATAAGACATCAACCTCAACAATCTCCACCTTGGCTTGGATTCTGTAAAGCCACCTGTGAAAGAATATGAAATATAGATGTCTTCATACCCGTACCTCCATAAGAGATACACTCCCGCACTCATTGAGTGCGTCCCTCACTTTCAACGGCAAGTTATATTAATTGAGCCCAAACAGGACCCAAACTTATCAATAGTAACTGGCTTGGTAAAACAATCTGCAGGATTGCTATTCGTGTGAATTTTCGTCAAGTGAATGTTGCCATCAAACACAAGCTCCCTGATTTTGTGAAATCTCACAACTATATGATTTGTTCTTGAATAAAACACTTGATTCTTGGCGAGATATGTGATACTTTGACTGTCACATTGTAACACCGCACCTCCTTGCTCTAAACCCAACTCACAAACCTACCCAGTCAACCAAAGCCCTTCCTTAGCAGTTTCTATAACTGTCATGTACTCTGCCTCTGTAGTGGACAATACAATTGTGGACTGAAGCATCGCCCTCCATGAAATAGGTCCACCAGCTAATGTAAAGACATATCCTGTATTAGACCTCCTCCTGTCTAGGTCACTGGCAAAGTCTGAATCAACATATCCCGTTAGCTCCTTTGAACCTCCGTTGCGATTGAACATAATACTCAAGTTTGCAGCCCCGCTCAGATATCTAAAGATCCACTTGACTACATTCTAATGCTCATTCCTTGGATTACTCATGTATCTGCTAACAACACTGACTGCATGAGATAAATCTGGCTTGCTACACACCACAGCATACATGAGACTCCTAACTACGCTAGCATAGGGAACTCGAGACATCTCCTCAATCTTCTCATGTTTTGTGAGGCATTGCTGTTCAAATAACCTGAAGTGGCTAGCTAATGGTGTCTTTACTGGTTTAGCTTTATTCATATTGAAACGCTCAAGTACCTTTTCAACATACCTCTTTTGAGATATCTAGAGTTTACCTGCACTTCTATCTCTATGAATTTCCATACTAAGATTCCTCTTAGCAGCACCAAGATCCATCATCTCAAACGCATTATTCAACAAGGACTTTAAAGAGATAATATCATGCATATCCTTAGCAGCATTGAGCATGCCATCAATATAAAGCATCAAAAGAATAATCGAATTATCATCTGACACTTTAAAATAAACACAACAATCATACTCACTTTTCGAATAGCCAATTTTCACCATAAAAGAGTCAAAGCGCTTGTACCACTGTCTCAGAGATTGCTTAAAGTCATACAGTGACTTCTTAAGTAGACAAACATGATCTCCCTTTCCTGGCACTTTGAACCCGTTACGTTGCTCCATGAAAATCTGTTCCTCCAAGTCTCCATGAAGAAACGTCGTCTTCACATCAAGTTGCTCTAGCTCAAAATCAAACATGGCTACCAAGGCAAGTAGAACCCAAATGGAAGTGTACTTTATTACTGGAGATAATATTTCATTATAATTCACCCATTCCTTCTGTGCATATCCTTTAGCTACAAGTATAGCCTTGTACCTTACCTGCTCATGCTTAGACACTGCCTCTTTCTTGTGAAAGATCCATTTACACCCAATGATCTTTTGCCCTTTAGGTTTCTCCACAATCTTCCAAGTCTTGTTTTTCTGTAAGGATTCAATTTCTTCCATCATAGTTAATATCCATTTATCACTATCAGCATCAGATATTGCATCCTGATAGAAAGATGGATCGCCTGTACCTACTGTGATGGCATATGCAACCATATCCTCAAGCCCGTATCTTACAGGTGCTTTGTGAGTACGTTTTCCTCTACCTTCTGCGATGGTATAGGTATCTTCTACTGTCTCCTGTGATTCTAGTGAGTTACTGAATGATTCCCTTCCTCCCGCTATTTCTGGTTCACCTGACTCCACTTGCATAGTAGATCCTTCTTCACTTCCGCCATCTGTATGTGAACTGTTATTTGCCTTCACCATATCAAATTCATTAAAGACAACATCCTTGCTAACCACGGTCTTCCGTACATTTGGTTCTCATAGCTTGAATCCTTTCACACCTTTCTCATAGCCAAGAAAGATGCACTGCTTAGACTTTGAGTCTAACTTGGAACGATGTCCACTTTATACATGAATATAGGCTAGACAACCAAATACTCTCAAACCAAAATAGTTGATCGAATTACCTGTCCATACCTCCTCAGGAACTCTACATTCAATGGCTGTAGATGGAGACCTGTTAATGAGATAGCATGCCATATTAACTGCTTCTGCCCAGAAACTTTTACTTAGCCCTGCATTCAGCCTCATACTCCGAGCCATTTCCAAAAGTGTCATGTTCATCCTCTTAGCTACACCGTTTTGTTGTGGCGTATCTGATGTTGTGAAGTGACGTGTGATCCCTTCAGCTCTACATAGTTCCAGGAATTATGTGTACCTGTATTCCCCTCCGTTGTCTATTCTCAAGCACTTTAGCTTCTTTCCTATCTGCCTTTCTACTTCAGTCTTCCACTCTTTGAATTTGGAGAAGACTTCATTTTTATGCTTCATGAAGTAGACCCAGACTTTCCTTGAATAATCATCAATGAAGGTCACAAAATATTCGGCTCCACCTTTTGATTTGATTGGTGCAAGACCCCATACATCATTGTGTACGTAATCAAGTACATCCTTGCTTGTATGATTTGCAGTTCTGAAACTAACTTTGCTCTATTTCCCAAAAATGCAGTATTTGCCTCGAAAACGCAGTATTTGCAGAAGTTCAATTTGCAGCTTTTGACACCTTTTAATAGCTTCCTTTTATGAAGCTCCATCATACCCCTTTCACCTATATGCCCTAACTGCATATGCCACAGATGAGTGTCGTCTATATCGGACTCTGCAGCTGTAGTCACAGATGCTCCACCTGTTATTATACTCCCTATGAGCCTGTATAAACTTCCAGTTAGCTCTTCTTTCATGACAACCATAGCTCCCTTGATGACTTTGAGGATTTCACATACTGCTGCGTATTTGCAGCCATTCACATCAAGTGCACCCAAAGATATCAAATTTTTCTTTAGATCTAGAGCGTGCCTTACATCCACCAAAGTTCTGACTATACCATCAATTATTCTGATTTTAATAGTCTCTATTCCAATGGTTTTGCAAACCGCATCATTCCCCCATTAAAATAGATCTGCCACTGTATGACCGGTATGAATCAAACCAATCCCTATTCGGGCACATGTGATAAGAGCATCCAGAGTCTAAATCCATGAATCAGCGAACTGATTCTTACCTGATCATATAGAGAGAAGATCTTCATCATCACCATCTAAGCTATCAGCCACACTTGCTTGGTTAGAAGTTTTCTCACGCTTCTTCAAGTTTTCATTTCTGTTATAACAGTTTCTTTTCAAATGGCCTTCCTTTCTGCAATAATAACAAGATAATTTCATTTTACCCCCTCTTGATTTCGATCGACCCTTATTCTCGAATTCCCGCTGGATTGTTCTTCCCCGTTCCTGCTCCTTGACTTTTCCGATGAGACTCTCACCCTGTGCCATAGCATTGTTAACCCTCTTTCTTATAGCATTAGATAATAGGGCAGCAGTGACCTCATCTGTCTCAAGCGTCTATTTTCCATACAAGAGTGTCGTTACCAGATGATCATAAGATGATGGTAGCGATGATAGCAATAATAGGGCTTTGTCTTCATCTTCCATTGAAACCTCCAGACTTGCAAGTTTACTCAGAATCTGATTAAACGTGTTGACGTGTTCTAACAGATCTGAGCCTTCCGCCATCTATAGAGAGTATAACTGTTTTTTCAAAAAAAGTTTATTCATTAGGGACTTGGTCATATAGATGCTCTCAAGTTTCGCCCACACCTGCGGAGCAGACTTGAGATCTACCACATACTGCAGAACCTCATTATATAGGTTCAATCAAATGGCGCTTACCGCCCTTTCCTCCATCGCCCCCCAATCTTCATCACTCGTTTCTGGTTTCTTCCCTTTCCACGGCAGCACTTTCGAGAAGCCTTGCTAAATCAGAAGATCCATCATTCTTCGTCGCCAGAGAGTAAAGTTGTTCTTTCCATTAAATCTCTCGATGTCGTACTTGACACTCGAACCCTTTCCTGCCATCTTGATAGCTCGCCGAATACCAATTGTCGAATATCTAAGTTTGATCCTATTAACGATGCAAGAAAGTAACGGAAATTCGCACAACACAAGAATTTACATGGTTCAGCAAGGGAGATGTTCCGCCTACCTACGTCCACGGGGAGAAGAGATCCGTTTCACTAATAACATAGAAAAGTGTACAGTCACTCTTTCTCACCTCCTGCCTCTTTTCTAGAGACCCATTTCGCCCTAAATATATATAGCGAAACCTTACATTGTACAAATTACAAAATTGCCCACATAGCTTAAAATATTTAGCTTTCCCATATAAATCATTTATGATTGAACATAAAACGCTTTTGGCGGCTCGGGAGCGCTGCCCCCGCGACCCCCGCTAGGATGGCCCCCCCAAATCCCCGCCCACTCAACGAGAAACGAGACCCGGGCCTTCCGGAACCGCCCCATAATCTTTCGGATAACAGAATACAAGACATCAACCTCAATAATAACACCATGGTCTTTAACAAAAGTTTTCATAGTACGCTAAAAATAGCCGCACAGCAAACTAACTTAAGAAGGCAGGCACAGCAACAACTCCACATATATTATCGTGTTTTATCATAATCAGAGAATGCACATGCCATGAAAGATCATCGCGAGCAACCACTCCGGAATTCAGAGGAGGTAGTGACTTCTTTACTTATTATTCAAGTTGATGTGCGAAATTACCAACTGCAGCTTAGACAACCAGACAAACTGATCAAGGTATTGATCATCAAATGAGTAGACATTTGCGGGAGGCTTCACGTACAGAATTTTGTTCAAGGTTCTCGGATCATCTACAGTTTTGATAGTGTAGGTGCTGATGTCCTCCTTACTAAACGCCACTGCATGGGAAGCATTTTCGAATCAGGCCTGCAAACATGTCGAAGAGCCACTTATCTCTGTAGAGCTGCTTTTTCAGTCACGTTCAAGTTAATACTTCTGTTAGTAACTAGATTTATTAGACAAATTAATAACGACCATATGCATTTGTCATACCCTCTTCCAAATACAGGAAGATGACTGCTCGAGGTTATCATCAAAGTGTGGATAACCTTCCAAACTAGGAATATGCTGAGCATGCTCCATTTGCCAAGGAAATGCATGCACTGTGATATCATCAAATTAGTCATCTAAAGGACAAGCTAATGCAACATGAAAGCCCCAGCATCCCTAGACAAGCAGTTGCCTGGAATTGTAGTTCAAGCTTATTCTGGAATTGATCCTCCATATCCCACCGATGCAAATGAATTGAAGGTACATATAGAAAATTCTCAACCAAATTAAATCCAGTGCCTCAGATGGCCAGTATCCTGCTCTTCCTGGTCATCAGCGAGGTTTTCCCGGCAACTTAGCTCTCTTCAGCGACTGCCAATTTTGGTAAAGGTTAGAGAGAAAGAGCGGGAGATTTCCAATTTCTGTTCGAGAAGTGCAACGTAAAATTGAAGGTCAGACTCCATACGTTTAGGCTGAATGAGTGACATGGCAAATTAGATTTTGTTAGTTATGTGCAAGGAGAAGGAGAAGCAAAACAACAATAACTGTCTAAGAAACAAAGCAATTGATGTGAGGACATTATGGTCATTTCGAAACGGATCCTTGTTGTCGACAAATTTACGAGGATGTTCAAAGAATTTGTAACAGGAGGATGCTCGACCAAGATCGACTTTCACAGGCTTTTGTGTTGAAGCCAGATTCTTCATTTTCTGAAGTGGTCTCTGTCAAAGGTTTGAAGCAATTCAATCAGAAGCTCAATGCACTTTGTTTCGGCTTAGTAATGTTTGGCATGCCGGATGAACTAGCACTCCGATGCAAGATATGATTCATGGCTGTTGGTGACATTCATTTACCTCTCAACCAATGAGTGCTAAGCTGACTCCTAAGAGAGATTCGCGAGATGATCACGTCCACCGTGAGTTTTATGATCGGAGAGAGATACAGGCTATTGCCCGATGCGATGATTGAGATGGGGTCGAGAGCAATGCATTTCACAAGACAGAAGAAGAAGTCATACAGATTATGAGTTCTTGCCGGCACAATCAGCAAAGGGTTGGAGATTCACTCCATTTTTCACACAGTCTCAGTCTCTTCACTCTCAAAAACTGCATACCTTATGTCTTTTTCTCTTTTTTCCTTTGTTGTGTTTTTTGCTAGTGCATAAGGCTTCGTTTTTTACATACTTCTACTATTGATTCAATACGGTCGTTCATGCGGGGACTAAAAATCACAGCTGACATCGATTTCAGATTCTAGATCAGCTTCTTCATCAGGGTCAGGTTCTGAAGCCGCACCCAGCCTGCCGGCTTTATGTCCTTGCCCCGGTGTCCGTGCCTCTCGTATGATCTGCATTGTTTCTTCCTCACTCTGAATGGGTTGGTCCTGTTCTGATTCGTAGTTCGATTTCTCACCTTCAATCGACTCCTTTGGCAAGTTCTTCAGGAACCAAGGATGCTGCTTTATCTCTGGGAGAGTGATCCTCTTCAATGAAGAAATAGAAGAGGAGTGTCAATATCAATTACTAATTATGAGAGCTATTCTTCAACTCTCATGAATATTTCCTTTTCATACTCGAACTTAATCTCCCCTTCAGAGTGGAACACTAGAGAAACTAAACATTAGTTTTAGCAAAAAAGTTCCCTAGCAGACCATAACCAATGTACTTTTCTAGACGGGATGTCAAGTAAGGCTTGCATCCTGTCTACCAAAATGCGATGACAATGCATATGGCATTATTTGATTGTTATGTTTCCAACATGAGACCCACAATCAAGGAAGTTGGCGTCGTAAAATGCTCTGCTTGTCCCTCTTCTAGGCAAGTTCCGAGATACCCCTCATGCTCTTGCACATATGAAGAAATGAACAATAGTCACAGGGTTACCTCGGCAGGATTGGCGACAAATATGCGAGAAAGCAGTTGCCTGCAATCCACAGAGACATGCACGTAGTCTGGTATGGAGTATTGGACAGTCAATATTCTCTGTTAAGAGTAGTGCAGAGTCAATACAGGTGAAAATCGATATGTTTTATTTCTCCAATGGGACAATGAAATGCATTCTACTTCACTTAAGGCGCAGAGTGAACTCACATCAATGGTCTTCCGGAAATTTCTAGGATCGTCAGGATCCTCGAATGGGTATGCTCCAACCAGCATCACATATAGAGTCACCCCGCAAGACCAAACATCTGCAATCTATTGAAAAGGCAGCCCCAGAGGCTAGTGTTATTGCACAAAGAGGACTCAATTATTTTACGGACTCAGCAGGACCCATTTTCAGGAATGGTTATACATGTCTCTCATGTTCAGCTACGGTCAAGTAAGAAAGACTATCCTTTAGTATGATTGCAATAAACTACATAGAAAGATCATGAAGCCACAGAAGTGCGTAGAAATTGAAACGACATGGACATTCCTGATGAAACAACTAACGAATATGAGATTATTAGACTTAATCAATGGCAGTTATGGATAGGAATTTGATGATATCGGGATTAATTCCTGGACAAGACCGAGCTTAACTATTAACAATTAGTTACACATAAACTTGCGACCATTCGGCTCTGAGCCGGACCTGATTGGTTCAATGCCTATCGAACAAGGAGTTCACATTACTGGCAACATAAGAGCTTTACTTAGCAGTCAATTGCAAGCTACCTGACTGACACTCCTTTATAACCCATGTAAAATCAAAACTTTAGTGTTTGTAGCTTTATTTAATTTTACATATCCCTGGGAAATCTGACAAGATGAATAATGTCTTAGTCATGTTATGTGCATGCCAGGATTATAAGAGAAGCACTTCCCTCCAAAACAATTGGAAACTGGGAAAATAGTATTGTACAAACCTTGCCATCATATTTCTTTCTTGACAGAACTTCCGGTGCAATGTATGCTGGCGTTCCAACCGTTGATTTGGGTTGTGAATGCAACAGACCAGACTGTGGTTTACATACACAAGCAATTACAGGCGAATATGAGGAGAAGAATCAAAGATTAGCAAGAAGTTGGCAAAAAGACGACCGGACCTTTGAGTAACCAAAGTCGCATATCTTGAGACGAGGCATTGGACTTCCGTCGAGTAGTGTGTTTTCCAGTTTAAGGTCCCGGTGACAAATTTCCTGCAACGAACAATAGAAACTACTTGAGAAAATCCATTGTGACTTTGGAAGAGAGAAGCATCTATGCTTTGATTAGACAATTAAACCCAAAAATGAGGGAAAAAGAAGAGAGCGATGACGCAGAATCAAACCATGGTATGACAATAGCTGACTCCAGATATGAGTTGCTGAAAGAAAAATCTTGCCTGTCACATGAAAGGATCGATATGCAAACATAAGTGATGGAACCCTCTTTTGCACTAAATTGGTTCGGATGAAGCCCATTTTATGCTCAAAAGGACCAGGCAAAACAAACCTCATCTTCGCTAAAACGACCTGCAGCACATATCCTCTCAAAAAGCTCTCCACCAGCCGCATATTCCATGACAATAGCCAAATGAGTAGGGGTCAACAGGACCTGTATTGAACAACCAAAGTACTTGCCCATTTTAGCCTCTTTTTACAAGCAGAAGTTCATTAGATTTGGCCCCTAAAGTTAGTTCAACCAAGCCTATTTCGCTGGGAATGTATACATAAAGCACTTGGCTGCTCGGGAAGAGCTCAAATTATTGCCTCGCCTTTTCCATGACCCAAATTATTGCATGAATATACTTAAACACAGCAATGTGACCAGGATGGAAACTTAAACCACAACCTCCTTAAATCTGACAATGTTTGGATGCCTCAAGGATCTGTGGTTGATGATTTCCCTCTGGACTTTCTCATCAATCTGATAACAGAAATTAGTCAGGGCATGTATCTGGTAAAATGATACTGAGGAACTTATAAGCTAGTACCTTGGATGAAATTGATGAGAAGGATATAGTAGTAACTAAAACCGAGGTCTTAAGGATCAATCACTCCCTAATCAAATAAAAAATCCAACTTGCGATTCTCCTCATTAAGTCTAAGATGCGATCATCACAATTGCCTTGAAAGCTAGAGAAATACTTAGTAATCTATTCACCGTTGCTAATAGAAAGATAAGAGTTCCGCTGATTAAAGTTGCCGAGCCTACTCATAGAAGCAAAAAAACAAGGTTCTATTCAAAACGCCGAAGAAAGATGGGAAACATTTTGAATCGCTGCGCACATCTATCAGCAAGCAATTCTTGGTTCCTCACAACCTAAAGAGAAAGCATACCCTTAGCTGAGCGCACAATGAACCTCTAACGGTACCTTAGATTCAATGTCAATACAGCCATTATCGGTGGGTCATCAATAGACAGAGATCTCCTGGAACCGGTGACGCGGAATTAACACACGATAAAATAGAGTGAGAAACTGTTGTCTACAAGAAGGAAGGGAAAAAATTAAACCTTGTTTCCCCTCTCTATGTACTTGACAGCAAGAAGCTCCTTTGTCTTCCTATCTTTCACCAACCTCGCCACTCCGAAATTCCCAGAGCCGAGCTCCTTCATTGACTCATAACGCTCTTCCATTCTCCGCACTCTCGCTCGCCAATCAAACACACCACCTCAGCTGAAACTTCACCGATCATCAATCACAAACAACAATCGCGTCTAGCATCCCAACAAGAAAAGCAAAACACGAAAACAACAGAACCCAAGAAAGATGCGATCATATGAGAAACAAACAGCAAAAGTTACGAAGATTTCTCAAAGATACGAGCTCAACGAAGTAGAGAGATTCTTACAAGCCGACCCCGAGAAAAGGAGAAGGAACTGGTCTTCCGGAGGTCTTCAGGACATGAACCGTGGAGAAACGCAAATTCCAAGAACCTTTCACTGGTTGGCACAACTGGTGGCTAAAGACATTTTCTAAAAGAAGAAAAAGGGTCTTGAAAAAAACTAAACGAAGAAGAGAAAAGACAGAAAAGCGAAGCTGAAGGGGTCGTCTACGTATGAAGATGATCTTCGATATCCAAGAGACTTCAAGGACACGTATGCCATCTTAATACTGGACCGACACTGACAACAGACCAACAGTTTCTGTCCACTTCAGCGACACGACACGCCGCACGTATTGCATAGGTTTGCCTGGGGAGTGTTTCTCGAATAAACAAAGACATCATGTAGACTCATTTACGAAAATTTGAGAGTTCAAGTCTAACTTAATGATTTCCTACATGAGTATTGCATAAGGAAAGCAACAACAACAAAGCGGGCCGTACGAATCACTGTCAAAAACTCCATAGAGTCCAAGTCAACCATACAGTTAATTAATTTATATTTTATGGGGCAAAATGGAATAGGCCAATCATTGGGTGCTGTGCGATTTTAATACTCTGCCGACGCCAGTTCTATGAACTATTTGAGGCACGCTGATGACGCCCTTCCCCTTGTGCGGCCGTCAAGGAGACTAAGACAATGCCAGCATTCCAAATTATCAAACCAGCGAAATATCTCATTTGATGAAATTTAATGCGCCATTTGTCTCGCAAAGAATATTATATTTTCGCAAAATATTTTTAGAAAATAGGAAAACGACACAATTTTTTGGTGTTCGATTGAAATCTAAAAAAAATTTTGAAAATAATTTCCGTTATTTGGCATGAAAAAGATTTTCTTTCTTGCACTACTTTTAATAATTTTTTATTTTTATTTTTTAAAAATATTTTAATTTTCTTTTTTTCTTTCCTTTTTATTCTTTTTCCTCGACTAGTCGCCGGCCACGGCGGCGGCCAGCAACCGGCCAACTCGAGCCATGCCACAGGCCGACGAGGCTTAGACTCGCTTGATCCGACGCAGCCAACCTTGCCGAAGGCCGATTGGGCGAGCTCAAGCCTCACCAGATCCAGCGAGCTAGGCGAGGCTCGCCTCACCCAAGGTCGCCAGACATTGGCAAGGCTCTGGCAACCTCAGGCAAGGCTCAAGCCTAGCCCAACTCATCAAATCTAGAGAGGCTTGAGCTTGGCCTCACCACAGGCCGGAGAGGCTCAACCTCGCCAGAATCTAGCAAGCTCGAGCCTCGCCAGTCCTATGGCCAGTCGTCGGCCATGGCAGTGGCCAGCGACCAGCCCGAGAAAAAGATAGAAAAGAGAAGGAAAAAAAAGAAAATTAAAATATTTAAAATGAATGGTGAAAGAAGGAGGGGGAAAATGTTTTCCTCTTTTAAAAAAAGGGAAAATATTTTCCTCAAAAGTGAAGGTGTTTTGTTCATTTTCTAGAAAATGCTTTCCGTGGGAAATTATTTTTCGTGAAACAAACACTAAAAAACTAGAAAAACGTTTTCCTGGAAGTTATTTTCCGTGAAACGAATGGAGCCTAACACTATAAAAAAACAACGGATTAGCGATGAATTTTGCGACGAAAAATTTGGCAAAATCCGTCGCAAATCGAATTTGCAACAAATTTAGCGATGGAAAAATTTCCGTCACTACTAGGTCATCACAAAATTTTGCGACAAAAAATTTCAATGTTCGTCGCAAAATTGCGACGGAAAGAAATTCGTAGCAAAAGTCGTCGCAAATAATTCGTCGCAAATTAGTCACGAACACTATCCGTTGCAAATAATTCGTCGTAAAATTTGTCACAAATTAGCCACAAATACTATCCGTTGCAAAATTCCTCACAAATCATTCGACGTAAAATTCGTCGTAAAATAGCCACGAATTTTATTCGTCGCAAATTTCAGCGCAAATTTCGTCACAAAATTCGTCGCAAATTTCATCGCAAAATTCATTGCAAAAAATTCGTCGCAAATTGGCCACGAACTTTATTTGTCGCAAAATTTTTCACCAAATTCGTCGCAAAATCCGTTGCAAATTTAGCACGAACTTTATTCGTCGCAAAATTTATTACAAAATTCGTCACAAAATGTATTCATCGCAAATTAGCCTCAAACTTGATTCGTCGCTACTTATTCGTCGCAAATTAGCCACGAACTGTAATAGTCGCAAAATTCGTCTCTAAATATTCGTCGCAAATTTTACACCATTTCGGCCATCAAATCTTGTCCATATCAATAGGTACGCATTAATGAACATCATGTAATACATTCAAAGCAATCAAAAGATACGAGACAACCATAGATTCTGCTTCAGAAACAGAAAACGAACAAACCAAACACAATGCCATATAATTGAAAAAAATAACTGAAAGAAATATGCTAGTCCGCAAAAAATAATGATATATGCAAAGTTGCAAAGTCTGACATGATGTTATTTGATATCCAATATTATAATACATTCAAAACATTCATAGGAGGCGGGACAACCATAGACTCTGCTTAAAAAACGAAAAATCGACAAACCAGACACAAGATTAGGCAGCTTTGGTACTCAGCAGAACACCAAAAGCAGTCACTTTTGTCGACACCTGATGAAATGTGGATACATAAATAAAGATATTCAATCAGTCCAGAATATAAAAGAATCGTTTATGCATGGATGTTGAACTAGGTATAAAAAAACAAGTAAGAGGGTTAACAAAAAAAACGTTTCAGGACAAACATCAATTTTCTTACATATGAATATGAGTCAACTTATGTCATAAAAAATTGTGAAGTAAGCTTACCTCTGATTTTGGGAATTTTAACTAGAAAGGACTAAGAAAATCATCATCATCATCAGCAATCTCAGCATCATTGTATCGCTCATCATTATGCCCATCACCTATTGGATTGGTGGGAAGTACAAGAGGAACCTCATAACGATTGAGGTCGAGGCGTCACATAACGATTTCAATTTGTTGTTTCAAGTCATTTATCTGTTCGTCCTTTTCTACAAGTATATTTTTCAGTTGGTTCACTTCTTTGGTCAATTGCTTTTCATGTTGTGACCTTCTTCAACCAGTTGCATTGGATAATGAAGTTCCAGCATAATTCGGCATATATATACTTGACAAGGATCCCAGCCCAAATATTTTTCCTTTTTCATCCCACCCGTTGTCTCCACCCATAAGGCCATATTGTCAACTGATGGTTCAGACGCAGCACAACCATCATTACCACTAGCATTGCTCATTAAAAGTTCACAATATTTTTCCTACATTAATATATAGATGAAAATAAAATAACTTTATATATATTTACCATAAATATTGAAAGCATTTACGGTTTCCATTCTAGTTTCCATAAAACCCAAAGTATAACCTTACATACCTTAATAGCTTTTATTCAATTGCCAGTCCATGTCATATCTTTCTTTTGAAATGTGTGTTCAAATGTAACTGCAAATGTCGATTCCGTCACCAATTCCTATGCCTGCAAAATATAAATATGAGTAATTGAATTAAATTAACTTATAACTTATTTAACAGACTTACCAGTCGTTTGCAATGCTCCCCAATGTCGATAGAGCCCCCAGCATATGTGACAGATCCTTCACTAGAACTAAAAAATTGATTCTTTTTATTATGCTCATTGATTTGCTGACTCTTTTCAGTTTTCCAAATTCTGTTAATTTCCGCCCAATTGTCAGCTATAATGAAAGCCAGCTTCACTTGATTGATCTTCACTCTATTCATCACATTTCGTATGTGATCACCGACTTTTTTTTGAAAAATTCTTCTCACTTCATTCTCTTTCTCTTCATCCCACCTGAACTTCCGCTACAATCAATACAAAAAAAACTGAAAGTTATTATGATATTCACATATCTATTACCATGCATCAGACAATTCGGCGATAGATTTTGTAAAGTTCATCCCGGCGAAAATATCTGGTCCCTTTAGCACCAAAAACTACAGAGTTATTCTGGTCCATTTACATCATTCTTGACTATCAATATACTATACCGAACTTGGTTTGTAAGAAAATAGAATATTTAAAACTTACCTTGAACTCATTCCACCACAAATATTTCACTTTCTGTGGAACACTTCTGTAATTACACAACTACCCCATCCAATAGTTTTTGACTATTTTACTCAGTTCCCTCACAACAAATGGAGTATCAGTGAATTTAGAAACATACAGATATTGTGCAACATCGACAATTCTGTTGACATCCATATCCAAAGTCATAAATATTACATATACTAAAAGAAAAAATGAAGTACTTACGAATCTCCAAATGGGCATATCATGAATCAATTATCTTCTTCACATGTGTTTCCATTATTATTCGAATAATAAGATGGAACGGAAGGAGAAAGAGCTAAAGAAGATGAAACTGGAGGAGATTCAGTTCGCATATGGCCAAGTCCCTTAACATGTTCTTGAATGTTGGAGGAAGGGTCAACGTGTCCATATTGTCCATCAGCATATTGTGGTTGAGGGTTAGATGAAAGAACAGGGGAAGAGGAAAGAGACGGGAACGAAGACGAGGAAGAGGCTAATCTTCTATGCATGTGACCTCCATGTTTATACTGACAAGTAGGAAGGTTAGGCAAATATGTAAAAAAAATATTAACACGTATTACGGACACATAATGACGTATATGACGAAGCTTACCATTTTGTTTCAGAAGCAGAAAATGTTTTCTCAAAATTAACTAATGCCGAGTGTTTATGACGTGCAATTTCTTTCGAACAAATATACTATGAATCGCACTCATTTTGATATCAAACATCAATATATGAGCACGATATGCCATGTTAAGCCGACAATAGCCATAATTAACCATACGATCCACTTGTTGATTCACACGATAATTCATCAAATACAATATCAACCATGAAACATCAATTTCAGCCACACGATCTTCGTTCTCGGCCACACGATCATCAATCAACCCACACGATCGGACCATAATTAACCAATTACACACATTTAAGCAAACTAACCACACGATTAACCTAATTAACCATACGATTGGCATTAAATAACTAAGGGTGCAAATGGTAACCATTCTACTCCAGAAATCAAAATGTTGCCAGAAATTAATTATTCGCATTCTTGCCAGAAATTGACTTGTGAATGAGATATCTATTTGATTTGTTGAATTTTTTTGCCCAAAAAATTTTTTTATGGCACCTACAAAAATTTAAATTTCACTAAAAGTGGGTGGCCACAGGTATTATAAGTCATTCTGTAAAGTTTTGTAATAAAAATAATTTTATTATTTTTAAAATTTTTTGGACACCTAAAACAATTTAAATTTCACTAAAAGTGGGTGGCCATGGGTATTCTAAGACATTCTGTAAAGTTTTGAAATTTTTTTAATTTTTTAATTTTGTAATTTTTGAAATTTTCTAATTATATTTTTTCTAAATATTTTCGGAGAACTAAAAAGATTTTAATTTCACTAAAAGTGGGTGGCCACAGGTATTCTAAGCTATTCTGTAAATTTTTGAAATTTTTATATATATATTTTTTAATTTTTTTGGGCTAGTTAAAAATTTTAAATTTCACTAAAAGTAGGTGGCTACAGGTATTCTAAGTCACTCTGTGGAGTTTTGAAATTTTTTAAATATTTAATTTTTTTTTGCCACCTAAAAAAATTTAAATTTCACTGAAAGTGGATAGCCACATGTATTCTAAGCAATTCTGTGAAGTTTTGAAATTTTTTATTTTATTATAATTTTAATGCATTTTCTGAAAAAAAAAAATGCTTAATCAACCAACCGATAGTCATTGAATGTTTAATCAGCGACATAATAAACAAATTAACCAGTCGAACATTGATCAAAGACACATGCAACATTCGATCGACTACTAACTTAGTCAACCAATCAGTCATTAAACAATCCCTAAACAAGTCCGATTAATACTCATTATACTAGCTAGGGTTTTAGAGAATTGCTTACTTGGTTCAAGGTTAAGAAAAACCAAACAATAATAATATTTTGGCCAATCGGCCAGTGGCGGGCTCGGCGCGAGCGTAGGCCCAAATGGTGGCTAGTTGACCAAGCGCTCGACCACAGCCGGGTAAACGATGGTGGAGCTCAGCGGCGACCACGTCGGGCAGCGGCTAGGCGACGACGGCGTCGGGCCGCGACTGGGAGGCGGCTGGGTGGCGGCTAAGCAGCGGCAACGACATTGGGCGGCAGGTGGGCGGCAACGGCGTCGCACAACGACTGGGCGTGGACGGCGTCAAGCGACAGCCACAGCGACGACGACCTCAGGCGACTGTTGGGCGGCGACAGCGATGGAAAGTGCTCAAACAAGGCTAGGAGGCGATGGTAATGGCGACGGCAAGTGCTCCGGCGAGGCTGAGCGGCGACGGCCTCGGGCGGCGGCTAGGTGGCGACAGCGACGGCAAGTGCTCGGGCAAGGTTGGGAGGCGACAATGATGACAAATGCTCCGGCGAGGCTGGGCAACGACGGCTGGGCGGCGGTTCGACAACGACAGCGTCGGGCGGCTGCTGGGCAGCGGCGAGCTCGGCGAGGCTGGGTGGCGATGGCTTCAATCGGCTACTTGATGGCTGCAAGGCGGGGGGGGGAGGCCCGCGGGCGAGCTGGGCAGCGGTGAGCTTCGGCAGGCGACCAGCGACCACACGCGCGGGCAAGCGGCGACGACGGCGGCTGCTGCAAGCTTCCCAAATCTGGGCGGCTGCTAGGCGGTGGCGGCTGGGCGGAGATGGCGTCGGGCGGCTGCGAGCTCGGTGAGGCTAGGCAGTGACGGCTTCAGTCGGCTGCGAGGCAGGGGGGACAAGCCAGGGAGCGGCGAGCTCCGGCAGGCGACCGGCGACCACATGCCTGGGCAGGCTGTGATGACGACGGCGGCTGTGAGCTTCCCAGATCTGGGTGACGACGCCAACATGCGCGTGCGCAAATTTGGTACTCAGCGACGACAACGGGAGGAAGAAGAAGAAGAAGAAGAAGAAAAACAGGAAAAAAAATTTTGCAATAGGATAAAAAATTATATCGCAAATTTGCGACCGACAAAAAATATTCCCTCCGAAATATGCAACGGATTTTTTTATCCCGTCGCAAATTTTTTTGTCCATTCAAAATTTGCAACGGACCTGTTTTTTCCGTCGCAATTTTGCGACGGATATTTTTTTTCCGTCGCAACTTTTTTGCTCCGTTGCAAATTTGCGACGGACTTTCTTTGTCCGTTGCAAATTTGCGATGGACTTCTTTTGTCCGTCACAAATTTGCGATAGACTTCTTTTGTCCGTCACAAATTTACGACAGTTGGGAGGGAATTTTTTCTGTCTGAAATTTGCAACGGACTTTTTAATCCCTTCGCAAATTTGCGACGGAATTTTTTTGTCCGTCGCAAATTTCGGACGGAATTTTTTTTCGTCCCAAATTTGTAACGGACAATTTTTTGTCCGTCGCAAATTTGCGACGGAGTTTTTGATCGAGGTCAATTTGGGACGTATTTTTTTTCCGTCCAAAATTTTGTGACTGATTTTTTTCGGATTCCAAAAATAAATGACATTTTCCAATCCGTCAGAAAATTGCGACGGATTCAGAAAATTGCTGTGAATTTCACTTCCGTCGCTAATTCTTCGATGAACGGTAGTCACGAATAAGTTGTTGTCTAAAAATGAGCGACGAAATTAGCAGCAATCCAAATCCAATGGAAAATAGAATATCGCAAATGTCATTGCACGAATAATATTTGACTTGTCGTCATTTAGTGATAAATTTTTCGTCGATCAATTAAATTAATAAGAATAATCGACAACAACAATAATAACAACAATAATAATGATAATAACAATAACAATAACAATAATAACAAGAACAATAATGATAATAATGACAACTAAAATAACACTTGTCGCAATAATAATTACACATCATTAGTGTTTTATCACAAAAATTTTAATCTTCATTTTCGTCTTTATCCTCGTCTTGATCTTGATCTTCATCTTCATCATCTATCTCAAAATCATATTCTGAACATTCTTGTACATTTAATTTGCAAATTTCAATTGGATCCACACCTATTATTGCTCCACACGGATCTCATAAAATTGGAATATTATATTCATCAATTTCAACCATGTTAGAAATTTCCACTTGTTGATAGGCTCTATCCTTCCAGTGTTCCTCAATTTTTTTCCGTGCTTTGATTTTACATATAGCCCATCAATCAGCTTTGTCGCGTTTCAAGCTAGAATATAATGCATAACATACTTGAATTGCTTGTTGTGCCAAGACAAATGGTTCATATTTTATATACCTTTTCTTGTGATTTATTTCAACCAAATTAAACTACGTATGCATCTTTTATTCCTTTGACGGGGTCGAACCACTTGCACTTAAATAACACAACCCGCATCATTAATGGTCAAGGGTACTATATCTCTATGATTTCATTCAACAAGTCATAAAAATCATTTTCTGAACTGCCATCATTGGATGACTGAACAGACACATCAGTATTCATTGTGGCTTTTCCCATTCCATATTCTTGAGCGTAAAAATTATATCCATTTATGAAATATGATAGCCAATTTCGAACTCTTAACTGTAGACCCCATGACAGATAATATAGCAATCCTTGCTCTCCAGGTTCATCATGATTACTGTAAACTTAATGTTACACACGCAAAGTCAGTAATATATATTTTAATAAATGATGTATAAAATTTTAATAACTTGGTTTTGATCCATATGCAACTTACATATGTTTTGAACCATGCTACAAATTGTTCATCGCACAAACAGTCAAACTCATTTGGTGATAGTCCATACATTGAAGTTTGGAAAATCCTAGTAATAAAAACCATTTACTTATTAGCAAATATTTGACACACAATACATATATTTGTAAATTTACACTTACTTGAAGTATGGCTCGACTTCTGGGCAGTTCAGTAAAATATATGTATGGGCTGCATGAAATTCTTCGCCTGTTAAGTAACGAAACTGACATGCGCAACTTGGTTGACTCAGATAATTGAAAATGGAGAATACTTTGCAATTTGGATCAATTGGGCCCTCATCATTTCTGCCTACTCTCCATCCATTGCAATGCACGTGTGGCTCAAAATAGTATAATGCAAATGTTGTCACTTCTTTCACAATATATGTATTACAAATTGAAACTTCAACCTTACCAAAAAAAAAAATTGAAACTTCAATACGTGCCTTATTCTTCACTTTTTTCTTCAAATGATATAAAAATCTAGTTGCAATAGAAAGAAGCTTATCGGAACATAATATATAACAAAGTCATTTGAACTTTATTGTTTTTAAAAAAATTACCTCTCAAATGGATACATCCATCGAAATTGAACGGGACCTGCAACTTTAGCCTCATAAGGTAAGTGAACTAAGAGATACTTCATCGAATCAAAAAACGATGGAGGAAATATCATTTCTAAGTTGCAAAGATTAATAGGAATATCTCTATCTAATTTCTCCATGTACGATACTTTTAACACTGTCGAACAAATAGCATGCAGGAAATTGCTCAACTCTGTAATTGCGCCCCATACAAAGTTCGTTAGAACTTCCTAGAAAGCTATTGGAATTAGCCTTTCCATCAATATGTAACAATCATGACTCTTCAAACCTGTCATCTTGCATTCATTCAAATCAACACATCTCCCGAGGTTCGAAGCATATCCATCAGGAAACCGTACAGATTTCAACTATTGACAAACAACTCGTCTCTGCTCCATATCCAATGTATAAACTGCTTTTGGTTTTGGTCCACTGCTGCTTGCCTCCACATCTAGTATTGGTCAATCACAAATATCTCGCATATCTTTTCTTGCGTTCAAGTTGTCTTTTATTTTTCCGGCGACATCCATCACAGTATTTATGACATTGTTGAAAACATTCTTTTCTATGTGCATGATGTCAAGATTATGATAAATAAAATGGGCCTTCCAATATGGTAGATCCCAAAATATATTGCGTTTTGTCCACTTATGTGTACTTCCGTACGTAAAAGTTGTGTTGTGCGGGTTCTCAACAACAGTTGAAAAGTCTTGCACTTGCTCCCAAATTTGATCGCTGATCAGCCTCAACGGTGGACGTGTTCTTTCAGTCTTATTTTTTATGAACTCTTTTTTATTCTTTCTGAATAGATGATTTATTGATAAAAATTGTCTGTGACAATTAAAATAGCTGAGCTCCTTTCCATGTTTTAATCTAAATGACTTCGATCTCTCCAAACATATCGGACATCCTAAGATCCCAGTTGTACTCCATGCAGATAACATTTCGTAAGCTGGAAAGTCATTTATCGTCCAAAGAAGAGCAGCCTTCATTACAAATATTTGATCGATAGAAACGTTATACGTAGGGACACCTTCATCCCATAACCGTTGTAACTCTTCAATCAATGATTGCATATAAACATCTATCAACTTTTTTAGATTTTGCGGGCCAGTCACAATCAATGTTAAAAACATATAAGGTGTCTTCATTCACATACCAAATGGAAAATCGTACAGCGTAAGATAACTGGTCAATATGAATAACTTTTTCCTGATTTCTCAAATGGGGGAAATCCATCAGCACAGAGACCTAACCTGATGTTTCGAGACTCTATCGCAAACTCAGGGTATGTTCCATCAAAATGTTTCCATGCCTCTGCATTTGAAGAATGGCACATTAGATCCTCTTCTGTTTCATGATTTGCATACCAAGTCATGTGTTCAGCAGTGGCTTGAAACGCATAAAGCCTTTACAATCTGGGGATTAAGGGCAGATAAAATATTTGCTTGCATAGGCTACGCTTCTGATTACGACTCTGTCTCCTATTATTCTTGTACCTAGGTTGGCTATAGAATTTGCAAGATTCTGCATTTTCATCATCTCTCTAATATAACATACAACCCCTACTACATACATCAATCCTTACAACTGGAAGACCTAAGTTATCCACTAACTTTTTCATATCGTAAAAATCACTTGGCATGATGTTATCACGAGGCATTGCTTCTCGCATTATTTCAACAAAAGAGTTGAAGCAATCCGCAAACACATTATACTCTGCCTTGATACTTAACAATCTTGCTGTCACTGATAATTTAGTGTGGTTCTCACAACCCACCCATAAAGGTTTATTTGCCGCTTTCAACACATCCCAGAACTAATTAGATGGAAAAGTTTCATTATAGACAATCTCATCAAAACCCGTTACTCATATCTCTCCCAATTGTAATGC
Organism: Syzygium aromaticum; assembly: GCA_024500025.1. Taxonomy (NCBI): domain Eukaryota; kingdom Viridiplantae; phylum Streptophyta; class Magnoliopsida; order Myrtales; family Myrtaceae; genus Syzygium; species Syzygium aromaticum. Next base: position 2,596,776 of record CM044889.1, on the reverse strand, counting down.
ATGACAAGTACCCACTTGTTCACGTGTTGGAGTAAAACTAGTACTTACATGATTCGATTCTGAAACAAAATTCTGACTAGCTACATCAATCACCATCCTCCCGTATGGGTTCAACTGATTATAATAGCCACATTCTTCCCTAACTAAAAATTGATCACTTCTTTGATATCTTTCATTAGATATAAATGGTTCACCATGGGAAGTCCAATTATAATAGTTCGGAGTAAACCCAAATCTATAAAAATGTTCTTTAACTTTATCATACACAAGAAATTTACCATTACCGCACTTTTTACACGGATACCTTAACTTGTTTCCATCCATAAACTGATATTTATTACTATTAAAGTCTAAAAATAGTTACAACCCAGTACGAAACTCATTTGTCAGTCCTCGACGTTCAGGTAAGTTCTCATTATATATCCAAGCCCTTTCTCTTTGCATTGTGTCTGTATAAAAACAAAAAGATCTCGTAAAATATTAAAAATATCATATCTACTATTCGCAATTAAAACCATAAAATTACGAAAATTAAATTTTTGTTTTGGCCGCAACAATTACTTTGAAATTGAAAAAAATGAAAAAAGTACCATGTAAAGACAACTTACCCAAATATTTGTAGTAGAAAGTGGTCAATTTAATGAGAATTGTACCGTTCACGTGGATTGCGACACCTTCAAATGGACACGTACCTAAAAAAAATAATCACGTAAGAATCATCTTTTAATAATTTTTAATTTTTTTCAAATTTTTTTCATTTTTTCTTTCTCTTTTTTCCCCATTATGTTTCCCCAGTCTGGCGACCGGCGATAGGCGACTGGCTATGGCCGGCGAGTTCGACCTCGCCGCTGCCTAGATCCGGGCGGTGGCGAGGTCGACCTTGCGATGGAATTACATTTCCGTCATAAATTTGCAACGGAATTTTCAAATTTGCGACGGAAACCTAATTCCGTCACAAATTTGCGATGGATAAATGAAAATTCCATCGCAAGCTCGGCCTCCCTTCATGTCGGCGAGGCCGTTTGGCCTCCTCCCAAGGCCGGCGAGAAAAGTCACCGTGCATTAAAACATTAGCAATTTAAGTTTACCCTTTATTAACAGGTAATAGAAATGTCATCTTTGCCGACTTTTAAAAAATAATCCACCAAGTTAAACCTCAAGTTTCAGTTATGAAGAGATTTTTGAGGACATATAAAGTATTTGTGATGCAGGCTAGATTGATAATGCCGCCCGCATCGAAGACGAGCTCACTCAACCAAGGAGATCAGCCCGCATCCGAGCTCGACAAGTCGCTCGACTAGTCTTGGAGATATCGAAGGGACGCAATTCGAAGACCAAGAGTCTCATCCGCGAGTCCATGCCACAATAATGTCCTTGTCTTTCCCTATACATTGGAAGTCTAAAAGATACTTTGGGATGATCAAGAAGACGTTGGGCATTAGTTTCTAGTTTCTAAGTTCTTTAATGTTTTATGCCTTCTAGGGTCTTTAATGCTCTTTAGTCTCTTCATTTGCTTGAGTCTTTTCATTTGTTTTTCTTTGGCCATAAAAGACCATCTACTTTATGTATTCGACAAACAACTTGATAAATGAAAAACTTGCCTTGAGCAACTACCCTGAACCTTGAAGAGTTCAACTCCTGAAAATCTAGAAGAGTTTTCACTCCGTCCTGAAGAGTCGGAGGTTTTCAAAATTTGCATCCTTGAAGAGTTGCAGTCGTTGATCTAGAAGAATCGATACCCTATCAACTTCCTCGGAGGCCTAGAAGAGCAACCATCGAAGTCTCTATCTATTCTCTGTTCAATCCCCTGTTTTGACCGTTCTAATCCGCCCATTTTCCATCGAAGTTACTCTCCCGATCCTTTCGTTCGAGTAGCCTATTCCGAGACTGCATCATTTTTAGTATAAGAGCTTTGGAGGAGAGAACCATGTCACCAAGACAAGCTAGACGTCGTGGAGGCAGAACCATCCCATTGAATTGTAGCAACATATGCAACAACAAATTGATAAGTTGACGCGGGAAGTTGAGCGTCTGAGGGCAGAAAGAAACAATTCACCACCTCGTTCCAGGACCGAAGATTCCAATGGTGACTTTTCATCTTCAGAGAATGTTCGACCATTTCGCAATCGGAGGAATGTTCGACGTCACGAGCAAAACATTCGTGAACCTGAGTGGGAAAAAGAAGTTAAAGAGGATATCCCGGAATTCTCAGGTAATGATTCTCCTGAAGAAATTGTTGACTGGCTAACACTTGTTAATGAAGTGTTTGAGCATCGAAATGCTCCGAAGGATCGTCGAGTCAGGATCATCGCTATGCGATTCAGAGGTAAAGCCATCGCTTGGTGGAGGCGTGAGAAGCAAACTCGCCAATCCGTTGGCAAAGCGCCAATTACCTCATGGAGGAAGATGGAAGACAATATCTGAAAGTATTTCCTACCTAAGGGATACAAGAGAGAGTTCTATCAACGGTACCAAAATCTGAAACAAGGTACGTGAACGGTGGATCAGTACACCAACGAATTCAATGAGTTGGTGATTCGCAATAACATTCAAGATCCGGAGGAGATGCTTGTGAGCAAGTACTTGAATGGCCTTCAACTTCATATTCAAGATGCCCTAGAAGTCCTTGACATTTGGGACTTAGGAGATGCACACCAACGAGCACTCAAGGTGGAGCGTTCTCGCTCAAGGAGGCAACAATCCTCTATCATGACCAATCGACCCGCTAAGAGTACCCTCGGCACCACCAAAGTTGCTGAGGCTACAACGCAAACCGCTAGTAAGTTTCCTAATCAGTCCAACATTTTGAAGCAACAAACTACATCCGATATTCGTTGCTATGCTTGTGGTGAGTTAGGTCATCATGCTAGCAATTGTCAAAAGAACAAGAATCGACAAGCCGACAAAGCCTTCTTAATGGATAATGATTCTAATGAGCATGTGGAGGATCCGCTCGAAGAAGAGGTGAATGATGTCGAAGAGTCTGCAGGTGACAAGCAAATAGTGCATGCTAATTCTGGTGAATTTCTGATGGTGAGAAAAATCGTTCTAGTTCCTCATGATGAGACCGGAAATGGGTGGCTGCGCACCAACATTTTTCATTCTGCTTGCACGATTATGGGGAAGGTGTGTCAATTGATTATTGACTTTGGATGCTGTGAGAATATAATTTCTAAAATGGCAGCGAACAAACTAAACTTAGAGTTAAAGGCGCACCCCACACCTTACAAGATGTCGTGGCTATCAAAAGGCACTGAGATAACCGTTTCCAAACGCTGCCTTGTTAATCTATCCATTGGTTCTATTTATTTCGACAAGATATGGTGTGATGTTCTACCAATGGATGCTAGTCATGTTATTCTTGGGCGACCATGGCAATTTGATAGGCAGACTACTCATGATGGTTATCGAAATACGTATTCTTTTGAATTTGGAGGGAAGAAGATTATATTAGCACCTAGTAAGGAGCCTTTGAAAACCCCTCTTGTCGAAAGTTTTCATCTCCTACATTGCTTTTGATGAAGGATATGAAAGGTGCTTTAAAAGGGGTTCATATTGTATATGTTTTACTTCACAAAGCAGGTGAAGTTGCTTCTTCCATACCTCTTGAAGTTTGGCCACTTTTGGAAGAATTCAAGGTTGTTTTCCCAACGGACTTACCTGCAGGTCTCCCTCCTATGAGAGACGTTCAACACCAAATCGATTTGATGCCCGGTGCTTCCCTACCAAATTTGGCTCATTATCGGATGAGTCCAACGGAGCATGAAGAATTGCATCGACAGGTTGTCGAACTCTTGACTAAGGATTTTATCCGAGAAAGCCTTAGTCCATGTGCCGTTCCAGCTCTCTTGGAATCTAAGAAAAATGGTACTTGGAGGATGTGTGTCGATAGTAGGGCGATCAACAAAATCACTGTCAAGTATCAATTCCCTGTTCCTCGCCTTGATGACCTCTTGGATCAACTCTCTAGTGCAATCATCTTTTCGAAGCTGGATTTGAAAAGTGGATATCATCAAATCATAATCAAGCCCGGAGATGAATGGAAGACAGCATTCAAAACAAAAGATGGGCCGTATGAGTGGCTAGTCATGCCATTCGGATTGTCGAATGCACCATCGACATTCATGAGGTTCATGACCCAAATTTTGAAACCCTTTTTGGGAAAATTTGCTGTGGTCTATTTCGATGATATTCTTATTTTTAGCAAGTCTATTGACGAGCACCTGCAGCATCTTCAAGAAGTACTTCACATGTTGAGATAGGAGCATTTGTACGTAGCCCTCGAGAAGTGCTATTTCATGGTACCACAAATCCTTTTCTTGCGATTTCATATTTCAACAAAGGGCATTTCAGTGGATGATGCCAAGATCAAGGTGATTTGAGAATGGCCGACTCCATCAAATGTGCATGAAGTACGAAGCTTTCATGGCCTCGCTTCTTTCTATTGATGATTTATTGCACACTTCAGCACTATTGCGACCCCACTTACTTCTTGCATGAAGAAAGGAGTCTTTGAGCGGACGTGTACGGCTTAGAAAAGTTTTGAGCAACTCAAAAAAAAATTGAGCACAGCCCCGGTACTCGCATTGCCTAATTTCGATCTTGTTTTTGAAGTACATTGCGATGTGTCAAGTACTGGTATTGGAGGAGTTCTGAGTCAAGGAGGTCGACCCATTGCCTTCTTTAGCGAAAAATTGAATAGTGCTAAACTTCGTTATAGCACTTATGATCTGGAGTTCTATGCACTGTTTTGCACACTCAAACATTGGAGGCAATATCTTATTCATCGAGAGTTTGTTTTGTACACTGATTATGAAGCTCTCAAGTATATTTCAGGACAGCAAAAGCTTAACTCCAGGCATGCAAAATGGGCTAAATATGTTCAGGAGTTCACTTTCATCATTAAACATAAAGCTGGAGTTCAAAATCAAGTTGCTGATGCACTTAGTAGAAAGAAGAGCTTACTCCACATAATGCAATCAACAGTTCTTGGATTCGAATCATTCCAAGAGTTGTATCATGAAGATCCTTACTTCTCCAAAATCTTGCCCGAAGCAAAAGAGAAGAAACTTGCTGATTTCACTGAGTGTGATGGGTTTCTTTTCAAAAGGAATTGTTTATATGTACCTGATTGTTCACTTCGACAAAGAGTGATAGATGAAGTTCATCACGACGGACATTTTGGGCGTGACAAGACCGTGCAACTTGTTTCAACCAAGTACTTTTGGCCTTATTTGAAACGAGACATACATCGACATGTGATGAGGTGTCGACGCTGCCAAATTGGAAAAGGGCAAGCTACTAATGCTGGCCTTTATTTGCCCTTACCAATCTCTCAAGCACCTTGGGAAGATATCTCTATGGACTTTGTTCTTGGACTACCTCGCACTCTCAGAGGTATGGATTCCATCTTTGTTGTTGTAGATCGATTCTCAAAGATGGCGCAATTTATTCCTTGCCGCAAAACTATGGATGCTTTGCGTATTGCTAAATTATTCTTTAAGGAAGTCTATAAATTGCATGGCATTCCGAAGACTATTACTTCTGATCGGGACAAAAAGTTTCTCAGTCATTTTTTATGACAATTGTGGAAGAATGTCGGTACTAAATTGCAATATAGTATTGTGTTTCATCCCCAAACTGATGGGTAAACTAAAGTCGTTAATCGAACCTTGGGAAATCTATTGAGGACGCTGATTGATGAAAATCCTTGCTCTTGGGAGACGCGATTATCACATGGCGAATTTGCATATAATTGTGCTGTAAACCGTACTACTGGGTATAGTCCTTTCATGATTGTGTATGGACAACAGCTGAACACTACTCTTGATCTTGCACCCATTCCTTTTGCTGAAAAGTCGAGTGGCAATGTTGAAGATATTGTTTCTCAGATGAGAGCAATTCATGAAGATGTGCACCAAAGGTTAGAAAGCAAGACAGAGTCCTACAAAAAGGTCATCGATAAGCGACGGTGTGAAGTTATCTTCAAACCAGGAGATTTTGTTTGGGCTTACTTGCCACCAAAGCGTCATCCTGTTGGTAGCTATAACAAGCTTAGTGATCGAAAGCTTGGTCCTCTTGAAGTTCTTAAGCGCATCAATCCGAATGCATATCGCTTAAGGCTTCCTTCTCATATGAAAACATATGATGTTTTCAACGTTCGACATTTGCCACCTTATGCTGGTGATTCCTTTGATGATGACATAAATTCGGGGACAAATTCTTTTAAAGAAGGGGAGGATGATGCAAGCCAGATTGATAATGCCACCCGCATCAAAGACGAGCTCACTCGACCAAAGAGATCAGCCCGCATCCGAGCTCGACAAGTCGCTCGACTAGTCTTGGAGATATCGAAGGGACGCAATTCGAAGACCAAGAGTCTCATCTGCGAGTTCATGCCACAATAAAGTCCTTGTCTTTCCCTATACATTGGAAGTCTAAAAGATACTTTGGGATGATCAAGAAAACGTTGGGCACTTATCTAATTTCTAGTTTCTAAGTTCTTTAATGTTTTATGCCTTCTAGGGTCTTTAATGCTCTTTAGTCTCTTCATTTGCTTGAGTCTTTTCATTTGTTTTTCTTTGGCCATAAAAGACCATCTACTTTATGTATTCGACAAACAACTTGATAAATGAAAAACTTGCCTTGAGCAACTACCCTGAACCTTGAAGAGTTCAACTCCTGAAAACCTACAAGAGTTTTCACTCCGTCCTTGAAAAGTCGGAGGTTTTCAAAATTTGCATCCTTGAAGAGTTGCAGTCGTTGATCTAGAAGAATCGATACCCTATCAACTGCCTTGGAAGCTTAGAAGAGCAACCATCGAAGTTTCTATCTATCCTTTGTTCAATCCCCTGTTTCGACTGTTCTAATCCGCCCATTTTCCATCGAAGTTACTCTCCTGATCCTTTCGTTCGAGTAGCCTATTCCAAGACTGCATCAATTTGATTTCGGAAAAGACCTTGCACGTGTTAGAGCATACACGAATTAGGACCTTGCGAGTTAACCTTATGGATTTCCATGTCACCATGTGTCGTCCATGTCAACAAATTTAATGGTAACATTTGACGAAAGCTAAAGGCTAGTAAATTTGTCACAAGTGTACCGGTTTGGAATTTTTTATGGTAAAAAAATTAGATTTGAGTAAATTTATCACAGATGTATCAGTTTGTGATTTTTCAAGATCAAAAAATTAGTTTGAAGTAAATTTTTTATAAGCATATCAGTTTTAAGTTTTTCGTGGTATTAACCCAATTTTCAAATGCTCATAAACTCTGGTCTAGTTTTATTAGCTGCGCTATGAACATAAAAAAAGAGGGAAAATTATACTTTCCACCCCTGTACTTTTACCGATTCTCTAATCAAATCCCCGTATTTTCAATTTTTCTAATTAAGTCTTCAATGGATTGCGGAGTCAATTACGTTTAACCCAAATATGGGACATGGCAGCCCATAAACCCAAAACAACTCCAGAAACGGAGAGAACTTCTCCAAGCACAGCACAGACGAGCACATATTCAGTATTCACAGTATGTCCTCGTATTTGGAGGTTGTACATGCCATGCGATGATCAGCGGGAGCAACATTTCAAACTAGGATCTTGACAAGCAGGATCCTATATTATTCAAGATTCACGCCGATGTGAAAAATTACCGAGCGCGGTCGTATTTGACAATCAGACTGTAACTGATCCATAGTGGTGTATTTGACAAGGGGTAGAGCTCCGAAGCTTCCACTCCGAACGAAGGCTCAATCTTGAAGTTGGTTTGGTCTCCTTTCACGAAAACAGAATTGGAACATGGCCAATGCGACATCGAGTGGACCCGCTGCCTCTACAAAATGACCGGACAAGTAGACCGATCGAAGGTTGAAGATTGAATAAATTTCGCCTGCTTGAATCTAATGGAAATGCATCCCTAACCTTGAATTGTTCTGTTGGTATTTGTTTGTAAAACAAACAAAAAAGGCAATTTCCTTGTCCCACGTAAGAAAGAAATGAAAGTTTTGATCTATTTGTAAGTTAAGGTATTATCCTTTATTATAAATGGACAAAATGGGTGAATGTGCTGGACCCTAAAATATCCGCGTGCGGGTGCGCGATTTTAACGCACATATTACACGCATGCGCGCCGTAGACCAAAATAAGCCTTCATCAACAATTTATTTTTATTTTTTATTTATTAAATTTCGAATTTATTATTATAAAATAATTGTTTTGTCCTATTGAAGCAGTATAACTGTTCGCAATAGAGTGGCGGTTATTTTTCAATAATTTAATTTTGAATTTTTATTTATTGCCTAACGGTAATTAGGCTTTTTGACAACCTTTGAAAGGTTGTGTCTATTTAGACAAAACTATCCGTTTTAGGACATGAAAAGGTATGTCCAAAATTGATAGTTTTCGTGCTTGAAAAGTTGTGTCCAAATTGCAACTTTTCGGATATGAACGGTTGTGCTCAATTGGCGATTTTTGCACACGAAGGGTTATGTCCGAATTGCAACTTTTCGGACATGAATAATTGTGTCCGTATTGGTAGTTAGACACCAAGAGGTGCGTTCTATTTGCTTATATATATTTGACATTTCTGTTCAATTAACAGAAGAATAGAACCCTCTTCATTTTTTTTTTTTGGTAAGGGAACCCTCTTCATTTTCGTCCTTCTTTAAGAGAAAAAACTAGACAGCCATTTTTTTCAATTGTTTCGCGGAGAGTTTTAGAAGATTTATTGGAATTGCTATCCAGTATTCTCATTGTGACTTTATTATATCCTGAAGGGAATTTGCCAATAACCTATAGTAACTTTCGTGAGGTAAATTGATCCTAAAAGAGAGTGATTACACGCCTCAAAGTTCGGCTACATTCCAGATTCTATTTCCTACAAACATATTTTCCCAACATGTTCTTCAGAACCCGCTCCTCTGGAATCCGCTCCCTCTCCAGGGTCTTGCCCATCGTCCTCTCCCACATTTCCAGACAAAGTGGGTTGCCTGGAGTTCTCAAGCTTCAACAACTGCCCCGCGCTCCGATCACTACCGTAATTAAGTAGTGAAAGTTGTAGAGAAAAATCTCAATGAATCGCTTCTTCCCTTTTGCATTACCATCCCCCAAGATGACAACTTCATCTCTAGGAGGAGCTGTAGCCCCGGGCTGTGCCAATGTTGGAAGGAAGGAAACAACCTGCAAAAGAGTTGGAAGACACATGGGTATAAGGGATTCCCTCGGCCTCGACAACGCGGCGGATCCCGGCCTTGCCGGCAAAGCATAGCCTTTGCTGGCCCCACGGCACGGGCACGGTCCCCATCATCGCATCCAAGCTCCGAAGGCAAGAATCTCCTAAAGGAGAAGAATAATCCAATCAGAAGAAACATCTTTATTAGAAAGCAACAGGCAAAAGACCAAAGCGCATTCCCCTTGTCCAACAAACCTCCATGAGTTCTGGCAAGAGAAAGAAAACAATCTGACATGAGACTGAATTTCATGTCCTTTTTTAAATACGTTACTATTACAGAGTAAAAAAGAAAATGATTGCAAGTCAATCAATAAATTCAGCAATTAAAAGTCAAATTCGAACCCCAAGTGCCATTAGCAAAATAGAAGAAATAGGACAGCAGCCAGATAACTCTGTCAAGTATTAAAATCTGCAAACAAAGAAAATCAAACGGTTTAAAGTTTGAATGTTAGAGGAATAAAGAGTTAACTTTTTTAATTTTCCATGAATTTTGCGGGGCTCGTATTTTGACTTTTATATAATATGATACACTTGAAAGTATTCAAATATCTGTCACGTAGAACCATATACGCTAGTTTTTCGTTATGTTTTCAAACTTAATATAATTTTTTTATTTTTAAATGTGTTAGAGAAAGTCATGACTGGAAGTGATAAATCGGCAAAAACTGGCCCCAAGCTGGATTTTTCTAAGTAAAATGTTGTTAACCACGTAGACAAGCTAGCTACCAATTTATGATAGGTAAAAAGTTGCTCTTTTTTAATTGAAACTTACGAATCGCTCTAAAAAAAATCACTAGGCTCGGTCTATACTCGCTTTCCCAAAGTTAAAAAGTGTACAAACCGGGATGAAAATTAATTAGGTTAAGGAGTTGCCAAGCAAATCAACACGAACAAGTTACTTGACACTTTTGACCCAAAAAAAAAAATTGCCAATGTGCCCAAAGTTATGAACCACTTTGAGGGACTCGAGTTCTCCATCCCAATTTGGCTGGCTTCAGGTTAATGCCTCTGGGGCACAACAACTAATGCACAGGCTCCGTTCGTTTCGCGAAATATGGATAATTCAAAGAATATTTTCTTAAAAAATAATCGATTGTATCATTTAAAATAATTAGTCAAAGGAAAATATTTTTATTATCACTAATAATTTATATCTAAATATCTTCGTGGACAATGAAAATATTTTTCCTTCATTCAATATGTAAAAGATATAAGCGATTATTATTAGAAAAATAATTTCCTAATTATTTATCTTTCGCGAAACAAACGGAATCACGGTTTCATTATTTCTGGACTCCTCGGAGTACAACAAATGTTGAAATAACTTCCTCACCATCTCAGGACGATGAGCTTTAACTTATTCATCTTGCGCAAGTAACAGCAGGTCAAGCAAAAGACGCATTCCACCTGAAAGTTCTAGGTCACGATGAGTTTGGTAATGCATTGCACTTCAGAAGTTTGTACCAGCTCCGCTACGCCGAGATGCGCCATTAGAAGCCAAACATGGCTGAGAAGCTCTCCTCCTCTGCTCAGGCTCTCGGAGTGTTCGTGGCCTTTGCTTTGGCAGGCCTCGTATATCAGAAACTTCGCCCAGACCTTGCCGATCAAGCCCCATTTAGTGCTGAAGTCATTCGGCCCGATGGAATTCAACTGGGATGCGAGATAGCACGCGTCGAACAGCACCGACCTGCTTTTGCCGCCGCGTATTTTCTTAGCGGGCAGCTTAGTTCCCACTCGGAGCAGAAGATGGCAGAGTTTGCATAGATTGGACGACTCTGTCGACTAGTGCTCCTTTTCGCAGCTATGAACACCAGTGTCGACGCGTTTCTCTTTCTTGAATAATTTCTGTGCCCGCTTCATGATGCTGGTTTCTTTCTTTGACGACACCGCTAGCTTGTCCTCAAAGAACTTCTCAGCGTCGACCAAAGTATCTTCATATCGGAGCGCCCCTATCCCCGTTGGCAACATGGAAGGGTGGAGTACTAAAAGATAGAGCATGTATCGAGAGATCGACTTACTCATCTTGAAGTTCTTGACGTCTTCCGCTTTTTGGCCCTGCCTATTGCCATGGTCCTTGTAGTGGCAGAGCTCAGTGGCCATGTGCCAGATGAGGATGCTCTGGTTAAACTCCATATCTTTCACACTCCAGTTCAGGTGATCATGGTTCGACCGCATCAGTACTACGCTAGCCTCCAGCCTAAGACTCGTCAACCCGCTCTTGAATCCGTCGTTCTGTTCCAGATAATTGACTGTATCCCTCGTGTGACTTAAGATCCATTCTTTCATGTTGCTCTTGAAATCTTTGTAGCCGATGTAGAAGTTCTTCACCAACTTATCGTCTAACTTGGCAAACCTCCGATGCTTGCTGAAGATTCTGAAGATCCTGTTTCTTTTCCTGATAGATAATCCCAAGAGGCTGAACTGGGCCACCGAATTCGACCATCTTGGGTTCAGGCAGATCTGGAGAAAAGCCACGGCAGATGAAATTGTGGATCCCCCGGGTCTCTGAAGCCGCCAGTGCCCAACCCAATCAGATGAAATTGCAAGAAGAACCGAGTAAATCTCTAAAAGTATAGACACACTTATCAGCAAGAAGGTTATACAGATGTCAACTTTGGGGTAATCCTTCCTATCCTGTAAGGAAAAGAATACCAACACAGCAGACGGCACCGACAGATTAATGACCCAGCGAATGATGCCCCAAGCACGATTCAGCAACAGTGCCATGGTGTAGAGCAGATCGTAAATGAAACCGAGCTCAATCTCCACAATCCCAAAAGCCGTTTCCGAGTTCATGGCATCAGGGTTCATGAACATGAGCTTACTGGCCTCCAGGTCGCCAGAGTTGAGGATAAGGCCCACAAAGAGAAGCTTGAAGACCTTGAACAACTCATAGGCTTTGACCAGAGTCGTGGCTTGCACTTCATCGCTGGCTTGACTGCATTGCACTGAGAAATCCTCCGGACCCGGAACCTCCGTGACCTCGTCAATGCCAACTCGGTAACCCTCCTCCATCTTCAGAGTGTACTGCTCCATTATCCTGGGGTATATGGGACCAAAATCGGGAAGTGAAAGCATCGAATCTTGAAGTCGACCTTCGCTTGCCAAGTACAAACACAATGTCCTCTCTGCATATTTGATGAACCCCACCAGGATCATGCCAGCTGCCAATATCGACAGTGTAGACCCCGACAAGGCCAAGAAGTGGATGTAACAAGCTAGTCCTACCTGGATGCAAAGCCGTGCCAAATGCCTCAACCACAGCTCATTGTCCTCCAGGGCATACGCAGTGATTGTGTTGGGCCCACCCAAGTGGAGGAGAAGGAACGGCGCCCAGAAAGCAGTGATCTGGCTTGGCGGAACGATCGTCCCCTTCATTTCCCTTATGTTGGCCAGGCGGTTCGAGAGGACACCAAGCGTGAGGGTCGCGATGGAGTCAGCCGATAGGTAACGTTGTCCAGACCACGACTCGGATCCAGTACCTGTAGATGGATTTCCTCCGGAAGCCCTGAGTCACAAGGGTCAATTGGAGGAACAAGCTAAGGAGGATGAGCAACCGCAGCTCCCACTCCTTCCACAGTTCTCGAGTATTTTGGGAAAGCAGCGAAAATCCCATGGTTGAACTCGATGTCACCGCCGAAAGGCACAACGATCGGGCAACGTCTCAAAGGGTGGTCAAACTTAGGATCATAATTGGAGAGGACAGAGCAAGGCAAAACAGCAATAGCCTTGAATTTGCCTCTCAGCAACATCCTCAGAAAGATCACTATTTATAACCAATAACTTGATATAGGAATCAAACACAAAAGCACTTATTTACCCAAAGCAGTATGCTTTTCGAAACACCCGTGACACAATACTCGTGACTCCACTTTTGGATGCATAATTGCCAAGCAATTCTCTGCATTTGCCTGAGGGGGAAGTAAAGCTACAAAATCAGGTTCATGCATCCGTACCGGCATGAACATAATCTGCTTTAATTGAGAAGACATAGATATAGGCCTAGAGTTAAAGTTTGGTTTCTCAATCACTTTTCAAGATTTCGAATATTATGAACTTCACTCTAATCACTGTGATCTTAACACTCTGTCTGGCACGCCCCACCAGCCCAACGTGATCCATGTGGAATATCGAAATCACCTGTTTGGCCATAACAAGAAGTAAAGACACGCAAAAAGGCCAAGAAGAGAGTGATAGATGCTTAAACAGCCCAACGTGATCCATGCGGAATATCGAAGTCACATGTTCGGCTATAACAAGAAGTAAAGACAAGCAAAAAGGCCAAAAAGAGAGTGATAAATGCTCACTGCAAGTCAAAGCGATTCCGATGCATTGAGTTGATTGCTTCGATTCAGAGACAGCATATTTTTGTCCTTGGAAATTAAGAAATTCAACCCCACGTGCTTTTAGAATAAAGAAGAAAAGAAAAGTGAAGATTTAAAATATTAGGGCAACAGCCAGATGATTCTGTCAAGTATATAATAAGCAAACATGTTGCTTGCTTCGACACCTTCACAAGTAATAAGACATCAGGTAAGTCCATTGCCTTTTGTGAGCATGCTTAAATCCACTCGTTACTGACCATCAACTACCCAAAGCAACAACAACTACTAAGAACTGTCCCGGCAAGTGCGGTTGGGTTGCAACAATGATAATACCACTGAAAAGGACCATTTCAAGGATCGACTAATTCATGTTTCCCACGAATTCATGATCGAAGAGCTGGGCTAGACGTCCATAATCCATATTGAGTGCTCGAAACTTCTTACATTTTTGGCTGACCTAGAGGAATCCCGACCACACAGGTTCCAGATAAATAAAGCCTCCTGGAGTATGTGGGCAACCCTATATCAATACAAGGATCAAGACAGGGGAGGGCGCGAGTTTGAGGTCAAAGAACCTTTGTGTGCGCGCACGCGCGCATGTAAATCCCTGAGTAATAATACATAACGCATATTTACGAGTTCATGTAGATGGTACATCGTGCATCCATGATGACAGAACTCCCTACCCAGTTGAATACGTCAAAAAGCAATAGCGGGGATTCAGAGCAGCCCGCTTAGAAGCCCACACTGTCCTATACTAGGATTTGAAATAGTGATCCTCGAATTTCACTGATGACTTCTACACAGAGTCGTGACCACAAGAAAGTTGAAGTCCACAGATAAATAAGTGAATCCATCCCATTTCATCAAAGCGAAGCTCACAAGGAGTACGTGATACGCTTGTTCCAGGAGAAAAAGAACTAAGCTAACACCAACCTATATCATCAGCCAAATGCAAACAAGGACGACGTTATTCGAAACAGCATCACCTCGACATTCCCGGCTGCTCCAATGGCAGCAACAATCTTGCCTTGGTCCTCTAGTTGTTCTGTCCCAACAGCAGAGATTACCACATCATCAACCTGCTTAATCGCATTCGAATGACCGAGACCATCGACAAGCAATCAATAAAGTCAGCAATCATCGAAAAATCCTGTTTTTAGCAGTGGGAAGACCGAGGAAACGAGGAATATATAATAATCCGATGCAGATGAGCCTTTCAATACCTTTATCAGACGAGAAAACAGTACAATATTACGGGGCATAAAAGCAACAAGCCGCTATCCACAGAATTCTCGTCCACACATTGCCTTCCGATCTTCAAGAGGTTACAACGAGGAATCTTAACACGGCATCTGAACAACACAGGTCAGTCGTATTCGCTTCGACATATGGAATTCATCTACATAGTACGTAAGATATGGAGGTTTTCATAAGACTTGTCTCGAAATGCGCTCGTTCGTATCGGCACGCGAAGCTGAGGGAGATTGAGATGAAAATCAACTCCGATTCATCGTGCCGCTGCAGACACTTCTCAGAACGGCGAACGAGATTGACGGCACGTGACGCTTCGATTCCTCGAACCAGGACCTGGCGTGGGAGACGGACATGATCGCACGGTAATCACGTGAAAAGAATTTGACGCCTATGCTCTTGAGACCTTCGGCGATGTCGGCCATGACAAGATCGGAGAGAGTGGGACTCCCTCACGAGAGCGAAGGTAGGGTGACCGCAGTTAGCGCTCGCTTCGACTATGAACTTTCCGAGGTATCCAGCGCCTCCGATCACCGGGACTTTGCTCCTCTCGGCCATCAGCGGTTTCTTCCCGGCGAACTTGCTCGGTCTCTCGTGCCCGTAACTGCTGGCGGGGGGTTGGTGAGGGGAGGAGGGTTCGAGATGAATCGTCATTTTTATATTTGATTTCAAAAGGGCATAACTGTCTTTTATGGGAATTGGTTTTACTTTGACATCACCCGTTAGCCGGAAAAGAAGTACATGGAAAGTGGAAAAATGAACCACTTCTATTTGGAAAGAGGGAGGTGGGGACTCCCTATCACCTCACAAACGCTAGAAATAAAGATGTATAGTTTTAGACGTGGATTTTAATTACCACGCCCTATAAGAGGTAGAGCAAAAGTCTGAAAATGAATTGAGAGTTAGAGTATGACTAATCAAAAAAAAAAAATTAAAACATGAAAATAGAAGAAAATCAAATATAAAGTACTTCGATAAAAAATAATTTTCTCTAGTTTGAGAGATGATTTATATTCTTGTGAAATAAAAAAATTTAGCTCACCGAAAATAAGAAAATATATATTTAAGTTTGGACAGTGCTAAAGATTTAAGTAATCGTAATTTTGAAAGGTTAGAAATTCTATTTAATTTTAATATTATGATTTTACTTCTCTATTGATATTAGATTATCATGAGTCATAACGATTTTTCATGTAAATATTAATAAGGAAGAAGTTGGAACCATTTTAACCATCATAAGAAAAGATAAGCGAAAATGGTACGAAAGGGCAATGAGCCACTCGACGTGCGTGCACCTGCATGGATATCATGACGTTTCATGGTCATTAAATGATTGTTTTGAGGGATGCTAGATCAACTCTAAAGGAGGGCTGATCACGAGATTACTATTTTTAATTTGGCCAACGCAAGATCTCTGTGTTTTCAAATTCATTAGTTCTTGAAGAAAAGGAGACCTACCTTGTTAGATTGATTCCATGACTTTTTTTTTTGGTAGGAAAATTGATTCCATGATTAAAGAGTGAGTTGGATGCAAATACATTAAGCACATAATAAGATAGTCTCTGTACCATTAAATGGAAAAGATTTTATACTTAGCTCATCCATTTGAAATTGCATTTTTACTTAATTTGTGAAGTTAACATGGTATTACGTCTAGTCGTTCAGGAAAAGGACACAACGTTGGGCTTCTCGAGTTTCAATTATGAGGAGATCTTCGAGGACATATAAAGTGTATGATTTCAGAAAAATCTTGCACAAGTTAAAGCATACATGGATGAGGACCTTGCAAAGTGACAAGTAGCGGGTGTATTTTCAAAAGGAGCATCAACTCTGATCTGGTTTTATATGCTCCGCTTCAAGAATGAAAAAGGAAAAACTATACTTTTCACCCCTATACTTTTACCACTTTTCTAATCAAGTACCCCTACTTTTAATTTGTCTAATCAAGTCTTCTATGAGACTATGAGTTGAGAAACCCTATGTCGTTTTTTTATTTATGTATAAGCTAGCCCCTAAACCCAAAACAACTCCCAAACAGAAGTAACTTCTCCAAGCACAGCACAGATGAGCACGTGCTAAGCATTCATAGTATGTCCTTATATCTGGAGGTTGTACGGTGCCATGAGATGATCAATGGGAGCGACGTTGCCCACTAGGATCCTAAGAAGCGGATTACTATACTATGTATGTTTGCAAAGCTGATGTGAGAAATCAAATCACGAAGCACCGTAAGTTTCGGGCAATCAGACAAATTGATCAAGGTACTCAGCCACGGTGGTGTATTTCACATCAGGGTAGAGCTCCGAAGCTTCCACTCCGAACGACGGCTCAATCTCGAAGTTAGTTTGGTCTCCTTTCACGAAAATAGAATGGAGTATGGCCAATTCCAGATCCTCTGGAGATTCCGCATCTGCAGTATGAGCAGACAAGTAGACCGATCGACGTCAAAAGGTTTAAATCTCCAGAGAATAGAGAAAATCTAATAGCAACGCAACTGCGACCTTGAATTTTCTTCAGAACTTGCTCCTCAGGAATATAAACCCTCTCCAGGGTCTTGCCGATCTTTCTCTCCCACAAAGACACGAGATCATTCATCGAGGAGGTGTTGGCAGGAGGTCTGATGAACAGAATTTTGTTCAAGGTCCTTGGATCATCCACGGCTTTGATGGTATAGGTGCCGATGTCATCCTCCCTGTTAAACACCACTGTATATTGACGGGGAGAATTTTAGAATTTGGCTTATAAACATATCACAGAACCTTTGATCTTCCTACAGTTACCTTCAGCTCACATTTAAAGAACTCTCAATAAATAGATTCATCAGAGACAAATGCATCCATACATTCTTTTCTCAACCAGATACATAAAGATAACCTTCTTAATATGCTGACTACGTGGTATACTGCCAAGATAAACAACATCACTTTCATATCATTTATTAGTCTCCGGAAGTGAAAACTAAAGGATGTAAAAGGCCCAACATCTCCAGATAGGGGAGTTGCCTGGAATTGTCAAGCTTGAAAAACTGCCCTCACTCTGATCACTGCTGTAATTAAATCGTAAAAACTGTACAGAAAGATCCCAATGAATCAGAATGCGTATTTCAATGAACTGCTTCTTACCTTTTGCATTACCATCCCCTAAGATGACAACTTTATCTCTAGAGGGAGCTGTAGCCCCGGGCTGTGCCAATGTAGAATGGTGCCAACCGGCAAGAAAGTTACAAGACACAAAGGTATACGGGATTCCCTCTTCCTCAACAAGGCGGCGAATGTCGGTATAGAAAGCAGCATAAAAAGTTCTTGCTGGCTCGACAGCATGGGCACGATCCACATCACTTCCAAACACTGAAGGCAAGAATCTCTAAAAAGAAGAATAATCAAATCAGAATAATCATTTCTATTGGAAAGCAACGAAATTTTAGAGCACATTCCCCTTATCCATCAAACTTATACGAGTTCAGGCAGAATAAAACAAAACAAACTTATACGAGACTGAATTTCCTTGTTTTTCATTATGTTACTATAACAGAGTAAAAAATGATCATAAGTGAATAAATAAATTCAGCAATTAAGCAAATTCTACCCCAAGTACTATTAGCAAAATAGAAGAAATGGAAATCGAAGATTTAAATGTTAGGCAGCAGCCAGATAACTCTTGTCAAGTATAAAAAATGCAAACATACTGCTTGCTTGGACACTTTCACAAGCAGGTTCGTCCATTACCTTTTGGGAGCGTGCTGAGTTCCACTCATTGTTGACCGCCAACCACCGAAAGTAACAACAATTACTACAAAGCACTATCCCAGTGAGTGGGCTTGGGTAACATATATGCAACAATATTACTTGTGAAAAAGATCATTTCAAGGTTGAACTAGTTCATGTTTCCCACGAGTTCATGATCGAAGAGCTGGGAAACATGTCCATAGTCCATATTGAGTGCTCGAAACTTCTTATGTTTTTTGGTTGACCTAGCGGAAACCCAAACGCACAGGTTCTGGATAAATAAAGCCTCCCGGAGCATGTGGGCAGAGCAATATCCACACTGTGCTGTACTTGGAAGTGAAATTTCTCGAATTTCAATGATGACTTCTACACAAAGTCATGACCATTTAAGATGAAAAAAGAAGTGAAGTCTACAGATAGATAAGTCAACGCATCCGATTTCCTCACAACGAAGCTCACAAGAAGAACGCAATGCACTTATACCAGAAGAAAGAATTAAGCTAACACAACATCAGTCAAATGCTAAACGAACAATGATTACAAGGACAAAATTGATAGAAACAGCGCCACCTTTATATTCCCGACTGTTGTGATGGCAGCAACAGTCATGTATAGGACCTCTAGCGGTGTCTCGACAGTAGAGATTACCACATCAACCTGCCTAACCGCATTCAATAGAGTCTCTGGATGGTTTATACACATGTCTCCCTGAGAATCAAATGACCGAGAGCATAAAAAAAACAATCAACGAAGTCAGCAATCATCAACAAATCCTGTCTCAGCAGTGGGAAGACTAAGGAAAGGAGCAACTCATAATCCGATGAAGATAAGATGACAAATCAAATAACAAGCTACTATCCACAAAATTCTCGTCCCTACATAGCCTGCCGATCTTCAGAAGGTTGTAACGAGGTATTTAAACACGGCATCCGTACGACAGGTCAGTGCAGCTACGTAGCTATCGCTGTCTCGTGAGCAGCTAAAGCGTACGGAAGTTTCAGCAAGATTTGTCTGAAAACGTGATCGTGTGAATCAACATGCGAAGCTGAGATGATTCGTCAGGCAGTGTGAAATTTCACCGGCATACGAAGACGAAAACATCAGAAAAGAGAAAGAGCAGCACCGAATCGCGTCGCGACTCCATCGACTCGATCGAGCGAAAGAGCCCGAGACGGAAAAATCAACTCCGATCCTACCGCTAAGGGCATCTCTCCTCAGGACGGCGAACGAAGATCAACGACAGGCGACGCTTCGGTTCCTCGAAGCGGAACCGGATACCGGAAACGGACGCGATCGCGCGGGAATAAGCTACTCACTTGAACTACATGGACGCCTAAGCTGGCGAAGCCTTGGACGAGGCTCGACGGAGCGGACTTCCCCACGAGAGCAAAGGTAGGGTGGCCGGACTTCGCGCTAGCCTCCACGACGAACTTTCCGATGAGCGCCGTGACGCCGATCACCAGGACCTTGCTCTTCTCGGCCATCGCGTCGGAGGAGGGGGTTTTCCAAGGCGGAGTCGCGGTGCTTTTCCCGCCGAGCTCGCGCTGTTTCTGTAGCGACTCTGCTGTAGCTTCTCGTTTGGGAGAGAGAGAGCGAGAGAGAGAGAGAGGGAGAAGAGCGCGCTAAAATGCAGGGGCGGTTCCACAGGGAGCCTCTATTTATATTGGTGCCAGAAGGGCATAATCGTCTTTTCATCGAACCGTCTTTCCGGCGACCTGATTTTTCTTGGTCTCATCCTTCGCTGGAAAATAAGCACTTGAAATTAATTTTTTTATTTCAAAAAATCTCAAACCGGTATATTCGTATCATAGTTTACCCAAAACTAATTGTCAGTGTCACAAAAAAATTCTAAAACTAGTATATCTATGACAAATTCATCAAAAATATTCGGGCAAAATTTGAATAAATATGACACAAATATAACTATTTGAAATTTTTTGTGGTGTTAGATCTGGGAAAAATGGAAGAAAATCAAATATAAAGTACTTTTATGACGATGTTGTCTAATTTGAGAGATGATTCATAGTTTTTGTGAAATGAGAAAAAATGGTCTTAGAAATTTAAGTAATTCTAATTTTGAATGTTAGAAATACTGTTTAATTTAAATTATAGTTTGTTTTCTCAATTGATATTATCCTATTAAAATTTACCATGAATTTTCATGTAATTGATGACAAAAAAGTTGAAACCACTTTTCAAGTTTACTTTTATCATATGAAAGAATAAGAAAAAATGGTATGAGCGGACGAGGAGCTACTCCCACATGCATATGCATACGTGATATCATGGAGTTTCATAGTCGCTATATGATTGTTTTGAGGTGCAAATTACTTTTTAAATTTTTTGGCCAACAAAAGATTATTTTATAAATAATTCATAACTTCTTGCAGAAAGAAGAGTAACCTTGTTAGATTGATTCATTAACTAAATAGTGAGCTGATGCAAGTAAATTAGGCAAATATTATAATGATAATCTCTTTATCATTAAATGTGAAAGATTTAATGTTAAGACCATTTATTCGAAATTGAAATTGCAATTTACCGGTTGTGTCAGCCGTGAAAGGTTTTTTGGAATTCGTCTTTCATATTTTCACTTGTTTGGATATTGAAAATGGATGAACTAACGAAATATCATTTACGATAAAGGAAAACATCCACGCTAAAAAAGGTGGAAACTTTTCTCTACCCTCCGGAGAGGAGATCATTTCCAAGTTAATAACCAAACAAGAGTTGAAAATGATATCAGGATAAAGCATTTTTCTTAGGCTTGAAGTTTTTTTTTTTTGGAGGAAAACTTCGTGATAAAGGAAAATCGTTTTCAGAAAAATCACTTTTCAGGAAAATGTTTTCTTCCTTTCAAATTATGAAATTCAATTTCCTAACATTATACATGCATATTTTCTTTGATAAAAAATGATTTTTCATTAACTGATCATTTTCAATCAACAAGCCTCACGAAAGTTTAAAAAACTAATTTACAGGAGAATCTTTCACTCAGAGAAACACGTCGTTAATTTGTGAAGTCCACACGGCATCGCACAACAGCGCCTTATCAGTTTCTCGACAAGAAAAGGACACAAGAGTCCATAGCAATTTGGTTCGAGAGCTGTCCCAGCTTCATCGAGCATTTGCCTTTTGTTTTCTTCGTGTTTGTTCCACGCCTTTAAGAGTCCTTGAACATTAACAATGACCTAACATCGTGACATATCAATCACTCGGATTAGACTTGTTATTCTTTAAGTTTATCCTTAATCAAACTCACAGCAGAGATTTCATCCTTGCTCACTTAAGAAATAGATCTGCTAAGTAAATCCAAAGTTTCACTTACGAGGAGATTTTCGAGGACATATGAAGTATTTGATTTCGCGATAACCGTGGCCGACGGACAATTTAAACATGGCACACTACTTACTCTAACGCAAAATGATCTTTTAGTCTAAGACTAGGAAACCGAGTGTTGAATTATCAAAAATCATTAGTGGCTCCAATTCAAAACCCACAACGGACGATGTAAAACGTATTATTAAAAGAATTTTGCTAACATAATATTATTTTGGCTACCGTAAGAATAATATTATACTGCGAACTCCAAATTTTTGAACGAGTTGATCAGAAAAAGAAGTTCTTAAAAGAGGGCTTAATTCAAAAAAAAAGCACAAACTTTAGGTCGAGAGACAATTCTGGCCCGAACTTTTTTTTGTTCCATAAAAAAGCACTAACTTTAAGTTGAGGGACAATTCTGGCCCGAACTTTTTTTTGTTCCATGAAAAAGCACCAACTTTAGGTCGAAGGACAATTCTGGCCCGAACTTTTTTTTGTTCCATAAAAAAGCACCAATTTTAGGTCAAGGGACAATTTTGGCCCAAACTTTTTTTTGTCTCATAAAAAAGCCCAAACTTAAGGTTGAGTGATAATTTCGGCCCCAATTTTTTTTTGTCTTATTAAAAATCACTAACTTTCATCATGATTCTAAATCTAACTACCTGTTGACTTTCACCATTGTTTGAGAAAAAAGGTTATGGTGATGAGCTTGGCCAATCTCGTCCATGACGTTTGTCGACAAGCAGTGGTTAGTTTCAGATTAAGTTTGGCCAGAGAGATTCAATCTAGAGATATTTTTGACTTGTCAGTGAAGTGAATGAGATAAACAGTTTTACCGTTAATCTTCAAATTGTGGCTTAAAAATAAGACAAAAAATATTGCTTTAAATCCAGTTAGCAAGTCACATGGATTTATTACTAATATGGAATAGTCAAGTTAGATAATTAATAGTTTTAAGTTAATGGGGGCCAGATTTGGGATTTAAGTCAAAGTTAGTGTTTTTTTACGAAACAAAAAAAAGTTGGGGCCAGAATTGTCCCTTGACCTAAAGTTGATGCTTTTTTACGAGACAAAAAAAAGTTCAGGCCAAAATTGTCCATCGACCTAAAGTTGATGCTTTTTTATGGAACAAAAGAAAGTTCGGGCCAGAATTGTCCCTCGACCTAAAGTTGGTGCTTTTTTATGGAACAAAAAAAAGTTCGGGCCAGAATTGTCTCTCGACATAAAGTTGATGCTTTTTTTTGGAATTAACCCCTTAAAAGAGTGTATGTTACAATAATTTAATTAATTTTTTAATTCTTTTTGTCTGAAAGAGGTTATTAATTTCACAATTAATTAATAATAGTCTTTCTCTTGTTGAAATAAAAGAAAATAGATTTGGGTTATTGAATTGTCAACACCTCTTTGAACAGAAAACCTATGCCTAGCTAAGGGGACAAGCATTAAACTCCTTCAGAAGACAAATTGAAGAAGGGCTGCAATATTTTCCTCGTGCAGCAGCTTTTTGTAACCATGAGGGTTGCGAAGTCAAGGAGTAAGCCACGAGAGCAAAAGCAGTGTGACCATCAGATCAGAGAGAAAAGAGAGGTTGCGCACGTGTGAGGGTGTGAGGGAGAGAAAAATAAAAGAAGTTGAGAGTGTGCTTCTGTATAAGCAAGTTTTGCTTTTTAAGTGTTTTGGGTTTGGTGTCAGAAAACATATTATAATAGTTGAGCGAAACAATACGTGCTCGTGATGCAATTTGATATAATAAGTGTGTCTTGAGTTGTATATTATAAATTCTCATTTTATCACCACACCACCACAACGTTTTTGAAACCCAACAATTGATATTAGAGCTAGCAATGGCATCAACTGATTCCATTCAATTGCAGCTTCCAAAGTTAAACGAAAAAAATTTCTAATAACTGACTTGTCCATATGAAGATTCTTTTAAAACAGCAACATTTGTGAAATCTAATGGAGAATGGCTACATCAAAGTGGCCATGCTGAAGCATTCAATGCATTAGTAAAGGAGGATAAAGATTCATTAGTGGAGTCTCGAAAGAAGGATAAGAAAACATTATATGTAATCTTTCAAGCCGCGGAGGAAATAATATTTGAAAAGATATCGAGTGCAATGACCAGAAAAGTGGGGTACAAAAGCAATGGTCATGTAAAATGGTTGTGGCTTCAAACACTTGGAGGTGATTTCGAGTCTTTACGCATGAATGACTCTAAATTAATCTCTACATATTTAATCGTGTGCAGATCATTGTTAACCAACTTAGGGTTAATGGTGAAGAACTCTAAGAAGTACACATTGTAGAAGAAATCTTGAGGTCTTTGACTAAAAGATTTGACTATGTTGTTATAGAAATCGAGGAAGGGCAAGATGCTTTAGTATTTGGCATTGGAGTGGTTGATGGGTTCATTGTGCTCGCATGAGTAAAGAATGAAACAAAAATCCACCTATTCAAATCTCGAGCAAGCATTGCAAAGTTGGCTTGGTAACCAAGCTGTAGAGTCTTTTAAGGTGGAAGATGTGACGTCTCAGAATGTCACGCGCGAGACATGACCTTTTTTTTTGTTATAATTCGTAATAATTAATAGCATGCGGAAGACAATAAAATATTCACAACATCCCATACAAGAAAGCCCCTAATATTAATTAATATACATATGCATTTTATATTAATACAACCGGTTACAATCTTGACATAGTATTCAAACAAAACACAATTACGTAACAATGTTCTGGGAAGGGTCAGGTCAACTAAAATCATCATGCCACTCTTGCTCCAAAAATTTGCCTATACAAAATTCAAGTTATTTACTATGGATTGAAAACCTCACCTATTGATATGTTGTCATCACTAATGAAGCCCCTAGGCGGTCAAACTAACTCACTGCTGATGTTGAAGTACCGAGCTACTAATCGATGGGAAGGCCACTCTAGGAACCCCATGACGACTTGTACGATAGAACTGCCTAGTATATACTATTACCAATTTAGAGACACACATATCTTGGTATTCACACTCAAAATACACATGAACTCCAAATCGTATTATTCAAAGGTGATTCATCCTGCAAATCTGAAATAAAAAAGTAAGCCGAAGCCTAATAAATGAAATCTCTAAATTTAAGGTGGGAGATCATCTTACTACTCAATCTGATATCAACAAACAAATGTGAGTTTAAGACAAGTGGATGCAAAAGCAAATGCTCTATCTTTCCTATGATAATATGTCAATGAAAACCATTAACAACATTATATAAGATAGTTCACCGAAATACAAGAGGATGGCATAACATATTGTCATGCACAATTATCGCCAATTAGTTCATGATATAATAATTATATGCATTTATATTGATTGTTTGATATTTACATGGAGCTATGAAAAGATATTTGCATAATTTAAGGAGGCTATGACTAGCCAATACAAGAAAACAAATTTGGGGTTGATGTCCTCTTGGCCTTGAAGTGAAGCAACAAATGATGGCATATTTCTTTCAAATTAAAATATGCAAATGATATTTGAAGCAATAAGAGATGGAATGGCTTTGACCAATTTGGACTCCCATAGCAGAGCGGTTGGAACTAAAGAGAGAAAGAACCGATGAACCGATTATGATTTTTTTCATGGATTAGGTGCAATTTCTTAGTTATTGAAAAAATAGCAAGTTGTTACACTCTTGACAGTTGAAGTTGAATACATGACATTAGCTTCGGCAGCATGTGTAGGATACTTTGTGAATGCATGAACAAAAAGGTCCTACCATGTGACAATAAGTTGGCTATTGCATTAGCCAATAATCCTATTTTTCATTATAGAAGCAAGCATATTGATATAAGTATCATAATATTCGTGAACAAGTCAAGGATGATGAGATGAAACATAATTTCTGTAAATTAAAATATCAGATTGTAAATATTTTGATGAAATTATTGAAAGTGAATTCTTTTGAAAACTTAAAGATGATGCTTGGTGTTAATGATTTTTAAAATAAATGTTAACGGAGGTGGATGAAATACAATAAAGTTTATTTGGACTTTTGAATTGTCAACAGACTGAACACCTCTTGAAATCAATACCAAACCTATGGCTAGCTAGGGGGACGAGCATTAAATTCCTTCGGAAGACAAATCGAACGAGTCTTGTTCTAAATCTCAAGTGAATCTTGGTTCTTGACTCCAATTTATTCGGCCATAATATTTTCCTCGTGCAGCAGCTTTTGTAATCATGCCTGCCCACCATTGCTCTATGAATAGAGTTCTATGCTAAAGCTTCACTCGTTTCAGAAAAAAAAAAAAAAAAAATCAAAAAATATTTTTCGTATTTTACGGTGTTCAAGAGCGAAAAATATTTTTCGTGAGAAAATATTTTTCTTCCCCACCTCTAAATCCTTCATTGTTTTGAGAAAAATGATTTCCGCTTCTGAAAAGCGGAAATTATTTTCCGCCAAACTCCTCCTTCCCCCATCCGGTCGTCGGTCACCGGCCGCCACTGCTGGTCGCCGCATAGTATCCGCATCGTGGGACGTGAATCAAATATTGTCCTAGGTTGCCGCCCACCGCTCGTCCGCTACCGCGGCTAGCCACCGCCGTCGGTCGCCGGTCGCCGCCGCCATCGTCGATAAAAAATATTTTTCGAAACTTTTTTATATTGATTGCCAAACACCGAAAAATTATGTTCTGGGAAAACATTTTCCAAAAATATAATATTTTCCGCCAAACGAACGGAGCCTAAGTTTAAGAGCAACCAGCCTGAGCATCAGAATAGAGAGAAAAGAGAGGTTGCTCGCATGAGAGGGAGAGAAAAGTAAAGGAATATGTGCAATAAAAATCTTATAATTTATCATAAAAATATAATTAAATCATAAAATTTATAAAAAGTGCAATCGAATCATAAAACTTATCAAATTGATTCAATAGAATCATAAAGTTAACACCGTCTAATTAACTGACGTGCTGTATTTTATTACTTTTCTTGAGACATGTGGTGTCCAACAAGCCCCACGTCAGAAAAATTTAAAGAAATATAAAATAAATTAGAAAAAGCTAAAAGTTTAAGAGAGATAGAGAGACAAAGAGAGCCACAATTAGTAGTTGTGGTGGTAGCCAAACCCTTGGCCGCCACCACATTTGCCAAGAAGGGCCGATGACCCTCACTCAAATCTAGGGCAAGGGTCGAGCCCTCCACTAGATCGGGGCCTCACCCGGGGCCGGCGAGGATCGCCAGGCTTCGGGAAGCGACCTCCGCCGGCCCTTCCCAGTGGCTGTGGTGTTGGTCACCAGTGAGGGCTTGGCCACCGCCATAGCCGCTTGAGACTTTTTTTCTTTTTTTAAATTTTTATAGCTTTTTTTCTAATTTATTATATATTTTTTAAAAAATTTTCTGACGTGGTGCTTACTAGACATTACATCATCGTCACGAGTCTCAAGAAAGTAGTAAAATATGACACGTCAACATTTTTCGTTAGTAAATTAGACAGTATTAATTTTATGACTCAATTGAATTAATTTGATAAGTTTTAAGATTCGATTGCATATTTTATAAATTTTAAAACTCAATTGAACTTTTATGATAAATTTTAGGACTTCTACTCTACATATCTCGAAAATAAATGAAGGTGAGAGTGGGCCTTTTTATAAGCAAGTTTTTCCGAGTGTTCTACGCGTTGTGTGAGAAAGTATATTGTGATATCGTGTGAGACTATATTTTATTTGAGTGTTATGCTTGTACGGCAATTTGGTATAATAAGTGTGTCATGAGTTGCTTATTACAAATTCTCGTTTTCCCACCACCACAACGTTTCCACAACCCAACACGCATAATATTCGGAAATAGAGACACCCCATCTTTCTTTTAGCTTTGCCCATAAAGGAAAATCAACTCCAAAACAGAAGTAACTTCTCCAAGCGCAGAACAGATGCGCACATATTCAATATTCATAGCATGTCCTCATATTTGGAGGTTGTACATGCCGTTAGATGATCAGCGGGAGCGACATTTCAGACTAGGATCCTGACAAGCAGAATCCTATATTGTTCATGATTCAAGCTGATGGGAGAAATTACCAAGCACAGTTGGTTTCAATTATCAGACCATCTTACCAAGGTACTGATCCACGGTCGTGTATTTGACATCGGGGTACAGCTCTGAAGCTTCCACTCCGAACCACGGCTCAATCTCAAAGTTGGTTTGGTCTCCTTTCACAAAATTAGAATGGCATATGGCCAATATCACATTGAGTGGAAATGCCGCATCTGCAATATGACGGGACAATTAGAATGATCGACGTCAGAAGCTTTAAATCTAGGAGAGAAGAGAAATTTTCACATGCTTAAATCTAATAGAAATGCATCCCTAACCTTGAATGTTCTTCAGCACCTGCTCCTCTGGAACATACACCCTCTCCAGGGTCTTGCTGATCTTTCTCTCCCACAAAGACACGAGATCATCCATCGAGTAGGTGTTGGCAGGAGGTCTGATGTACAGAATTTTGTTCAAGGTCCTTGGATCATCCATAGCTTTGATGGTATAGGTGCCAATGTCATCCTCCTGGTTAAACACCGCTGTATATTGACAGGGAGAGTATTAGAATTTGACTAATAAATGAATCACAGAGCCACCACTCTCCCTAGAGTTATTTTTGGCTCGCATTGAAGAAGAATCCTCTCGGTAAACAGATTCATCAGACAACTGGCAGACAAATGCATCCGTATGTTCTTTTCTCAACCAAATACATAAAGATAACCTTCGTGATCTGCTGACTAGGTGGTATTGTGCCAAGTTCAACCACATCACATTCATATCATCTATTAGTCTCTGAAAGTGAAAGACTAACTAATGGATGTAAAAGGCCTAACATCTCCGGACAGGGAAGTTGCCTGGATTCCTCAAGCTTCAAGAACAGCCCCACTCTGATCACTACCGTAATTAATTTGTGAAAAATGCACAGAAAAATATTAACTAATTAAAATGCACATTTCAACAGATTGCTTCTAACCTTTTGCATTTCCATCCCCCAAGATAACAACGTTATCTCTAGGGGGGGCTGTAGCCCCGGGCTGTGACAATGTCAGAAGATAGTAACCTGCAAAAGAGTTAGAAGACACATATGTATAAGGGATTCCCTCGGCCTCAACAAGGCGGCGGATCTTGGCCTTGATAGCAAATCCAGTTTTTGCTGGCTCCACAGCATGGACACGATCCACATCATTTCCAAACTCTGAAGGCAAGAATCTCTAAAAGGAAAATTAATTGAATCAAAAGAAACATTTTCATTAGAAAGCAAGAAAAAACTAGAGTATAATCCCCTCATCCAACAAACTTACATGAGTTCTGGCAAACAAAGAAACCAAACTTATATGAGACTGAATTTCACTTTTTTTCTTCAATATGTGACTGTAACATAGCAAAAAAAGAAACCAAACTTATGTGAGACTGAATTTCACTTTTTTTTTCAAGATGTCACTATAACAGAGTAAAATGATTATAAGTGAATCAATAGAAGCAATTAAGTGCTATTATAAAAGTAGAAGAAAAAAAAAAGTGAAGATTTAATTGTTAGGGCAATAGCAAGATAATTCTGTCAAGTTTAAAATATGCAAAGATGCAGCTTGCTTAGACACTTTCACAAGAAATAAAATATCAGGCAAGTCCATTGCCTTAGGCGAGCATGCTGAGCTCCACTCATTATCGACTGTCAACCCTCCAAAGCAACAACTACTAAACTATCCACTAACTGGGTTTTGGTAACTTATTTGCTACAATAATAATACTACCGAAAAAGACCATTTGAAGGATTAAGTAGTTCGTGTTTCCCATTCATGATCAAAGAGCTGGGTAGATGACCATAATCCGTATTGAGTGCTAGAAACTTTTACTTTTTTCTCTGACCCAGAGGGAACCCAACCACACAGGTTCTGGATAAATAAAGACCCCTGGAGTATGTGGGTAGCCCAATATCAGGCACGAGTTTGGCGTCAAAGAACCTTTTTGGTCACATAAAGAGGTAGATCTCCAAGTGAATACATACAGATATGTATGAAATCGTCTAGATAAGGTACATCGCGCATCCATGATGACAGAATTTCCTACCCAATTGAATACGTCAAAAAGCAATAGTGCGCATTTAGAGTAGCCCACTTAAAACCCCACATTGTCCAATACTTGGATTTGAAATAGTTATCCTCGAATTTCACTGGTGACTTCTACACAAAGTCATGACAATTTAAAAAAGAACAAAGTGAAGTCTACAGAAAAATAAGTGAATCCATCCCATTTCATCAAAGCAAAGCTCAGAAGGAGAAGGCAATGCACTTATACCAGAAGAAAAGAATTAAGCTAACACCAACCTATATCATCAGTCAAATGCTAAACGAACAATAGTAACTTAGACGGAATTATTATAAAAAGCACGACCTTGATATTCCCGGCTGCTTTGATGGCAGCAACAATCTTGTGTTGGTCCTCTAGCTGTGCATGATGCCCCACGGCAGAGATTACCACATCAACCTGCTTAATCGCATTCAACAGACCCTCTGGGTCGTACATGTCTCCCTGAGGATCAAATAATCAAGAGAGCATGGACAAAACAATCAATAAAGTCAGTCAGCAATCATCAACAAATCCTATTTTGTCCATATAACGCTCGTCCACTCATTGCCTACCATGACATCTGAATAGCGGGTCAGCCAAATTTACTTCCATATAAAGATTCATCTACACAGTACCTAAGATATGGAAGTTTTCATAAGATCTGTCTGAAAATTTGCTCGTTCGCATCAGCACGCGAAGCTGAGATAATTCGTCATCTAGTGTGAAAAACGAGAGGGAGAATGTTTCTAATTCCACCGGAGGAGAGCAAGAGCAACGCCCAATCGTAACGCGACTCCATCGACTCGATCTTGCGAAAGATCGACATAAGCATCGGCTCCGATTCTACGGCTGAAGACATTGCTCGGAACGACGAACAGGATCAACGGCGGGCGACGCTTCGATTCCTCATCGAAGCAGCACCAAATGTGGGGAAACGAACACGATCGCACGGGAATAGCTGCTCACCTGGACTACATTCACGCCCAAGCTCCTGAAACTTTCGACGATTTCGGCCTTGGCGGGGTTGGAGAGAGTGGACTCCCTCACGAGAGCGAAGGTAGGGTGGCCGGACTTAGCGCTCGCCTCCACGATGAACTTTCCGATGTATCCAGTGCCTCCGATCACCAGCACTTTGCTCGTCTTCTCGGCCATCGGAGAGTTGTCACGGCGGAGTCGTCGGTTTTTCCCGGCGAACTCGATCGGTGTCCGTAGTGACCGGTGCTGTTAACTGTCGAGAGAGTGCTAAAACCCCTGCCTTCATGACGGAGCGTCATTGGATATCGATTCCGGAAGGGCGTAATTGTCTTTTCGTCGACATGATTCTTCTTGTCGCTATCATCCTCCACTGGAAAAAAGGGTACACGGAAATTGGCCTAATTCCATAAAAAAAATATCAACTTTATGTCGAGAGACAATTCTAATCAAAATTTTTTTTTATCTCATAAAAAAATATCAACTTTAGATCGATGGACAATTTTGATCCGAACTTTTTTTTGTCCCATAAAGAAGCACTAATTTTAGGTTTATGGATAATTCTGACCCGAACTTTTTTTTATCCTGTAAAAAAACATCAATTTTAAGTTGAGTGACAATTTTGGCTCCAATTTTTTTTTGTCTCATTAAAAATCACCAACTTTCATCATGATCCCAAATCTGGCCCTTTGTTAACTTTCACCATTGTTTGAGAAAAAAAGTTATGGTGATGAGCTTGGCAAATCTCGTCAATGGCGTCTGTCGACAGGCAGTAGTCAGTTTCAGATTACGTTTGGCCAAAGAGATTCAATATGAAGATATTTTTTATTTGTCAGTGAAGTAAATGAGACGAATAATTTTACCGTTATTCTTTAAAATATGGCTTAGAGAATAAGATAATGAATGCTGCTTTAAATCCAGTTAGCAAGTTACGTGGATTTATTACTAATGTGGAATACTCAAGTTAGATAATCAATGGTTTTAGGTTAATGGGGGCCAGATTTGGGATTTAAGTTAAAGTTAGTGCTTTTTTAAGAAATAAAAAAAAGTTTGAGTCAGAATTATCTCTCAACTTAAAGTTGGTCCTTTTTTACAAGACAAAAAAAGGTTCGGGCCAAAATTGTCCCTTAACCTAAAGTTTGTGTTTTTTTATGGGACAAAAAAAAGTTCGGACCAGAATTGTCTCTAGACCTAAAGTTGATGCTTTTTTTTGGAATTAATCCCATGGAAATTGCGAAAATGAACAGAAGATAACGTTTTTGTCTAGCTTCAGATATGATTTAAATTCTTGTGAAATAATATAAATTTAACTTACCAAAAAATAAAGAAAATTCAATTTTGATGGTGCTATAGAATTTAAGTAATCGTAAAAGTGAAATGTTAGAGATCCCATTCAGTTCAGGCTTAATCCGTCGTGAATATTCTTACATGAGATGCCGCATCAGGCAGTGGTTAGGCCACATAGTCGTACTTGGTCGAGCCATTTTGTCAAGAGTACTACCAGAGTAACTAAAAGTGTTACTAAAGAGTTCTCGCTGAATGGTGTTCGCAGTATCTATGGCCTTAGGCAAAGTGCTCGACTTCATTTAATTCATGCATTGTGCGCGCGCAAGGCGGTCCCTTTGAGTTTTGAAAAACTCAATTGCATTAAGAACGAAGAAGGCGGGCTTTGTCGGCAAGTACAGAAAGGATCTTGGTGATCTTATAAGCAATTTCTGGGTGCAAATAGCTGATTATAGAACTAATACATGGCATCGACCATGCCTCGTGAATAATAGGCATTGGTTTTGGAAAGATGTGGCTATGAAAGTCAGATCAAAGACCTCTGTCGATGAAGTTGGATATGATGAAATCGTGTAGAGGCCTATTAGCATTGCTTGCTTTCTAATTAAACTTTGTGATGTATAAGGCCTAATGGGGGGTAAATTTATCACGGATGTCATAATTTAAGGTTTTACTTCTCTGCTTGTCACAAGTTTATCAATTTGTGATTTTTCGTGATATGAATCTAATTTAACGGAATGTAAAATTGTCACATATATACTAATTTGAGATTCTTCATGGTATTAACCCAAAAGAATAAACCAATTGGTTTGGCTTAGTTGTGGTTTACTTTTCCCCATTTCAACCGGAACACTGTTAAATAGCTATGGACATTCATCATTTATATGCAGAATATGTACTAGACAAAGCAACCGATATTCTATAATTTTTACTTGTAAGTGTTACTTTCCATTAAAGGCACAACATTAAATTTGCGACAAGAATATCAAACCGGTGCAATTTGGATGTAATTTGTGCGAGGTTCCGTCATTTGGTTCGAAGAAGTGTATAGAATCGCAGGATATTAGAAATATTGAATAACTAGAGTTTCCAAGGAAAGGACACTCAAAAATGTGCAGTCAGAGCAGACAAGCACATTTATTACATGAAGAAACGAAACAAAGGCGCAAACAAAGTGAGATTTGCAATGCAATTTGCATGTAGGAGCCTCAATCTTTTGCTGACTGGGAGTATGAGTGCTGCCCCCTTCTATTTGGAACTGTTCGCTCAAGCCAAGATGCACCATCGATAACCAGACCAAGGAGAGAAGTTGTCCTCCTTTACTATGTTACTGAGCATGCATGTACGGTAGGCAGTGGATCGCAGCATACGCGAGCAATTCCACCCATACTTCACTCACGATCACCCATTTGGCCTCCCCGAATTTCTGTCAGCTCTTTCGCGAGAATACATGCATCAAACGGCGCAGATTTGCTCGTCTCCTTTCACCACAGCTGGCTTCCTTAGCATAGGAACAGAAAGGAGACCTTGGCAGGAAAATTTGTTCGTTATGTTCATCATACCGTTCTCATCGTAGAGTTTTTCATCGAAGAACCTGTCCGTCTTGGCACAAGTGTCCTGGAACCTTATTTGGCCAATCCCGGCCACTGTAGACATCATGCCAGGTTGTTGGATCATAAGATAGAGCATGCAATCTGACAAGACCTTACTGGTTTCGCGGTGGCGGTTTGTACTTTCATCAGTATCGCTGTCAGTGTTGTAACAGAGTTTGGTGGCAATGTGCCACAGTAAAAGACTCTCATCATAATCAACATCACGGATGAATCGAAGCAAGATTTCGCAAGCTTCGCCTGTTTTAGTGTGCTCCAGAGCCCATTTACTTCGAGCAGCACACATCACTTTTATGCGTTGCAAATCGTTTGCAATTGTTGCCTTCCGTGTCAGCTCATCAAAAATCAGTTCACCTAATTTTTCACTGTATTTTTCTACTCGTCCTTTTTCTACTTGTCCAGACTTCAAGTCATCAAACAATTCTCTCAGAGGGATGAGACTAAGGGGTTCCTCAATCCATTTTGGCCACTTTCTCAACCGAGCACCTATTAGTTTCTCAATCCATTTTGCCACCTTCTCGGCCGAGAATCTATCAAATTGTACTGGAAGACAGATTTAGACCATCAAGCACTTAGCATATGCAATGAAAACGGTGAACTTTCGGATTTGAATTTGAGGAGGAACTCGATGAAGATGCTTCCTCGAAACAAACTTCTACGATGTTTCTCAGATGTCCCTATTTTTGCAATTGTCCAGTCAGAGCAAATAATCATACCAAGGATTGCAAATTCCAGGCCAATGGCTCCGAGGAGCAAGGCGTATGTAATCTGTACATCGTATTCGGGAAAACCATGCTTGTTCAGGACATGGAAACTTGCAAAAGCAGCAACAATACAGCCAACTGAGATAGGGCGGTAGATGTACCCTGACAGACGGTGAACAATGGCAGACTTGGTATAAAGAAGATCATGAAAGAAGTTGAACTCAGCCTTAAAGACCCGAAAAGCATCCTTTGCAGTCCTGCTGCTGAAAAATCTCATGCTATCGTCGCACTCATGGAAGCTGAAGATGAGATCCACAAGGAGGCCTCGGAACTTTTTGAAGTAAAAAAACGCCTCTACTATCACTGTTCTGTTGTCCAAACCTTTTTCGCCTCCTGTTCTCACATGGCGGGAATGATGCCGGGCCGTCAGTGATGAGGCTATTAAAGTTAGGATATTAGCTTCCTCCTGAGCAATGGCTATGTATGATTGCAAGCTGATTACTATACTATGTATGATTGCAAGCTGACGTGAGAAATCAAATCACGAAGCACAGTCAGTTCCAACAATCAGACAAACTGATCAAGGTACTGATCCACGGTCGTGTATTTGGCATCGGGGTAGAGCTCCAAAGCTTCCACCACGAACAATGGCTCAATCTCAAAATTGGTTTGGTCTCCTTTCACGAAATAAGAATGGAATATGGCCAACATGGCATTGAGTGGAACCGCTGCCTCTGCAATAGGACCGGAAAAGTAGACCAATCGAAGCTTGAGAATGGAGATTATTTCACGTGCTTAAATCTACTAGAAATGCATCCCTGACCTTGAATGTTCTTCAGAACCTGCTCCTCTGGAACATACACCCTCTCCAGGGCCTTGCCGATCTTTCTCTCCCACAAAGACACGAGATCATTAAACAAGTAGGTGTTGGCAGGAGGTCTGACGTACAGAATTTTGTTCAAGGTCCTTGGATCATCCACGGCTTTGATGGTATAGGTACCAATGTCCCCTCCTTGTTAAGCACCGCTGTGTATTGACGGGGAGAGTTTTAGAATCTGGCTAATAAGTAAATCGCAGAGCCATCAATCTTCCTAGAGTTACTTCCGACTCACATTGAAGAAGAATTCTCTCGGTAAACAGATACATCAGACAACTAGCAGATAAATGCATCTATATGTCCTTTTATCAACCAAATACATAAAGATAACCTTCTTAATATGCTGAACAGGCGGCCCTGTGCGAACATAACCCACATGACATTCATATCATCATTAGTCCCCAAAAGTGAAGACTATTGGATGCAAAAGGCCCAACATCTCCAGACAAGTAAGCTGCCTGGAATTCTCAAGCTTCAAGAACTGCCCCTCACTCTGATCACTACGTTATCAAATCGTGAAAGATGTACATAAACATCTCTACGGCTTAAAATGCGAATTTCTACGAATTCCTTCTTACCTTTTGCATTTCCATCCCCTAAGATGACAACTTTATCTCTAGGGGGAGCTGTAGCCCCCGGCTGTGACAATGTCGGAAGGAAGTAACTTGCAAAACAGTTCGAACATACATAGGTATAAGGGATTCCCTCTGCCTCAACAAGGCGGCGGATCTTAGCCTTGAGGGCAAGTAATGCTTTCACTGGCTCCACAGCATGGGCACGATCCACATCACCTCCAAACTCCGAAGGCAAGAATCTCTAAAAGGAAACATAATCAAATCATGGGAAACATCTTTATTAAAAAGCAACAAAATTAAGAGCATATTCCCCTAAACCAACAAACTTTAATGAGTTCTGGCAAAACAAAGAAGAAGACAAACTTATACGAGACTGAATTTTGCGCTGTTTCAATATGTTATGATAATAGAGAAAAAAGTGATTATAAGTGAATCAATAAATTCAGCAATTAAGTAAATTCGACCCTGAGTGCTATTAGAAAAAATGGAAGAAACAGGGCAACAGCCAGATAACTCTGTCAGGTAAAAAATAGGCGAACATGCTGCTTGCTTGGACACTTTTACAAGTAACAAGAATCAGTTAAGGCCATCCCAGCAAGTGGGATTGGGTAACATAGTTGCAACAATGATAATACTACTGAAAAAGACCATTTCAAGGATTAACTAGTTCGTGTTTCCCACGAATTCATGATCAGAGAGATAGGCTAGACGGTCATAATCCATATTGAGTGCTCGAAAGTTTTTACACTTTTGGCTGACCTAGAGGAAACCCGACCGCACAGGTTCCGGATAGATCTCCTGGAGTATGTGGGCAGCCCAATAACCATACAAGGATTAAGACAGAGGAGGGCACGAGTTTGGGATCGGAGAACCTTTGTGTGTGTGAAGATGTAAATCTCTTGAGTTAAAAACATGCGCATCCATGACGACAGCACTCCCTACCCAAATTAAATACGTCAAAAAGCAATAGAGTGGATTCAGAGCAGCACACTTAGAAGTCCACACTGTCCTATAGTTTGGGTTTGAAATAGTTATCCTCGAATGTCACCAATCACTTCTACACGAGGAGAACGTGGTGCACTTATACCAGAAGAAAGAACAAGCCAACACAGCCTATACCATTAGTCAAATGGTAAACGAACAACAGTAACCGGGACCAAATTACTAGGAGCGGCACCACCTTGACATTCCCTCCCGCTTTAATGGCGGCAACAATCTTGCCTTGGTCCTCTACTTGTTCTCTCCGGACAGCAGAGTTTACCACATCGACCTGCCTAATCACATTCAGTAGACGCTCTTGATCGTGTATGTCTCCCTGAGAATCAAACAACCGAGGGCATGGACAAACGAGCAATAAAAATCAAGTGAAAGATTGAGGTAAAAATCAAATCTGATTCTACTGCTAAAAACATTTCTCAGAAAGACGAACGAGATTATCAGGATGCAGCAACGAACACAATCCGCACGGGAATAACTACTCACGTGAAGTAAATTGACGCCTAAGCTCTTGAAGCCTTTGACAATTTCGGCCTTGGCGGGGCTGGAGAGAGGGGACTCCCTCACGAGAGCGAAGGTAGGGTGGCCAGACTTAGCGCTCGCTTCCACGATGAACTTTCCGATGTATCCAGTGCCTCCGATCACCAGCACTTTGCTCTTCTCGGCCATCTCGGAGGCTTTTCACGGCGGCGGCGTGGATTTTTCCCGGCGAACTTGCTCGGTCTCGTGCTGAAACGGTTTGGCGGGCTCCGAGATGAATCGCCATTTTATCTTTGATTCCAGGAGGGGTATAACTGTCTTTTCGGTGAATTGATTTTTCCTTCATATCATTCACCGCTTGTAAAATGAGTAAATGCAAAGTGGACAACCAAAGAGAAGAAAATTAAATGCAAAGTACTTATCTGTCGATTTTGTCAAATTTGACCGATGATGTCAATTTTTTTGAAATAAGAACTAACTTAACGTACCCAAAATTAGAAATTCTAAATTTAACTTTGTTAGAATAATATAAAGTTGATTATTGTGTTGACAAAGCCTTCATGAAGATAACAAAAAAAAAGGAAATCAAAAACCCCGATATATTCCTACACTAACAATTTCATTTTAGTGGGGTACAGAGATGGTAATTTTAGGCGGTGATATCAATTTTGAGAAGAATACTTCCGGATATTCCTTCTTTCTTTCTTAAATCAAGAATAGTTTCTTGTTCTTTGAAAAGACAACAAATTATCGTGTGAATTGATGCATGAATAGATAGGTCCAACCAAAATAATGAGCGTCAATAAGTCAGCTATTGCTAAAAGTCCTGTTTTTCATGGCAGGAGCAATCACATCAACATATTTTGATGAAATCGTTGAAGGCGATTTCGTTTGAAAAATTAAAGACAATGCTTGGTGCCTGTTGAATTCTAAAATAAAATTTAAGGAAGGCCGTCAGAATAATATATAATCGATTGTTGTGTTGACAAAATCTCTATGAAGATAAAAAAAAAAAAAAAGAAATCAACAGTCAGTGATTTATGATTTATGATGAGCTGCATGTTTCTCCATGAAATTCAAGAATGAAAACTTCCCTTGCTGAAGATTGAAGTTGGTGGTTGCTTTTTGACAAAATAAGCTAATTTTATCTTTCTTCACTAAATGTCGTTGACATGAGTGTGGGCGTTTTCTTCGTCAGATATTATTGGCATTTGCGCTTTGTTTGTGTGCGCTCAACTTTTATTAAAAGCTGTGAAGCTGAGAGTTGTGGTACGAAGCCAAAGAGAAAGCATTCTCGACAAAATAGTTTGGATGGTGCTTGAGATTTAAGTTATCATTATGTTGAAGTGTTGGAGATTCTATTAAATTTATGCTATGAGTTTACTTTGTTTCTCTATTGATATTGTACTATTATAATTATTATAATGGTTTTTCATGTAATTGAGGAGGAAGAAATTTGGGAAAAGTGTCGGAAAAGTCCTAAACCTATTGCATTAATGCCAATTTAGTGCTAAATATTTTTTTTTGTGCCAATTTAGTTGCGGCCACTGGTGAGGGCGAGCAAGCTTCACCAGCGGCTGGGCAAGGCTCACCTTTGCTGTTGCCGACGAGGGCGAGCCTCGCCAACCACTAGCGAAGGACCTCACCTGTCCTGGCCTTCAGCCGGTCGCCGGAAGAAGAAGAAAGGGAAAGGAAAAAAAAAGAAAAAAAAAGAAAAGAAAAAATTAAATAAATAAATTCGAAAAATATTAAGAGATCATTTAAAAGTTGTCCATGTTATCGCCAGCAGTATTATGTAGGCCGACTGTAGTCCACATCAATAATATCCGACTAAAATTAGTCGGAATGATTGAATTAGCATAAAGATAAAATGTTTAGGACTAAATTAGCATAAAAAAAAATTTACAACTAAATTGACACAAATGCATGACACTTTTCTCGAAGAAATTGTAACCGCTTTTTGGGTTTACTTTTTCAAATGGAAAAAAATGAGTGAAAATGGTATGAAATGGCAATGAACTATCATGGAGTTTCATACTCACTACGCCCTCGTTTGGGGTGCGCTAATATTCTTTTTCGACGAGGGTCGATCATGATATTAGTATTTTTTATGTTGAGAGTACTTGGTTAATAGGGGTATATTTGTCTACTTCCTTTATTATTTTACGTATTGCAGCAATAAGGGTAATATTGTAATTTTGGCATTTTGACTTTATTATAAATAGATAGCTTGGGGTCATATAGACCTAAGCAAGCATTCGGTTTAGTTTTATCTCTCAACATGGTATCAGAGCCAGGTCTGAACTGAAACCCTAACCCTAATCTCTCCTCTACGTAACCTTTCTTTGTCCTTTCTTCACACATTCACTCTCTCGTACTGCAGTTCCTTCTCATATGCTCCTTTGCTCTCTTTCACAGTGTAGGACAACACTAATGAGGTGATTCTTTAAATCTAGTGTCTGGCCTAAACTTCACCTCCATGAGATAACTAAAAGTTATTTGCAGTCAGCAATAGGTGGTTCAACTTCTTTTGCAATTTTTTGGATTTTCTTGTTTGGAATTGTTTCTACGCTGCCGCTGGCCTACAATTCTCTCATGTGTGAAGATCAAAGAACTGCAGTTCATGGACCACCATATTTTTTCAAATTCTTTGGGATAAATTAGAATTATCGATTTTTTTCAAGTTTTCAAAACCTTGAAAAAATCGATTTTTCTCTTCCCTTGATCTGGTCTAGCTGATTTTTTTGGAGGATAATTTGAGCCTACTATCAGTGACACAATGTCTAACAGTTCAGTTGAGAACCTTCCACCTACAGGAGATAGCCGTATAGATTATATTACTTTCACTACGATCTTTGTGAAGCTTGACGGCACAAATTATTTGATATAATCTCGACCTGTATTCTTGACCATTGCGGGTCGTGGGCTTATAGGTCATATCAATGGCACTTCTGTGAAGCTAGAAACATCATGTGCTACTCAAGACAAGTGGATCTCGAATGAGTCTTTGGTAATATCTTTTTTGCTTAATTCGATGCAGCCACATATTGCAAAAGGATATTTGCTTCTTGATATTGCGGCGCAGATTTGATTGAATGCTAGGGATACTTATGGTCAAATCAGGAATGATGCCCAGGTGTATGAACTTTGAAAAAGGGTTCATGACACTTCTCAGAAGGAGATGATTGTATCTCAATATTATGCTGAGCTTCGGAGTTTGTGGCAAGAGCTAGATCATTATATTGATTATCAACCAATCAATGCTACAAACATTGCTGCCTACAAGAACCATGTGGGCAATATCAGAGTTTATGATTTATTGGCAGGATTGAATGTTGAATATGATCAAATACGTGTTCAAGTCCTTAGTCGGTCTCCATTCCCCACTTTGGAACGGTTTATTTGCTGGAAGTTACATGGAAAACCTGCAGATTTTAAGGAAAAAAAGGCACAAAGAAAGGCAAAAAATAAAAGCAAACCATACTGAAACTATTACTGCTACACCTACTATTGATATCGGTTTATCCCAGGAAGAACTTCAAGTATTTTGACGTTTACTGAAAGCTTCTACTACTGCTACTTTCTCTACAATTGCCAATTCATCTTCCCATTTTGCTACAAATCTAGCCACTTTAGGTATCTTTTTTGGGGTTTAATACATCTGTTGTTTCCAGCCCATGGACGCAATCCACATCATTTACAAACTCTGAAGGCAAGAATCTCTAAAGAGAAACCTAATCAAATCAGAAGAAACATCTTTATTAGAAAGCAAGAAAAATTTAGAGTATAGTCCCCTTAACCAACAAACTTATGTGAGTTCTGGCAAAGAAAAAAGGAAGACAAACTTATATGAGACTGAATTTCGTGTTGATCAATATGTTGCTATAACAGAGTAAAAAGCAATTATAAGTGAATCGATAAATTCAGCAATTAAAAGCAAATTCGACTTCGAGTGCTATTAGAAAAATAGAAGAAACAGGAGGGCACCAGCCCTGTGAGCATGCTGCTTGGACACTCTCAAAGATACGCAAAGATGCTGCTTGCTTGGACACTCTCACAAGAGATAAAATATTAGGTGAGTCCATTACCTTTTGTGAGCATGCTGAGGTCCACTCATTATCAACCGTCAACCCCCTGAAGCAACAGCTACTAAAGTATCCACTAACTGGGTTTTGGTAACTTATCTGCTACAATAAGAATACTCCCAAGAAAGACCATTTGAAGGATTAAGTAGGTCATGTTTCCCATTCATGATAAAAGAGCTGGGTAGATGACCATAATCCATATCGAGTGCTAGAAACTTTTTACTTTTTTCGCTGACCTAGAGTAAACTCAACCACACAGGTTCTGGATAAATAAAGTCCCCTGGAGTATGTGCTTAGCCCAATATCAGGTGCGAGTTTGGCATCAAAGAACCTTTTCGGTTGTGTAAAGATGTAGATCTCTAAGTAAATACATACGCATATGTATGAATACATGTAGATGGTACACCGTGCATCCACGATGACAGAATTTCCTACCCAATTGAATACATCAAAAAGCAGTAGTGTGCATGTAGAGTAGCCCACTTAAACCCCACATTGTCCTATACTTGGATTTGAAATAGTTATCCTCCAATTTCACTGACGACTTCTACACAAAGTCATTACCATTTAAAAAAGGAAGAAGTGAAGTCTACAGATAAATAACTGAATCCATCCCATTCCATCAAAGCGAAGCTCACAAGGAGAACGTGATGCACTCATACCAGAAGAAAAGAATCAAGCTAGCAGCAACCTATATCATGGGTCAAATCCTAAACGAACATATTAACTTGAAATGAAATTACTAGACACAGCACCACCTTGACATTCGTGGCAGCACCAAATGCGGGGAAACGAACACGATTGCACGGGAATAGCTACTCACATGGACTAAATTCACGCCTAAGCTCTTGAAACCTTCGACGATTTCGGCCTTGGCAGGTTCGGAGAGAGCAGACTCCCTCGCGAGAGCGAAGGTAGGGTGACCGGACTTAGCGCTCGCCTCCACGATGAACTTTCCGATGTATCCAGTGCCTCCGATCACCAGGACTTTGCTCTCCTCGGCCATCGGATATTTTTCCCGGCCGAGGCGTTGTTTTTCCCCGGCGAACTCGATCGGTGTCGGAAGTGACCGTGCTGCGAAGCAGGATTCTGGTCTTCCTGACAGAGCGTCATTTGGCTTTTGAATGCAGAAGGGCATAATTGTCTTTTCAATGAAATGATTGCTCTTGTCGGTATCATCCTTCACCGGAAAAAAGGGTGCATGAACAAAAATGACGACTTTGTGTACGTAAATACTATTAAGTAGGTTCTGGATATCCAAATCCCACGCGTTACTTGAATCCATACAAAGAAGTTAGGTATCATTTGCCTGAGTTTCAATGAGATCCGGCATCTACAGGCTATAAAAAAGTGTTCAACCGTGTCCACTTCTTATTACGATCAGAAATAAAGCGTGCCTTTGATGTATTGAAAAAGAAGTGAAAGATTTTAAAAAGTATGCCAGGTTATCCATACAAAAAGTAAGTGAAAATTGTGAGAGGCAATGACTTTGCACAATTATATACGAAGAAATGCTGTGAATGATGCACATTCTGCAGAAGTAGATTTTGATCCCAATTTATATACCGATGATGTAAATGAAGAGAGTACTGCTTCAAATGATGACTCTGTTTTTGACATGACACGTTTACGTGATCAAATAGCTATAAGTTTAAAAAATATTTAAGGTTGTTTGTAATTTTTAAGGATAATGAATTTCTTTCGTTTGGGCATATGTTTCCACGATTATTGTAATAAAAGTATTTTTTTTAATTGAGAAAGAGACCACTTTGATGTGAATTTTCCATTTGAATTTTTTTAGCAAAAAGAAAAAGTTTTATTTTTTTAATACAATTATTTACATGATATCTGTTAACATTGTTGTCAATATTTAAATTAAAAAAGTTGCAGACATTTTTTTCGATTTT
The DNA here is from genome assembly GCA_024500025.1 of Syzygium aromaticum. Classification (NCBI taxonomy): domain Eukaryota; kingdom Viridiplantae; phylum Streptophyta; class Magnoliopsida; order Myrtales; family Myrtaceae; genus Syzygium; species Syzygium aromaticum. The sequence goes on along the minus strand of CM044889.1, from coordinate 2,553,340 downwards.
AAACCAATTAAAAATCAAAAACTTTAAATTAATCACTCAAATAGACTTTCTAAATGTATTTTCACCAAATAACTTTTATCTCAAAGTTGCCTTTCAAAGCAGAGTATAACAAACAATCTTTGCATTTCCCCAAAACCCTTTAAGCTAAGCTGTTTTACATTTTCCTAAAGTCCCTTCAAAATGCTGAACTAAACGTACCCTTTGTCTAGTTAGTAGCTTGGGAGATGATTTAAATTATTGTGAAATAAGAAAATTTTATCTTCCCAAAAGATAGGAAATTTTAATTTTGATGCTGCTATAAAATTTAAGCGATCATAAATGTGAAATCAATTTAATATTGTGATTTTATTTCTCGGTTAATATCAAACTATTATAATTCACCATGATTTTTTGTGTAATTCACGAGGGAGTGTTGAAGCCACTTTTTTAAGTTGACTTTATCATATGAAAAAAAAAAAAAGAAAAAATGGAATGAAGTGGGTAATGAGCTACTCTACATTCATATGCTAGCATGATATCAGAGAGCTTCATAGCCGCTATAGGATTGTTTTGAGGAGCAATAAATTCATTTTCAAGGAGGGTTGATTACAAAGTTACCCTTCTTCAATTTATTGGCCCACATGAGATTACTTTATATGTAATTCATAACTTATAAAAAAAAAAAAGAAAAAAGAGAGCAACATTGTCATTATTGAAACATGGAATGATTATCAAAAAGCCCCAAGCCTATGATACGAAAATCAGTTCAATTCTAAACTTTTCGATTTCACGAATTGAGTTATAAAATTTTAATGATTTATGTAGTTTTTCCAATCAAATTTGACCGGAAATTGTTGATTGTATAGCTGAACGTCGGCCTTCTCATGTGGTTTGTCGATACTGTGGTAGATAATTTTTGAAATTTTAAAGAGATGGCGGGTGACGGCTGGGCAGTTGCACAAAGCCGTCACCAAGGGACAACTTCACAAGCTTGGGGCGAGGCTCGAGCCTCGAACTCGTCATTAGCGGCTCCAATTCATTAACCACTCCGAGGACGTACAACGTATAATATACAAAATTAGAGGACTCGTGTCTTTCTTTTAGCTTGGCCCATAAACCCATATCAACTTCAAAACAGAAATAACTTCTCCAAGCACTGCATAGATGCGCTCATATCGAACGTTCATATTATGTCCTTATCTAGTAAAAAAAATTATTATGTCCTTATATTTGGACGTTGTACGTGCCATGAGATGATAAGTGAGAGCGCAATTTCGCGCTAGGTCCTGGCAAAGCAGAATCCTAGATTATTCACGATTCAAATTGATGTGAGAAATCTACCAAGCACGTTCAATTTCGACTATCAGACGAACTGATCAAGGTACTGATCCACGGTCGTGTATTTGACGTCGGGGTAGAGCTCCGATGCTTCCACTCCGAACGATGGCTCAATCTCGAAGTTGGTGTGATCTCCTTTCACGAAAACAGAATGTGATATGGACAATATCACATTTAGTGGAACCGTCGCCTCTACAATATGACCGGACAAGTAGACCAATCGAAGCTTTAAATCTCAGAAAAAATAGAGACGATTTCGGGTGCTTAAATCTAATAGAAATGCATTCCTAACCTTGAATGTTCTTCAGAACCTGCTCCTCTGGAACATACCCCCTCTCCAGGGTCTTGCCGATCTTTCTCTCCCACAAAGACACGAGCTCATTAAAAGAGTAGGTGTTGGCAGGAGGTCTGACGTACAGAATTTTGTTCAAGGTCCTTTGATCATCCACAGCTTTGATGGTATAGGTGCCGATGTCATCCTCCTTGTTGAACACCGCTGTGTATTGACAGGGAGAGCATTAGAATTTGGCTAACAAGTAAATCACGGAGCCATTGATCTTCCTAGAGTTACTTTCGATCGCCTCACATTGAAGAAGAAGCCTCTCGTAAACAGATTCATCAGACAACTGGCAGACAAATGCATCCACATGTTCTTTTCTCAACCAAATACATAAAGATAACCTTCGTGATCTGCCAACTAGGTGGTATTGTGCCAAGTTAAACCACATCACATTCATATCATCAATTAGTCTCTGAAAGTGAAAGACTAATGGATGTAAAAGGCCCAACATCTCCGAACAGGGAAGTTGCCTGGAATTCTCAACCTTCAAGAACTGCCCCTCACTCTAATCACTACCGTAATTAAGTTGTGACAAATGTACAAAAAAATCTTAACGAATCAAAATGCGTGTTTCAAGAAATTGCTCCTTACCTTTTGCATTTCCATCCCCTAAGATAACAACTTTATCTCTAGGGGGAGCTGTAGCCCCGGGCTGTGACAACGTCGGAAGGAAGTAACCTGCAAAAAAGTTAGAAGACACATAGGTATAAGGGATCCCCTCGGCCTCAACAAGGCGGCGGATCTTGGCCTTGATAGCAAATGCAGTTTTTGCTGGCTCCACAGCATGGACACGATCCACATCATTTCCAAACTCTGAAGGAAAGAATCTCTGAGAAGAAAATTAATTGAATCAGAAGAAACATCTTTAATAGAAAGCAACAAAAAACTAGAGTATATTTCCCTTATCCAACAAACTTACATGAGTTCTGGCAAATTAACAAAACAAACTTATATGAGACTGAACTTCACGTTTTTTTTTTTCAATATGTCACTATAACAGAGTAAAAATGATTATAAGTGAATCAATACAAGCAATGAAGCAAATTCGACCCCAAGTGCTATTAGAAAAATAGAAGAATAGAAAAGTGAAGATTTAATTGTTAAAGCAAATAGCCAGATAACTCTGTCAAGTATATAATATGCAAACATGCTGCTTGCTTGGTTACTTTCGCAAGTAATAAAATATCAGCTAAGTCCAATGCCTTTTGTCAGCATGCTGAGCTCCACCCATTGTGGACCGTCAACGCCCCCCAAAGCAACAACAATAAACTATCCACTGACTGGGTTTTAATAACTTAATTGCAACAATAATAATGCCACCAAAAAAAGACCATTTGAAGGATTAAGCAGTTCGTGTTTTGCATCCATGATCAAAGAGCTGGGTAGATGACCATAATCCATATTGAGTGCTAGAAACTTTTATTTTTTTGCTCACCTAGAAGAAACCCGACACAGGTTCTGAACAAAGAAAGCGCCCCTGAAGTATGTCGGAAGCCCAATATCCATACAAGGATCGAGACTGAGGACAGCACGAGTTTGGGATCAAAACGCTTTTTTGTTTGTGTAAAGATGTAGATCACTGAGTAAATACAAACGAAGATGTATGGATTCATGTAGATGGTACACCATGCATCCATGATGACAGAATTTCCTACCCAATTGAATACGTCAAAAAGCAATAGTGTGGATTTAGAGTAGTCCACTTAGAAGCCCACACTGTCCTATACTTAGATTTGAAATAGTTATCCTCGAATTTCACTGATGACGTCTACATAGTCATGACCATGTCTACAAATAAAAAAAGTCAATCCATCCCGTTTCATCAAAGCCAAGCTCACAAGGAGAAGGCGATGCACCTATACCAGAAGAACAGAACTAAGCTAACACCAACCTATATGATCAGTCAAATGCCAAACGAACAATAGTAACTTGGACGAAATTATCATAAACAGCACGACCTTGATATTCCCGGCTGCTTTGATGGCAGCAACAATCTTGTCTTGGTCCACTAGTTGTGCATGCCCCACGGCAGAGATTACCACATCAACCTGCTTAATCGCATTCAACAGACTCTCTCGGTCGTATATGTCTCCCTGAGAATCAAATAATCAGGAGCATGGACAAACAATCAATAAAGTCAGTCCGCAATCATCAAAAAAAAAAAAAATCCTATTTTGAACAGTTGGAAGACTAAGAAAAGGAGAAATACATAATCCGATGCAGATATAACATCAATACCTTCGTCAGATGAGAGAAAGTATTATGAACAAGGTATCTTACCCTGACATCAGAATGACAGGTCAGCCAAATTTAAATCTATACAAAAATTCATCGTCTACACAGTACGTAAGATATGGAGGTTTTCGTAAGATTTGTCTAAAAATGTGCTCGTTCGCATCAGCATGCGAAGCTGAGATAATCCGTCTGTCGGTGTGAAAAATGGGAGGGAGATTGTTTCCAATTTCAGCAATAACACAAGGACAAAGATCGAGATAGAAGTCAACTCCGATTCCACCGCTAGGGACATTTCTCGGAATGACGAGCAAGATCAACGGCAGGCGACGCTTCGATTCCTCGAAGCAGCAACAAATGTGGGGAAACGAACACCATTGCACGGGAATAGCTACTCACATGAACAAAATTGACGGCTAAGCTCTTGAAACCTTCGACGATTTTGGCCTTGGCGGGGTTGGAGAGAGTGGATTCCCTCACGAGAGCGAAGGTAGGGTGACCGGACTTAGCACTCGTTTCCACGATGAACTTTCCGATGTATCCAGTGCCTCCGATCACCAGGACTTTGTTCTTCTCGGCCATGTCGGAGGGTTTTCACGGCGGAGGCGCGGTTTTCCCCGGCGAACTCGATCGGTTTCCAAAGCAACTCTGCCGTAACTGCAGAGAGAGCGCTAGAAAAAGATGGATTCTCATCCTCACGGTAGAGCATCGAATTTATTTGGAATTTGTGCACTAGAAGTTTCTTATCACCAAAGTCCACTATCCGCCAATGGTCCGGCTTAGAGGTAGGAATTTGGTTCGAGAAATTGTCCATGTTCATCGTGTATCTGCCTTCTCTTCTTCTTGTTGGCTCCACGCCTATAAAAGTCCAATATTCGGAGGTATTCATGAACCGCTTAAAATTTCTCTGATCAAGTGGTTCTATTCACACAAAATGCCTAATCGATCTCCTGGGCACCAAATTCGGCCGAGTCCAACTTATGGGGGTGTCAACAACGAACGGTATACCCGAACCGGAACACGAAAATGTTTCGGGTATTTTCGGGCCAAATCTACTTTATGTTCAGGTATTAACTAAGCAAACGGGTATCACAATGGTTACTGTTCGGTTCGTGTTTATGAACACATACCAAACTAAAACACATAAATTGTTATTTTCATTTTTAGTTTTAGAACCGAAACCCAAAGTTAAAATCATTTCTTCTCAATGGTTTATATTAGTCATAACTTTTCAAAATAATCTCTCTTTGTCTTAATTGACTCAATTATAAATTCCAGCCATGTTCCAACAACGTGGAAAAAATAGCGGATTGGAGCACAAACTACTCCAATATTAACAACAATCTCATGCAGTGAATCTCGACCAAATAAGCTTCTTCTGCTAAGAAGGTTTTAAGCAAGCAATTATCCTATCTGTATGCTTAATTGGATGCAATATACATCCTGTTAACGACATAAACATTCTCCATAGTACATGCGATGATGAATGTACATCCAATATGTGTGCTACATATTCATAAATTGTGATAATAGCAAATTTGCGCAATCATCAGTCGTCAAAATATCTGAACTAATTTTCTTATATACTAATCCCCTTGAATGTGAAAATTCAAGCTTGGACGGCATCTTCAACATTTTTAAACCACCAGAGATCTTTTTGAGACAAATAAAGTGATGCAGTCAAAATGTAGAATCTACAGCTATAGCACATTGACCTAGAAAGTCTGATTGCAACACCAAACCTTCCATATGGAACACGTATAGAAATCCAACCCGTTGACACCATATCTATAAGGCTGCGTTTGATCGTCCGGATTTCTAAATAAGATTAATACTGAATAGGATAGGATACGATATCTTGGGATTTCTTCATATCCTGTCCACTATTTGATGGACTATGAATTTAAAGTCGGATAGGATAATTTTTATTTTTTATTTTTTGCTATTCATAGGTGGAGTCAGTGAAGGAAAAAAAAGCCAAGAAATTTTTTTGGTGAAAGCACACAAGATGTGGGGATGAAGATGCCGATAAGTGGAGTGTAGGGTTTCTGGAAAAATAGGCATTAGAAATCCTATCCGAGTCTATCCCTCCTCTCCCCTTGGATTTTTTTATCCGGTCTATATCCAACCTCATCCTATCATGGACCACCACCAAACACATGATAGGATAAAACATATCCTATCCTGGCTTTTATCCGATCAACCAAATGCAGCCTAATTGTATTCTTCTCCGTTGGAGGCTGTTAAAGTATAGATCTTTTTTGTTAGACACATCAAGGCGGCAACTTTAGTAATTGCTTATATTTAGGATTCTTTTATAGTCTTTAGAGAAAAATGGAAATCCTTCGAGTCCATTGTAACATCGTCAATTATTGGCTTGAACCCCCAAAGAAAAAAAACACAAGCACACACAAAATCCTGAAAACCCAACCCGGGCCGACTCAACCCATTGACAGCCCTACCAACCAACATGTATGTCAAATGATGCCAGAATGTGACGTGGATCATATTGCCTATGTGAAAACCCACGGTGGTAGCCGAAATTTTTTTCCAGAGCTTCGTCCTCCATAAATTTTATAATCAAGTAATTTTTTTGTTATGTCTATAATGGGTGTCTATATAGCCAATATTTGATCAATGTCACAATTCAGCGTCCTTCAAGGATCACATTGATCAGATTTGATGTCGGAGAAACTTGATTAGATGTTTTATATAAATAAAAGGACTTTAGAATAATTTAAAGTGTGAGGACTTTATTGGAAAAGTAGTGATGTACATAAAGGAAAAGTATGAACCTTTCATAAAAATATGAAAATATAGCATGGTTAGTATTGAACAGGCAGCTTGTGCAATTTCGATTGTACTTTTTCCACTTATCATTTATGTAACGACAACCATATAAATTGGCTTTTTAAATTGGTTTTCGACCAAAAAAAAAAGCGACATTTGATATAATAAGAAAAAAGGCAAAATTTATATAAAAAAAATTACATATTATGTCCACTCCGACACATTAAAAAGCCCTAAATTTGTACATATATGACACATTTACCTTCTTTTGTTAAGATTCCATTAGATAATCTTTTAGCCAAAACAAGATCGCTTTTCATTTTACCTAAGCCACACGAGCGCCGTGCCGACACTATTTGTTTCTTAAACGTGTCATGCGGGTACAAGTTTTGAATTTTTATATCACGGAAAAAGGTTTAGGGGTAAATGTGTCACGGTAATCGTAACGTGGGTTTTTGGTGACTTTAGCTAAAAAGATTCTTCAAATTGCTGGGCTAATTAGAGATAGCAAGGAATCTAGTCTATGAAACTGTCTAGGTTCATGTTCGAAAGGTGTAGGTAGTCGTGTTTGCCTTGTCCCCTTGTTCCGTCTAGGGAAGTCTCCGAAGCATCAATGGAGTGGGAACCTTTTTCATGCTATATTTGATAGTCAGGATAAAATTTAAGATTGGATAAAATTTATCCTATCTAGTGATTGGTACCTATTCAAGATAGAATACAATCGGATATAAGAGGGATATAGCAATGATAAAATTATCCCGTGGGGAAGGTGGGATAAAGGTAGATAGGATTTTTAATATCCATTATATAAGAAGTATTTTGTTCGAATAACAAACTTGTTAAATTAATAAAATTAAAATAATATTTGAATTCTAATATTAAAAAATTGAAAATAACAACAATTTTATTTTTATTTATTCCTTTTTTATTTATATATTCATTTTTTTTCTATTTATGATATATATTCCATATATATTTATTCTTTATATTTATTACATATTTTAGGTATATTGATATAGTTTACTATTTAACAAAATTTTATTAGAGAATGATGGAAGAGGAAAAAGGAAATAAAAAATAAAAATATTAAAAAAGGGAAAAAAAAAGCAAATAAAAATGAAGTAAGCAAGAGTGTCATGAGAGATTTTTACCATTTCCATTTATACAATTTTTATATTCATTTACACTTATATATCGTTCATAACAAACAACAGACATGACAAGACGTAAAAATATCCGGTTTTATTATTATGATTCACTAAACAGTAAATATGGTATAGCAAATCCCATAGGCTTCATATTAAGGTATTGGAAGAAGGGCACATGGCTAGTGGGAAAATAAACAGAAGAAAATCAAATATGTGTAAAAATTAGCCAAAATAAGAAAATATAAATTCGAGTTTGGATGGTGCTAGAGATTTAAATAATCAAATAATTTCGAAGTGCGAGAGACTCGAATTAGCTTCATATTATGATTTTATTTCTCGATTGCACCGATTTTTCATGTGACTGATAAGGAAAAAGTTAAGACCGCTTTTTAAGTTTACCTTATCGTATTGAAAAGAACCTGTGAAAATGGTACGGAAGGACAACGAGCGCATGCATGCGTAGATCACGAGACTCCTGTTTTTCCATGTTTGGCCTACATAAACTTTACTATATATTCAGTTCACAGCTTCTCGAAAAAAGAAGAAGAAAGGGGAGCAACCTTGTTAGATTCGTTCGGGTGTTGAAGAGCGAGCACGACGTAAGCAAATTAGGCACGCGACGCGATAATCTCTTTATCATTAAACGTGAAGGATTTTAAGTCTGGACGGTTCACTTGAATTGCAAATTGCATTTTTACTTAGCTTATAAAGTTAGCGAGGTATTTCGCAGTACCGTCGTCGAGAAAAAGGACCCAAGAATCCGCGACCGGCGGTCGGCAAGAGAGTGCGTGAAACACTTGATTTGTTCGGCCCTCACTGTCCACAAATGGTCGGGCTTAGAGATAGGAATTTGGTTCGAGAAATTGTCCAGGTTCATCTATCGTGCATCTGCCTTCTCTTCATTTTGTTGGCTCCACGCCTATAATTAAGAGCCCTTGAAACATTAACAAGTTTCAATTATGAGGCGATTTTCGAGGACCCATTAAGTACTCCAACTTAAATTCATCCATGTACCTTCGCTACCTTTTTTTAATCGAGTCTTTATAATTTTGATTTTTCCGATCGAGTGGTTCCATTCGGACAACGTGCCTGATCGGATCTCTCCGGCACCAAATCCGGCCAAGTCCACCTAGCATGGCTATCGAATGATGCCGAAATGCGATGTGGATCATATTGCCGTGTGAAAACCCACGGTAGTTGAGTTTTCCCAAGCTTCGTTCTCCATAATATTTCTAATCGAGTATTTTTTTTCATTATATACATAGTGGGTGTTCGTGTAGGCAATATTCCATCCACGGCACATTGTGGCAGTCCTTCGCCGGTCGCGTTGATGCTTCTATCTCATCCGAAGTAGTGAACAGGCAACTTGTGTAATTTCAATTGAACTTTTCCACTGTTCACATATGTAACGACGACCATGCAAATTGGCTTTTTGCAGAGGTATCTGATTTAATAAAAAGGAATCATTAAATTGTTGAACTTATTAAAAGTAACAATGAATATGGTTCGTCAAAAATTATCCAGGTTCAATGTGCTCCACATGGGTAGGTAGTCATGTTTGCCTTGCTCTTATTTTCCATCTACCTGAAGTCTTTGGAGCATTGATGATGTTGGGACTTCCTAAGGTATTGAACAACCGGTGTAAAAACTGTTAATTTTTATACAAAAAGAATATTGGTAAAAGTCGAAATAACACTTGGAAAAAAAATTACACATTTTAATAAAATGATTAATATCACGGAAAACCCAAAGTTGGTACACTCTTAACAAATTTATCAAAAACTATTTTTTTACTATAAAAAATCCAAAACCGGTACATTCATGATAAATATACCATCCATTAACAGATTTTCATATAGTTCATGGATCAAACTGAATATGTACCAAAAGTTTACGGATCACATTGAATAAATTATAAGTTCAAGAAACACATTACATGTTAAGTTAAAATTCATGAACCACACTAAATAAATCAAAGATTTATAAATCACATTAAATGTTAAGTCAAAGTTCACGGATTATTTATGTTATCTTTTCTTTTAAAAAGAAGCGGAAGAGCACGCGGGGGACTAGGAGACAACTGCGGGCATGCATTGCCCGAGGCCCACCAAACGAAAGCGAACAATTCGACGGGGTTAGGTGGATGATGCTCGTCGGACATGCGATGATGAATTTCATGACAACGTTGGCACGAGATGAGTCCGCGGAAATTACTCTTCACTCCCTAGCTAAGTCCCTTTTGTCGACCGGGCTTGATGTTAGAGATGGGCCGAAAGAGATGCCCGAATTGGAGCCCATATCATAATCTGTAAAAATGGCCTATGAAGGGGTTCGCTCACGTATGTGGCGAAACCTGAGTCTAAGTTACTCGGGAACAGCTCGAGCTCGGCTCGCTTAATTCCGAGTCGAGCCCGAGTTCGAATTCCTCGAGTATCTTATCAAGTCGAGGTTGAGCTTTTCGATATATGAAGATATAATATTCGAGCTTGCAATACTCGAGATCGAGTTTTGTTTGTGAGTTTGATCATAATCAAGAGTTTTTGTTCGTAAGTTCGATCGCGATCAAATTGCGCTCGAGTATTTTGATACCCTAACCGAGTAAAAAATTTGAGCAGAAAAATTAATGCTTGGAAGAGCTCAAGCACTGAGAATGCTAGTAGAGCTCGAATTTGGCAGTGGATTGACTCGGCTCGGCTCGATTACACTCCTATCCAAACGCTCATCGCCATGGAAAAATGTTTAAAATTTTACTTTTGTACGCAATCTTCCTACTAGTTAAAAAGAAATTATTCAAACTGGCTCTCGTTAGCAAATTTCTCCACCAAACTGTTGCAGATTTTCTCTAAATCGATTCGATAATTTTAAAAGATTTTCCCTGGCAGTCACGTATTTGTTCCAAACAAATTCTTTGCCTCTTTTACACATTCGTGTCTCTAAATATGGATACAAATAAAATATGTCATTTTACCTTAAGAAGCACAACGTGTTAGGTTTATCTTTTAGAATTATAAGCACAAACCGATTATTGAATATGGTACGAGTGGACACATGCAAATTGAGCATAAACAGAGCTATCGAGTGAAGAGCAATCCCTTTGGAAAAAAAAGGGATTTAAGTAACTTCCATATTGAGTTTGGGGTGTTGATGCTTCTTCAAGCCATTGGAGCCAGTGAAGGCCATGAAGGGGAAAATGTAGATACACAAGGAACATATTGCGGACACTTTTATGTGGGGCACTTCGTAAATGAAATGGAGTCCGACAGATATCGCCCTCAACACATGGCACCACCGAAGCTTGAGGAAGTATTTGCAGCTCACTTCGCGCTCTTGTCGTGTGGACATGAAATATGCAAAGAAGACCTCGTAAAGATTTGAAAGTTGTAAGCATGCTTCGCCACGATGCTCTTGGCAAGCTTTGCTTCTCCTTCTTTAGAAAGTCATCCCCCGGAACATTGAGCTCTTCGACCAACTCATTGTATGAGATCTCTGGAAAGTCGGTATTCTACCGTAAGAGCATGGATTCCCCCGAGCTTCGAGAGATGAAGTGTCAATTGTTCTCTCCGCATTTTTATGGCCATCGCAAGAAACGCTAGCGTTGCTGGGATCATTAGCAAATTGTGGTTGAAAATATTTGCACAAAGACATAGATTGTGGTGCCGACTTAGAAGATGAGACCGAGTCCGTGCCGTCGCCAAAGCGAATTGTCTTCTGGAGAGAAGGCAACGATGGAAGTCCAAATCGCTATGATATAACAAGAAATTGGAAGCCCAAAATGGCCAAAGTGTTCCGTCTGCTTAAGATGCGTGCGTGGACAAATTGCCTTGGTTGTGAAAGACGAGCCCAATCGCAAATCAACCACCCTGTCGGCCATTTAATAGGGGCAACCAAAAGAGGAAAATGATGCGGTTCGCTGTTTTCTTTTGAAGGGTTGCAAATAGAATGTGAAATACCAAACGCAAAAGGCTCAATACGAAGAAGCTTCAAATGTCTGAATTGTTCCACATATCTCAAATTAAGCTAAATGCCACGTCTTTGCTGGATTTGAATTTTATCACTCCACTCCAGTATAATTTTGGGTACATTTAGAGGAATAGCGGGAAACGTGTATATAATATATGTATGTGTGTTGAGATGGTTCCTTGCTTGTTTGTCAGAAAAGTGAAGGAAGTAAAAGAATCGTGAACCAATCATTCCACGAATAAACATAATGAATGTATCTCATGCATTAAACGACAGAAGAAAAGTATCCCATCATAGATGAAACCGATTGGTTTGTGTCCGGTTAATGTTTCATCGTCGAATCGGATTCGTCTCAATTCTTCTTGCGCGTCCATCGTTAACCGCCCGATTTTCAAACTATTAAATTTCAGTATACTCGACCTAGTTTAGCAAAATGTTTGGAGATACCACGTCATCTACATCTAACGGGACGCTTAGAAGATACCATCTAACCACTCATATTGAGCATGCTTGTACAAGATAAGCAGGCTTATCCTCCCGTGTCGGGGAAAATAAAATCCTCTCAAACCAACTTAGGATCATCATAGCCTGTCAAGTCTTCTCTCGCTTCTGTCGGAACCTCGTGACTTGCACAATGTTTGTTGTTAGAATCCGACAATCATGATCGCGTCGCCGACTATGGAAAAACAAGTGGACCACAGAGAATTCGAGCATGAAACTCCATGCTGCTTCCCTTCCTTTTCTTCTTCTTCAAAAAACGCAGAATGAACAGCGCCCCACCAGGGGAATATGCTGCAGGATCAGAACTATTGTTTACGTAGCAGCCGCGGGACAACTTGCTTGCCTAACTTCCCAACTCGTCGGATCTTTGCGCAGTCCGCAGGTCAGAGGCTAACGCGCGACCGTTAGATAAGAAGATGACCAGAAGAATCCGTTGAATCGGGCACTGTACGCGAAATTTTCAGACGGGATCCGCCGGTTCTCCGATCAAATCCAAGTGCAGGCGGGGCGTTCACCGGGAACGGGAGCCTCCGTTCCGTGGGAAAATTGTCAAAAGAGTTCTAAACTTATTGCATTTTTGTCGATTCAATTCCAAACCGTTTGATTATGCCAATTGAATCCTAAACATTTTTACGTCTTGTCAATTGAGTCTATCCGGTTAATTTTAACTTGAAATCGCTGATGTGTACATCGTTAGTGCCATGGAGGACGGTTGACGCTGATGATAATGATTTTTCTTAAAAGATAAATTTTTGAATTTTTTTTTCTTTATTTCTATCAAGTCTGACAAGGGCCGCTCGGCGACCCTCGCCGTTCATTGGACGAGGGGCTGGCAAGCGGCCCTCGCCGGGCTTGGAAGAAGAGAAAGAAAAAGAAAATGAAAAAATAATGGAAGTGAATTCATAAAAGTGTTTTTTATGAAAGTCCGTACTGTCACTTCAATTTGGGTATGAATTTTTATAGATCCGTTTAATTATAAAAGTGTTTTAGCAATATTGATCGGGTCGAGCTCATATCGCTAAATGTGTATCGCATGAAAATGAATTCATTCGGGCGGACCATGTTCAACCCTCCCTGAATGCGATATAATCCACCCATTTGACGGACCCGCCCGTGCCCACCCTCTAGCTCTTCCCGCAATTATTTCTTCTTAAGAACAAATATCGCGGTGGGCTCCGCCGGTCCTTCCGGGAGCTGAAAACCGAGATTAAGATACGATTGTTGCCGCTATTTTGCGTGAATTATTGTTGAGAGCGAACCCCCGATCGACGGGGATCGACCCGATGGCGACGCCGCCCAATCTGGTCTCGGGTCTTAAAGCTCCGATGCGGCATTGTTCGTTGCCCGCCACGTAAGATGGTCGTTTTAGATAAATCCAACACCGAAAGAAGGTAGGATGGCGCTAAGCGGCGAATGAGAATAGGGCCAAAGCCAACGTCCCCATTGAAAAAAGGTGATTCCATCCGTAATAATTTTCTTAAACCCGACGGCAGCTAAGGTCAAGAAAAGAAAAATTAAAAATAAATTAATATCCTCCTAACTTTGAATCGATTTGGAATTCATGTGCGTTCGTTTGGCAAATTTGGGAGACAAAACGGGTCGGTCGGCAAAATTCGCAAGAAGATTGCTTGTCGTCGTTGTCATTTGCTCGCGCGTTTTCGAGGAAAGTGTCCGATGCATTCGCATGCTTAACATCTAATCGTTTTGCGTGTGGGATTTGTAATTTTAGACTAGATTAAATACACGGTCATTTAAAAAAAGTAACGGTTTAACGCTCGGATTTTTGCCCCCTTTTGTTAATCAAATATATATTTATATCTGATTCTGAAGTTTTGGTATGATATTGGAGGATTTCTTCTTTTTTTTTTCTTTTTTTTTGAGATTTGAAGCAACTAATGGAAAATTTGGGAGCATTTTAGGGAACAAACTAGACTACCTGAACTCAAATAATTATCCTTTTTCGACCAAAAAAAAAAAACTTAAATTATCCTTTATAAAAGTATGGGAAGTGTTCTTACCAAAGCAAATTCGAAACTGTCAGTAAACTACCATTCTTCTAGAAAAGAAAAACGAACCGTTATCTTAATTATGTCATTTCATTCTCATACAATAGAAATAACAGGCGATGCTTACCTAATTAAGGTCTAATGTTATTTTTTGGAATAAATGCATTAAAAATTCCAAAATATATTATGAAAGTGTAATTGAGTACTAAAACTTTCAAAAAATTCAATGAAATCATAAAACTTGTTACGAAAGTGTAATTGAGTCTGAAAATTTTTGAAAGGTGTGATCAAGTTTTGAAATTTTCGAAAAGTGCAATCAAGTTTTAAAATTTATTAAATTGATCAAATCAAATTCTAAAACTTGTGACTTTAGTGTAAAGGTTTCGTGATAATTCTAAATCGGCACAAAAGTAAATTCAATTTTGCCGTCCCAAAAGTTGCGGGTCATCCATAGACGAGAACAGGACTCTTAAGCCCAAATTGTTCGACATCTCTCGTCTCTTTTCTAGTTGCTTCGTCCATCCTCCTCCCGACATTTTCTTCCCACTTCCCCGTTCACGAAAAACAGATTCAAATTGATTTTCCACGTGGTCAAAGTTCCTCGCACGGGTTCCCGTCCGTCCGATCGAAACATCCTCAGCCCTCCGATTCCGCCCCCCAACCCCTCTCTCTCTCTCTCTCTCTCACCTCACCGGTAGAATACGCGCTTCTGGTTTGCTTTTCCCCTGCTCCTTCAAAAAGGAAAATTTTGCCACCATTAACACAACAAAGCAGCTTATCGTAGATAGATATCTCTCTCACTCAAGACACTCTCTCTTTCTTGTTCCGAGGAAAAGGGCACTGTCCGAACAAAGGGTTTGATTTGGCGAGCAGGGTAAGTAATCTTGGGTCTGTCTTTGTTTGATTCTTGCTCTTTCCATCGATTGTTCTTGGGATATTACTCTTGTGGGTTGATTAGTGGGATCTGCTTGTCTCGAATGTGTTTGGCCCTTGATGTCATGTGCTTTAGTTTATGGCTTAAGTGGGGTTGTTCTCGATGTCTTTGGAGTGTTTGGTGTGCCGGTTCTAGCTGTATGTCTGGCTGATAAGAGATTGGACTCTTCTTGATTGTTGGTGGATTTCTTTTCTTGGTTTTATCATCTCGTTCCAGATGAAGAGTGTTAAAGTTAACTGGATACATAGAATGGTGTTGGTTTTGTGATTAGCTGTATTTGTCAAGTAGCTTAATTGAGTGGCGGAACAATCAAGGCTTTGGCTTTGTTTGGTCAGCGTTTTTTGCTTGTCCCACTTGTTGTGTGCCTGCTAATCTTACGGTTTGCGTTGGGAGGCCAGAAGAGAATGCCTTGGTGGTTTTAGATCACACTAAGAATTTATCTTCTTGTTTGGTTTGGTTTGGTTATTGCGTTTTCTTTTTCTTGTGTGGTTGCAAATCAGGTGGCATCGATTTAGTCTCTAACTGATTCACATGTTTGGTTTTGAATTTGATTTGTGATTTTCCAGTTTAAAGTAAGATGGTTTCGGCGATAATTTGTGTTGAGGCCTAGGCGCCCAGTCCAGTTGCGGCTGTTTCTCTGCTACTTTTTCAGTAAATGGGCTGCTTCCATTCTACACAAAGAAGACAATTTCCTGGTTACGAGGACCCTGTGACTCTTGCCTCGCAGACTGCTTGTGAGTATCTCTCAGAATTCACCAGTGCCAAACAATTTCTGTCACATTCTGGTGCTTTCTTAGTTCTGCTTTAGTTGCACAATAGTTAGAATTCAGATTGAATGGGTAAATTTAACTCTTGGAACCAACCTCTATTCCAAAGCAATCAGCTTTTCTCTTGCACTAAGTTGAGGAAGTTCACTGGTGTGCCTGCATTTGACTGAAGGAGGGAATGTAACTTTCTGCTTAGGTTGAGATACAATAGGAATATTGTGGCTGTGATCTGTTCACAAATTTCTTGGTGAGAAATCTGAACACGTGCTTCATCATCCTTAAATGATCACAAAGGCTATGGGTGGGATTCATGCTTGTCTGCTCACTGGTTTTTTCCTTTAAACACACTGACTCCTATCAATTTGTGTTTCTCAGTCAGTGTCAGTGAAGTTGAAGCACTATTTGAGCTATACAAGAGCATCAGCGGCTCTCTAGTTGATGATGGGTTGATAAATAAGGTAAGACACACCTCTGATTTGGAAGCAACGCTTGATTTTCTTTTTGTGTCATTGCACTGCACGCTTTCATTTCGTTTTCTCACCTTAGATGTCTTCTTCCTAAAAACATCTAGAATATATAGAAGAAGGTTTTACCAAGGGTAAGGAAATGTGCACTCTTCAGCCAGACCCAGCAAATTTTTCTTGCTTTGTTGATCCAGTGGGCCTTTCTTGGAATGCCATTTTACCTACTTTTAGAGTCCCTTCTTTGAGTAGAAGACTCAGTAATGTGTAAACTATGCACTTTTGGTATCATGTCTCAGGGTCTTGTAACCAATAAGTCTGTAAGCTAAAAGCGCTTTGCCGCTTTCCCCCTTTCCCTTTCCATTGGCCAATTTTGTGGAAAGTTAGATGACACTCATTTCTATATCAGTTAATAATTGCATGGTCATTACCAGTGAATAGCTAATCTCAGAAATTCATAGTAATCTGTAAGCAGACTGGTAAGTTCATGATTAGTTCGGTAGCATAGATTTGGTTTTTCTGCATGTTCTACTAAAATTTTCAGTTAGAGTAAAACGGAGATACAATGGTAGGGAGGACGTAATACCCTCTACCCTCATGCATGTCCCCTTCTCTTTGTTCTTTTTATCCAATGACACGTGGATCCAAAGCATTGTTGGAAGCAACTGATATTGTACTGTTGACTGGGGGTGAGGGAGGGGGTGGGGGATGATGATTGGAAAAGTCTCCATTTTGAGATATTATGTTTAATATATTCATTTTTCCGTTGTTTCTACTGTGCATTTGATTTATTCTTGTTTGCAAATTCTGGCTCATCTGTGAAAATGAATTTGCTCACTGTGTTTTCCAGGAAGAGTTTCAGTTGGCTTTATTCAAGAACAGGAAGAAAGAGAATCTCTTTGCCAATCGGGTAATTGACTTGTTTTGCTTGTTTCTACTCTTATGATGGCCATCCATTTACATGCCATGTCTGTTCATGAGTTATCCGTGCGTTTCCACTTTGCTGTTATAAAATCCTCCACCTATTATTGTTGATTTGGATAAATTTCAAAATCCTGGTTATAAAATTTTCAACTTTACAAGAAAATATTAATCTACCTCTAAATTGGATTTACCATTAAGTAACTCAATTCTCCAATTCAGTTACTCCGTGCCCATTAAGCATAATACCTTTTGTTGAGTAATTAGCGATTTGGACTCCTAATTTTTGTTCCCTTGTGTGCAGATCTTTGATCTTTTTGATGTTAAGCACAAGGGATCCATTGACTTTGGTGACTTTGTTAGATCTCTTAATGTCTTCCATCCTAATGCTCCTCAAGAAGATAAGATTGATTGTAAGTTCAAAAAGTGCAGATTTTGTGCTGGCTGCCATAGAATTCGGTTTCAAGTGCCACCCTTCGCCTGTTCCTCACTTTTTTTCTATGCACATTATCCTTCAATTTTGACACGTTTATTGCTCAATTGCAGTCTGCTTCAAGCTATATGATTTGCATGGTACTGGATTTATCGAACGTCAAGAGGTAAATGAGATGCAAAATTCATCAAACGATAGTTACGGTTGCTATATGTTGGCAATACCCCAACTGCTTTCTCTCCAACAAATACCTATGTCAGAGTACAGAATCGAAAAATGAAAATTACACTTGAATCATCTCAATTCAATGGGAACCATCCTAATTAACTGTACTTGGTGTTTACATTCTCTGTGTCAATTATACGTAAGGTCATAATACCCTATTCAGGCTGCGTTCGGGAACACTTTGGGGGAAAAGTTTTTGGCAAAATGCAAAGGACTTTAAGTTGAAGGAGTTTTTCAAAATGCAAATTGTCTTTGGTAAGTTGTAACTTAAAAGTCTATTGCAAAGTAACTTTGGGTAAAATAGCGTTTGGAAAAATTATACTTGCAAGGCACTTTTTTTTATTTTTTATTAAAGAAAAGTTGAAACCCTTCGCCGGAGCCGGCGAAGGGCCGGCGGCCCTCGAGGTCGTCTGGGTAGCACGACCTTAGCTGGAATCACGCGTTGCCTCTCCGAGGTTGTGCGAGATCCCAGCGAGGGCCGTCTAGGTCGCGCAACCTCAGGCGGCCCTTGCTTGGGTCGTGTGGCCTGTAGCGGCGGTTGTGCGACTCCAGGCGACGGTTGCTGGGTTGCGCGACCATGCTGGTCCCTCTCTGGCCCGTCGCCGTCCACTCACAGCCATGCCGGCCGAGGTAAGCAAAAAAGACGATGAACAGTCAAAGACAATGGAAAAACTGGAAAATCAAAAAGTAGATGAGGGTAGTTTTGGAAGAAATGTTTATTACTTAATCGGTACTGTTGCTTACCGATAAAAGCCAAAAAGCCAAAGCAGGTGTCCAGGAGCCTTGAGCTTAAGGCCTTTAAAAGGCCTTGGAAATGCTAGCATTTGGGAAATGGGTTCCCAAAAATGAATACCAAACACACTAGCATTTGCCTAAGGGCCTATAGAGGTCCAAAGGGCTTTGCAAAGCTGTTCCCAAACGGAGCATTAGTTGACTTTGTGCCTCCAATTTATAGGGTTTTGTAAACCAAGTGATTCAATTTTGAATTTAAATGCTTTACTCAAGGTGCAAGGATTGGTAATTTGTACAAAAGAATGTCTCGTTGATTGATATATGGATTGCCAATTTTAATACAGGATTCTCATTTGGTGCTTGATTTGGCAGGTCAAGCAAATGTTGATTGCTCTTCTATGTGAATCAGACATGAAATTGGCTGATGACACGATTGAGATAATACTCGATAAGGTAAGTCGCCTTTACTTGGATAGGAGTAGCATCGGATAGGAGGAGATCTTACTATGTTGGAAGGATTGAAAAGAACCAATTATATCCCTGAATTTGATGCTTTTGTAGTTTATGGCCACTTATTAGGTTGTGACATTAAGTTTGTCCTTGTACTACTGAAGTAATCTTATTTGAGTAGTTATACGTCTTGGAGTAATAAATGATGAAGTTTAGTGATGGGCAACTGTGTTGCCTATTTAAGTGGGGCATCGGACATCCTTCCAGGAAGGCATGCATGTCCTTCCTGTTGTGCGGGAACTCTACGTGTCCCAATCCGCGTCTTTGTGGAGATCTGATTCTTTTAATGTTTGCAGACTTTCTTGGAAGCTGATGTGAACGAGGATGGGAAAATCGACAAGTCGGAATGGCAGAACTTTGTTTCCAAGAACCCATCGTTGTTAAAAATCATGACCCTCCCTTATTTGCGGTGATTCCCTTTTCCCATACTCTCGTCCATTCATACGTGGTCATCTTTGATATATTTATCATGTTCTCCTCTTGAACTTCAGGGACATAACAACTACTTTTCCTAGTTTCGTGTTCAACTCTGAAGTCGACGAGATTGCGACATAGATTTAGTACTAGAGATGCCTTCATTTATGAAATATGGAGATAAACAGTGTTTCGGGGTCAACACCACTCTTTTTCCTTTTCCCTGTATCGATTTGCTGATGGCGAGAGGGTTATATCTCGGAGTTGTTCAGCAATTGTAAAGCATCATTGATCGGTTTGGCAATTTGTAGTCATTGTTCTTATGTCTAATGCAGTCAACAAGTGCACGCGGCACGGCACGGCACGGCGCTGGTGTCGCATCAAGAGCATTTCGATTGTGCTATGATGACGTGCCTTGTGGAGGCATCGAGATGAGAGTTGTGTTTGTTTGATTGAAATGGATTTGTGCCTGGTTCCGGTTTGGTTCGCTGGACAAACAACGTTAACTTGCTCTGTCCCCGTATCGAGCGAGAATCGCGAGGCAGTAACAGTGATGAGAAGTCGAGCCTATTCAAATGACAAACTAGTCTTTGAGAAACCCTACACTTCACATGAGATGATAATCAAAGAGAGAAAAAAGGCATTAGGGATTTCTCAACTTCTCAAGCTGTTGAATTATGTTTTTGTAACTGTTTTATTTTGGTTTTTTCGTTTGTCTAAGTTGGTTCTTCCGTCAAAATTATGAATGGAAATGCTGACGTGATTGTCGAATCGTCGTCAAAAGAATTTCAAGATAAGATTTATTAAGGAGCAAAATGAACTTTAAACGATTAGCAAAAAAAGAGGATATGAAGTGAAAAGTAACATAGATTGGGAGAGAGGCCGCCCTGCTGGCACGCGACCTTGGTGGCTGCTAATCGAGGATTGTGCAATCCTGGCGATCGTCGGCAGCTAGGGTTACACGACCCTACATGTTGCCTGGTGGCCCCAAGCCAGATATGAATTTGGCGGAGGTCGCGCGACCATGGCTAGGCATCGCCCTATCCCGATGATAGCTGAGAAGGGCTCGGCGGCCCTCGCTGGAGCGTGGGCAGCGCCTTCGCTGCCCCGCCCCTAGCAGCTCCTCCTTCTCTCTTTCTCTCCCTCTTTATCGGACCAGCACAAAAAATTAATTACATGTAAGCATTAGTTTGTGTACTCAGTTACCTTGCTAGTTCGCGTCAGCATTTTCGTTTCTAGGAATTATATATTACGTCAAGCTGCGTCTCGGATCCGATTCTCAGCAAAGCAGGAGAATCGTGGCGTGGCTTGGGCATAGCTGGGAAGGTAAGATTTTGAGTGGCTCTCATTTTCATGCGTTCCCAAGTATTTTAGTAAAGGTGGAGTGAATTTGGATATTGATGGAATGACTCATTTGAAAAAATAAAAATAAAATGTTCAAAGATTCAATCATATAAAATAAAAAAAAATAATAGCTGACATACATGATCGACCAATTTGAAAAGATTAAAAGTCTTTCATATCTTAATCGCCGATGAAATATTATAGGATCAAGGGAAAATTTCAAATAGGGGTCCAAAGTGGAGTCATTTTTTCAAATAAGGGCATGAAGTGGTCAAATCGTCTCAAATGAGAACCTTTGGCTGGCCAGTGACTATTTCATCACCTGAAAAGGGGTATTTTAGTAAATTAAATTATAAGTGTATATATAATAATATATATTTTTTACTTTCCTTCTTCCCTCGCCAACAGTCACTGCGCTTGACTGGTGACCTCTGCTGGCATCGGGTGAGGGCTGCCCAAGCCGCGTCGAGCCCTCGCCTGACGCCGGGGAGGGCGACCCCGGCGAGGGCGGCCTCCGCTTGAGGCCGGCGACCTTCGCCGTCCCTGTTGATGGCCAGCGAAGGGAAGAGACGAAAAGGAAAAGGAAAATCAAAAAAGAAAAAAATCAAAAAAGTAAAAAGACGAAAATATATTTGACAAGTGAGGTCGGATCCTTATTTGAGACTGATATAGCCGCTTCATACCTTTATTTAAAATAAGATTTACTTCAGATCCTTATTTAAGAAAATGATGGCACCTCATACCTTTATTTGAGAAAATAGCTCAACTTCGGACTCCCATTTTGGAATTTTCCGTAGGAGTAATCGTTCCCTCGGTCCAAAAAAAATAAAAAACAAGAAGCAAAAGAATTCAAAACGACGTCGCTCGCGTATCACGTGACATCAACGTGACCGTAGTAAGCTCCCGAAGGTTTGAAAGACACCGACTTCCGAAGCACCGAAGAACATTTTCCGCACACCGCTCCGCTCAGACGCCGGCGACGAGAAGAGAGAGGACGATGTCGGAGACGAGCACAAGCAGAAGCGCCGGGGAGATCGATGGCGAAGCGAAGGAGAGGATCGCGGAGAGGTTGTCGTCCCTCGAGAACCTGTACTTCCCTCGCGCCGTCCAGCCTCGCGCCTCCGACTCCTCCCAGCGCAAGTCCATCTTCCTCGACCTCCTCTCCCGCGACACCGCCGTCTTCTTAGGTCTCGCTCTCGCTCTGTCTCTGCGTGTGCGCAAGCGATCGCGCCAATCTGTTCTTTTTAAGGTCTGATTGTATGTTCTTGTTCCGGCGGAATCAGTTCGATTAGGAAGGTGAAGGAGAGATGATGTGTTTGGATATGTATGCGATTGTGAGCGGAGGATTGAGGGTGTCCCTGCTGCTAGCGACTGATTGTGACGAATTAGTTCCGGAGATGTTAAGCCGACGGTTGTGTGCTGAGGTCTGTGTGAAAATGGAAGGAAAAATCTGGGGGCGGCTTTAGTTGGATGCTTTTAAATTTATGACACCATCTCAAGAAGAACAAGCTGGATGTTATAATTGAGCGCTTGCGATGTAGTTTTGGCGGAATCGCGAAATATTATGGTCGCTTGATTTTGTTGATGGTTAAATATGTTATCTTGGGACGAGTGGTGATCTCGTCATCATCCTTCTGTGGTGTTAGTCCAGTTTCTTCGGG
Organism: Syzygium aromaticum; assembly: GCA_024500025.1. NCBI lineage: Eukaryota > Viridiplantae > Streptophyta > Magnoliopsida > Myrtales > Myrtaceae > Syzygium > Syzygium aromaticum. The sequence goes on along the minus strand of CM044889.1, from coordinate 2,530,644 downwards.
TTGTGGGACTTTATACAGTGGCCTTACCTCGTCTTTCATTGTGTTCGTGCTCTTTTCTGTCCGTCGACGTGCCCATCCTCCATGGTCATTGTACTGATTAATTGTTGAATCTACCATCCTCAATCAGAATTTCCATCCTTTCTTTGCGAGTTGATTGCTTTTATTTTTAGTGTTCTCGAAACAATGAACAGTTGGATTCGACATAATTCTCTATAAGCTTGTTTCTGATGACACTGATTTCTCTGTTTTTTTGAGATCCTCCATACGATGAGTGTCAGACACAATGTAATGTTTTTACTTCTTTTGTATGACTCTTTGTTTGTTCTGGCATGAAAGGTCCAAACCTAGGCAGTCAAAGTCCTACATTATAGGCCTTTCTAGATCTAGATGGTATATGAGAGATTTAGTGATCTAAATAACCGTCGTTCCTTCTTTTTTTTTGATATACAGAACGTTATGGAACTCAATTGACGAGCGATGAGCTTCGAGAATTTGATGCACTCAAGGATGACTACGAGATAAACTGGCATCTAAATCACCTGAGGACCATCATGAGTCCAACTTCGGATGAGTTACGGTCGAGATCAATCACTGTTAAAAATCGCCGGAGAGCTTACCTTAATAAGCTAATATCTGATGGGCAATACTTTTCGGAGGATGCTATGAGGGAGAGAGAGCCATATTTGCACCATGAGTATGTGGGGAAGTTCCAGGATCCTAGTGGGAGGAGTATGGCCAGGCCAGGGGAGAGGTGGTCCGAGACATTGATGAGGAGGACAGAAGAAGCCTTTTTGGTTGCAGAGATACGGAGGGAGCAGCAAAGGTTAGGTGTTGCTGAGAGGGACTGGGTTGGTAATGACAGAAAACAAGTGGAAGAGGAAGAAGAGGAGGAAGAGGAGGAAGAAGAGGAGGAGGAGGAGGAGGAGGAGCTGGAGGAGGAGGATTTGGAGCTAGCAAAAGGAGAACACAACATGAAAGCCAATGGATCTGCCGCCCCTTCAAATCATGCGGAGGTAATTTGTGAAAATTGTAATCCTCTTGGGCCCTTAAAACTCCTCCTAAGGACTTAATAGTTTCCTTATTGTTTGTCCTTTTTCAAAACAATACTAACCCTCAGTGTAAGACCTGAAGCAGTATTTTCATCAATTTTAATTAATTTGAAGAACTGAAACTGGTGGCATGGACGGATTAGACATTTTCATGAAGATTGATAATTTCATAAAACAAATTAGAAAGTGTCGTGCAGACCCTCCTGTTTCATGCACTACAAAGGTCGTTTATGATGTTTTTGAGTTTATTTTGTCCCCTTAAATAGTAACCACTTGCATTGTTGGATGGTGCTATGCAGACTGCCGCTGCAGGGCAGATGGAGGGCGAAACTTTATCTGCTATGGAAATTCAAGATCAGTTGGATCAGTTCACTTACATTATGCAGCATAAGTTTTTGTCAGGGGAAGATCATCAGCATTTGGATTACTCCAAAATAGATGAGGATGTGAGCCTGGATGATCATTGGCTTAGGGAGGCCGACGACGATGCCGAGGAGAAGTATTTCGCTGAAGATTGAGAATGTCGTGTGCAGTGATTCATCATTGCCATGTTAAACTATGCATCTGCTCTTTCTGTTGGCCGAGTGTAGCAAGTACCCATCCGTGGGTTGAGTTTCGTTCTCTCCATTTTGTGTAGATGATGTTATTGGCATTTTGGATGATGAATCTGGCATTTGTGCATGCTGGAAGGGACTCTCTCTCGCGCTCTCCTCTCATCTGACCAGAGTTGGATGGGAATAGTCGTAATGATTCGTGTATTGCCAAATAGATTGTCTGTTTATTTTTGGTCGCAAGAATCTCTATTGTTCCTTACCTTAGGGTGTTGCCTACAATGGATGGTCGCACTGAAATAACTTTAATAGTAAAGCCTTTTTATTGGTAAAAATCGTGTAGTGAATTAGAAGGAGAAATTTTTAGGTATTGATGATATAGAGACAATGTTAGAGATATCTGGAAAATAAATTTAATTGCACATCGCCACACCGTTCGACCTAGATTTATCAGCCAAAGTTGCGGTCTCAAATGCTTAGTACCCTCTTTTGAATGGGGTTCGGAATTGTAATAATTACTGTGCAACACCTATAAAAAGACATTGCTTGTGCTCACGTTGAAGAGAAAGTATTGACAGAAGGACTCACCAGGGTTTAATCCATCATTAATGTTTTGACATGAGATGCCACGTTAGGCAGTGATTAGGCCATGTAGTGGTACTTTGTCGGACTGTTTTGGCAAGAGTACAAGAGTCAATGGAAGTGTCACTTATGAGTTCCGCTAAATGATGTTTGCAATACACATCACCTTAGACAAAGTGGGCGACTTCATTTGCACGCGTAAAAAGTTGCCATATTAGTTCCTAAATAAATTCCGATACACGGACATAGCATCTACCTAAGGCCAATTCATGAAAAATTAGCAAGACAGGTAGAAGATATTATATACTGGGAGCAAATTGGAATCTGCATGGCCTGCATCACGGAATACAGCCTCTCAACAGGACCCAACATCAATGAAGAAATCAAAAGTTTCCAATAGAATTTTTGAATTGACAACCAGTTCGATCTGCTCAATAAGAGACTCCAAAAATGACGACATTATGCCGATTAGACAAAAGACAGGAGATAGAACAATTGCTCTATCTAGTTATGATCCTGGCACATGCTCTTCAGTTAAAAAAGGGGAACGAAAGCGAAACAGCAACCGGAGTAGAGGATGCTTTCAAAGAAAATACTGTTTGTTATCTAAGCTATAAGCTGCTAACAAGAACGGTTGAAGTGGTGAATGGCCCATTCAACTTTCAGTTTGCTCCCTCAGCCTCCGTATTGTACTCCTTACCGTCACGGCACTAGCAGTGCTTTTGCATAGAAAAGAAAGGATGAGAAAAGAGTCATTCGGTCATCCGTCCTAACATGGAGCACGCGCAGCACAAAAGACAAGGTATCAAAAAAAGATATCTTACTTCAAGGTGTAAGCTCCGCCCGCCTTGACTTTACCACAGTCCTTGCATCCCCAGATTCCTACAGCCTTCCTCTTGACAGCATACTGCGAAGGCCCAGGTTAGAAGCATAACGAAGAAGCGATAATACGAAAGAGCAGCAAAAGATTTACCTTCCCGCAAAACTCGCAGAAATATTTGCTATGTTGGCTGACCTCCATCTTCTTAATCTGCTTACGCAGACTCGCCCCATAGCGGGTGCCTGCAATCCGGAGCAATTCGATCCATTCAGCAAAGTTCCCGTAAAGCAAATGACTACGGCATTGGACTTTCAAATTAATTTCCACTACACCCAAGTCCTATCCCTAATAATCTTGAGGCCACAAATCTAATCATCCTCACAAATATGCCACATAAAGAATACCAGATTGCCTAACACACGACATGGTTAAATCAGAAAGAAAGCAGTGCTAATAGGCCTCTACACCATGTCTTCCTTTCAGACAACAATGCCCATAATTCACGAGGCACGGTCGATGCCATATATTCATTGGACAATAAGCTGTTTGCACCGAGGAATTGCCTAATAAGATGGTCACGATCCTTACCATACTTGCCGACAATGCCTGCCTTCTTCGTTCTTTTGGTCTGCGAACAAAAGCAAACGGTGCGAAATGCATTTGAGTTTCTCCAAAACCAAAAGAGACCCGTCGCGCACGCGCACGCACACGCACACAACCCAGTGTGGTTGATGTTCGAGCTTATACATCCATGTCATTCCTCTAAAATCGTACCACACGCTTACAGAAAATCATCATTGCACTAGAAGGAGACGCGCTAGAGCACGAACTTGAAGCTACACTGCGTCTCTATCGAATCACAGAGAGAGAGAGAGAGAGAGAGAGAGGGGAAGAACCATGGCTGGCGTGCGAGAGAGAGATGCAAACGAGCGGGAGCGGCGGCGGCGGCGGCGGCGGCGGCGGCGGCAATCGGAGCAGAGCAGAGCAGACTGGTAGGGTTTAGCCAAAACCGCCCTGTTTCGCTTATATACGTTGATGCAGTCGCGAACTTTTATTACCGGCGACGTAAATTGGGATATTTCGAATTTGGCCCCTGAAGTTTTGGCCCCGTGTCAATCGACCCCCTGGCTATTTTTTTCTGTGCACCAACTCTAGAAATTCTGTCTCAATCGAGTCTAAATTGATCGCTATTCGGGCGGGGAGATCGGGTCGAATCGAGGTCGCCACGTCCTTACTCTCATGTGCGTTGCTGAAGTTCAATGGCAGGGCAGAATCGTTAACGACTTGGTTAGAAATTCAAACACTCGAGAGCGAGTTGTCGAAGTTCGAAACGAAGAATTCGCAATCACAAACTTCATTACTCAATTTGTCCCGTTGGCAAATGTCTGTCATGGGTCGAGAGAGCGACAATTCTTCCAATTTCAAGAAGCACAATGAATGAGTGAAGACTCGTGGTTGGAGTAAAAATTAGGATTTAAGATTCAGGGTTCACTTTCTGAATTGAATTCGACCAAAATGATAGCAATTTAGCACGGTTTTTTGCACATTGTCGACAACTTCTATTTGGTCGTAATTCCAGGCAAACACTATAGGCATCGCAGACATTTAATAAGATGGACAGCAGAAATGAAATTTCTCAAAAGGAGCAACATGGCATGCCAAGTCACATTGGTGGTGTCATCTAAACATCTGTATATCTACAAAAGAATAGTCAGGGACCTCACAACCATAATGTCTATGGAACCCGAACCCAATACAGAAGAGAACTCTAAGTTAAAAGTAAAAGACCATAGTCCGTAGCTTTTCTCCTTCACCTAAAGTGGCAGGATCTGTACAAAGACATCCTAAACAGATGTCCGTGAATGGTCCACCAAAATATCTTTGGAACCCCAGCCCAAAATAGAAGATAACTCTGTAAACTATAAGTAAAAAAGACCACAGTTTGCAGCTTTTTTCCTTCCCCTTAAACTGGCAGAATCTGTACAAAGACATCCTAAACAGATGTCTGAGAATTGTCTACCAAATTAAATGTCTCGATCAAGTTAGACTCCTTGGGCTGGTAAATTATCCTTTCAAACATATCTCTGAGGTTAGGATGATGTATCAGCTCTTCCAGAATTTTATCATCCGGTCCCGACGATGTGACTTTTTGCCTAGGATTGCCAGTCCTGTCCGATGAAGCGAACACTAACTCGGACAATCTGTCTTTCTCCACTTGTCGACAGTATTTCTCAGCCTCCATTGTCCCGGAAGTAATCAGATGATATATATAGACCTTGTTCTCCTGTCCGAGTCTGTAGGCACGGCTTATGGCCTGCCTCTCAACTGACGGATTCCACACAACATCCAGTAACACGACCCTCGAAGCGCCCACCAGATTAATCCCTTCGGAACATGCTTTTGTAGAAGCAAGCAACACCCTCACTTCACTCGTTGGGTCGTTGAAGGCATTAATGGAGGATTGGCGCTGCTTGATGTCAGCCTGTCCATCCATGTACAACAGTTCCTCGCCATCTGTCCAACGAAAATTGGACTTGAGCAGATCCCTTATAAAGCTCAAGGGATCAATGAATTGGCTAAAAACCAGGACCTTTTCATGCATTGCCTCGCAAAGACGGATGAGTTCCATTAGAAATCTGGTTTTGACCCCAGCTTCTGGTTTCTTTCTAAGGCTTTCTAAGTTACTTCTGTCAACTGCTAGCCCTTCACTCTCAGGTACAGAGCACCGAGAGAAGAGAGATGGATGAACGGATATTAAGGAGACAAGGTGACTCAACAAAAATGGGCTCTTCAAGCTTTGCACGTTATCGAGGAGGCTCTTCTGTAATTTTCCTGGCCGTAGAACAATCACAGAGTCCTGCAAACCAGGAAGTCTTTCTTTAAGTATGGTACCTTTGTGTACATGCACGAATGGGTCGATCATAGTTTTGAGCTTTTCTAGTCCATCATTGTCATTTTTTACTATGGATTGGGCCATCACATCCCAGTCCCCTCTCACCTTGCTTCTTTTGCGTCCACGCTTTCTAGGGAAATTAACATAGCGTCCCAATGAAATTCTTTCGGCAAATTTTGGCCTCACCAAGCAAAGTGTATTAAAGAGCTCGTCAAAATTATTCTGGAAAGGAGTTCCAGACAGAATGATGCGTCTTTGCGTTTCCACTTTACACAAAGCCTTCCAGATAAGGCTGCGGTCATTGCGGGGAGTATGTCCTTCATCAAGAACTAAAAGACCAGGAAGCGCTAGAAGTATTTTCCTCTGCTCATCTTCAGTTTTATGTCGAGGTGTACTGTCTCTCCTATTTTGCCCCGTAAGGGACTTGAAGAGTGTGTAACTTATTCCCAAAATGCTGCTTTCTTTCGTCCATGAATACAGCTTCACCATACGAACATATTTTTGGCTCTGGTCCCCATGTTTAAATTGCCTTAGAAGACTCAAAGCTGACTTACTTTCCTTTCCAGAAAGCTCGGGATTGTTGAGATTATGAAATGGTATATCCTTGTTCCACTTTTGAAACTCTTCTTCCCACGTGAGGAGCATGCTCCGAGGAGCAATGATCACAGGCCTGCAGCTTGGAAACAGTTCCATATACGTTTGAAGAAAAACAATAGTCAGCCGAGATTTTCCAGTTCCAGGAGCATGTGATATGATACATCCACCATCACAGCCAACAGTTGTTTGCCTTCTCAGCTCATCAAGCTGAATTCCTCCCGCTATATTCTTCCAAATGAACTCAAAGCCTTCACATTGGTGTGGATACAAGTCACTTCTTATACCAGGAATTAAGTCCCAAACCGTACCATGCACATTGGCCGACGGAAGGCCAGCTTGGAGATTGCAACCAGAGTCTTGAGAGCGAAGTTTTTCAAGCAAATAGTCCTCATGGTAATATCTACTCAAGACTCTTTGCCCCGACTTTTCCAAAGGATCAGTACTCTGAAAAGTGTAGGCGTAAAGGTAGAAGTCAATAAGCCTGATAAAGTTTCAAAATTATAAAGCAGATGAAGAGAAAGTGAAATTAAATTAATTTTCTTTAATCATCAGTTAATTAATTAACGAGTGAACCCAAGAAAATATGAAGAACGAAAGTCACAAAAGTATCTTTCCTTAAACTTTCAGCTAGATCATCTCAACTGGATTCATTTGATCCAACCTTTGCTAAATTCTTTAAGAGTGAAATTTACGGATAGCGCAATCTGATGGACATATAAAATTCTCTCCGAATCCACAGAACATGAGTCCAAACTTCAAAATCTAAGTCGATTTAAGTGGAACAGGATTGCAGAGTGAAAGATAATGCTCTCTTGAGCCAACACGCAGGGTAGCCAAAACAGAGGAATCAAAACAACCAGGACTTAAGCAGAAAAGGATTTCAGGGCTTACTAATGGTGGTACAACATATTTGATCTCCAGCCGCAGGAAGAAGCAATGTTTGCATCTGATTCCAATTTCTTCATCAAGAATAAACTCATGATTCCCCTGACTACAAAGGCTCACTCCATCAAAGTGAGGCTGAGGGTCAACATCTTCGCTTTCAACCTGGGAGCAAAGATGAGCTACTTTAACATTTCAGTCAAACTTATGGCATCAAAAAAGCTCACGTGACAGTATATGTAAACTAAGAAATTAACATATTACAAATTAAATGCAGATTTCTAGATGCTGAGGTATATCAAACAACCAGGCCAGAATACTATCATTCTGATACCGCTGACTTATGTTGGACTTTTAGCACATGCACAAGAGAATTGCTTCTTGTAATCGCATATGGAGAGAGCAATACAGATGTATTAAACACCAGTTTTGTGCAAACAGACACAATGTTTCACTAAATCATGCAAAAATTAAGGCAACCCAGAGCACAGAAAATTAGCAACTACCGATGCGATGAATCAAATATATTCCAACCTGAAATGATGTCTTTCACATATGTGTCAAAAGAACATTGGAGGTCCTGGCTATCAGAGCTAGAAGGAAGTATGCAATAAAGGCTGCTTAGTCATCAAGGCATGCAAACACAAGCCTAAGTTTCATTGAGAATTGCATGTGTTCATTTAGGGCATGACAACCATTATAATAATTGCTAGAGATATAGCATATTTCAACTGAATGCTGAAATTTAACAACATCCCAGCTCAGAAGGAAAACTAACATCATCTCCATGTGAAATTAGATCAAAGTTTAAAGTAATAATGACAATCTAATTCATAACATGGCTGCATTATAATGTGAGAAAAAAATAAGAATTGAACTAACTCTAGACCAAGCAAAATGGTCTTAAGATGACAACAACAATATAAGTTACAGCATCCTTAATTTAAAAGGAAGAGAGATGTTTCGGTCTCCACCTACCAGATCAGCATCAAAAGAGTCGATCTCACAAGTCCGGAGACAAAAGTCAAGCTCATCCCACAGCTTGTCCAGTTCTTTATCGTTTTCTGATTTCTCCAGCTGCCTTGGTTCCTCTTCTCCAAAAGTAAATTTCAATGGAAGAATCCTTTCGCTGCTTTGTCTATTGGTTTCTCCTTCACGAGTTGCGTCTCTAAAAGCATCTGCTTCCTGGGGGGTTATCTCCCCCTTATCCCAAATAGAATCCACCAGAATTTTGATGACATCATAATCTTGGGGAGAACGAACTCGCTTTCTCTTGGATAGGAATGGAAAATCTTCACCTTTCCCAGATTCCTTTTGCGGACATTCGGCGCCATTATTGATGTTTGAACCAGCTTTTCTCTTAATGGATTTGGATGAAAAGTTTTCTGGGTTGCGCTTTTCATCGTCCATAGATTGATCTATACCTGACTTTGATCTATCTGTTCTATAGTTCGACACTGCAGCAAAATAAGTTTTATCTCTTACACGATGGCTGTCCTGATTAATGAGAATTTCATCTTTGACACAGTACTTTTGAGATAAGCCAAGATCATCATCATCATCAAGACAGAATGGATGGCTGAAAGTGCCAACCTTTATCATATCTCTCCCTTGCCTACCAAAACGTGATCGAGTTCGTAGTGCCACACAATTGCGCCCTTCGCCGACATTAACAGCACTTTCTTTGTCATCATCTTCATCTCTAAGAGAACCGGTCAGTATTTTCACACCCAATGCTTTCCTCTTCTTCAAATCGGGCACAGGTGTCCCTTCTCGAGGTCTGTCAGAAGCACTTTCTCCTTCTGTAATCTCACATTGGCTTGCTTTCCTGTTCTTCAAATCGGGCATGGGTTTCCCTTCTTGAGGTCCATCAAAGGCACTTTCTTCTCCTGTAATCTCACATTCACTTGCATCTTTCCCATCTCCTACTTCCTCCTCACTAGAAGAACTTGAGTTAACCGTGCTAACAGAACTCGCCGTCTCGCCCACGTAATCCTCATCCTCATAATCTGTGTTGTCATCTTCACTGGACGACATCTCATCCTCACTAGAGGATGTCTCCATCTCATCCTCATTAGAGGATGTCTCCATCTCATCTGACACCTCAATAATTTCGATGTAGCTCTGTTCCTCATCAACCTTCAAGGCACTGGTTTCGACCATTTCTCCACCAGGGGAGGAGGTCAAATTTTCCTTCTTTCCACTGTCACATTTGGAGCCACTACTTTCGCCAATGCTTCCATCCTGCACAAAGACAGCGGCCCCACTATTCTTAAGAGCACCCTCTTGCTTCCTACACAATGTAGAATCAGAATTCGACACGGCGCGATCCTTAACTGGCTTTTCACTAGAAACATCCCCTTCGTCGCCATCAGTACGAGAAGAATCCTCGCGCCGCCTACCTAATTTTGCGCCGCAACAGCTCGACTGCGCGGAATCAAGAAACCTGCTCTCCGCAACCGCAGGCACCCGGTCACCACTGCCCAAATCAGCAGAATCAACCGAGTCAATCGATATCACATCCTCCGCCTCCACCAAACCCTTACTCCAATTCCGCCCCTTCTCCGACGTCAAATCCGCCTCCCCTAAGAATTCCACATCCCCATCAACTCCTTCCGCGACGATTCCCTCCCTCCGATGCCGATCACGACGTCCCGAACGGGTTTGAGCCCGCGTCCTCTTCGCGACCGGCACGTTATACCTCATCTACGAAGCGACACGACGAACCATCAGTCTCTCAGCACAAGAAAATCAAGAAGGGCGCGACCGCATTATCAACTAGACCGACAATTCTCGCGAAAAAGGCAACCAAGGGAAAGATGGGAGGGAAGAAAAGAAAGAAGAGAGAGGAGAAATTCAATGCCTCGGTCGCGCGCCCGCGCGGGAAGAGCTCCTCCGTGAAAGAGCGCGGGGGGCGCGCCGGACGGAGAGCCGTCGCCGGGGAGCCGCCGGCGGCGAGTCCGCGAAGGGTAAAGAGAGGAGGAGGAGGAAAAGAGCGCGAACGAACAGTGCATGCAAGAGAAGAGAGTTGCAGTTCGGCAGAGGAAACGGCGTGGACGCTGTCGCGTCTTTGTGTCGTACCTTGACTGGGTCAAGTTTAAGAGGAAAAGTGTCCCTCCGACTTCCTTTCCCGGCGAGGGAAATGGCGAGGCTGCCCCCTGCCGCGGGGGGCGGGGGCGCGGGAACGACGTCGTTAGGAAGCTTAGGATTTTGCCGAGAAATTACCGTCTTCGGACCAATTGCTATAACTAGGAATCCTGTGGTCTAGCCCCCTTGCTCTAGGTAAGCAGTACCAACGAATGTTTCTGACCAAAAAAAGGTAAAAAAACAGTCAAGGGTTTGACTTTCGAGTTCACCAATGTTAATTTGTCCCAAAAAAAAAGAATTAAGTATCACTCCTTACCTCTAATTGGCCAAAAAAAAATAATAATTCATAACATCGATTACGATGTTTGGTTGACTGAAATTAACCTGTCTTAATTAGCTCCTAGGCCAACATCATCTGAACTCACTGATCGATACCATTTGCCCCTTTGGCCGTACACTATTGCTCACGATAAATTTCAAGGCTTTTTCGACTCTTTGGTGAAAGGAATGTCTCATTCGATGTTTCAAAATATATTGAGCAAGCGGTATCGACGGGTCAATGGCATTTACACGACCATCGCGTGGGGTCCACCAAGATTCGCGTCTTGTTTGTTGAGATTTGTGCTCACATGTTTTCCCAATGATACTTTTACACTGTCTACTTTGATCATTCGCTTTACGCTTATCGGATGATTAAGTTACTCTGTTTTAATATACTTTACGTCTCTTTACTCTTCTATACTGCTGCAAAATCGCAAAAATCTTATAGCGTGGATAAGCTTGCATAGGGCCTAATTCCCGAATTCTATATTCTAAAAAGAATCCATCTAAATCAAATACTTTTTAAATGCTGGTCTATGAAATGAAAATTTTCTTTTTTTTCATTTTTGAGCAGAGTTGAACAACAGGAGAATCTGCACATAAGCGATCGAGTACAAGGAAAACCTTTTGTTGCAGAGGGAAAGGAATCATGAAGATCTGCTAATGCCGGTCGATAGCTCATATCTCAGTATACATAAAATAGCTGGACTTCACATCTTCATCTGATGAACAGGAGGAGGAGGAGGAGGACCCTCCATGTTTCATGCACAACCAAGGTTGTTTATGATGATTTTGAGTGTGTTTTGTACCCTAAAGTAGTAACCACTTAGATAGGTGGATGGTGCTACGCAGACTGCCCGCTGCAGGGTAGATGGAGAGAGAATGTCACGTGCAGTGATTCATCGTTGCCATCATAAACTGTGCATCTGCTCTCTCTCTCTTTCTCTCTCAACGCGCACGCATTTGGCCAGAGTTAGATGGGAGTCTCTTAGTTCTAATGATTCTCGTCTTAAACATTACACTGCCTTGAACACGAAGGAATGTGTGCTTTTGTAGGTGTGAGAGTGACCATTTGGTTATCCTGGGTTCTTGGTTCCCATCTACACGTGCGCCAAAACAGGGTTATTCTTAGTATACAGATTGACCGGTGATTATAATCCCGATGCATTTGTTAAGCACCCGATTAAGAAAATCTTATAGTTTTCATTACATTAATTGTCATCACATGATGCGTGATTAATATCACGAAAATTGAATTATTTCTATATAGAGTGTACTTAATAAGTATCTTCGGGATACATCCTAGTAATTCATTTTAATATATATCGGGTTCGTTTGCATTCGGTCTGGAGAGCTAAGAAATGGTCAAGCTCATGCATGCACGAGGAATGGCAATCAACATGTCAGGTCCTCGCTTTTATGTTCAAGACAGAGAGGCTTTGCGCTTCTTGGACAACAATTTTGTTTTCCTCTTTCCCCACCACTCCATGAAAAGAGAATTTGTTCCATTTGTGCACATCTTGCATCAATTCTCCTTTCCTCTTTTCCCAACCAATGAAGAAGACGAATTGACAGTTTGAGGACTAAGAAAATCATTTTACTACAAAAAATTAGAACTTTAGGTAATTGGTGGAAATTGTTGATAAAAGCACACAATACCAAGAAATTGTACATATACATTTGAAAAGAGAAAGACATTTCTAGATTCAAACTTTTCCTAAAGACGGTTTCTATAAGATACAAAAGATTCAAATTTTAATTTCGAAACACTTGAGAGACAGGATGGAACCATGAATTTATGCATTTGTTCATGGATACAGTATTTGTGGATTAATAATTGAAGACATTTGAACAGTGCATGTCGAATATCTCCTGGGAGTAGGACATCCTCTTTACTTTAAGGTGAGCCCGTGGGTTCATACGGATATGTGCTTCGCCAGTTCATCTCAAGCCCATTTAAGTGGCTGACGTGACTAGGGGTGAGCATAGTTTTAATAAAAAAAAAATTTAAATTTTAAAAATTAAAAAGTTTACTTTTACGGATAATATTAAATTATATTTCGAATTTGACTTCCGGTATCTCGATGAACAACGCTCGCAACATTTGAGGACGCACGTCTGCGAAGCATTTAATGAGAAACGACGCCTTCATCTTCTCGACTTTTGCTCCATGCTTTCTTCTTTTCCCTTCTTCCGTCTTTGCTAATAAATGAAGAAAGAGGAAGGAAGGGCCATGTGCAAGAACGTCTCCATTTTTCTTCCTCGTGTAATGTATGCACATGGTCATGTGCATGCAGGCCCACGGACAATGAGGGTTCCCCATGCTGCTCCAGATGCTTGTCTTGGGTGCGCCGAACGTCCTCCTATATTTTGTCATCCACCGTGGGCGCCTGTGCTGCCATTTAGTGATGGCCACTCTTTCTCATTGACCACAAGCTCTTCTATATTAGGAGAGGAGCTCTCGTCAAAAGCAAGAAGAGAAGTCCAGAGACGTCGACAGCTCAACAGAACAGAGGCGTGAGCTCGGAGGGACTTGTGCGTAGAGAGAATCCATTGAGTTGAGTTTATTAAACACCGCGGGTATTTGATATATACTAGATCCGGAAAGCACTCGAGTGTATGAATAATTGTAATTTTGTAATTTTCTGATTTATTAATAGATTATTTGCCAGTTCCCCCTATAAACGTAGATTCTGAAATTCAAACCGAACAATGTAAATTTCTCGTATTCTTTTATTGTTCCTTATTTTATTTCTTTATCGAATTTCTACAGCTCCCGACTTAATTGCAAAGTTACGATCCACTTTCGCCACATCGCTAATATTATATAATAGGTAGGTTACATATTCTAGATAGGTGGAATTCAAAACCTTAAATCTTAAACAAATTTTTTGGTTTTTTTTTTGTCTTGTCTTTGCTCATCCTGCGATGTTTCATGACGTTAGATGATGAGTATATAATTCGAAACTACCAATCTAAGCTTTCATTTTATAACTTGTTAATATTTAACATTTTTCATGTGTCTAAATATAAATTGTGGTCAATGAATCGTAATAGAAAATGGTGGTAATTAAAAGTGATAATTCACTGTAATTTTTCAATTAATAATATGGGAGGAACATCGGTATATCCTGCAACCGATCTTGAAACCTGTGAAAGGGTAAGTTCCAGTTCTAAAAAATGAGGATCCTATTCCCATGTGTAGGGTTCAACCTGGAACTACTCACCCTTAGATGTGACACCTGTATTGATAAAATCATTGGTCCATTGCAGTCAGCTCTGTTCCTCATGAGCTGATCATATTGTTTAGTCACGACCAGTCAAGTTGAAAAAATGAAAGTATATGGAAGACAAAGCTGATCAAGGGGCGATACTGGCTTGTGTTGGGTGTTCTCTGGAAATGCTTCCTCTGTAAAGTTACTACTGTAATGTTCATTAGGAAAAGGAGTTGCTGTCATTCACTATGGAAATTCATGCTTCCTGAATGCTGCAGGTGTCTGGACTAATTGAGTATGGTTAATGTGACATTCCGAATTTCGACCCATTTTTGGGATTTATAAAACGTGTAATTCGTCAGTGTGCTTATAGTAAAATCTCGCCCGAGAACTGATCACTTCCGGTTATTATTTTTAAAATAGAATTGCATTCGATCCAATTTGACCGTTATTTAGAGCCCGAACTTTGGTGTCGAATTTTTCAGAGTTCCGCGACTAATTTAATTGGACGGTGTCGATATTCGCGTGGCCAACCTCAATATTGCCCGGGATATGTAAAAAGTGAATTTTTGACCGGGTGCGAATTTGGACTGGTAGACCACTCTCGCGGTGTGTTTTTATTAATACCCTTTGGTCAAAACCTAAAATTATTAATTAGGATTTTTCGTGACCGTCGGATCGTTTCTGAATTTAAATCGTGACCGTTGGATTACAATTATTGCGATTTTAACTTGTCCTTCTCTCTCGCTCTCTCTCTCTCTCTCCTCCCTCTTTTCCCGTCAGTCTCCCCCACGCCTGACACCACCCCCACCAACTCTCCTCTCTCTCTCTTCCTTTTTCCTCTTTTTCTCCCATTTTCTTTTCTTTTTCTTTTTTCTGCTTTCCTTCCTCTTTCTTCTTCCCTTCTCCTTCGTGCTCTGCCTGTGCGTCCACTCCTGGCTTCTTGCTTCATTTTTGTTCCGCTTCCGGCTTCTGCTCTGGTTCAGCCGACGCCGGCCGCTTGCTCGCCGGTAACCAGCCCAGCCGTCCGGCCGCCGCGCCACGCCTCACCCCCCTAGCCGCTTCCCTCTTCCCCGCCCGACGCTGCAGCTTCTGGCTTCTGGTCCGCTCGCGACCGTGCCTCGCCGGAACCAATGCCGCCACACGTCGCTAGCGTCCGCCTCGCTAACCTCCGCCGAGTCATCGGCCAGCTCGTCGGGAGCCATCTCCACCGCCCGGAACCTTCCATCGTCAAGCTTGCCGTCCGGTCGAGCTCCGCTGTCCACCTCCAACCATCGCCGCCGCAGTCCCAGCCGCAGGAGCAGCCCCAATCAGCCCCCATAGCGGCTGTTCTTCGCCATTCGCCATTGTTCGCCGGTCGCCGTTTCGAGCTGGAACCATCGCAGACCGCCCTCGTCACCATTATTGTCCTCGCATTGACGCCGTCGTTAGTGGTGTAAGTTAACCCCTAATCCCGTGTTTAGGGTGGGGTAGTTTAAATTATGTTTAGATTATGTTAATTGTGGGTTAGTGTTTAGTTAAGTGTGTTTGGGGTATAAGTTGTTAATTAGTTTATTGTTATTGATTATTATTATTAAATCAATTATTTTCGGTATTTAAATATTATTTTATTAGTATATATATTAATTCCGAATTTAATATTATTATTTTATTATTAAATAATTAATTTCCGAAAATTAAATATTATTATTTTCGGAAAATTTTCTAGTGTCAATTGTGATGCCAATGTTGGTTTTCACCGTTTAAATTGTCGTTTTAGAAAATTATTTGAGTGATTTTGATTAGAGAAAATATTTCGAATTCTTTGAAAAGAAATTAATTTTGGATATTATTAATTAATTATATTTCGAATTTAATTATTATTATTTCGAAAAATTTATAATTTCAAATTATGATTTCTAGCTTGAACGTTGGCGTAAATGCCATGAATTGTCATATTAAATTGTTTTTATGACAAATTGTTTTGATCGGAAATTTTCAAGAAAGTTTACAAGATTATTGACATTAAATTAGTATTTTTATTGTTATACCAAGTAATGATAGTAGTGCTTTGTGGTTGATATTCGTATTTAATATCGAAGCTTGCAAAATTGATTGACGGTTGCATGTGTGACCATGTGATATTGTTGTATGGCATTAATTAGAGCACGATTCATGTATGCATGGGTTAATTGAGAAGATAATAATTGGCCGGAATGCTTGTGTGCTCGTGTGGTCACACGTTGAGGCCGTCGTGCTGTGTATCACTTGATGACACCCGATTTGTCGGATGCCTGAGGATAATCTGGAGTGCCGATACCCCAGATGCTTTATCACGGCCCAAGGCCGAACTTGATGCTCCTTACGGGATACCATCTTACTGTGTATCATTTGATATTGCCGTATTGGAATGCCGTCATCCTGTGTATCGTTTGACGTAGCCGTGCCCGACGGGGCGGGACGGAGCCCGGTTTTTACCGGTAGACTGACATCTTGCTACAGATCGCTTGATGTGTAGTGGCCCCGAGGGAGCGTAATAACTGGAATACGTGTGATACATAGTGCCTGATTATGTGGTAGAAACTGCTAGGCATGGTATGGGACGTGCCCAAGTGGATTTTATCTTATAATCGAGACACGCGCGACTGTGATGCATTAATGCATGGATAATTTATTTAAATGCTTCGAGTATGTGACACATGCATTTCATCAACGTGTGTACCAAGGCGAGGTAAGGATGCCTGTGGTCGTTGCTGTTGTTGCTGCTTTGCTTGTTTAGGGACCCCCGTGTGAGTTGGCCTTCTAAGCGGGGATTAGGTCGTTAACTTATTAAGATTTTATCTCATTTGTTATTAAACCTTTTCAGGGCCTTAGCACATCGTTGCTTCCGATGCGGTTTGGAGTACCGCAGTTTTGGTTGGTCCCCGAGGGTTAAGCTTGGGAGCTGTTTGGTTGGAGTAGGTTAACTCTAGCCTTTCTTTTTGCTGGCCTTGTTGTAGTAGCGCCCAAAGTAGGCTTGTAAGAATATTCCCGGGGATTAATCAAGTGAGAACTAAAATACTGTTGTGTTTGGTTTTTCTTTGCTATCCCTGTTTATTGTCGTTGTCTGGGGTTTGTTGTGTTCGCTTCCGCATGCGTATTAAAAGATAATAAGAAAAGGGGTCGGCGACGAGTCCTGGGACGTCGCATCTCAACGACCGTAATGGGGTATCGTGCGTCCGTAGGGTTCGGGGCGTGACAGTTAATGAACTATTTTAGTATGAAGGAGTTCGTGTGCTCTTTGCAACTCTTTTATGTTTGGAATTAAATTATCAGCGAAAGATTTCCCTACACTTGCTTAGCTGCTGGTGCTTGATTGGAAGTCATGCAATTCTAACAGACTCAAATGCAATTTTAGTCGCAGGCCTTACGAGTTCCTATAGGACATTCTTCATGTGACATTCCGAATTTCGACCCATTTTTAGGATTTATAAAACGTGTAATTCATCAGTGTACTTATAGTAAAATCTCGCACGGGAATTGATCACTTCTAGTTATTATTTTAAAATAGAGATTTCGCTAGAATCGCATTCGATCGAATTTGGCCGTTAGTTAAAGCCCGAACTTTGGTGTCGAATATTTCGGAATTTCGAGATGAATTTAATTGGACGGTGTCGATATTCGCGTGGCCAACCTCTATATTGCCCGGGATAAGTGAAAAGTGAATTTTTGACCGAGTGCAAATTTGGACTGGTAGACCACCCTCGCAGTGTATTTTTATTAGTACCCTTTGGCCATTTATCCTAATTATTAAATTAAGATTTTTCGTGATCGTCGGATCATTTCTGAATTTAAATCGTGACTATTGAATCGCAATTATTGTGATTTGACTAATTTTTTTTTTCTCTCTCTCTCTCTCCTCCCTCTTTTCCCGCCGGTCTCCCCCACCCCTGACACCACCCCCACCTACTCTCCTCTCTCTCTCTTCCTTTTTCCTCTTTTTCTCCCCTTTTCTTTTCTTTTCTTTTTCTTTTTTTTTCTTCTTTCCTTCCTCTTTCTTCTTCCCTTCTCCTTCGTGCTCTGCCCGTGCGTCCGCTCCTGGCTTCTTGCTTCGTTTCTGTTTTGCTTCCGGCTTCAGCTCTGGTTTAGCCTGACGCCGGCCGCCTGCTCGCCGGCGATCAGCCCAGCCGTCCGGCCGCCGCACCTCGCCCCACCCGCTTCTTTCTTCCCCGCCCGACGCCGCAGCTTCTAGCTTCTGGCTTCTGGTCCGCTTGCGACCGTGCCTCGTCAAAACCAAGGCCGCCGTGCCCGGTCGCTCGTGGCGCCACCCCAGCTCCCCTCTAGCCGAGCTCGCCTCTGCCTTGCCCACTCGCCGTCGGAACCGGCTCCATTGTCCCTCTCGCCACTTGCCACCGCCGTCCGGTCGAGCTCTACCGTGCACTGCCGTCCACCTCCGATCGCCACCGGCTAGCAGCTCCACCCGGAACAACCCAAGCCGTATCGGGTCAGCCTCCACAGCGGCTGTTCTTCGCCGTTCGCTGTCGTCCGCCGGTCGCCGTTCCAAGCCGGAACCACCGCAGACCGCCCTTGCCGCCGCCGCCGTCCCCACGCCTTTGCCGGCGTTAGTGGAGTAAGTTAACCCCTAATCCCATGTTTAGGGTGTTAAACTTGCTTAGGGTAGCTTAATTTATGTTTAGTTTATGTTAATTGTAGGTTAGTGATTAGTTAATTGCGTTTAGGGTTTAAGTTATTAATTAGTTTATTGTTATTGATTATTATTATTATTTCAATTATTTTCGGAATTTAAATATTATTATATTAGTTAATCTATTAATTTCGAATTAAATATTAATATTTTATTATTAAATAATTAATTTCCGAAAATTAAATATTATTATTTTCGGAAAATTTTCTAACGCCAATTATGATGCCAATGTTGGTTTTCGCCGTATAAGTTGGCATATTTGGAAAATGATTTGATTGATTTTGATTCGAGAAAGTATTTTGAATTTTGGGAAAATTAAATTATTCTTGGATATTATTAATTAATTATATTTCGAATTTAATTATTATTATTTCGAAAAATTTATAATTTCAAATTATGATTTCTAGCTTGAACGTTGGTGTAAATGCCGTGAATTGTCATATTAAATTGTTTTTATGACAAATTGTTTTGATCGGAAATTTTCGAGAAAGTTTACGAGATTATTGACATTAAATTAGTATTTTTATTATTATGCCAAGTAATGATAGTGGTGCTTTGTGGTTGATATTCGTATTTGATATCGAAGCTTGCAAAATTGATTGACGGTTGCATGTGTGACCATGTGATATTGTTGTATGGCATTAATTAGAGCACGATTCATGTATGCATGGGCTAATTGAGAAGATAATAATTGGTCAGAATGCTTGTGTGCTCGTGTGATCACACGTTGAAGCCGTCTTGCTGTGTATCGCTTGACGATGCCCGATTTGTCGGATGCCTGAGGATAATCTGGAGTGCCGATACCCCGGATGCCTTGTCGCGGCCTGAAGCCGGACTTGATGCTTCTTATGAGATACCATCTTACTGTATATCGTTTGATGTTGCCGTATTGGAATGCCGTCATCCTGTGTATCGTTTGACGTAGCCGTGTCCGACGGGGCGGGACGGAGCCCGGTTTTTACCGATAGACTGACATCTTGCTGCAGATCACTTGATGTATAGTGGCCCCGAGAGGGCGTAATAACTGGAATACGTATGATGCATAGTGTCTGATTATATGGTAGAAACTGTTAGGCATGGTATGGGATGTGCCCAAGTGGATTCTATTTTATAATCGAGACACGCGCGACTGTGATGCATTAATGCATGGATAATTTATTTAAATGCTTCGGGTATGCGACATATGCATTTCATCAACGTGTGTATCAAGGCGAGGTAAGAATGCCTGTGGTTGCTGTTGTTGTTGCTGTTGTGCCTGTTAGGGAACCCCCGTGCAAGTTGACCTCCTAAGCAGGGTTTAGACCGTTAACTTATTGAGATTTTATCTCATTTATTGTTAAACCTTTTCAGGGCCTTAGCACGTCGTTACTTTTGGTGCGGTTCGGAGTACTGCAGTTTTGGTTGGTCCCTGAGGGTTAGGCCCGGGAGCTGTTTTGGTTGGAGTAGATTAACCCTAGCCTTTCTTTTGCTGGCCTTTTTGTGGTAGCGCCTGAAGTAGGTTTGTAAGAATATTTCCGGGGATTAATCAAGTGAGAACTAAAATACTGTTGTGTTTGGTGTTCCTCTGCTATCCCTGTTTATTGTCGTTGTCTGGAGTTTGTTGTGTTTGCTTCCGCATGCTTATTAAAAGATAAAAAGAAAAGGGTCGGCGACGAGTGCTGGGACATCGCATCTCATCGACCTAAGTGGGGTGTTGCGCGTCCGTAGGGTTTGGGGTGTGACGCTTCATGACTTCGTTAAATTCTTATTCCTATTGCATCATAAATAAGATACTGCCTTGTCTGGTCAGGCTTGTCGAGGGGTTCGACAAGCAAGTGAAGGTGTTGGATGACGCAAATGATTCGGACACTAAAAGATGCCCGAACAAGAAAAGCAGTCATTGGTTGGCTTTCAGCTCTTAAATTCTGATGTCAAAATCGCTTCTTACTGCCGCTCTGTTTCAGTTAATGACTGTCAATTTGCTAGTATTTTTACACCTTGTTTGCAGATAGACAGCTTAATTCTTACGTTGCTCCAAAGAAGCAATAGGTATTATCAACGGAAAAGTTTCTGTTCACATAAATATTTCAAATCTATGTGAGTGTTGCACTTTCATTGCGCATGTTGTTAGTTTAAAGTTTTTCCTCTCATCGTGTATTTCCTTCTAATAATGCCAAGCTGTTGCTAATGGTAACTATGCAATAGGCATCTTATAGATTCCAGGCAGCATCGCATTAGTGCATCTCATTTTGTCGTACTTGCTTCACAAATCACAAGTGATGTGCACTTCTATCCTTTTTCTTGAACTTGCTCACGCCATTCTTATTTTGATGCAGATACCCAAGCAATCTCAACAAATTGATAAACGATCATCACAATGAAGGGTTTGGTGAAGATAACGGGTTGCTAACTTGCTAGCTCCATTCAAGCAAGGGCGACCCCCTCACCATCTTAGTTCTCATCTACTTTCTTGCTCTACTATGTACTGCAAAATCTTTATGCTTGCAAATAGAGTTTCGCCTTTGGCTACCTCATTTTAACATTCGCATCAGGTTCCTTTTGACAAATATGGGTGCATTTATAAATAGCAAGGTTTAAAACCAATTGCACTTTCAATTTGGAGGGCAGTGCACCAGTTCAATGTGACTGATAATGTTTAGTGCATCTTTTTTGCTTAGGAAAGTCAGCCGTTATTGTGCATTCACCTCTCATCTTGATGATCTATCCTCTAAAAGAGCATTGTGTGGTGGTTAATGAAATGTTTTCTTTGGCAAGTATTAAATGCAAAGTGAACTTAATTGTGCTCTTTCTGTATGCTGTTTTGGCTTTGTTTCATATAGTTATTCAACCTGTAAAGTTTGTGATGGCATTTTGAGCGTGAAGGATCCTTCTTGGAGTCAGGGACAAAATTGTTGACGAGCTCATTCAATGTGTTTTGCCATGGTAAGTAATCTTTGTTAGCACAACAGTCACCAGAATATATTTTGCTAACTACTTGAATGCTAAGTTTATCACTTTTGTAATCTGGGTGGTAGCAAGTACTCAAGGTTTTTACACTGATGATCACAAGTCCTGAATCAGGATTTTAAGGGAAAAAAAGCAAAAAAAAAAAAGAGAAGGTCCTGGTCCTAGAGGAAGGGGTCCTGAAGCTTTAAATATATGGTCTTCTAGGGGAGCATCAAACATCCAACGCGTTGATTGTAACTAATCAATTATTTCCATGCTACACAATCTCAAACAGCCTAACCTTATCATATTTCGATTAGTGAAATTTCAGTTTCTTGTTCCTGTTTTCGTTCTTTATACTGCAGCGACTAATGTGCCAGAAATGTTGGTTTGCCCAAGTACGACCTGGATAGGTCGTCCTAGGAGCAGCAGATGATCAATTTTTTCCATAATACGCACGTCATATCCCCTTTTTGTCAGGGAAGTTCCACTTCAATGTTCCCAATTTCATTCAATCTACCGAAGCAATGACGCTCCAGCAAAGTTGGTTTGACCATCCTTAATTTACTAGTTTTGCACTTCTATAGCGCAATCCTTTGACCTTGGACATTTTCATGAGACTATTTGGCTCAAAACTCAAAGGCATCGTTACATCTGTGCTACCCTAAATTCCTAGTCCTTCAGTTTACTTGCTAATTTGGAAACTCATAATAAGTTCCAAAACTGCAATTCATTTTCCTTCGTCCTTGGTATTGAAAGGATTTAAAATTTTCATATAAGTCCATGTGAGAACGATTATGTTAATTCTTGCAGCTATGACTAATCAACAGCTAATAGATTGTGGAAACGGACAATGGAATTGGACAAGACTGATCAAGCCATTGAGAGGTCAAAAAAGATTCATTTGCTTCCAAATGACCCTTATAAAGATTCTAAATATACGATGGCTCAATATCTGCAGGTTCTCTTGTTTGATGCATAGTTGATGTGAACATGATACTAAATCCTATCCTCAAAGTTAAAACCTTCAGATAGACTTGATATTGAGTTAATGAATTTCTTTGAACAGGGTGCTATGTGTATAGACATGGGCTCCAGCAAATCTGGAAGCAGAGGTATATGCAGTGATTGGAGCATCTGCAATAGAGGCAAAATCTACTCACTTGAAGCTTGACAATCACTTCTTCCTCTCCTGACTCTTGAGTCTGAGCTGGATGCTTGCCCTCCACTATTGGCTTATAAAAACGAGTTGAGTTTTCATTTCCACATACCCGACCGCGCAAGACACTATTGATGTTGGATGGCGGCAAGTCTCAAGGGTCAGGTTTGTTTCTGAAAGCAGATTCTATTTCTCACTAGGTCTTGCCGCTCTTATTCCCATGTGGGAAGCATGTGAATTTAGAAGAATCTAACAGAGTGAATTCTTCATTCAGACAGAAAATGAGTAGGATTGTTCGTGAACTGAGCTCCAGGGATGGATGGTAATGTGGCTCCCTGAATATTTGTTTGACCACACAAAGTTCCAGACACCTGAAGTTCGGCCACTTAGAATTTGACAAAGCCCAAAAGTACAACAGTTAATAAACATATCTAAAGATCACATCTTAAACAAGTGCAGACCACTTGAAATTGGCTAAATATCCTCTGTCCTCACATCATGCATTCATTGGTATCTTAACAATTTCAACTGCTAATGTACTCAGTTATAAACAAAAAACATAAATCTCTCATTCACATTGTAATGGTATGGTAATGACAATGGGAACACTGTACTGAGACATGGGCTTTGGAATTAATCAGTTAAAAGCTAACTGAAAATGCTACCCAACATAGTATTTCTTCCAAGCTCAAAAGTAAGGTTGGCGATTTGTGTTTTCATGTCATAATCATGTCGATTGTTCACGTCTTTTCAGTTATTAATAACATTCAATATGATAACGAATTTTTTTTTCCATGAAAAATGGATTAAAACATGTTGATATGTTAATTTTGAGTTAAGTCAGGCTGTGTTCTATCATTTCAAGTTGGATCTTTCTCTCAGTAAACTCCTGTCGTGTTCAAGTTGTGTCTTGTTTTGTGTCGGAAATTGCCACCTCTTCCGAAAAAACAAATTAAGTAAAAGGGTTTTTAAGAGAATCACCAAGTAACATTTCTTGTTCTAATTTGGGTTGTCCTCGTTGTGACTGGAGTCGTGGCCATCATTACTGCACAGGTAGGAACCGTCTATCCCCTTCTCTTCAAATGTAGGCTGAGTCCATAATGCATATTGTGGAATCGACCTTGTTGAGGAGAGGAGATGTCATAGTCGAATTTCTGTGCATGTTTCCTACTACAAAAAACATCTTGTTTAGATCCACTATTACTGTAATGCGTATTGTGGAATTGACCTTGTTGAGATGAAGGGATGTCAAAGTTGAATTTCTGTGCATGTTTCCCTTCCAGGCAGTGTAGATCCACTATTACTGTACTTAGTCAAGCTCAACTATGTTTAATGTTGTGACATTCCGAAATTTTACCCATTTCCTTACCAAAAAAAAAAAAACTATGTTCAATGTTCTACTGCTGATTTTCAAGTCTTTGTCTCCCTGTATACCCTTTGACGATCAAATGCCGCGAGTTATACCGAGGAACCTGATGGCGACAAGTCAAGGACCGGTGCAATCTTGGTGCTAAAGTTTACTTGGCAAGAACGAGATGTTTATTGACAAAAAACAGACAGTCCACTCGGAATACGCCTTAAAGTCGTCCATCATGCGCTCTTTGCATCATTCGTAAAATTGATAGGGTTATTTACAGCCTTTGAATTCCACTTGATGCCTGTTTTGGGTTGAAGTCTAAGTTGGTACAGAGCTGGAATGGAAGCGGTTTGTCCTGATGTAACATTCACCGTGTCTTTTGGAAAAGCAACCCCTTTCATTTGAAGTCCTATAGGATCGGGACACGAAAACTACAGTCTCCGCCCCATCATTTTCTGCCAATTTGCTGCACTTCTTGTATTGCTCTCCAGCTGGTGCACCCAAACAATCTCCAGGGAAACTACTTTGCAATGCTCATTGGTGATTAGCTAGACTTAATGATTGGCTGCTTAATGGATACCAGTTGTCGTTTGATTTGACAATATCTCGGCTTCGTCTGCGAAGTCCATTTGTAGTACCCTATGACAGCTTAAAAGGGAAGGTGAATCTGCAGTAACTTTGCTAAAAGAGATGTGAATCGTTTGCCGGGGTATGTTCGAGGGATTTTCAAAGGTTCGCGGGGAAGACAAGACCAGAATAGTGTAGCAGAATCAAACGCAGTAAGTGCCATCACTCAGCATTGCGTTAGGGCGACAATGGCAGCTGGTCAACCCTTTCCTTTTTATCATTTTCTATTCTTCCACAGTCAAAACGCCCCAGGTCAATTTAAGTTCACAAAACTTTGTTGGTCCTTTTGCTTTCTCTTCGGGTTTTTCTTCATTGGCATCATTAGCATGCACAAATCCCGGTTTCGTAGCCGAATAAACCGGATTGACTTCGATTGGCATCGGACGAGTGGCGTCGCTTTCCAAGTGTGGAAGAGAAAAACAAGAGGAACCAAAGATGCCATGACCCGTTTCCGTGGCAATTAATCAAAGATTAGATTGGATGAAAGCGTTCCGACATGGTGTGGCTTCCAGGAAGGCGCAAGGCGATTCCCCAAGTCATCAAGCAAATGTACATCCTAAGAAACCGACGTGTCTATGTTATTTATTGTCGTGCGATGCAAGACTGGGCCTCCGTGGCTCGTTTCTTTTTACCTTTTCCTTATCGGAAAGGCGAAGAAAACCCTCGTTGACGTATTAGTTCTTCCCCCCTTGGCCCCTTGGCCCGGCATCGGAGGGAAAAACAAGAGCTGGTGATCAAGAAAATAAATATCAAAGTGACGTTCTGAGGTTGCCCTTGGACCGAGCTATTGACTTTGAAAACCGATGACCTTTGAAGCTGTTTCGGCAGTTTCAACAATACTGCTTTTTGGACGTCATAGGCCGATCTCTTGGGATAAACGGGCGGCTGAGCATGGGTCGACAACTCGACCGTCGGGAATTCTTTCACCGACGGCCATTTTGCCGGCAACTCTCGTTATTTTTCTGGTTGTCCGTTCGCTGTGTGATTACACTCCTATTCCGTTTTTCGCGTCTGTATAGCTCGGTTTCACAAGCGGGAAGACATCAAGAAAGTGGGCTTGTTTAACATGTTACAAACTTAAAAACAGATGGTTGTGTATTAGAATTTAAGGATGCGTTCATAATAAAGGACAATATTTTTCGTAGAAATCATTTTCAAGGAAATTGGCGAGGTTTCATTTGTTTAATTATTTAAGAAAATTGATTTCCTTCTTGCCAGAAATGAATGTCGTTTTCCTTTAATGTAAGCTTGCGTTTTCCATAAATTGATTAGTTTTCCATCATTTAAACACCGGAAAGTCGGAAAACAATTTCTTGGAAATAGTTTCCCATAAAAAAAATGGACCTTGATAATATTTCAATGCGTTGGTTTGCAATTTCTTGATGTGGGTTTTTAAGACTGCAAATGGCAACCATTCTGTTTCAGAAATCAATTTTTGGCCAGGTTTCTATTTCTGTTCTTGAACGAGTTTCTAAGTAAAAAAACACATTTGATAATAACACAAAATTTCTATTCTCGAAATAAAAATTTGTTTGATAACGACACAAAATTTCTCTATTTCAGATGACTGGCGAGTGGATAGCGGGCAGATGGCGGCAACAGATAGCGGGTAGTGAACGGCGGCGGCAGACAACGATGTGGCCAATGTTGAGGACGACGGTTGGAGGCGGCCGACATCAAGCAACAACGGGAGGCGAGCAACAGCGGGAGGGGGGCAACGGCGAGAGGAGGGCGGACAGTGGCAATGAACAAAGGGCGACGGACAGTAGGGGGAGGCGGTGGTAGACAACGACGCGACCAGTGCAGAGGACAATAGCTGGAGATGGTCAACGTCGGGCAGCAACAGGAGGCAGGCAATGACCGGCGGTGAGAGGGGGGCTACAGTGGGAGGAGGACGGAGGCGAGCGGTTGGCAGCGGGAGACGGTGACCAATAAATGGCGAGTAGCGGCCCACAATAAGCGATAGTGGGAGACAGTTGCCAGCGGATGGCGGCGACCGGCAAGTGGGCGGCGATGGGTAGTGAGTAGGCGATCGACTAGTAGCAAGAGTAAGCGATGAGAAAATGGAAAATGGAAGAATTTCTCATTTTTGTTTCAAAAATAGAAAAGTGAAAAATTTTTACTACTCATTTATATTTCAAATCTATTTCTAAAATTAAAATTTGTTTTAGAAAATGAAAAATAAAATTACCTTACCAAAAGGATTTTTATTCTAAATTTATTTCTAAAACAGAAAAATAGAAATATAATAGTTATCATTAAGTTGGTGTTCTGGTGAGAAGCTCTGGTCCACCAACTTCCACTTGACTTGAGCAAATTGACCCCAACATGAACAAACCATAACATGTGCATCTATAGCCTTGGTCCACACGTTTGACTTCATTGGAAAAAAAAATTATGGATTCCTTATAGCAGTTGTCAATTAGCCATGTTCCTAGGACAGGAAAAAGGTAATCCACGCGCAAATTTGACTCGCAAATTACCCGACTCCATGGAAGGTCGATACGTAATTCAAAGAGGCTCCTCCTCCTCCTCCTCCTCCCGCCGCTACGCGGAAAGGGGCATTGTAATTAGACTCGTTACTCAACTGAGACATTAGGCATCATAAGCGCATATGTGGCGGATTTGAAGCGTACATGTCGTAGCTCTAATCGTGGTTAAATCTGCTTCTGTGAACCTAATTCTACGTAATGATATTTCAAAGCATTTCAGGACAGGCTCTTGACTTTTGGTGTTCCGCGAATTAAAGAGAAAGAGGCTGAGAAAAGTTATAAAGGGTCCACAGGATCAGGTAAAGAAGCTTGTCTGAAGGACCATATCAGGCAGACCAATACAAGTAAAGTCGTGGGTCTTCAGACTGCCAGAGAGCTCAATCGTTCAAGGAAGTGCATGCCTAACTTATGGACTTTTCGAAAAGTCATGTTGCTCTTTCCAAAACTTGTGCTGACTTTTCGAGACAATGGGTGCTCATAATCCTTCTCATTCATTGCATCTTTAGGGCAAAACATCCATTCGACTAAACATTTACCCACGCGTTCCGCGAAATTTCACATTTACGAAGAAAAACTAGACAAATAAGAAGCCCTCGAACTAAAATGAGAAAGTTAAGATATTTATTTATAAGTGGTCTTTTCGGGAAATGTAAATTTATAAAAAGAAGAACCAATTTTTTTTATTATATAAAACTCCTCAATAAAGGAAACATTTTACCATAAATATAATTAAAATGGAGCATGAAGTATTTTGGCATAAACACAATATTATTTACTGTATCATTAGTTGTAAAATTTTTTCGTAAAATTATATGATGAAAGTACAAAGCAACTAATTGATGTAATGAAAAATTCACAATTATAATATCACAAATATTGTATTATATTGGAATGCATATAGATAATGGAAGTTTTTGTCTACCTACTGTGGAAAAGCATGAGATTGTGTTATTATAATCTTAAACAAATATATTTATTTAATATGAATGAGTCACAATTAAATAATTAAATAATAAATAGAGAGGGGGAGTAGGAGGGCAATAAATTAGTGCACATATGTAGTGCTCCTTTCAACAAAGAAAGCACCAAAAATTCGGCCTCCAAGAAGGAGAGTACAATTCTAGCAAACCGCGATCTTAAGTTGCATTAGGGCTAAGCATGAGTCTACGGTAGAATTGGGAGTCACCCATAGGAATCAATCCAATGTAAATTCCTGCAGTTATTAGTTTGGTTCCCGATTCAAAAAAAGTGAAATCGGTACTGTCCATTTTGGTTCCTGACTCCTAGGTAAGAACCAAACAAGGAATCGAAGAACTAGATCAAAAACTGATGAGCCGGACCAGAGTTACCCTAAATTCTTTTTTCACTCTTGCTAACAATAACAAAAGCCGTGTCTCAAGTCTCATTCGCCTCTTTATCTTCTGGTTTTGCCATATATTAATAACAAACCAATGCCCACTGACAACATTTTATATTGTTGTCCAGATTACATTGTTTTCTGTCTCTATTTCTAGTTTCTCATAGTTTCGTTCACCCACCGCCTATTCAACTGGCAGTGAAGGTCCCCATCTTTAATTGAATGCTTTTGAAGTTGGCGTGTAGGGTACAAATTGTTCTCAAAAGTTAGGCTATGAGAGAATAATATAGGGACTATAACTAATGTATTTTTTAACAAATAAAAATTTATGATGATGCTTCATCGTCTACCTCGGGTAAAGGGAAGCTTG
Source organism: Syzygium aromaticum (assembly GCA_024500025.1). Taxonomy (NCBI): domain Eukaryota; kingdom Viridiplantae; phylum Streptophyta; class Magnoliopsida; order Myrtales; family Myrtaceae; genus Syzygium; species Syzygium aromaticum. The sequence continues at coordinate 2,501,697 of CM044889.1, read as the reverse complement.
ACCCAGCGCTCGGCAGGATGTCCATCGCATCAAGAATTGTAGCTCTGGCCCAAATCACTATGAGCATGCCGCTAAGGAGCTCCTTCCTCGTTGGTACTAGTTTGTGTTTTTTGAACTTTTTATTATTTATTTTATTTAATGCATTCATCATTGTATGGATTGTTGCTAGTGAACAATGTGGATTTTTGTTGCTGGGTTCATTTTCATTGCTTAACTAAAAATGAAACAAAAAGAAAGAAGAAATTGGCCGATTTCCCAAGTGGACCCTGGAATCAATTAACGGTGTAGCTTTTTTTTAATTCAAGAATATGCATTGTAGGTTTCAAATTTCAAAAGGTGGAGAATCGATTTTGACAAAGTAAGTTTTAGGTGAAAACTAAACAAACTCAAAAACCTTTTACCCTTAAGTAACATGCCTAGTGGCTATGCTTATGTAAGATTTTTTTTATATATTATTGTTAGGCACATCTGACTCATCTGAAAAACAATACGTAAATTTTATACACGCATCAGCCGGCGAGTTTGGTCGGTGTCTCGTTTGAAGATTTGATCTATTTCACCTTATTAATCGTTTCGGATATGTTTGGGGATGTACAATAATTCAACCTCTCAGAAGTAGTGTCATGTGAACCGCAAAGAGTGCTCTTGGTGACAGGCTGACGTGTTTAGTATTTACACACGATCCTAAGCGGCCTCTGCCTCATGTTTCATGCTGTGCATAGAATCTTGCTAATGCGGTATGATTTTGTGTAACGAAATTCATCGTTGCCAAATATCAAATTGCTCTCGATTCATACCCCAGCGGGCCCCATGGACGGCGACTGCACTGGAGAAACAGCCAACCACATTTTTCTTGCAAATTTCCTGTTTCCTGCCGTCGCTTCAAGCGCAAGGGGACGAAGTGCCCCGTTCTCACCGGGTGTCCGCCGTCCGGACCAGACAAGACGATCACGACTCCTTTGCTGAGTCAAGATTCAAAGGTTCAGGACACATCGTCACCCGGTGAAAACCTTAACGCGCTTTAGATGGATGAACACGGGGACAGGAGGATGGGGGCAATTATGGTGGTAGAGGGATGTGCGGGTACAGGTATGAAACGCCTTGTTGGTCTTCTTGGTCCTTGACATCGTTGAACAATCGAGTCAATCTCTCTCTCTCTCTCTCATCTCCACGGATGGGCGTTGAATGGATTGATGAGTTTTTTGCAAAACAAATTCATTTTTTGTTTTTGTTTTTCTTATCTGGGTTCTCTTTTGCTGGTTCTTCCTCTCTCTGTCTCTGTCTCTGTCTCTCTCTCTCTGTCCTTTTCTTCCCTTTGGGGGTTCACGTTCAAACTCCACACTTTCTCTTCGATGACACGGCTTTCACACCTCACCCCCTTTGAAATGTCAATATTCTTCTGTACAATTTCTTGAGCAAAATTCTCATCCGAGTCTGGTTTTTTTGAGCTAAATCACCATTATAACTCGCTCTATTTCAGGCACTTCCACGGATTCATCAACTTGGGTTTTACTCTTTTTCTCTCGCTTATATACTCCTCTTTTTCGCTGCAAAGAATCTCTCCCGCGCAACCCGTTTGCTTTTTCTCTGTCGTAGGCAGATTGATCGTCCCAAAAAGGGTTGAACTTGGGTTCTGTCCTAGGATTTTCTTGTAGATTCGAATCGATAAAGAAAAAAAGATGAAGTGTTTTTCCTTCAAGAACAAATCCAAGTGCAAGGACAAAGCTACATCCGCCCCGGAGTTAGGAACCGAGCGAGAACCCGGCAATTCGGCGGCGAATCGGACGACAAAGTCATTGAGCTCATTGCCATCCCCTAGGAGAAGCATACTTGAATTGTACAAAGAGAAACAACACACTTTGAGGGCTTTCACCTTCGAAGAGCTGAGGCAAGCCACAAATGGATTTAGCAGGATGTTGAAAATCGGTGAAGGGGGTTTCGGGAGTGTTTATAAGGGCACTGTTAGCCCTCCCGATGGTAAAGGTCGTCCTCTCGTGGTTGCCATCAAAAAGCTTAATCAGAATGGATTGCAGGTGATGATGGCTTTTGTAGTTCAATCATTTTTATCACTGTCGAGTGCTTGTAGATATTCTTACATCTTTGTAGCGCTGGCCTTCTTTCGGAAGTCGGGTCTTTCTGTGATGTCGCTTATCATTGCATTGGTTCTGTAATCTACAGTTTGATTTAATGAGCCATTTGGTCTCCTGAACAATGATATTGTTTGCAGTAGATGGGGAATGTGGATTGACAGATAAAATACAAAACTGTAGTAGATGGAGGATATTGAATAGGTGTTTCACTTGGTGAAGATGCAGTTTGATAATTGTTTTGGCTAATGGCATTTGGTTAATGCGTAATCTTATCTACTTGTCTTAGTTATTGATGTAGAGTGCATGACCTGATATGGCTAACAGCAATTAATTCAGAGTAAATCAAGTCGATGTCCTATTTGGTGCCTATAGTGTGAAAATTTTCGAAATAATACTGCAAATGAACACAGCTGATGAAGTTGGTGCGAGTGCCTATGCCTAGGAATAATTAGGAAAAATTCTGAAAAATGAGTGAGGATGTGAAAATCGGTAAAAAATTTTGCACTTGAGAGGATCATCAACCTTTGCATCTGGTTGCCAGCATTGTTTCTGGCATTAAATTCTGCAGATAATGGCGGCTCCTACTTGGCAGGAATACCTCTTTCTAAGGCACTGTTTTTGGTTTCCTAAGGTTGAATTCCATGGCAAGATAGCATCAGCAAAATTTCATTTTCTCAATTTAGCTGTATCTACTATCTACCCTCCAGACTTGCGGATTGATTTCATATTCTAATGGGCATTTTCTTTCAATGTGCAGGGTCGTAAAGAATGGCTTACGGAAGTTCAGTGTCTTAGTGTCGTGAATCACCCGAACCTCGTGAAGCTTATAGGATACTGCTCTGGGGAATATGAAAGGGGCGCGCAGCTCCTGTTGGTCTATGAGTTCATGTCAAACCGGAGCTTGGACGACCACCTCTTCAACAGGGCCTTGCCTACTTTGCCCTGGAAAACTAGATTAGAGATCATTCATGGAGCAGCCGAGGGACTGGCTTATCTGCATGAGGTCATGGAACCCAAGGTACAACTTATGGTCAACATAATCAAGTTAGTTGACTACATGATTGTATCTGGTTCGATTGGGCTATCTTTTTGCTGTCTGAATATATTATGCTCTAACTCCATCTATGCATGTCTATACATATGATGGTATGATCTGACTAGCATTTTCGGTAGGATTTTAAGGCACGTGAGACTGGTAATTTACTAACAGGATTGGAATATCCCTATCCATCTCTAACTCTTCCTCTGATCCAATGCACCTACTTCGTCAAAAGAATGCAGCACGGCTTCTGTAGGTGTTATTAAGCTGGAGTCAGTCGTCATTTCTATGTATCGCTGAAGCAATTCCCTTGACTGATTGTGTAGGTGATTTACCGAGATTTTAAATCATCGAACGTCCTTTTGGATGAAAACTTTAACGCGAAGCTATCTGATTTCGGGATGGCAAGAGAAGGGCCAGCAGATGACCGCACTCATGTGACTACAGCGGTAAGAGTTATCGACTCAAACCTGTGTTTAAGACACATTTTCTGTTCTTTAGGCATCAATGTGAAGCATGATTAATAGTCAGTAAAAAACTGAGAATCACCATTATTGTAGACATGACAGCGTTTTCCTTTCTTGTGATTAACGATAATCAGGTGGTGGGAACATATGGTTATGCTGCACCGGAATACGTCGAGACGGGCCACCTCACAATCCAGAGCGACATATGGACATTTGGGGTGGTGCTCTACGAGATCCTCACAGGGAGGCGGGCGGTGGAAAGGAGCCGACCGCCAAAGGAGCAGAAGCTCCTCGACTGGGTGAAAGATTTCCCTGCGGACAGCAAGAAGTTCATAATGATAATGGACCCACGGCTACGGAACCAGTACTCTTTCGCTGCAGCTAGGACAGTCATGAAATTGGCGGAGAGTTGCTTGAGCAAGAATGCAAAAGACAGACCCACAATGAGTGAGGTGGTCTTGACCTTAAAGCAGGCAATAGAGCAATCAGGAGAGACAGCAACTTCTGTCACTGGGAATGCTGAATCATCTGGTACTAGAAAAGTCGGTCAAAGGAGGAAGTAACATGAATCACTCTAATCCTAAGAGGTGTGTTTGTTTCATGTCGAGATCGGTACGAGTAAATAAATTACCTTGAGAATCGCGAAAGACGAAAGTATGCGAGAAGAAGAGAGGGGCGACATGGAGATGTAAATGTATGAGTTATTACAGAGTTTGCGGGGAGGAATTTGAGGGGATTAATTTATATTCTTTCCTATTTTTTTGCTGTGGTCATTGAGAATCTGGGGAATGTTGTTGTCGTTGCTGTGTAAATCAAACCTCTTTCTGGTCCTTCGTTCTGTTATCTGTGGTTGTTGCTGTTGAGGTCGTTGTGTTTCTGACTTTTTTCTCCTCCTTTGACTTGTGACTCTGGGATGGAGTTGGTACACTTACATGTGTGGGATCAGCAGCTCCACATAAGAGGACCTACATCTGTGGTTTTTGCTGTTGAGGTCGTTGTGTTTTCGACTTTTTTCTCCTCCCTTTTGACTTGTGACTCTGGGATGGAGTTGGTACTCGTACATATGTGGGATCAGCAACTCCACATGAGAGGACCTATACCTTGTAATTAGTGCAATTAAGTCAAAAAAAAATCTTTGACGGAGCTACAGCGAAGTTTTTTTAAGTCACCGTGCCTCCGATTTTTACCATGGCGCAATCTCTAGGTACGTCGCACTTGCAAATTCCCAACTGAAGAACCTTTGTGAAAAATTCTGGACTGAATTGCTTTAAATAAAAAGTTATGATAACTGCAATAATTACTTTTACAGCGTCGGTACGCCTACGGCAATCGTGGGATTGCTGGGCAATAACCGTAACAGTAGCTAAGCTTGAATTTCAAGGAGGGTCTTGTTAATGAGTGTCCGAAATAAGGACTTAAAAAATGGAAATAGCAATTCTCAATGCATGATAAATAACTTTGGATATTGAAAACATATTCTCTTTTTCACTTGTTTATAATAAAAAACGCAACTTTCGTAGCATAATTAATACTTCTCGTTAGGAGTCTCGAGAGCACTTTCTAACATTTTACTTAAAAGAAATAAGATAAGCTTTAGATTCACCTTCGGGGTAAAACTAGTCATTTGCATTCAATGTTGGATCGATGTCGATGACACGTGTGTTTGGAGTTAATTTTGCAACTGAAGCCTATCCCCATGTTAATCAATTCCGGGGTGAAAGTGTAAAATATTTTTGCTCGAGGAATTAATAACAATCCTAAAAAAAAAAAAAAGAGGGAAGAAGATGTTTGTTGAAGACTGGGCTTAATCAGTCAATTTGGGCCCGGGGCCCAGTTCATTCGGGCTTCTTTTTCTCGTCAGCTTTCCCGGGAAAATTCTTACGGGGCGATAACTTCCCCAGGCCCAAAACCTTCAAGTTTGCCCCTTTAAGCCGGCCCTGGCAAAAGCCTGTCCGACTTCGCTTCGCTCGCTTTCTCCTCCCGGGACCTCCCTCGCGCTCGCCGGCTCTTCGAAGTGCTGCGCTCCGCAATCTCTTCTCCCGATGGAGAAGACCTTCACGCTCCTCCACACCGTCGCCACCGCCGGAGTCTTCTCCGCCATTTCCTTCTGGTAGCGTTCGCTCCCTGTTCCCTTTGTCGCATTGAACGGAGCTCCTCCGATGATGGTTCTGATCGGAGCGTCTTTTCCTGGTCTTTAGGTACGGGTTCATGTTCGGGCGGGAATCGGCTCGGAAGGAGCTCGGAGATCTGATCGATGGTCTTCGAAGGAACGGCGACGGGGGCGCGGATTCCACGCCTCACGCGTGAGAGTATGTCTTCGTTTGATGCTCGGGTTCAGTTCGGAGCTTGGCCGTGTGCTGGTTTTTTTTCGGTTCGGTCGTTGCTGTAGGTTTTAGCATTTTGGGGGGCCGGAAAATGGGTTCGGATTTGGCGGCTATGAGCGGAATGAGAAATGTAGTTTCCGGTTTTCGGTGAATTTAAGGTGGGATCGTGATGGAAAAGGTGCGGCAACAGAGTTTCGTGTCTGCTCTGCTCGAACACGTCTCGTCTGAAAGCGCGATCCATTAGCTTAATTGGATTTCGTGCTTCTTTTCCTCCCATCTACTGTCAAAAGTCATGGAAATGTACACAAGCTTCTAAACGAGGCTGCACTGCTCCCTTTACATATCCTAATAGTGATGCCGTTCCCTGTTTATTATCAGATTGGAACATATTTTTTCATGTCTTTGTATGCTTCTCCCTTAAACTGTGTGATTTTGATCGTCCGCTGCTAAGAAATAGCATATCTAAAGTACTCTAGATAGTTCATCTCTTGGCTAGAAGCTTTGCATCCTTGTAAATTCCAAGTTGAAGGAATTTTCCCCTATGCTGTGTCTTCTCAATCTTATGTCTTTATCAGCAATTAGTCAGTTAGTCTTACTACTGGTATGCGGAAGAGAGTTTTACTGCTCAAAAGTTGGCCCACATATTTCATTCTTCTTCCTATTTTGAAAAACAGATAAAACCTATTTATCAGAAATACAATGACCACCCGTAAAACGAGCATCATTCATGTAATACGTTAACCTCGAAAAGGATTTGGACATTTGATAAGTGGGGTTAGGCTGATTAGCATAGAGGAGAGTACTCTTGTAAAAATAGATGTGCTGGTCATCCATATTGTAGACATTGGCCGTCAAAGTGTGATATCAATAATAGGTCAGAAGCTTAAGGCCCTTGTGCAAATGTGTCTTTGTATTCGTTAGATAAATGATTTTTTTACACACCTGCAATCTTGCTGATACTTTCATGGGCAAATCCGGTTAATGTTCAGTATGACCCTGAGAGGAAGGTCTTAGGGATGTTGCAACAGACCAGGAAAGTTAAGAGTTCTGGATATTTAGTTTAACATATTGACATGGTCAGTGTCATCTTTTTGAAATGGATGAAAGAGAGGTAGCCACCCCTACAACCCTTCAAAAAAGGTAACAAGAGAAGAAACGCTCACAAATTTTTTCACTGCTGAGTTGTTTGGGGGAAAGATGGACTGAAGAAGAAAAATATGGAACACAAATCAGTCTCGCACACAAGAGTTGCTATTGTAGCTCAGATCTGTCAGCCAAAGAGCAAACGAAATTTGAGAGAAAAAGATGGACTATAGTAAACCCAGATATTGGGTCTACCCCTCTTCCTGTATATTGACATGATTTCGAAAAATTACACGATGGACCCATACATTTTTCGTACTACTCTTTCTGAACACTTGGCATACCACGCCAGAAAATCTGTTGTATATTCGCTATAATTGTATAGTCTTTGCCTCAGTATGCTGCATAATCATACATTAACATGCCCATATATTGTTTTCTACACAAGAGAAGCCTCCTTGATTTTGGTGACACTTTTCTCTTTGATAAAACCAACGTAGAGGTCGGTCCTGCCCAAGTCGGACTCGGATAGTCTGTTCCGACCACCTTCGGACATGCTTTTCACAAACCCAACTAAGTTTCGCCAGTTATTCTCTTCAAACAACCTCTTATTCATTCTCAAATATGTGAAAGCACTCAATGAGTTGCCATAATGTGACCTACTCGTTGAGAGAACTTGTGCATATGCACCTGCATCATATCTCTCCAGTGCATTCTCCCCAGCAAGGTCTGCTCCTGCAGTTTTAGCTGCCACCTTTACCTGTCGAACTAACCCTTCTGGAGAGCAATTCGCATTCTCAGGCTGTTCTCCATCTCTCATTTCCATGCACGTGAAGTTCAATACAACTCCATGTTTTCCCATCATTTTTGCAATTGGTAGATACCCATCACGATTTCTGGTGTTATAGTATCCAGCTGTTAATTCAGCTGCATGGGATCTTGTTCTGTAATGCCAGTGAATGCCAGCCACTTTTCCTGAGAGTTTTGCTTGGGTTCCTTGGAATACTCCTTTGGCAGCTGCTAGGATTCTATCGCCATGCTCTAATAGCATTTCAGAGTACCATTCTAGGAAGAACCGTCCGTACTCAGTGTTCCATGTCCCTTCCCGTCTGAAGAACCCAGTTTCTTCAGGAAACTGGTTGTATTGTCCAGAGTCATGGGGCCCAGTATTTCCCCAGTTCATTTGCCCTAGTGCCTCTGCTGATGCTTGCAGTGAAGATCTCATGTACTGCGTTAAGACAAAGATGCTGACAGTGAGATTTACCTAAATTCAGTAATAGAAGTGACTGTTCGTGCTTCTTGATTTAATCATTGACTAATTTCTCGGTATGGTACTTTATGGTTTATCTGTTACTATTTGATTCTGAACAAGAAGTGGTCATTGTTATAATTTAATCGTTAGACATTTCCAGGAACAGTGGGGTAAGTGTACATTGAGAATCATTTTTCCAAACAATTACCTTGTCATAGCACTGGAATTCTCCAATTCCTGGAAACCTCCAAGTTCCGTTACTTTCAGGATACGATGGATATCTCAATTCTCCGCAAGGACCCATTCCAACTTGGATTTCCTGCAGTAAAACCCAGATGAATATATATGCTTCAAGAAATACAGTTATGCTCCTGGTAGGAAAATGTTAGCACTTATTATTATGAAGTAAGCTGACGATATTTTAGACATGTTTCCAGATGCCAGTGGTCCACCACTTGAAAATTAGCACACTAGTCTTGTAATATTTTGATGCTATCTCTTCATGACTTGATTTGTATGTTTTGTTCCTTTCTTAAATCTTCACTAATTATTCAGATGCACCGTTTTCTGCTTAATTGCTCGTGTAGGTTCCATTCAACTGTGTCCAAGTGGCTTGCAGAACTTTGAACTCCTATATAGTTTGAAGTGATGGTTGCGCCTCTCTAGGTGAATTCTTAACGCTAATTCTAAGGCAAAAGCCTGGTTGATGATTAGGCCTCTAGCTTTAGGATGGGAATATTTTGCTGGGGTCAATACATATTCAGGGGAATGAATACGAAGATGTTGCTACAACGTTTTCATTTCCAGAAATGGTTCAACGATTTGTCTCCATAATAGATCTCCATGCTATAAGTTAAGAGTGCTCCTGAAATATGTACTTTACTTGCTGCTTATAATGATTGGATTAAAATAGTGCTCTTAGCTACTAAATCAAGCATCCTTGGATGTGATTGATGCTTACCACAATAACACTGCCCAGGTGGCCACTGAACCTGTCCCGGAAGCTCCGCATGTAATCTGCGTAGACTTGAATGGGTGTTCTTCCTCTCAGCACTGGCAATGAATCACAGCCTAGGGAGATGTATTCGGGATTCCTTCTGCCAGATCTGTCTGTGTAGACCAGGTCAGGATCCTTACTGATTTCTTCGAGCACCCACGCAGGTAGGGGAATGCTATAATCAATGAAGAAAAAGGTTTTTACAACCTTCGTCCATGGCAGAATCATCAAAGGGAAAAGTCATCCATAATTTAAAACGGTATTGATTTGAAGTTCTCGAATAAGGAATTAGAAATTGCACGAATTGGGTGATTACAGATTTTTCTGTTTGAGACACTAGCTCAACTTAGCGAACCTACCTGACAACAAGAAGATTCTGATGATTCTAATACTAATTCAGCCAAGGTGATGTATCTTCTTGATGGTTAAGTACGAAGCGATTATGATTTTGATTCTCGACTTAAACTAGTAAATAGATGAACGAGGAAAGATGCATCGAATTTAACCCAATACCTGCAAGAATCACCGACGTTGCCTCCGCACTGATGAAAGGACATGACTACTTGAAGCTTCAAGCCATGCCTTGCGACCATCTGCACAAGTTCCGCATAACCTTCCCAGTTATACTTCATCGGTTCATCTTTCTCCACCAATCCCCACCATGCGTCCACCATTACCCCTTCAACTCCCGCGCTCTTTAGGGCCATCAAGCTCGCGTTCATAGCCCGCGGCTTGTTCAGATTCCCTCCAAGCATTACCGTGTCAAGAGGCAACATTACATACACCGGAACCTTCGTGCCATCTTGGCCATGAGAAACCGACAAAGCCTGATGCTTTGCCGATCTATCTTTCCTCCTTGACTCCATAATCATGCCTCTTTCCACTACTTCATGCATCGAGCTTTTCGCTCGGAGACGCCGTGAGGCCTTTATCTGTGTGAAGCTAACCGTGCCCGAGATGTCATCGGGGGTTTTGAAGGATTTGTTATCTTTTGGATTGATGAAAGACGTGGAAGAACGTAGCGTGAGAGCCATTTTTTATTCAAGATTTGTGGCAAGTGGGGGGAATATAGAAATGGATGAAGAATGTGTCTTTATTTATAAAGGCAAAGCGTGTTCGGCATTTTGACGGAGACAACGATGGTGGGCTCCGGCGCATAAAAGTGAAAAGGTGCAAAAAATTCAAATCCTAGTCAGCTCCAACTTTTCGATCCGAGTCATTTGGTTTGATCCACTGTCCGTCGGTGTATTGTATCCTCTCAAAACTCATTCTGATGATAAGAGTGCAAAGACTTCTCGTAAGGTTCGGCTTTTAACTAGTCAACGATTCAGTCTAGTTACCCCTCATGAGTATCCTTCAGCCAAAAACATTATTTAAATGTCTAAAACTCACACGAAGCGTTCTGACTCTTGGAACCTATTATTTTAAATTATATCTTAGAATAACCTCACCCTAAGTGTATGTTGTGTTTGATTCAACTAATAAGAGAGTCAAAGATGGGAATAACTTTTTCAGTACTTATAGAAGTAGTCATAAAAGCACATGATATCATCCTACTTGCCTTGGAAGCAATATCTTTTCGTAAACCCTTCAGCCCGAGGATTCATTCTACGTGATTGTCGATACAAAAATTACTTTACAAAGTTTGGCACCGCCCGTGTTGTGAAGTGATGGGGGCGTCGCTGCGAGGCCATCACTGGGCAACGAGAGGCCTTTGCAAACAGACTACTAGTTATTTGAAATTTGAAGAATGTCCAAACTTTGATAGACTTGCTTGGAATGATTGGTTACTCCATGGATTGCTTGCACGCATGCATAATCTCACATGTGATGATTGCTTCATGATGTCGTAATTTCACTTTGAGCTACGCCTTCTCTGTGCTATTTTATTCATCATTTTAGATATGGCGAATTTTGAGTAAAATCCACCTCCTGTAGCTTTTCTTGTTCATTCTTCATCGGATACATTCTTGCAATGAATTCTTGTTCCTTTAAATTCGTTCCAACTCATTAGTAAATTCATCGTTTTTCTTTTCCTTTGGATTATGCGTGGGGTGCACTTTTCAAGTCCACTCTGTGTGAAACCCTCCATAGAATGCTCAACTCTATGTCCTGTACGTGATAATCAACGGGTGGCTTTGCTTCGTCAAGGTCCATGTAAACGTCACAGAAAGGAGTCGCCTTCTCTTGGGTCTTTCTCCTCCTTACTTCCCTTGGAATTCCATTCTTGCGGACAAAAAAATTGAGGATTTGTTATTGCCAAGAAAATATAGAGATTTATGAGATTTTCTTGGTTTTGGTTCGCTTAAGATAAGAATGCATGGCTGGCCCTTTTCAGGACGGAAAGCTTGCGGTTGACGATGACGCTGCTCTCTTTCTATGCTCTTCAGTTCTCGGATTCTTGTCCCTGTTCGCTTCCGAGCTATCAAAGCTCAATTTCTCAACTGATTCACCATCTAACCGTCTCTTGTGCATGTTTTAAGGACCCCTTTTTTATCTTTTGGGGTTTGTGAGTCGTTGGTCGGCCATGAAAGGATCAAAAGTCGCATCTCTCATGCGAATCTAGGAATATCAGAGGGACTCGTTCAACGGATGACACACGGTGAATAGAATCAATGGTGATGTTCAGAAAGTATAGATCTGTAGAGCCCCCAGCCATTCCGTAGCCTTCATTGTAAAAGTTGCATCTTTTTCTCATACGCAAATCTACGGGTACGAAGCGGACTCGTTGCGATTACTGCCTTAACTTCTCCTCTTCTTGATTACTACCATGATCAGCGAATAATCTCCTTCTATTCAACATACCCAATAACGACTTCCCCATGAAAAATTATCAATAGAAAAGTAAAAATCTCTTGAATTAAAGAAATTCAACTCAAAAGATATGGAAACAGTCCTCATGTCTCTTCTCATGTCGACATAATAGCTAGAGCTTTATAAGAGATTGAAACCTTAAGTATTATTCATCTAGCGTAGTAATTACTTTCCTCATATAAAAATTCGGGGATGCTACACTCATTTTAAGAATAATGTGATGAAATGGAGCTGATTCAAGGCTATGCCTTTTATTTTAGCTTTTAGTGTAGAATTTATCGTGCTTTCGCAATGTGATTGACTTGTTCTATTGGGTTATGATATGTTTTTTTCTTCCCAATCTATCTATAATTTCATGTATACACAGTGGCGGACACAGGATGTTTTGCTTGGGGGCTGAGTAACGCTTTGATTTTTCACCACAATACAATACAAGGATGCAACCAAAAGATTGATGGTATCAGACTTATAACTAGAATTTACATGACATTGTAGTAGACAATGAAAGGAACTGCTTTTGCCTAGGAACTGTTCACGTCCTGAGATATATTCGTGCCGACGATCAAGTGCATGGAGAGAGGGTGGGACCTGAACTGGAGGTGATATCTTGGAATTTCCGTGCAGGTTGATGTGGATGGAATGATCCTAATTCAAAGGAGGGTTTTGCTGTTGCCACCATGTAAACCGTAGGCCTACCATTTTGCAATTTTCTTGTGGAGGACGTGAGGCCTTATCTCTTCACACTGAAACCTTAGGAACAAGAACTGTCAAATATTTCAAATTGAAAGAGAAGGATAGAGTGCCATTATGGATAGAAGGGGAGAGTCATGGCGCTAAATCTTTGTGTTCAGAATAGGGTTAATATCATGAGAAATCTCAAACTGGTACGCCTGTGATAAATTTACTCTAAAATAATTTTTTCACTATTAAAAACTCCAAATTTGTACCTTTATAACAAATTTATCCTCCGTTAATTTCTATTAAATTTTACCATCAATTTGCTAAGTTGGATGACACGTGACAGTTGACGGATATACCGGTTTGGAGTTTAACCCTTTGTTTGTCACAGAGATACCAATTTAGGATTTTTTATGGTATTAATCCAATTTAACGGAAATTAATTGAGGGTAAATTTATCATAAATGTATCAATTTGAAGTTTTTGGTAACTAGTTTTGGGTAAATTTATCACAGGTATACCAATTTGAGGTTTTTTATGTCAAATTTAGAGTAAATTTATCACATGTGTATAAATTTATCATTTTTTGTGATATTAACTCTTCAGAATAAGTTCTATGACTACCAAGAAGAAGAAGAAGAAGAAGAAGAAGAACTATAATAAAGAGCAACTGTTTCAAAAGAAAAAGTATAACAGGTAAGCTATCAGGAGCTTTCTTTAAGCTTGAACGCTCTTGAGGGATATTGCGGCCCCCAAAATTTGCCTCCTGAGGAGCTACTTTGCTCTGACAAATATCCCATATGGTCTCCCTCTGGGCTACCGCGTTTGTATATACGTCGAATTCTATTTGGGAACCAAAAGTTGGGTCGACTTAATCTCGAGCATTGACACATCTAGAGAAGTCTTTAATCGATTCGACGAAGCATCTGGTACCATTGAACACGTTGGCTGCTGCCTAATGCAACGGGTCATGTCGGTCTGTCTTGCTTTTATTGGCGAATTACTATCATATTCTTACTAAAAATTGGGCTTCACTCCCAAAACAATATGGGTTCTTGATAGGAAAAAACGGTTGTAACTCAATTGACCGGAGACTTAGTTCGAACCTTTGGCTATAATAAGGTCCACCGTTCTTTTCTTCAGTAAATAGCAAACGTTCATGACAGTTAACCTGCTTGCTTTCTCTTTGGATCCGCGAACTTTGCATGTCTGTCTCTGTAAAATGAACTTTAAATTGGCCTCTTGCATTCAATCCCACACCTTCCAATTTTTGTCAAGTAGCAAATCGTACAGATGGGGTCCCCACGACCTTTCAACTTTCAATTACCTCCTTCATCCTCTTTTCCCCCCTATTTTTTGTGGTTCTTCATTGTCAAACGTATCCGCTTCCTTCTTCACACATGCGCGTGGTCCTTCCGTGCCTTAACGTGTTTTCTGGTGCGTCTTCCTTAGCGTGAAAGCAAAATTTCAGATAGAGAGAGAGAGAGAGAGAGAGAGAGAGAGAGAGAGAGAGAGAGAACTTAGGCTACCAAGATTGATTGACAAACCCGGGTTACGGAATTCATTTTTCTAGAGTAACATTAGAATGTAGGGTAAACAAGATTTTGGGTTTGTTTAGCTTGAGGTTTGGCTTCAGTAGGTGTTTCGGTGATGTTGAACTTGACACCGATTAATTGGAGAAGAAACTGTTAGGGCCACTCCATAGTTAAACAGCCAACAATATCGATTCTATCCCCAACAGACTCGTCAAATGTTCTTTCTTTCATTCTTTTGGTCATGGCCGATCAAGTGTTACTTGGATGCGAACGAGTGTCTCGGCTACTTTTAACAGATAAACGTCTAGACCAGGCGTCTTTAAACCAGGTAAAAAACGAAAATAAAGAACATAATTCCATGTTGCCTCCTTTCAATGAACCCTTCCTGCCGAACGACGTAAGATTCAAATATCGAGACTCCCTCCTTGTTTGCAAAAAAATCTCTCAAAGTATCGAGATATTTCTCGAAATCCATAGCTCTTTGCCATGGATATTTATGCTGGCCGTCTTCTTTTCTCTGGTTCAGGAACCCGGACCATGCGGTCCTTATCTATCCTTGTCCGTTGTATAGTTCCAATTTCAAAAGTATGCAACTGATGATAAATGTTAGTTCTGCTGGCAACAAAGAACCATAGGCCTAGAGAAAACGAGAATGATCCACAGGGAAACTCAGAGAGAATTGTAAGACATTAAGCAACATGTCCAAATTGTATATTTACTGTAGCATAAGAAAGATTCCAGGGGATTTTCCGGAGACTAGTATCCTGCCTTCCTGCCTGAGTTTAAGTCATCGGGAATATGAACTATGCCCCTCATTTACCCAATTCGACTTGCTAATATGAATTTCAAATAGAAACGAAACAACTTATTCATGGTGAAAAGATCAACGTCCCTCCAAGTGAACTGCACCAATCATCTGAGCCATATCATCAGTCGTCCTCAACTAAATCTTCCTTGATATTACAATATGTTGCTTGTCGACGAATGCCCCGATCATTTGAAAGATCACACACCGAAAAGACAGTCAACTTGTGTGGAGATAAACATGAGGTCTATAGATAAACACGAATTGATGGAACGACAACATATAGGCTTTTTCTTCACAATGAAATGCTACTTGACTGTTGGCAGGATTCAGGAAAAGATCCATAAGCCATTAGGAAACACTCAAATCAATGAAGCATCAAGAGAACTCTCATTGCATGAAAGTCAAGGCATACTAAAACATCCTTAACAGGAGAAAATCCACGAACTGATGGCCATGCATTACTACAATGTCATTTGTTACAAAAACACCTGATGTCACCAGACTAAAACGTTTGTAGAGCAGAATGAGCTGATTTTCTCTTCGCTACAGCCTCCAGCGAGAAAATTTCTGATGATTACAACATAGCTCTCCAGAGCAAAAGAACAGTACTCACGATGACCAAATTTCAGCACTCAGATACAGGGAACACCGATCCAATTCTATCCCCAAACCTATAGCATTTGATGTTAACAGAATATGTACCCAGCTGGACGTGGTTGTCCTCTCTACCCACAAAATAACATAGAGTATAGAGGGCAACTTCAAACTCCGGGCTCACACCAACTAATGTGCTTGACACGGATTTGAGAATCCCATTCCATTCAAACTGAACAGTGAGCAACTGGGTTTCGGAGTCCAGCTGCAAGTGCAATGACGAGAGAAATTAGTAGTTGAAAATGCACTTAAGTAAAAGATCACACGTTAGCTAAACATTCCTGAATCAATTGTAAGCATAATCTACCTCATTAATTCATTCAATATATACCATATTAACAGAAGGCAAAATACTCCGCTCCACTTGGAAAAACAGTAATTGTTAATTCGCACTTAGATAAATCAGGGGATCAGAACATGGAAAACAGAGTGTACTGAACAATACCCTGTTGATGCACTGCATATGGAAGCATATTTCAGAAGAAGCACGTATGGGGCTTGACTACTGGATTAGGATGACACTGTCAAATATATCACTACGGAGTTATTAAAGGGACTATGTAATCCCCCTAAATATCTCACAAGAGATTCCTCATTTTTCAACATGTGAACAATGAAAACGTCAACATGCAGTACAAGTCCCTTCTAATAGCCCCTTGGTTCAACAGCTCAACTCCAAGAAAGAATGCCCTCCAACCTACATGAAACAAGACGCACGGCGGCTACAGATTCCCGTAGTCACTGGATTCCGTGGTCTCTCGAAATATGATTGATCTAGTATATAACATTATCACATCATGCAACGAATATATTGAAATAGAAAAGGATCTCCACAGAATGCAGCATGTCACAGTGCTTAGTACTCTAGATGAATGTTATCCGACTTATGTGCACGTGCGCTGTCCCGGTGCTTCAATGTTAAAAGGGAATGCTTAGTACAGTCGTGAGGAGAATCTAACAGAAAAAAAACATGCAAAATAGAACAACCAGTTATAGTAGAACATATACCCTAAAGCCTGGGTGATCACCAATTAATATCGGACCTAAATTACAGACAGATATGATAGGATTGCTATTACTTACAATCTCCCCACGGCGTCGAGGAAAAATGTATCCTTGATAATCGACTCTTCCTTTTGCCTCTTCTAGGTAAAACTGGACAGGCAGGACAAAAAAAGAAAGTAAGAAATAAGACAAAACTGAACTGCAACTCAGACCAAAAAAAAACTGCAACTTTGACTTTGTTCATATCATATACTATATTTTACTTCTGTCACGGTGGAAAGACACATGCCAGATGATTCCAAGTCTAAGACAGAAAGAGAAGTACTAAAGGGAATAAATGTACAAACAACTTTCTACTTTTTGCCCTTTTGGTTAAGATGCATCTTAAAATACATTTGAGTGATAAATATAGGTGCAAATTATCAGTAAGAGCAAAAGTCATCTTCTTAAAACTATGAACCTACACTGTTTTTTAAGTGCATTATTAAGCAAAGAATAAACAAAGTGATGGCAGAGTCTGAAACTAATTCGACAATTCCAATTGAAAGATCTTCCTCCAAGTCAAAACCATAATTACCTAGAAGCCAAAACTTCTGAGATTCTCGAGATTACCAGTTTGGATTTCCTCGTAGACAAGTTCAAGAGCTGTCTAAGGAGTTTCCGGACACTAGTTTGAGAATTGATAAAGATCCAATTTACCTCATTCTTATTTTAGTGATGAGCAAGAAAGGAAAATGCTGCTAGATAGGTTACCTGAAGCCAATTATGAAAGCCAGAAACTTCTTCTTCCTCACCACATTGCTTGATTTCCCCAACAAAAACATGTTCAAATGCAGATGAGGAACTGGATGAACCACCTCGGCCATAGAGATCAAACCATAGCCGCATCATCACACTTTTGAACTCTTGACGGTCACCAGATACCATGCCCTTGGACGACAAATACTTGTGAAGATACTTGATTGGTGCTGTTCTGCTAATTTCTTCTATAAAAGCAACCTGCTCCTGCCTCTCTTCGGATGTCACAACTTCTTTGCAACCTCCATTTGGATTGTAATTATCAAGAAGAGAACAAAAGCGAGAGTAAGTAGGCCTTCTAAATACATCTTCACTCAGCCAGCTAAATAAGCTTCCCTGTGCCATGTCTTCCTTTTGATAGACCTTCTTTCCCTCACCACAATCTATCTGATAGTCCTTGTCTGGTATTAATCGGTTCAAGTCGAGTTCCCAGAGTTTGTTACAGGCTTGTGATAGATCAGAAAGTTCCTCCTCTGTGGGTTCTATGCCAGAACCGATTTCAACCTCATTGGAGTATTCCTGCTCACTAGGAGGCCGTTTGTATCCATGCCAGTGATCCATCTGAACCTGCTAATTGGTAGATCGGAGTTCTTATTATGACAGAAATAACACCATAGGCAAAGAACACAATTACTAGAGACGTTCTGTTCAGAAATGCTCATGTTAAACATCAAATGGATGATGGTTAACATGATAACACAATGCCAAAATCTTGTTGTGGATTCTCTAGGTTAAATACCTAATGAAGGACCAGCAAAATGATGATAACCAAAATCCTTCAAAAGTGAAGCTTCATCTACAATTATTGCTCGTTCTTATCAGCATGGTTATAGAGTCAGCATCTTTAGATGCCAAATATCAGTCCCCAAATCGCACACAATCCAGACCACGTCCATATTATCTTAGGTCATCAGAAAACAGATGAGCATAGTCAGTTTTGCTCTTTATCTGCTGTTATCTTATGCCTTCCTATCATTTTCATCTATATCACAAAATGCCAATTTGTCCAGCCATGATCTCTTAGCACATAGAGAACTAAACTAAGAAGCTCAAAAAGCCATCAACACTACTGCATATTCGATTGATGAAAGGAACTTTTAGAAAGCAATATACATTTCAATATCCTACAACTGTTTTCTGATATTACGGAAACCTTGTGAGGTTGCCTCTGATGCTTTCTACCAACAGCTTCCCAGTCGTCGTTACTCTCCTGGTTGTCCTCCTGTTAAAATGTGATCACACAAAATTTCAATTTTTCCTTTCTCGTTATAGTGTTACTTGTCTCTGGAACGGGGGAAAAAAAACAGCACACCTTTCTGTTCCAAGGGGTTTGGTCATAGTTATGCCTTCCGCCATCTTCATGAGTTTCATACCCCTGATCTACAGCCTGCGGCAATTGGAGACATTTTGAAGACAAAATCTAGATGACAAGATGGAGAGGCAAAAGCAAAAGCACGAAGTGAAAACCACGACAACCAGCTCCAGAACACAATGCAAATAATTCCACCTTGCATCTATAACTACTCGAAGCAAATGAAAGAAAACAAGGACCCGAAAAGAATCCAGCTACATACAAAAGCATCACGGACTTAATAGTTATTATCTTCTCCGTCAATTCAAGGATATTGCAGAACCGACACCATTCGTGTAAAGCTCCATACATAAATTTGCAAAACCCCTGTATCATAGAAAAATCCCACCAACGCTAGCCGAACCGCTCGAAGAAAAGCCTGGATTAACACACAGACCCACTCCAACGCCGTGTAGACACCATGCAACAGCACCGATCAACACTAAAATTTTACCACTTGGGGTCGCCTCGAAGGCCTCGACACCGCAGTCCCCCACGCCCCGTGCTCATTCTCGCTCTTCCCCTGCAAAATCACAATCCTAATCAGCCCCTAACTTCAAATCCTGCACGTAATGTTCTCAAAAACAAAGGGCGAACCCGAAAGGGTCCAATCTCAAACGTCGAAATCGAACCTCCTCATTCCACGAACTACGGCGATATCCCTGTCGATCCTCACTCCCCCGTCCCTCGTCGCCGTCCTGATCTCCCGACACCACCTGCAAAAAACCATTTCCGTGTCACCATCGATCAGCAACAGCCATCGCTTCCGCTACCGAAGCAAAAAAAAAAGAAAAAAGAAAAAAGAAGAAAAGAAAGAGAACAGAAGGAGACGAAACGGCTCGATCGACACCAACCTCGGCCCAAGTGGATCTGGAACGCTCATCGCGCGAGCGCTGATCATCGGAGTCTTCTTGGTTGTTCCGGTCTTCACGAAGGCCACCGAGAGCCACGTCGATCAGGCCCTTGATCAAGCCCTCCATTTCTGCGGACGAGCGGGAGAGATCTTCTTACGCCGAGAGAAGGAGAGAGAGCGTGCGTGCGTGCGTGCGTGAGTGATCCGGAGAAGTAAAGAGTGGGACTGAGGAAGACGGTTGAATGAAGTTAAAAAGAAAAACGGATGGGGCGGGGTGGGGCGGGGCGGCGCGAGGCGGCTAATGGCAGTCTCGTGAATTGGTGGCCACCTTCTCTCTCTGGTTCTGCCGACAGCATGCAAATCCAGATATGCGACGACACGTGTGTTGGATCTTCTTCTCTTCCGATTAGATTAAGAGATTCGATTAGACTTTACGTGTTGTTGGATCGTGACGATTTTCCCATTCATTCGGATCTGGAATCGCGTGTACGTGTCCGCACGATGCGCTCTCGCTTCGTTCGTCGGCCACTCGGGGGGGGGGGGGAGGGGGAACGAGACGACCCAAAGCAATGCACAGTATCCTGTCGGCCGACAAAAAGGAACGGCTCGGCTCGGACGTGAGGCCCGACCCAACCTTGCGCTCAGAGCAAAGTACTGAGAAAAGGGAGCATGTTTGTGCGTTCTTCAAGGTCTTCTCGTCAGGCCCAATAAAATTGGGCCCGAGTCATTATATGAACCAGGATTGGTATTTGGCAGGCCATTACAGTAGAGACTAAGATCACGCGAAGCTTTGCTTCCTTCGTCCTTTCCCTTTTGTACTCTGTTACCGCATTTGTTTCGCAGAAAACATTTTTCTCATTTTTTAGCATTTGGATATATGACTAGATTATGGTCCTTAGACCGGATACTCTGCGCTTGGGTGCAGGAACCCCAATGCTCATTCCTGGGCCCTTGGCAGCGAGGCCAGTTCCACGGTGCCCGACCTTTGTAGACCCGGGCCAGGGCGCCAGGGAGCCAGGCACAAACACCAAGTTCTCGGGCTCAATTTTAGTGAACCTAAGACTTGTGCCTGTGCTCGTGCCTGAGAGTCGAGGATTCAGGCTTGAGACCCCGTTGCTTGTGCCGAGTTCCTTAGTGTATGTCTATTTAAGAAATCAAATGAGATGTTCTTTACCGAACGACAGCAAATATTTTCTAGTTCATTTGCGGGTCTCAACCAAACACGGGGAAATGTTGTCATTTTTCTAGAAAATAACTTTTCGGAAAACATTTTCTGGAAATGTTACATGTTTTGCGAACAAATGGAGCCAATATAACTGGAACAAAATCCCAAGAAAAACTCACGAAGTAGCTCACACGGTCTGGATTTCAAGTTTTGAATCGCATTGCGCTGTTTTGACGATGATACGATGCATTATCCCCGTTGAATTGAAGTACTATATATTTTGATTGTTTCGGCCTTTTTTTTCCTGTGATTCGCATTTGCTTTGGGGGAGAAAATAAGTCTAGGTTTAATCTTAAACATGAAAAGGAAACCCGCCTTTCCCATATCTGAAATTTCCCATCATATTAGTGAGATTATGACGATATAGCGAGCCTAGGAATTAACCAAATCGAAATACAATGAAATAGATTAACGTCCCAAAACACGAGAATCGGTTATGTTTGTAACATATCTTAGATACCGACTTCAATGGAGACTATATTGGACAATTTAATGGTATTTGGGGATCCATCTCCCCCGGTCATAACTCGCCGTAATTCCTTATATTTGTTTATGACTCCCGGCAAAATGTCATAACACGCTAAAGTTTTTACAGTTAATGAATGAGATTTACATTATTTCATCCGACGGCCATCAAGGGTCGGGAATCCATTCTCCAAGGATCCTTAAAAACACCCGGGTCATATTTAGTTTCTATTGCAGGTACCGTGACCGCCATTACTGCCTCGATCACGATCACCATCACCATGTTCATCATCTTCTAATATTTCTTCCAAACACTACCCCAGTCTTATAGAGGAGGTGAAACTAAACCAGGCACGTGAACTTTGACTCATCAGTACCCCCACCGCACCGGAAAAGGTAACGAAGAATTTTCAAAGAAGCTTCCCTGGTGGTGTTGATCAATCACTTCTACATAATTCTCTTACGACCAGGTCAACAGCGCCTCGAGTATGCTAGGCACTGATCATTGACTTCCGTTCTTGGCTTTGCTATTAGAATTCTCTTGCTTAAAGTCCAAATTTCAAAGAAACCTTACAGGGAAAAGGAAGGAAGAGAGGGCAACATCATAAGAGGTAAAGAAAGCTATAACCAGGCTCACTCATTGTTCATACTTGAGGGCTTACACATGAAAATTCCAACAAAAACAAGAAAAAAAACAAGAGCGAAACTAGGAAGATCCTCAAAAACAGCAATCTCCCCCTTCAGCTACTGTACACTCTATTCTCTTTCCCGACCTTCCACATGTTCCAGAGAGGCCCGCCATGTAAACATCATCATTTTCGATATAATACACGCGATTTAAAGCTTCGTTAGAGGCTAAAAGAGTAGTTGGGTATATGTATATATACGTATGTATACGATTTTAACACTTTATCAAGCGCTCCGATCAGACAGCAACGACGGTTCTACTGGGTAAGTGTTGGTCCTGAGCTTCGGGAGGAGACGTGGACTTGGCGTGTCCCTTCTTCCTCAGGGCTTTCATTGAGGAAGAGAGGTTCCAGCTCCTCTCATTGGCTTCCTCCATCTCTATCTGCTCTTGCCTGCAGTCCTCGCTGCAGAATGCGAGTTCCCCTCTGCAATTCGCAACGAAACGTCAAGTCAGCACCGACCTCAGAAGAAAAAACCTTCCCCCGAAAAGACTGCTGCTCCAAAGGCGCAGAAAAATTTTGAGGCGCATTCTTTCTCGTATGGTCAAATATCCTAGGAGGGGGCCGAGCAAACGCGAGACTAAATTTGCTCTATATATCGACTCTAGTTCCTTCAAATCTTTTGACAAAAGAAATCGGACATTTCTAGCACTATATTGTCAAGAACATCATTTTCAGGCACCAAGAGCACACGGCATGCTGGTTCCGCAGATTCTAATCTCTCTCTCTCTCTCTCTCTCTCTCTCTCTCTCTCTCTCTCTCCGAACTTCAATACCCTAGAGGAACTCTTTCCCCCACCGAATAGGGCAATGAATTTTTAAGATGGCTATCTAAAAGATCAAACCCAAAATCCACATGAAATCATAGGAGGAGGAGACGATCGAGCACTCAAATTGCGAAGTCCCTCAAGAAATTCCACAACACTAAAAGTCTTCGCCCCTCGCAGAAGAGAGTCGAAAACACTAGAAGAGTAAAAATAGTAACAACAAAAGAAAAAGAAAAAAACAGCGAGACCCAACAACAACCGACCTGTACATGAAGATGTCCCTGTTGTTCCCCAACCGCTTCTTGCAGAGGAAGCAAGTCTCCAGGAAATTATGCGGGTGGTGGTCCTCCAACCTCGCGTCGTAGAACCTCGCGGATCTCGGCGAAGCGGCAGGCGACGATCTCTTAACCGCATTCCTCAGCACGCGCACGTTCTCCGCGAACCCGGCCTCCATGTCGGCCAGCGAATCGTCATCGTCGGCGATGAAACAACCGCTCCTCGTGGTCGCCACGGCCTCCATAAAAATCCTTCTCGATCCCTACCCTTCTTTTCACCTACCCTTCTCTCCTCGTCTCACGCCTGGTTCTCCCTTCAATGGCCGCGCTTCGTTTTCTTTAGCAGAAGGTTTGAGGGAGCGGAGGAGACGAAGCTACCAAAAAGCGTTCTTCATTTATGGACCCGAAGAGAGAGAGAGAGAGAGAGAGAGAGAGAGAGGGAGAGGAAACCACGGCCCGGTTTCAAGAAACGGAGGAGGAGAATCCCATTGGCTGAGGAAAAGATACCCCCGCATCATCAAAAATTGACAATGGAATCGTATGTGGCAAAGATACCCCCGCATCATCAAAAATTGACAATGGAATCGTATGTGGCAAAACTTACCGATTTGCCCCTCCCGTTTCGTGGAATTACGGAAACGGCCACTGCGTCTCGCGCCTTGCTTCGCCCGGCGGGAATGGCGCGTTCGTAAATAAGGGCCGACGACAGGGTCGAGGATACGGCGATCCCACGCTACTAGATCTTCTCTCAATCTCTCGAAAAGAAAAAAAAAAGAAAAAAAAAGAAGGAGAGGAGGAGGGGGGGGGCCCCACGCGCCACCTACCACCGCACATGATTTGTCCCGTATCAAGGTTTTCTCTTTTTTTTTTTTTCTTTTTGCTTTTTTCCTGTTCTATTTTCTTGATTCCCCCATTGTTTTTTTTTTTTTAGCGTCCACTGTTTCACGACGACGAAGTCAAGCGCTTTCGCCAGTCCCACGCGGGGCACTTTGCGCGTTCACGTCACGATCGCCACCCAGCATTCGTTTCTCTCTTCCCGATCCAAGAAAATTGGAAAGAGCGTCTCACGTAACCCGCACGGGAAACTGGAGAGACCCATCAAAGAGAAGATGCATCCGAATTCCAGGCGATGTCCTATAGGGAATTCAGTCGGCGACCGCAATTTCGTTGCGGATCCTCGCATTCAGCCCCCTTGCGCCGCTCCCTTCAATTCACGCGTCCAAATTAGCTAGTCACCTGTACCGTTTTTTCCTTCGAGGAACGAGACGGGTCGCGTTGGGGATGGGTTCCGAGCAAATTTAAGAGAGCACCTAATAATTGGCGCATCTTCCCCCACCACTTACGGTTGAAAAGTAGGGCATCGCTTGCCCGTGTCGTCAGGGTGGATTTATTACACCAGTAAACGGTGTCGGGTGAAGGGGGGTGGTTGGTCATCAAATGCTGTGATGGAAATTTCTCACCCGTGAAGACGGACTCGACGGACTCGTGAATCCGGAGTGCGCAACACCACGCGCCAGGGACCGCGACTGGGGCTCTCACTCCCTCTCGGGTCTCCCGTCAACGCTACGACCCGACCCGACCCGACCCGGACCGGACCGGACCGGACCAGCCCGAGGCCCGGCGTTTTTCGGGTGGCTCCAGGACCAGCTCCGCCCTTTTACATCTCTCTCTCCCTTTTGTCCTTTTTTCCCCCGAAATGAAAAAGGTGAATGAGATGAAATGAAATAAAGGGGATTCGTTCGTCGTTTTCTTCGCTCTTTCTCCACTTTTTTTGTAGAACGAAAAGGGACGACCAACTTGGGGATTGGGGCCCACCCTCCTCCCGCCAGGAAGAAACCGTCGAATTCGTGGACACAGTCCTCCCCTCCCCCACCCCCCCCCCCCACCCACCCACCCTTTGACAAGGTCGTCGTGGGCCTCGGGCTCATGTGCATTCCCCTTTTTTTCTCCTTCGTCTTTCTTTCCCGGGTGAAAAAAACGAATCGATTCTTTCTATATTCGCCCGTTCTTCGCTCCTTCTCTCCGATATAGACCCGTCAAATAGGTGAATCGAGTCAAAAATGGTCCGTCGCAAATTGTCCAATTTCCATAGAATATCTAGTAATCCATAGTCGGTCGGACTTATATTGCTAAAACACTTCCATGTTTAACCAAATTTAGGAAAATTCAGACCCAAACTGAGGCAAAAGTACAGAGCGAGCGAGCGAGCGAGCAAGATCAAGTGAGGATGAGAGAGAATGAAAAAAGAGCCGTAAAAATGGATTGAATCCGAGTTAACTGTGAACCCATTTAACATTTATATTATTTTAGACTTTACTATTCTAAAATTATTTATGACGCATTTACTGAATATAACTAATTCATAAAACAAATCAACCCATCAAATATAGATTAAGGAATGCACTCGTTTTGACGGATCTATCTCCAAAACAAGGGGGGAATAAATAGAAAAAAAGAAAAAGGAAAGAGAGGAAAGAAATCTCCCTCTCCTCCTGTCTGAAGCAATCACTGTAGATTTCACCCCGCAATGTTTTTTGGTACGATGCTTTCCGCCCTTTACTTTTCCCTAGTTCTAGTTCGCATCAAGCCAATACAAAAAAAGAAGAAGAAGAAGAAGAAGAAACATTGTTATTACCACGTTGACTAACGATAGGCCCTCTGTGGATGGAATCGCATGGATTCGAATCATCACGAGCACAAGGTTTGGGCTTGGAACGAAAGAAACTGATAGGATAGCATCATGGGCTCTTGAAGCCCAATCTCCTGAATGGGCCCCAACTCTTGACGAGCTTTATCTTTGTCAGGCCTTGTACTTTGTTATGTGACACGACGTGGGATTACATGTGCGTTCGATAGTCGACGCCAATTATGGGATATCACTTGGATTCGGTGTAGCCCCATGGTGGCCCGACAATCTTCAATTAAAAGAGGTAGACAAGAAAACCCAAGTCTAGTTTCAAGTATAGAAATACTAGGAGGTTGCCAAAACTAGGAAGGGTTGGGAAACCTAGGAGGTCGCAACAGCCGCCACTTTAGTCCGTCGTTGCGTATTAGTGTGTTTGCAGAGTCGGGTAAACTCTCGGGGCATCCGCCGAACAAGGCTCGGGAGAAAAAGACCCAACCCGAGAAGTTCTCCGCCCAGGATCCGATCTCGGGTTCGGGTTACATTCTTGAAAGTCATAAAGAGTTGGAGAAATCCCGAGATGGAATTAATTAGTGCCGCGGGACGACTCTTTTTTGTAGTCTAATGGGATATGATTGGTCTGATCCTATAAGAGCTTGGAGCATTGCAAGGACGGCCAACTTCGTGGAGTGCCTCGTGACGTTCGACCCCCCAAAAAAGACTTTGACTAAAGGGATCGAGAGTGGGAAACCTTAATGAAAGAATTTATATACTGCTCTGATTCAATAAAATATAAAAGGAAAATAAAAAAAAAAGGAACAAAATGAAAATGCGAGTGAACTTCAGCAGCAGCCGCCCTGTACACACACCCAAAAAGAAAATAATAATAATAATAATAATGAAAAGAAATAAACAGAATAAAACTGTGAGAGCGAGGATTCGCATTCTCGAACTTGTAATAAGATTTATGAAAATTTTCCCATATTTTCTTTTTCGTTTATTTCCTCTTTCCGGTCCTCTGAGGTCTCTTCCACCTGTTTTGACCGTGGACCGTCGTGTCCATCGCTTTGGGCCCAGTAATGGGCCTAATGTTGGGCCTCGGCGTGGGCCCATTAGGAAAGGAAAACTTCCACGCTCGAGCCCCGCATGCAGAAGCACACGGGGCACGCCCCAACCACCCTGTCGCACTCGGCGCACACGCAGAAGTGCCGACACGGCAGCAGCACCACCGTCGCCACCCGCTCGCCGCACGCCCTGCAGCCCGGGCCTGACCCGGCGGCCCTGTCCGGGTCCGCGTACACCGACTCGGCGTCCTCCGCCTGCGCCTCCGGCCCGGCCTCGCCGGCGTTCTCCGACCTCCGGTCCCGCCCGCCCATCATCGCCTGCGCCTGCTCCAGCTGCGCCTGCAGGGACGCCGCCGCGGCTTCCTGGGCCCTGGCTTTGGCCTCCCAGGCCCGGGCCTCCGCGCCGAGCTGGGCGGCGCGCGCGGTCAGCTCTGCGTTGCGGCGCGCGGCCTTCTCCGCCTCCGCGTCCTTCTCCCGCAGCTTCCGGGCGACGGATTCCTCCGCCGCGACGAGCAGCGCGCGGTATTGCCTCCGCCTCTTCTCGACCAACATGCGCCGCAACTGCTCTCCCTGAAATCGAACCATCAACCCTCAGCGAATGGGTCAAGGAAAACGTGCGCATGAATTTGAATGGAAGTAGAAAACGCATCGCTCGGTGCGCTCTCTGTTTTCGACCTGCGCTTGAAGGAATTGGTCTATCTCTTCTCTTTGTTGCTTGATTAGGGAAGCGAAATCACTGGAGAGAAGCGACGATGTCGGGCTCGGGCTCGGGCTCGGGCTCGGGCTAGGAGTAGCTGATCGGTGAGAGAGACGCTGGATTTGCAGGTCGCTGGGAGATAATCGCAGGCCGATGGATACTGCATTCGCTGATTGCTGGTTATGAAGTTGAGCGAGGTCTACGAGCTGAGGCTGATGTTGAGGCTGAGGCTGAGGCTGATGCTGAGGCTGATGTTGAGGTTGCAGAGTGTATAGGTCCATTAACGATGATGTGTTGTCGGGGGAGATCGCAGCTTCTCTTCCTCTCTTGCGTGGGTTGGCGCTTCCTGTCACGAACAATGCAGGGCATCAGAAACCAGTTTCAATGTGGGCATTGAACGAGGATTACGAGTGTCGGGTCTCGCTGTTCTCACCTCCATTGTTGAAGAGAGCGCTGGATTGATCGAGGTATCCTCCTGGGTGTGCCTGCACCGAGTAATCACGCCCTTCCTGCACGTTCCTGCAGAGAGAGAGCGAGCGAAATGTCATACACAAAGATACACAGAGAGAGAGAGAGAGAGAGAGAGAGAGAGAGAGAGAGAGAGAGAGAGAGGGAGATGGGTACCCACCTGTTAAGGAAGAGGATGTTGGAAGGGTACTGAGCTTGAACGGCCATTGACGAGCGATGAAGGGTGGGGGGAAGCGGGGGGCGAAGAAGAAGAAGAAGAAGAAGAAGTAGAAGAAGAAGAAGAAGAAGGTGAAGGGCGATGACGACACGGTCAGGACATGGGCGGAATCTTCGAGACTTTCGGTATTCGAGACGTGAGGGAATCAAGAAATTGATGAATAAATTTCCGCAGATAATCCACCACCCACCGCCGCCGCCGCCGCCACCACCACCACCGTCGCGCTCCCAAGTTCCTTTCTTTCTCCCTCTTTTCTGACTTGGTTTTCACAGAGAGAGGGAGAGAAAGAGAAAGGGGAATCGAATCGCAGAGACGGGCAGAGAGAGAGAGATGATGCTGGTGGGGGTGCTCTTTCTTTTGTGGGTTCGGCTCGTTTTGCCTTTGTTCTCTCTCTTTCTCCTCCTTCTCCTTCCTCTGCTTCTCCTGCTTTCGCGTGAGGGGGAGGCTTTCCCCTTCCGAGAGGGAAGAGTCTGGTCTTTGTCTCGTGCACCTTGTGTCGTTCGTTCCTGGTTATCTGCAACGGCAGCGCCACGCACCGCACCGCACCACGCCCCGCCCCCCCCCCCCCCCGCCCTTATCAATTTCCCTTGCATCCATTGATTAGGGATTATTTTAATAATTAGCCCTTAAGCCATCATCATCATCATCATTATTTTCTATTTTTGGTTGATTTTTCCCAATTTTCTTTCTTTGATAGTAAATTGGGAGTGTGTGTAAAAAGTTTCGGTTGGAAAGACGAAGAGGTGATGCCGTGGTTGAACGGGTTACACTGCAGCTGCATGGTTGTTCTGATGGGCGTGTGTGTGCAGTTACCTTTTGTTACTATAATAAGAATAAGAAAACTCATCAAAAATAGTTAAATTGTTGGTATTTTGCTTAGGTGCTCAAAATGGTTTTGTAGACAAGGTTGGGATTTGCTTTTCTATATATATAGTCGCGGATGCGCGATTAATCTTTATTTATCGTGCTGTATTATATGTTAATATTAGTAGTTCTCTAATTTTACAGAGAATTGGAAAACTTGCCCCCTTCTTTTTTTGACCACTATACAAATTCTGAATCATTAGATAAAGATTTTGCTTTTTTTTTTCGATATATAGAGGATGGACAAAGAAGAAATCTTACCGAGTGGACTTTCTTGATAAGAAAGTGCGTAGTTAGCTTATTCGGTTTACCTTTTTGCCCTCTTTCTTCGGTCAATTTTACCCCTTCTTTTCTTCTTTACTTTACAATTAGAAAAACAGGTTTGTGACGGCTGAATTGGAATTTGATTTGAGTACATAGGTCTTGAAAAATTCTCAAGAGACTGCTCATTCTGGGCTAGATTTTTTAGGATTTTTCTTGGTCGTGAAGGTTGCTGTATGGCTCCCCAACCCGCAGGCCCTCCCCTTGTTTTCTCATGCCTTGTCTTAGAAAACAGAGAAGAAGACATCGCAAGACTCGCAACCTAACTTAGACATGGTTGTTGGTCGAGTCCCTTCTTGTCCATCTCCCCCCCAAAAAGGTGGTTGTCCGATCGAGATTTCTCTTCTCTTTCAGACAGACGACGAATAACGTTGTGCCCTTCCGTCCCCAATCTCAATACAGCTACAGGTGACTGAAACCTCTTTGATCTCCAAAGCATTTCAACCGCTTTGACTAAGCAAAAGGATGTACTTATTGTCTAGTGCTCATTGAATGAGTGCTAATCGAGTGGCTATCGGTTTTTTCTTTGCCAGGTAATGAGGCAACTTGGGGCTAAGGCTCTGCTTTAATGAGCTGGACCCCTCTCGAAGCAAATGCGAGAAGTTCCCAGTCGAAATCGAAATTGTGTAAGGGGGGATAGGGAAGTGGAACATTGCATCCATGATCGCGATAATTGGATATAAAATTCGAATTATTTCACATGTTAATCGAGTCGAAACAGTAGGGGCATATCTTCAGATTATCATGTCATATCTATGAACAAGAGAAGATTTAAAGAGAAAGGGTGTTCCACTCAGGACGAAGCTGTATTCAAGAAGCTGAACATGGCTGGGATCGTGGGTTCATCTATGGTGTCTAGAGATGTGCGAGGTCCATTTCACAACATCATTTCGGCATTTCCTGGTGGGACTAATCAACCCTAGTTTCTAGGGACGGGATTTCAAATAAAATAGAGGGATGGGATTGCGTGGATGCCGAAATCATTGAAAGAATAGGCCATATTGATGGAAACCCCATCCGGGTATAAGGACAAAACCACGAGGGATTATCCTGAAGAATATGTGAAAGAGGAACATACACAATGAAATACGTAGATGATTCCATCGTCCACGGGTGTCATTAGGCCGGTTGGTTATGTGGCCTTTGTAATCTTTAAAGTCTTCTGAATTTTTCAAGATTTCTTGCTCTCTTCACGTGATGTATATTGGGAAGAAAATTGAAGCATTTTCAAAGTGCTGGGTCGGGTCAGATAAGTACAATTTGAAGAGTTACAACCACTAAGCAACCTGCCTAATCTCTTCTAGATAGAAAAAAGAGGATTGGGATGGGTTGTCGTGGTGCAAAGCAAGAAATTGAAAAGAAAATTTGGGTGAAGCTCCCAAGGGGGGAAAAAGGGTGCGAGTCGGTGGTGATGATCGATCTTCCCCAATAACCCAAGATGGATGGGGACGTGTCTTAATTAATGGAGGCGATAAAGAAAGAGAGGAAGAAGCGACCAAAAGCAAAGGGAGAGCCAGTTGCATGTTGATGGAATGGCATCAATCAAGTGCAGTTTGTTGTTTTTGGGTCGTGACCCACATGAGGTGGCTTCATCTTGACAACGTAAATCGCCGCACGGCAACTTCATCTATTGTCTCGTGAAAGAACTTCCCTCTTACTCCCAAAGTTTCCCTGTGGATGATGCGCTCTAGATGCAAGATTTGTTGGCCTTTTATTCTTATCGACGTATAAGAAATCGCCACGTTGTTTGGTGAAAAATCGTCAAACTACTCGAGTAGAGGAGCTTTGGCAAAGATCTCGCCCTAGATCTAGTAGCATTATTAATATTCGTGTAAAACCATTGAATGGCCCGATTATTCTAAGGTTGAAGGTGCACATGTGGATTCCTATAAAAAGGCACCACATAAGTAGGAAAGAAAACCATAATCACTTGTTGTATACTAGCATTTGATTAGGGCATACAAATATATCAAGAGGAAAGTTGAGTTTCGGGGCAAAACTTTGTCTCGAGACTTGATTCACCTATTTGCAATGCATCTACCATAAGAAAATCGGTATGAGGATCATCGCTGGATTGCTTTCTCAAGTTTTACCTAGTTCCGTATCTAATTTTATTTCCCATCCATCACAGCTACCCAAAATCGAAACGACCCATTTTTTAAATTGGTGTATTTATTTTAGAAAGTGACACCGATCTAGCTAATGTTTATGAATTTTTGTGAGTGTCAGCATAAAATACCTATCATTGATCAAAGGATGTCGCGCAAAATTAAATTTTTCGGTGACCTAACTTACGGAAGAAGCTTTCGTGACAGATTTGGCCCTTTGGGTGCCTCCACTCGATGAGTTTGCATCATTTTGTTAGGCAAATTTGGACTTGGGTCCTTGGTGGCGTTTGCACATAGATGGCTAGTGGGAATCATTCAGCTTGTCTGTCTCGGTTTGGTGTCCCCAACGCACGAGAAAAGATGCCGTATGCCGCAGCTTATCTGCTGCGATTGATATCTGACGCACATGTCATTCACTGAGAAATTTTTTTTTCTCTGAACCACAATCATGAAAGAAACAAGAATCACACTCACCAGAGAAAAAGAAGAAAAAAAATGGAAAAAAAAAAGAGAGAAAAAGACCCTTTCTCGATTAGATCCAAGATGACCGAGTGAGCTGAACGTTTTCTTGATTATTTTATGGAACGCCATTGTAGTTCGATCCCCCCATCATATTCAAATCAAAGCAAAGCAAAGGCCAAAGCCAAAGCAACGGAGACAGCACATTCGGTTTGACCTCGCACGTTGAAGTTTAGATCAGAATCGTGTATTGGCGTGAAGCATCCTCTCTCGTCGCTTCTCCTTGCAAATTTAAATCTTTGCTTTGGTACAAACAAGGTACCTCCTCCACTCAAACCCTAGCAATTAAAGAAAGGGGTGGTGAAGGGATCATCTTTCTCTGAATATATATCTCCATCTCCATCACGTACCTGTATAAATCAACGTCGACATTTAACTAAGGAATCCTATAAAAGCTTATACGACCTTTTGAGAAGGTTATAAGAAGACGAAACCATAGGCCGGGGCCAATAGATGTAATAATCTCATAGGTTTTCCTGTGTTGGAAATACGACATTTTCTGCGCCAACGATCCGAATTCTTTATGAGGCTTGTAATTTTCCGAAAGTGTCTCTTTCTTTCTAGTTTCTACGCTTTAAATTTCATAGATGTTGCTTCCCCCATCCTTTTTCATTCGCAAGGCAATTCTTACTTGTCCCGTGATGCAACTTAGGTTCTTTGATAGGATGCTTTTCTTTTAGGGGAATTCCATAGTAGTGTCATCGCCAAATAAACAACGTCCACGATTGTCATTGAGTAACACGACCTGAGTCGGTCAATTAAGGGGATGATATTTCCATAGTCAAAAACTGTTCTTTTCCACAACTTTTTGCTAATATATTTTAGTTTGATTGGAGTATTTTTTTTGTCCTTAACTATTCATCCACAATCTATATGAGGATTCTTGATAATTATATTTAAAAACAAAAAACAAAAACACCCTCTAACAAATTAAGCAAGTAATCAAACAAATTAAACTTACATTTTTCTTTCTTTCTTGGTGAAAAACTTAACTCAACTTTCCCTTTTCATTCTAAAGATATGTCTGTTCCGCGGAAAATGAATGATTTGGAAAACATTTTTCTATAGAATCATGGCATACTTCTTTTTCTAGCCGTAGAGGTATACCTTACTCACTTTGATAACATGAAGACTAGGAAATAACAGAAACAATAAAAAGGAATTTGGACTTCCTTGATTGTTGCCTAATTTGGTAGATGTTATTTTCGCCATGTCTTTCAAGAATCTTCATGAATATTGCGGATGAGTTTTGAGGGCAAATTAGTCTAATCAAAATATAGAAATTGAAAGAGGAAAAGTGGAGGAAGAAAATTTTGGTTGTGGCAACATATCACTATCCTAGATTAATCCTTCTTTTTTTCTTTTTAGCTCGACGGTATTAAATCTTTCCAACTAATCTAGATCTTCATCAACTTCAAGAAGCTTGCAGGAATCAGATGTTCACTATCGGGTTGAAGAAGAAATTGAATAAGGATGACACATTTGTTTAATCCTTAGTAAGTCATCCATGCATTATTCCCTCGACCAATCAACACCCTCAAATCCCACTCATGTCTTCTGCTTTCCACCCACTGCCCTATACACATGGCTTTCAATCTCCCTTCTCGGGCCAAAGAAGTGACTAAAGAAAAAGATATAGAAGCCAAAACCCTAGTCACGACCCAGCAATGTAGTGCTGACTTTTAGACAATTTTTTGTTTTTTTATGTTCATTAGAATCCACTAAAGGCATGCTCCAATGGGTTGGTTCTGCGTGCACGATATGCTCTATTGGAATTAACTCCATGCTAATTAAGAGAGGGGGAAAGAGAGGAATCGAATCAAATCGAGAGGAAGTCGTTTACCAAAGAAGAAAGCAAGAGGGGGCGTTCGTAATTAGGTGGGGGGAAGACCAACATGGGTGCGTGCCACAATTATTACAGCAATTGCTTAGTGCACAATAGACTATATTATCTCAGCCCATCATTCATGTAATGTAATCTGCAGCCAACTAATTTTAGAGTGGTTTGATAGAGAAAATATGAACAAAAAACTGAGGCGTGAGCATAAACCAACAGCTTGGTATGGGTTTTGTTCTGTCATTTGGCATTTCTTGTGTGAACTTGAATAAGGAGAAGGTGAAGACTTGAATCATCAAGACCTTTTGGATCTTGTTGAGAGTTAGTTGGCCCTAGGACCAGCTTAGGTCCCCCATCATTATGCACTTTCTCGGTGGCTAAGTGTCAAACTCGAGTCGATCTATGATTTTTATTCGCGATATTTCGTTAAGTCCTTGCTTAGGGTTTAAGTTGATGAGAATTGTACAACTTCCGTTTTTCATGTAGATCTGGCAATTGATTGAGGATCACAATTGTATTGCATCTACATAGTTGACATATTTGCAATACAAACACCTATTTGTCTGGGCTTCTTTAGAATATCTTGTAGATACCGTGTAATATCATATAATTCTATGTAAATAGGCTTGATTAATCACATGTGACGATCTTTGGTTGGTGGTGCTAGTTATACCCCACGGCATTTATGCAACATTGCAGTGTTTGAGTAACATGAATTATTTCCCGACACGCACATAAATCTGTCTTTACGTGATTTATGATGGGGGTGCACGGTTTTTCTATGGGAAACTATTTCAATTCTCAAAATGTCAAAGGAGTTTCATTATGCCTTCTCAAAGATGTAATACTCCGCAACAATAAAAACGAAATAAAATAATCCCACGATACACACATTTGAAGGTACGCCGTTGAGCGTTGAATTGATGCCGGAACAACTCCAGAAAAAAAGCCAAGTTGATGTGCTGTTTCCTGACCAATCCACGTCGGAAGGGCAGGGACGAGGTTGAGGAGTAGATGTATCGCGTCAGAAGAAAGATGGGTCAAAGATTTACGAGAGACTTTGTGAAGGTGTGAGTACGATTCATTGGGGGGTGGGGGATGATGCACCATCGGTTCCTGAATCATGGCAATCGTGAGAAGTGGCAGAGAAAAAGAAAATTATTGACAAGCCCAACACGAAAAAGAGAGAGAGAGAGTGTGGGCGATGGCGATTATTTGGGCAATCGAATCGAGTGGAGCTATTCCACGGTAGTTCAGACTCGACTCTATGATTACTCGAGATGAGCTCACCTATTTTCAAATAAGGCCTAAGTTCGAATCGTTCGATTATCTACACTCAAGTTCGCCGATAGTAAGCTCGACAGACTCACGAGGCTAATCAAACTTGCATATTTGGAAGCACTGTTCAATCTGAGCTCGAGCCTAAATTTCAATACCTCAATTGAGCTCGAGTCAAGTTTTGAGTACCAAGCACGAGAATCATTTTTGCTATGGCCATGGACTACACCAGTATGGACAGATCTATCCAAATCGGATAATGTTTTACCTCTAATCACTGGACAATCAAGGCTCGTACTGATTGGCACATTAAGTTTCATAATCTACTTCAATATATCGTGATGAACAAGAAAATTAAATCGGGCCGCGATTTAAATTTAAACCATAAAAATTAGGTTAGAGCTAAATCTAATGAAGACAATGTAGATGGTGAGTACCTTGAACGTGAAGAGAATAGATGGTCCACGATGGAATTGAATGGGTTCATATATATGTTCTCCAACTTCCAAGTTTTCCAGATATAATTGCACTATTTCTCCGGCGCAAGAAAGCACTGCCAATCTCAGAAATAATGAATCGGTGGCGCCTATGCTTCGAACAAAAGCAATAAATTCACAAAATCGGTGGTCCCGCTACACTATGAAAATATTACTGTAAAAATGGCCATCTGCGATATAGGTTGGGCAATTGACCTCTCACATCAGCTTAGTTGGCAATTTACATCACAGATTTTCCTATGCATCTTTTTTTTTTTCCTTTCCTCCTTTCGCATCCTTCCAAATGATAACCTTGCACCCATTGTTTTCTCTTTTTAATAGATTAATAAATGAGAGGAATACCTATATGGCTTGTATTTATGTATTTAATATTGTTCGATTGTTTAAGCATGGACAATAAGGATGATCGGTGGGTGGCGCTGGGTGGAGCGCGCACTCTTCCTCTCGCAAAAGGTTGAGTGTTCGAATCCCGGGCGCCGCAGGGTGACTTAACCGGTGGTACGTGTGTGGTGGCTAGCACGTGTCGCCTCCAGGGTTTACTCCCCGACTGTCGGCCGTGCGGGGTTATTAAAAAAAAAAAAAAAAAAAAAAAAAAAAAAAAAAAAAAAGACAATAAGGATGATCGGTATCCCTAGAATTTACCCCGTTAACCCTAGAATTGGCTTGGCAACGAATCGGCCGATTCCAGGGTAAACCCAGGATCTGGCTAAGGCTTCTTTTTTTCTTCAGTTCAAGGGGATGTCTAAAAGGAGACCTTTTCAAAAACTATCCTTAGTTCTCATCTTTCTGTACAATATTTTGGGTACGAGTTAGGGTAACGAAGAGTTGCTTCAATAGAAATATCATTTGGCAAAACGCAAGCATCAATAACGAATATAATTCTTTCTACTCGAGGATAATATGTCAAACGTATTCAATTTCAACATATGTTTTCGTGTTTTAAAAAAGAGAGTAAAAGAACTTACTTAGAGTTAGGGGTAAATCGGTTCAAAACCCATTTAGTTTGAGGAAACCAACCTTGTAGGCTCCAGATTCTAGGTTATCAAGTAGAACCGGCTAGTTCTCGGTTTTTGGAGACGGGAACCGGACCGATCCCCTTGTGAATAGACCTTGAACTGGCCCGGTTGCTCGGCCTAATGGACTCATGCCACGTGTCGAGTTGGATCTCTCTCCCGCAAGAGTCAAGTCTAAAATGTAAAATCGCCCATAAATTTGTCTTCACATGCTCCATTCGGATCAATTATCATAAGATGAATAAACAAGTAATTCCTGTTTTTATCAACTTGCGTTCTCGACGGTTGCTATTCCAGTGGGTGCCTTCCTTTTCTTGGTGTGTGGCGTGGGTCTGAGGAATCTTTCCTCCTTGTGGTTCGCGGCACAAGATTTCAAAAACCTACAAGTCGAAAGTGGGTTATCTCTATCATTCAAAGTCACGGCCTATGACTTTTGGTTAAACAATTACTTGCAATGTTCCAGGACATAAGAAAATGAAATCTACAGATGATTTTCGGACGTTTCTATATATAGAGGTATTATTCACGGGATGGTAAAATAGTAAATAGTCAATTGTTAAACAAATATCGGGTTCGAGAAAGGTTAAATCGCCGTTGAAACTCGGAGCCACTCCAAAACACAATTTATCGAATCGAATGCATGTAAAGTAGTCTAGTCGGGCGATAATTTGCATGCTCGAGCCAATAGCCTAGCAAACACGACCTACATAGAGTATGTCAACCGTTGCATCATTATGTGCATCCCAGATGATCCAATGTTTGACATTAATTGAATGCAAGTTCTATAGATGCATATCGATTTTTGTAGAAGACATTGCCTAATTAGTCATAAATCTATTATGCGGATCACAATTCAATTTTAAACTTTCAAATTTTACCAATTTAGTTTTAAATTTTTGTGTGAAATTCCAATATAGTTATTCCGATCAATTTTTCGCCCAAAATCACTAACATAAACATTCGTACAATAAGTTTAAGAATGATTGAGTAATTTTCCTGGTTTTTGTGTTTGAGGGAAGAAGGGATGATGCATGTAAAGCATCTTGTCAATCCATACACACGCACATACATATATATATGCATAGATCTTCTTACATTTTTTTATTGAGGGTGTTCACTTTACTTTAGTCTTGCTTGAACAGTGAGGTTGAAAGACTTGAACAATCTGCCCTCCAAATCTGATTCTCTGCACGATTTTCTACCAAGAGGAGGGGGACCAGGGTTAGGAAGATAGTGTGCAAAGAATTGATGGCATGAAGAGAATCACGCCAAACGGTGGGCATGATCTTTTTTTTCATGAGTTGTGGAATCTATTGGATTTATTCAAAAGTAGGCGAACCCCGTGAATGATGTTATCGACTTCCTTGTTCCCACACGAATAGATCTTTGGAAGCTTCCATTTTCCTGTCAATGGCGATGCTTCTGTTCATCTGTGAATTGGTAATGATATGATTGTTCTGATAATCAATTAAGCTCAAGAAACGTGTACGCATCAGAAGAAGCACAGAACAAGCCATAACCAAAGAACACCAGAATCTCTCTCGGATGATTCCCGCAGCTTTCTTCTTTTATTTCCGGTGAGAATCCAATAAAGATCGAAAACAGAGGCTCGCAACAATCAAGGTTTCAGCATCTTCACCTTTTCTTTAACCAAAAAAAGACTTGGTCCTTTGCGAAAAGCATGCCAAACGTTAAAAAAAAGCGATACAAATCGAAATCAAACCAAGTCCTAGTGACTTGTTCGATCATTTGGACGGAATAGGTGACCGCACCAATGTTTTCTTTTTCGTTTGTCCTGCTCTCTTCACGGAATTCTCAGCATAACTTCTCTGTGTACATGGGTAGGTATATGTATATGTGTGCGCATACGTATATTCTTACCAAAGTATATTGTGAAACGGGGTTCGGAGTACTACTTCGCTATACCTATGTGTGCGACGGATTCGCAAGAGCCTTGTTGTTTGGTTTATGTCCCTTTCGGCGAAAGCCAAAAGCCGTTTTGTTTTTCCACCTCATAAGCAGATTGGATTTAGCTTAAACAAGCGCACCACCCCAAGGCACCAACGCCCACCACCCTCATGATTTCTAGCTGAGGATGCGCCTTTCCACTTTGTGCACCACAAAAGAAGTGGAGAGGAGGACCATACTCTTAACTTCCGTACCTTGTAGCTAGTCACTTAATTTCTTTTTTAATTCCCCAAAAAAGAATAAAATTAACAAAGGGTTTTCCAAGTGTTGAACCGTGAAAAGGAAAACCGACCAAGAAAAACCCTACTAGGCTTGATGGACGGGACATGGACCCTCTCTCTCTCTCTTGAACATATGGTCTTTAGAAATGTCTTGAAAGGAAAAGGCAGAAGAAACCAACTTGTTTTGTATTCACATGGAAGTGGCTACGTTAAACCAACTTAATTTTGGTTATTGCATAACTCCGACTGTCAAAATTCTTACTTGTGAAAATCCTCCGCGGCCTCTTTGCTTTTCTTTTCTTTTTTTTTATCGAATTTAATATAAATAGCTAAGTGAAAACATCGAGTTTTCTAACTGCAAGAAGTAATTGGAAAGAAAGTAAGAGGCACCGAGCCCCACCTCCCAATTTGGGCCCGAAGAAAACAACGGAAGCCTCCGTTGAAAACGCATTATTTGATTTAACCAACATCGAGAGTTGAGAAGCATTGAGTTCACATGTATTTAGGTCAAGTAAGAAAAATTTCCTTCTCATGCGCTTACATCACACTTTTTCCCATTAAGACCAACAAAGAAAATGCGCTAAAAAAAACCAACACGTGGTACCTTTTTGAGTTATTGATAAAGCTTTGGTCGGGTTTGCTCTAGATGTGTTCGATAAGCCCATATCCAAGTTGGTTACCGACATCCCTACTTCGAGTCAATGCTAAAGCTTTAATAGAGACTACCCAGCTAGGGAATTTGGGGTGGATCATCCTGGACACGGCGGCGGCAATCCATCGGTGGTGGAAGTGGGGGTAGTCACATACGGTAGCCTTAGATCTCAAGATGCTACTTAGGGTTTGGTGAGATCTGGATTGAGTACAGTACGAACTAGATTAAAGTGAACACACGTCACGATATCCAGATGTAAACAGCAAATGAATGCACAGTAGGGGACAACAGATCTACAATTCCTACTTAAAAGAGGGCTTTTGGTGCACAAAGGGCTGTCAGAATTAACACATGCCAAGACTAACCATATAGCTCTTTTGTTATTCAAACTCTCCTTATTGAATCTCTCCTATCGACCTGCTTCTATGGAATTCGAAAGGAACTTCAACTGAAGATAAAATCCTCATATTCTAAGTTGTCTTGAAGAGGAAAGCCCTTTTGCCATACACGTGTAGGAGCACAAACACAAAGAGCCTATTCGCTTTTTTAAAATCCAGGATCGAGGAAATTAATTATGGTGGAAAAAAGTGTCAAAAAAATTCTAAATTTTTTATATTTATACTAATTTAATCCTAAATCTCTTTTTTTGTGTTAATTCAGTGCAAAACCTTTTGTATTTGTGCCAATTTAGTTATAAATCTTTTTTTAGTGTCAATTCAGTCTTAAATCCTTTGTCTTTGTATCAATTCAGTCCTTCCAGTCAATTTTGACCAGATTTTACTGACGTGAACACCGACTAACCGACAGCTGGTCACTAGCGCTGACGTGAACAACTTTTAATAATTTTTTGAATTTTTATTTATTTTTTTCTTTTTTTTTCTCCCCTTCCTCCTTCCTCCAATTGGTCGCTGGACAAGCGACTGGTCAGAGGCCAGAGGCCAACGAGGTCGACCTCGCCAGTCACTAGCAAGGCTCGAGCTCACCCACCCAATGCGAGGCCACCCTCACAGCCATCTGGCGAGGGTGAGCCTCGCCGGCCTCTGGCCTTTTGTCGATCGGCATCTACGTTAGCAAAATCTGGTCAAAATTAGCTGGAATGACTAAATTGGCACAAAGACAAAAGGTTTAGGACTGAATTGACTCCAAAAAAAAAAGATTTAAGATTAAATTGGCACAAATACGAAAGGTTTAGGACTGAATTAGCACTAAAAAAAGATTTGGAACTAAATTGGCATCAATACAAATGCTTTAGGACTTTTTTGACACTTTTTCCGATGGTGGCGCCAAAAAAACTTTCTATCTTCAGAATTTGAAGTCACGCGTTCAAATTTCATCAATTACGTGCAAATCATTCTTAATTAGAGCCACTTATATAGGGCAAAGGCCTAAATTGACCGGTATGTGGAGTTCATAGAGTGTTCACCAGGCCTTTTGCTAGTAGGCCTTTATGCTTGTGTCACGGGTCGATCGATCTCGCGTTCCCAAACCCGTGCGGCCTTAGGAATTTCTTCCCAAGTCAGCCTTCCCCACCTCAACTCACAAGAACTTTTTAGAGAGAGAGAGACTCTAGAGAGAGAAGCTCTGGATTTCTATTGCTTCTTGAAAGAATGAGATGCTACAATGAGGGGGAGGAGACCCCTTTTTATACAAGTACCAGACTGACCGTATCCGTAGATTTCTCCCCGATCTTACGGTGGAGATCGTACCTCCCCATCTACCCAACTACCTCATTACAGAGGTTTACAATTACCGTATCGCCCGCCCCCAAGAGTATTCTAGAACACATCAAGAAACCCTAGTACTCAGAATACTCGGGATCCGCTTTCTCGTTCAAGGGTCGGTCATGGTCCATCGTCCAGGAAACCTCATGAACGATCCATTTCTTTGGGCCGTGACATTCTCCCCCACCTATTCGGGCGACGCCCTCGTCGCGTCTTTGGCGTGGAAAGTATCGATATGCTTTTTGAACTGCCAAAGAGCTTCTTCAGGCTCCCAACTTGCTTCACTCTCTGGAAGACCCTTCCATCGGATTAAGTATTCCCGCTTCGGTGCACGATATCTCTTCCGTATGACTCGATCCGCCATGATGAAGTCGACGTCTCGATCATAGGAGGTTTTTGCTCCAAGCGGCGCCCGTTGTGACTCCCTTCGATCTGGGTCCTCCTCGTCTACACGGAAAGGTTTAAGCATACTCACATGGAATACCGGATGTACCTTGAGTTTTGATGGCAATTCCAGCTTATATGCGACTTTTCCGACTCGATGCAACACTCGGAATGGCCCCTCGTAGCGACGTATAAGCCCTTTATGCACGTCCTTGTATCGGAGAACCAGGTGTAGCTTGGCCAACACTAAGTCCCCGGCTTGGAACTCCACGTGCCGTCGCTTCTTATCGGCCCACTTCTTCATGCGCTTCGAGGCCTTGTGTAGACACGTTCGTGCCAAGTCCGCTTGTTCATGCCACTCCTTGGCAAACTTGAAAGCGGATGGGCTACTCCCCTTGTAGCCCGTTGCAACCGTACTCGGGGTGAGTGGTTGTTGTCCCGTCACGATCTCAAAGGGACTTTGATTCGTGGACTCGCTCTTCTGAAGATTGTAGGAGAACTGGGCGACGTCGATCAACTTCGCCCAATTCACTTGTGTCGTACTCACGTAGTGTCGGAGGTATAACTCCAAGAGTGCATTGACCCGCTCCGTTTGTCCATCGGTTTGGGGATGCAAACTGGTGGAGAAATTAAGATCCGACCCTAATAATTTAAAGAGCTCGGTCCAGAATCTACCCGTGAATCGAGGGTCGCGGTCGCTCACGATCGTTTGTGGCACTCCCCAATATTTGACGACGTGTTTCAAGAATAGCTTGGCCGCCTCCTCGGCCGGACAATCTTTTGACGCGGGCACGAACGTCGCATACTTGGAAAACCGATCTACCACGACCATGAGAGTCCGACACCCTTCGGATTTTGGTAGGTTGACAATGAAGTCCATGGAGACACTCTCCCATGGACGCTCCGGGATGGGAAGTGGCTCCAAAAGCCCCGCCGATGATCGTTGTTCGAGCTTGTCTTGTTGGCACACAAGACATGTTCGTACATATGCCTCCACGTCATCGCGTAAGTGAGGCCAATAGTAACGATCCTCCAAGAGTGCCATAGTGCGATGGATTCCCGGATGACCCGCCCACTTGGAATCATGGCACTCCCGTAGGATTTCTTTTCGTAGCTTCCCATATAGTGGCACGTACAATCGCCGTCCCTTGGTGTAAAGCAAGTCGTCTTCACACCAAAATTGCCGGGTTTTGCCCTCCCGTGCGTGGTCGATGAGTGCTTTGGCCGTTGGATCATGTTGGAGTCCCTCCTTGATCCGCTCATCCCATGGATTCTTGGGACGACTTACGATCGATGATGCTAGCTCACTCTTTCGGCTAAGCGCATCAGCCACAGAATTTGCCTTTCCTGGCTTGTACTCGAGCCCATAATCGAACTCCGCCAGGAAATCTTGCCAACGAGCTTGCTTCGGGCTCAACTTCTTCTGGGTTTGGAAGTAACTCGTGGCCACGTTATCCGTCCTTATGACGAATCGGGGGCCCAAGAGGTAATGCCTCCACGTACGAAGACAATGGACCACCGCGGTCATTTCCTTCTCTTGGACCGTATACCGTCGTTCGGTATCATTCAGTTTTCTCGACTCAAACGCTACCGGGTGACCATCCTGCATAAGAACACCACCAATAGCGAAATCGGAAGCGTCGGTCTCTACCTCGTAGGGTTTGGCGTGATCAGGTAGCACGAGCACCGGCTCTTCGGTCATAGCTTGCTTCAACCGATCGAACGCCTTTTGGCATCGGGTCGTCCACTCCCACGGCTTCTCCTTCTTTAACATATCCGTGAGTGGCGCGGTGATGCTCGAATATCCTCGGACGAACCGTCGATAGTAGTTGGTGAGGCCAAGGAATGACCTTAGATCCGTCACCTTGGTCGGCGGTTTCCAATCCACAATGGCCGTAATCTTGGCTGAGTCCATCCGCACACGTCCACCCCCGACGATGTGTCCCAGGAATGGAACTTCCCGTTGTGCAAAGGCACATTTCTCCCGCTTGACATATAAGTCGTTCTCCCGTAGAATTTGGAAGACTTTCTTCAAATGCTCGATGTGTTCCTCGAGCGTTCGGCTATACACCACAATGTCATCAAGATAAACCACGACAAATTGATCTAGGAACGGGTGGAGTACCTTGTTCATGAGTGTGCAAAATGTGGCCGGAGCATTTGTCAAGCCAAACGGCATGACGAGGAACTCATATGACCCATACCGCGTCACACAAGTGGTCTTTGGTTCATCCCCTTTTGCAATTCGTACCTGATAGTATCCCGATCGAAGGTCAAGCTTGGTGAACCATTGTGCTTCTCCAAGTTGATCGAACAAGTCGGCAATGAGAGGGATCGGGTACTTGTTCTTGATCGTCAGCTTGTTCAACGCCCGATAGTCGATGCACATCCGGAGTGATCCATCATGCTTCTTTTGAAATAGGACCGGGGCGCCAAACGGAGCCTTCGATGGTCGAATATAACCCGCATCGAGCAACTCCTTGAGTTGTCTTCTTAATTCTTCCAATTCGGGAGGCGCCATGCGATATGGGGCCATGGCGGGTGGTCGAGCATCAGACACAAGCTCGATCTTATGGTCCACCTCCCT
This sequence comes from Syzygium aromaticum, assembly GCA_024500025.1. Lineage (NCBI taxonomy): Eukaryota > Viridiplantae > Streptophyta > Magnoliopsida > Myrtales > Myrtaceae > Syzygium > Syzygium aromaticum. The sequence goes on along the minus strand of CM044889.1, from coordinate 2,457,493 downwards.
TTGAGGCGGAAGCTTCTTCGGGAGTTCGGGGGGCATTACATCCTTGAAGGAATCGAGGACTCGGGTTACCTCCGTCGGGACATCACTCCCTTCACCCTTTGGATCCTCGACTTTCAAGGTTGCTAGGAAAGTAGCCTCCTCTTTCCTCGCTCCCTTAGTAACTTGCATTGCCGATATTATCTTTTGGTTGCCCAACTCTCGTTTGACCGGGATCACACATTGACAACGTGTATCCAGTATACAAATACAATCGGCAAATGGGATGATAAGAGCATCTATCCTATCAAGGAATCCTAAACCAATGACAAAGTCATAGTCATCAAGTGGAATTACCTCGATCATCTCCTTGCTCTTCCATTGCCCGAGTTGGAAATCCACGTCCTTAGCTAACCCATTGGTAGGGACTTCTTTGGAGTTTACCGTCTTGAGCCAACCGGCTCCTTTCTCAACCCGAAGATTGAGTTTCTTCGCAGCTTCTTCCGAGATAAATAGATCGGATGCTCCCGTGTCGATGAGCGCACTCATCTTAGTTTTCCCGATCGTCACGTCCGCGAACATCAATCCCTTGGGCTTGTTCGCCTTTTTGGACTTTATGGAACTTAGGATTCGCAACGTACCGAGTCTTGCCTCCTCTCGTTCCTCCTCGTGTGCCTTGGCAATTGCAGCTAGTTTGCCTCGAGTTGGACAGTCACGAGCCATGTGCGCACCGTCGCACAAGAAGCACTTGAAGGTACGTCCCTTTTTGTGTTCTCCTCCGCTCGACTCCGCCTTCGCCCTTGGAGGGGCCATTGATGGTTTGCTTCCACTTGGACGGTGGAATTTGTTACGATCTCCCCCACCAACGCCCTTGTCCCTCGGTCGGGTATCCGGTTTGCTTACGGAAGTTGTTTTATACTCCACCATGGCCTCGGCCACGGACATGGCCGTCGAAAGATCCCTTGCGTTGCACCGCTTTAGCTCTTGCTTTACCCATGGTTTTAGACCACCCATGAATTGGAAGTAGGCCTCCGTGTCATTCATGGACGGAATTTGGAGTAGCAACTCCGAGAACTTCCGAACATACTCCCGAGCTCCACCTTTTTGTTCAAGGCGACGGAGTTCATCTCGAGCTTCTTCTTCCGCATAAGCGGGATAGTATTGTCGTCGAAACTCCTCGACGAACAATTCCCATGTAGTGATCGGTACACCACTCCGATCATCACTCCTACGACGCCACCATAAGAGTGCATTATCAGTTAAGTACATGGCTGCGGTACTTACCCGGATTGCACCATCGGTGATTCCCATCGCTAGGAAGTATTGCTCCATGTACCATAGGAAGTTGTCCACGTCTTTGGGCACCCGCGAGCCTTTAAACTCCTTCGGCTTCGGGGCATCCACTCGTGGAGCAGTTTGCACGGTGACTATCCCGTTCACACGTGCTCCTTCCATCTCGGCGACCTTCGCCTTTAGTTCGGCCATCTCTACGCGCATGGCCTCCACCAAGGCCTCCAAGGCATCGTCCCGTTGCTCAAGTTCTTTGACGGCATCAGTCAAGTCGCCCAGCATCGCCTTCCGGAGTTCTCCCATGCCAGAACTTAGCTCTTGCACTTCGGCCTCGAGCTCCCCCGTTCCGGACTCGCCTCCTTCGATGCGTACAGCAAGATCCTCGACTATTCCTTGGACATCTCCCACGACGATCTCCATTTTCGCCAAACGGGTCTCCAAGTCACCAGCCATATCCTTTGCATTTGAGCTATCACGGTCTTCCCTTGCCTCGACACTTTGTGTCCCGGTGGCCTTCCCACGATCCTCGCCCACACCCTTCTCGGTTTGTGACGTTAGATCGGATCGTGGCTTAGCAGCGCCTTTGGCCATCTTAGCTCTGATACCACTTGTCACGGGTCGATCGATCTCGCGTTCCCAAACCCGTGCGGCCTTAGGAATTTCTTCCCAAGTCAGCCTTCCCCACCTCAACTCACAAGAACTTTTTAGAGAGAGAGAGACTCTAGAGAGAGAAGCTCTGGATTTCTATTGCTTCTTGAAAGAATGAGATGCTACAATGAGGGGGAGGAGACCCCTTTTTATACAAGTACCAGACTGACCGTATCCGTAGATTTCTCCCCGATCTTACGGTGGAGATCGTACCTCCCCATCTACCCAACTACCTCATTAATTACAGAGGTTTACAATTACCGTATCGCCCGCCCCCAAGAGTATTCTAGAACACATCAAGAAACCCTAGTACTCAGAATACTCGGGATCCGCTTTCTCGTTCAAGGGTCGGTCATGGTCCATCGTCCAGGAAACCTCATGAACGATCCATTTCTTTGGGCCGTGACACTTGTGTCCCGGTTATGAAAAAGAAAAAAAAGGGGCTTTAACTTTTTTTTAAGAATAGAAAAAGAAAGCAAATAAAGCTAGTTTGACAAATCTATTGTGGCTGGCGTATATCTTGCCATCTTTTGGGGTTGGGGCTCTGAGAAAGAAGAGGCCGGCAATTCCTAATTGGACGATGATACAAGAAGAGGCATGGGAAAGGGTTGAATTCACTATCTCAAACCCTTGTTTTCAACCCACTTTTCTTGTTTTATTTCAAAGTCCTTTCGTTTCTTTCCTTTGCCTCCACGTCGTTGCTTTGGTTGCCCTCTCGTGACTCTCCGTTTCCTTTGCCCATCATTTCATGCTTTCCTCACCTTTGCACTTAATAGCTTTGGCACATATTCCCATTTCAAATCAAAGCAGCTCCCCTCATTTCCTCTACCTAACTTGAGGTTATAATATTCAGTCATTCTTGCAACGACATCTGAGGATGTACGTGTCTAACACATGTAGATGTCACGACCGTCGGCTGCAACTTGTCATAACTACACCATTCGATTACCCGTAAGTTTTATCTTTCTAACCCGGTCAAAAGCTTCGTATATACGTCGGTAAAAAAGAAAAAAGAACTTCAAAATACGCGTCTCTTTAATTGAATTTACAGTGGTAAAGTAGAACAGATCCATCATTTGGCATGCATTTTATCCATCATTATGCTGGCTGAAGCATACCTTAGATCACACTTCGCTTTTATAAGCAAGGTTGGGAGAGAAACACGCACGACATTGACTTTCTTCTCAAGGAATCCCCATTATCTTATGTACACTGGAGTCCTAGTTATCAAACCTACGTCGTGACTATAATTGTAAAACAAATTGATGAAACGGGTCAATCTCAAAAGACATGAATTATAAATCTAGATGATGTAAAATCGATTAAGAGTAAAATAATAATTAATCACAATGCTATCTAGTAACACCTGCGTTACCATCAGGGAGCACAAAAATGGGAAGACCATTGACGTTAAACATTATTGTTTTCCTTTCCTTTAGTGACACTACGTTTGTTTTTTTAACCCTTTAATGTTTTGTGCAATTTCCTTCACGGCATCATATAGTAAAGAGATAATGACATAAATAGTCTCTGAATTTTGACCAAACGTGTAATTTAATCCATGAACTTTTAATTTGTTCAATATAGATTTTGAACTTTAGCCTAATGTTCAATATGGTCCTTGAATATTTAATTTATTCAATGGGGTCTCTGGATTTTTGGTGCATGTTAAATTTAATCCCTAAATCATATGAAAATGTTCAACGTAATCCCTAAAGTTGAATTAATAAAAAGGACTACATTAAATATTTTCATATAATTCAGGGATTAAATTTAACATGTACTAAAAGTTTGAGAGATGACATTGAACAAATTAAAAGTTCATGAACCATATTGCATATTAAATTAAAGTTCATGGACTATATCAGACAAATTAAAAGTTTAGGAATCACATTACATATTAGGTCAAAATTTAGGAACTATTTGTGTTATTTTTGTTATAACAAAAGAACCGTAAATTCTTGTTTTCCCATTCCATCCTGGAGTTTCTTCTTTTCTACCCTCATTCCTATCGGATTCCTGAGATGACATGATTGATGGTTCACACCGACACATACCATTGATATGGCGTCAGCGAAGAACAAGGAAAATTGATGAAAGAAAAAAAGGAATAGAGAGAGACCGAGAGATGATGGACAAGGTGGTGGGGAACATCGCCGTCTCTCCAGCTCCGGCGAGGGCCATTGCTGAAGTGGAAATCCAAACACAGCTGGAGGGAGAGAGAGAGAGAGAGAGAGAGAGATGGGGTTTTTCGTACTAGGAAAAATGGGCCGGGGTGATTTTGCCTTAGCGGGGGGCAATGGGCCGCCAGTCGTCGATGATGGACTCCAGATTTTGTTGCCGATAGCTGGACTCTGACACCTGTCCTCAGTCAGTTGGTCACCTGGCCATTGATCGCCGAGCTTCGCCGCTCCCGATGAAAAATATTCTTTCATTTAAAGATCAAGGTCTTATGCAATCCAAACGATTGAAAATGATTCTCATTCCTTGAAATGAAAATTATTCCATTTGAGAATATGTCCGAAAGGAGAATCAATAAAATGTGTTTCCGTTGTATCGGCTCGCCTCTGTGCCTTCATCACTCCATTTCTCTCAAGTGTCCCTTAGTCTAGCTCGGTTAGTTACTAGAGAAAAAGATGTGTCAATAAGTTCGCTTCGTCAATAGAATACTAATTCTAAACAAATAAGCTTTTTAGCTACACAGGTTAGGGACAGTTTTAGTCCTAAATTTTAGCACGTGTACAATTTTGGTCCTTTAATTTTTTATTTTGTTCAATCAAGTGCTCTAACTTTCTTATATTTGTACAATGCGGTCCTCTAACTTTTATTTTGTACAATCATGTCCTATAAGTTTATCAAGCAATCCAATCATTCGGTGCACCGTTCTCACTAGATCATCGAATTAATTAATGACGTGGCATTATCATTACGGTAGAAGATGTCGCGCGATGCTAATGTAGTGCCAAATGAGCGCCAAATTAGCGAAAAATGAATCGGGCAAGAAAGAAGAAAGAAACCCTAATTCGATAATGTTAGTCGCAACGGGCAAAAGAAGCACTAGAATGCACATATCAAGAACGCCAGTGGACTTGAATGAACAAAGTACAATTTAGAAGACCAACTTGCACAAATTGAGAATGATAGATGACTCGTTCGCATAAGACAAAGGTTAGAATACCGAATCGCACCTACACCGAAGTTTGAAGAACTAAAAACCGTACTTCACCGTGGAATCAGCGAACTAAAACTCTTTCTTAGTATAAAGAGGAGACGATGGAACTAAGTTATCCAAGCATTATCTCTCAAAGCTGGTGGGAACAAATCGCATCGATTTGATTTCGGACGGGCTCTCGTTGTCTCCTCCTCCTCCTTCTCGCCTTCTTCTGTTCGCTTTGTTTCTCCCTGTACTGTCTTTTGCTGGATGGTCACTTCAAACGATAGCAACGGGTGGAGGTGGGTGCAATAATTTATTCTATGATTCGTGTTTGAATTGGCGACAGAAACTGTTGTTTTCCACCGCCCCCTTCCCTTCTCTTTCCCACGAATTTTATCGGCCCGATCTAATCAGGTGGGGGTACGTAGCTTTTGAGCAGTTCTGAGTTGGCAAAATAATTGGATGTATGCTACTGCAGATTACGTATAAGACATGAGGAAGGGTAGCTAGAACATGCCAATCCTACTGTGTGCGCATGTATCTGGACGCGGTTCACTTGTGAATATCTATATATCTTGGATATCCCATATTCAAACCGACCTGTTTTTTAAAGAAAAATGATTCTAATTTGCGGCTTTTTATTCGCTTTTTGAGTAATTACGGTGTAATCTTTCTTGAAGATCTATACTGGGTCTTCACGCGTAGCTTTTGAGCAGTTTTCTGTTGGCAAAATAATTGGATTTATATTACTGGAGATCCCGTATAAGACATGAGGAAGGGTAACTAGAACATGCCAATCCAACTGCGTGTGCATATATTTGGGCGCGTACACGTGTGAATAGCTATATCTCTCGAATTTCATATTCAAATCAATCTTTGTTCTAAAGGAAAATAATTATAATTTGCGGCTTTCTTATTCAATTTTTGAGTAATTACCGTATAATCATTGTCGAAAATCTGTATCGGGTCTTCAGGTCCCGGGCCCTTAAATTGTAAAAGGAGGAGTTTTTATGTCGGAGCAGGTCCTTTATGCACGCGTTTTCACCATCTGAAAAATATGTGGTTGAAAAAATTATGTAATAAGTTATTCTGCCTATCTTAGATAGCTATTTTAGACAAAAATCCAAGCCTATCCCCTATTTATGGTGTGGCCATCACAGAAGAAAATCGACATAAGAGGCCATGTTATTAACGTGGGGAATTTGTCGAGCTATACTAGTTGCTACGGTTGTCGCCATCGTCCCGCTTCCAATTCTTTCCTATATCCTATCTATGTTCATCACCAGTGTCGGCTTTTGCACCAAGTCATCTATCAAAGGCAATTCCATTATTATTTCCTCTATCGTTCCCAACTAAAAGTCCATTTTTTTTAATGGATTAAACTCACTTGGAGCCAGTCGGTAGCCTGCCTAACTCGGAGCGTATGTTTGTGCATATGATTGCCATCTCCACGCGAGTGGACAAACGCTACCTGTGGCGAAATTGCAAAAAATAAACGAAACAGAAGAAGAATCTGTTCACTTAAGTCGGCATATGAGATAGTATGGAGTTGAGAAAAGTACAAAAAAAGACATACACCTATTGCACTTTTGCCAATATAGTCCATCAAGAAAGATGGATGCTGGCTGTCTTACATGGTATGACCGACGCGGATGTGGAAATTTTTTACAAATTTTTAATATTTTCCTGAATTTTTTTTATTAATTTTCTGTTTTTTTCTCTTTTCTTTCTTTAATTGTTTTTTTTTTAACAACCTGGGCCAGCGAGGGCATCGTGGCCCTCATCAAACCAAACGAGGGCGTCGCAACCCTCTCTTGGATATGGGCAAGGGCCCGACACCCTCCCCTATGGCCCTCGCCAACCCATGGGAAAAAAATAAAGGAAAGAAAAGAAGAAAAATAAAAGAACAAATAATAAAAAAAATTAAAAAAAAAATGTCCACGTTAGCATCAGCTGTGCCACGTAAGACGGTCAATGTTTATGTTAGTGATTTTTGGCCAAAATTAGTCAAAAGAACTGTATTGTCAAAAGGTTTAGGACCCAATTGACACAATTGAAATATTTAGTACTAAATTAGCACAAGTGTAACAAATTTCTTACTTTTTTTGGTATTTTTCCCGTGTTGAGTCTTATGAGAAAAAGATATGGACTGATTAGCATTCACAATCATGTATGACCATACTTGAAGATGATCGAGACTTTAGAGTTTATCAAAGAGCTAGAGAGATGAGATCCAAAATTTGGGAACACAAAAGAAGCGCATATGTGCCAAAATTACGCTCTCTGTATTGGCACTCGTTCGTTGTGGTCAGCTCGATTCAAAAGAATTAAAAATTTTATCGCGACTGACCTCCCAAGGTTTTTTTTTTTAACATGCTCAAAAAACGAGGGGGCTCGTCTGGTACGTGCTAAGCCTAAGTTTAGAACTTAACTCGGGCCCTCCCAAGCCCATACCATATCGCGACTTAGGTTTAAGTGTTTAACATGCAAATGGTTTATATCAATGAGTCGCCACTAATCGATTTGGGGTGGGTCGATTAGAAACTCAAACAAGATGATGGGAGAATTACCCTATTCTTACGAACTAGAAATTGAACGAACTCGGAGACTTAGTTACATTAGTTGGATAACTAATGCCCTTTCGGTACCTTTTTACCCTGTTCTTTTTTTTTTTTTGAAAACATTTGTCAGGCAATTTAGATTGATTTTAGGACTTTTCTCCTAACATGTGAGGTGATCGAACGAGTGCATAATTAGAAGCGATTAGCAGTCAAAGTAGATATGCAGCCTAAGGTTTTAACCCTAACTAAGTCAGATGACATTCAAAATACGGCAGTTCATGCAATTAAAAATTTAATTAAAGGGATGCATGATTACCATAGTACATAATCTTATAGGCTTATCTAATTAAAACATGGTAATTTATGCAAAAATAATATGTATAATAATACAACAATAAATTGAAGCAATCAGATAAACCACATAAAAAAAGCTTTTTTATTTTTTTTCGAAAAAAAATATAAGGTACAAATTTTTTTTAAAAAAAGTAATAAAATATTTTTTAAATAAAATAATAATATAATATTAACTATGTCGAGTTACTGGATTCGGGTCGGTCGGATTCGACTCGAGTCAACGGATCTGACCTGGTCGTTGATCGGGTCGGACCAGCTGATTTGGGTCGGTCGAAACCAATCCGAATCAACAGATCCGACCCGAGAGTTGACCGGGTCGGACCAGCTGATCTGGGTCAGTCGAAACCGATCAGAGTCAACGGATCCGACCCGGGAGTTGACCCGGGTCGGATCTGCTAATTCAAGTTGAATTCGACCCGAATTCACAGAACCGAGGGAGGAACTGCCGGAGGGGCCAAAATTGGCCATCCATCGAGCCAAAATAGACCGGCGTCGCCCCCAATTCGATCCCTGGGACCAATACCAAGCCCCTTCACCCACAGGGGTCGCCGTCCGACCATCAGCTCGCCAGCTAGTGACCAAATTAAAACCGGCTTTATTGGGGAATTTCGTCGAGCAGATGGTGTACATAACCAAAAACAGGAGATTCTGACCTGTTCCGGCGAACCGGGAAATTTAGGCAACTAAACCTACCTTTGATGACGACACGGACGGCGGTATGGATCAGGACTCACGCGAAACGATCGGCGCGAGTCCCAGTCAAAACGAGCATAAAAACATGGCAGAATAGGGGTAGTTCGAACCGAGGGAAGATCTCACCATCGACGGCGCGTCTGGGGGCTTCCAGTTGGTTTGGAGGGTGACGGCGGTGGTTTTGGTTCTCCTCCAGCTCCGGCGTACGCTCGACTCTTCCTCTCTCTCTCTCTCTCTCTCTCTTTGTTTCTCTCTCTGTGGCCGACCCCTCTCTCTCTCTTTCTCTCTAGCTTTTTATAGCCAGACGACACTCACTCTCTGCCTCTCTACGTTGGCGTGATGACGGTTTGCACCGGCCTATGCCAACCCACGACTTTCGTGGCCATTTGCAGGCCGGTGCAGAGCAGAGCAAAGCAACAACGGAGAGCCGGTTCAAAACCGAGGCAGAGAAGAAGGAGAAGGGGATAAGGGAGCCGGGAAAACGAGAAGGACGGGACTGGCAATTAATACCAGTCTCGTTGGCATGCCTCTTCGGCCTTCCTCTGGCCGGATGACGACAGCGAGGAGCAACGCCGCCATGCGTCACACTACCATCGGATACAGGGGGGAATAGGGTAGCGAAAGCGACGGGGGGGAAGAAGAAAGGAGAAAGGAGGTCGGGCCGGGTTGGGCCCGTGAGAGAGGGGGAAAAGAAAAAAAGAAAAGAGAAAAGGCTGGGCCGGCGGGGGGAAGAAGAAGGAAGGAGAGGAGGCCAGGTTGGGCCGGAGAAAAAAGAAAAAGAAAAAGGAGAAATGGGCCGGGTTGATCCGGCCCAACCCAGGCAATTTTTTTTTAAAATTTTATTTTAAAAAGACCCTATTAATGCAAATATGTCTAATTTCTATATGCAATGCACTTAATAGAAATATTTTTTGTCTTAGGAATTGAAAGAATTTAATTCCTAAATTTTGTACAATTAATTTTGAGCAAATTAAAAAATAGGTGTCAACAAATTTAAAACAAGAGACATGATAAATAGACCTATGTGATTGGAAAGGGACATTGCTCTCGTGAATGTACGAGTTGGTGTGGAAGAAGAAAATTTATTACATGAATCGGCGCAATTTTTTAATTGGATGGGTTCCATACTCAAATTTGACGTGACCCACCATTAGATTCTACATTCAATGGTGCCAATCCTTCAAAATGGGCTAAGTAGCCCATGATCCAATAAATTAGGAAAAATTATCAAAACAGTCATAAATTTATTATAATTGTATTAATTCGGTCCTAAATTTTTTTTTGTCAATTCAGTCATAAATCTTTTGTATTTGTGTCTATTCAGTCCATCTGGCCACTTTTGACCAAGCGGTGCTGACGTGACAATTTTTAAAAAAGATTTCAATTTTTTTTTTAATTTTTTTTCCTTTCTCTTTCCTTTCTTTTTTTTTTCTTTCCTTCTTTTCCTAGACAGTGGCCGAATTGGCCAAGGGCTAGGGGTGGCAAGGTGAGGCTCGCCGTTGTGGGTGAGGTTGGCCATGGCTAGGGCAACGACCTCACCAAATCTAAGCAAGGCTTGCCCTCACTAGTGGCCAGCGAGGTCATCTCATCGGCCCTTGCCCTTGGTTGGTTTGGCAACTGGCAACCGGCCATGGGAAGAGGGAAAGCAAAAAAAAAAAGAGAGAAAGAGAAGAAAAAATAAAAAAATTCAAAGAAAAAAAAATTTTAAAAAATTACCACGTCAGTGTCAGCTAAGCGATTGGCATCCACGTCAGTGCCATGGGCGGCGACCAGCCAGGCGAAGAGTGAAAGCAAAAAACAAAAGAAAGAGAAAAAAATATTTAAAAATTGTCACGTTAGGGTCGATCAAACGACCAGCGTCCACGTTAATGTCAATAGGCCAAAGTGGTCGGATTGATTGAATTATTACAAATGCAAAAAATTTATGATTAAATTGATAAAAAAAAGATTTATTACTGAATTGACACAATTACAATAGGTTTAGAACTATTTTGGCAATAAATTATATAACATTAAGACCGACCTCACTAAGTCGAGTTGTCGATGGGCCATACATTATTTGACTTTTGCTATGATCCAACTACGAACCCTTTCATAGCCCCAAAAAAAAATTACGAGCCCTTTCATAGCCCAATAAGAAAAAATATGAACCGAGGTCGATTCATCTTCATCGGTACCATTCAATACCAAACTTTAGCAAGCATTACTTCGTCTTTCTAGATGTTAGAGCGCGAAAATGCTTCGATTGGTCGGCACCTCGGGATCGAAACGGTCTCTACAGACATCTCAATGCTGACGAACTTGAACAGCGTAAGACAGTACAATTCTTCAAAATGGAGGAGACAGTACAATACTTCGAAATGGAATCGTGGTGAAGTGAGTCATGTAAGAAGGGATGGTGAAAGTACACGTATTCCCTCTCTCGTCTCGGCTCAGGTTGGCCCGATTTTCTTATTAAATTGAAAAGTCCGACCGCAAGGTGCATCTGTCCTTCCAATTGGGCTTTTCTTTATTTCCTTTTTATTCAATTGTAAACTTGACAATTGATTCGATCTTGATATTGAATTCTTATCCTCAAGTTGGACACGTTACAAGTCTTGGTCAATGGTAGAACCGAACCCCAGATCTACTGAACAGGGATCGACTGCTAATTATTCACGTAGCCATGCAACGGTGACGCACTGACACATGTCATGTGCACATGCTAAGGCGATGGTCAATTACCTTAACCTTTCGTTGTTAACAAGCTGCTTTTGTTTATTGCTTGGTGGCGAATGAAATGTGAACGCGATCGTCGTTTAACCCTTTGGTTTGAAAATTGGGAAGCAAAGATATTGTAGCTAGGCTAATGATGACGAACCAACATTTTCTCTCTCTGTCAATTAAATAAGTGTGCAATGGAGATGATGTCTTTGATAGTCTTATGCCTCTGTAGTTTCGGAATCCGATGAGGAAAGTAGGTAAGTTCTAACAAAGACAAGGACAGAAACTCGTTAACATTTAGGTTTAGGTCGAATCATCCTTACTTTGTCACGTTCCTTTTCTTGCTTTGTACCTTTGGGAAAGAGGATGGAGGATGGTGGTCCAGAAAGAACTAAGTTCCAAAAGACATAATGCATGTTAAGAATCACGAATGGGAGAAGAGGATGTGAACTAGCATCGGTTGTCTTGATTTGATCGATTCTTGCATGGTGTAAATGGAGAATCGATTCTTCTTCTTTCGATTCTTTCTTTTGTCTTAGTTAGTGATACCAGCCTCCATAGTTTTCTTTTCTGTGTTTAATGGCATGAACTGTCATCCAATTGAAAGTTAGACTGTATCCATCTAAATTTCTGGAGCGTCGACTCAATATACAAGTATCATCAACATGATCGATGACCATTATCAGCGGAAACAAGCAAGCATTCTCTCAACAAGAGCAATAATTGAGAACTGAAACTAAATTTCCTAGATCTTGAGTTGTTGGAGTGTCCCTATAATATATGAATATCTTCGACGTCATCGATAACCATTGTCAGCACAATTCAGGGAGAATCGGATGGTGCATACAATAGGCAAACATTCTACCAACAAGCACAAGAATTGAGAACTCCATAAATTCTTCAATCTTCGATTCTCGGATTAGCGATCAAGCTTGCCGATACTAAGAATGCAAGAATAGTCGCATCGAACGATAATAAATTGAGATTCGATAACACGTTGTAAAGAAGAAAAAAGGTAAGAACCCGCGATAAATCTCCTGCTAAACGTTCGTTTGTTCATCGACTCCCTTACCCCTATAAGGCTATAACTTCACCGTTAAGCCGGGGAACATGTGTTTGTTGTCTCCCTCGGCCAAATCGACATCGGTTGGTAATGGCTGCTTCTCGTTCTCGATGGCTCCAGTCAATGCAAAAAAGTCTTTGATTTTTGCTCCTTTCAGTCCCGACAAGCGATCGCATCACGAAGACGGCGCACGTACCATTTTTACCTAAAATGCGACACAACATGCAGGGAGATGTGCGGTCCTAGCAAGAGAAAAATCTTCGGTCGCAGCCCCCATCGATTGCCCTCGCGCTAGGTGGACCCGCCGGTGACGAAGGGGCGGTGACGACACGAAGGCGACGTCAGTTCTAGACTTCTATCTACGTGAGCCGTCGACGTGATGTGCCACTAATGCCATCAGGCAACCCACTCCATTGGGTCTGGTCGGCTAATATCTCCGGACATTCATCCAGCAATCGCATGAAAATATCTCGATATCTAATCCACTGTCCCTTATATTAGTATTTGCACCGATATGATAGATTTAGTCGATGAAAGCACGGTTTTGTCATAAACGAAATTATCGACAACTTGATGAATCGCTTGCTTGGATGAATCGACAAAAAGTGAAGTCAACAATCTCTAATGCAATTGTCAACGTGGTGAAACAAAGTAACAGTCAAAATAGTGAAGCCGAGGAAACTATCAATATAGTGGAGACAACGTAGCCGTCGATAACAATTCGTAACCTCCGTTCGTAACTTCCATGCATAACCTCCGTGGATAACTATTGATTGTAAACTCTAAATAGCCACATCGTATTCTTTAGAAGCTCCTAGCACAAATTAAACAAATTAACTATGCTTCGGTGTCTTTAATTTTCTACACAGTGCTTTTATTTTCCAGACTTGCCCCGTCGATTAAATTTGGGTTCGTTTCTTACCTATTGTTTCCAGATTCGCGTCATTTAGGCATGTTTCTTTATCCTGGGTGTTACGTAGTCGATTAAAATTCCAATGTATTATCTTTGCGTGCTTAGGCTTTATCGTTGATTAAATTTCGAAAAGTTTGTTCACGCTCGGTTTCGTCATAACATCTATATCTTTCGGGCCTTATTGTCGATTGTATTCCGGCACGATTCGCATTTGTACGATTCTAACAATTCTTTTTGAAACGATTCTAACAATTCTTTTTGAAGTGAACTTGTTAGTTTCCTTATTGCCTGTGATATTTCATGTGTAGAGTTTGTGCATAACCTGTATCCTTCAATAAAAAAATCAAAGAACAATTTTCAATGAAAGATATTGTGTTGCAGGGGAAATTTCAACGAAACACATTCTCCTTAAGAACGGTCTTGTTATTTTTATTTAGAACATGAGAAGATGGAGCCTGGGTTTGTTGACTCGATCGTTTCCATTTTGCTTCTTTAACAAGGAAAAGATATGACAAATGTTTGGAGAATCAAGAATCAGTTATTGCACACGCAATGTCTCAAGGAGATTTCTGCTTAATTGCCTTCCCTTTTTCTAGGATGGGATTTTCTACGCTTTTTCGAATTTTTCCATTGAAATGACTCTCTATCCCTCCGCTTTCTCTCTCACGGTCCGTGGCCAACCTCGGCGAGGGCCGCCACGGCCTTGATCTAGGGCCCAAACGCGGCGGCGCGTCACCAATGCAAAAAAGCGAGAGAATCAAAGAGGACAATGAGCACCGGGATGAACGTTGACCTCGTGGGCGGCAAAGCAAGTGGTTAGAGACCTTGGCAGCAGCTGCGAGGCCGCGGCAACTAAAGTAAAAACAGTTAGGATTCGTGTTCTGTTGATTAGGGTTTAGACGTCGACGGGTGAACAAAGACGAGGTAAATGCAATTTTGAAAAAAGAGAAACGGCAATCTTGATAAAGTAAATGCACAATTTTTCCCGAGTCGAGGTACAAAACTTACCATTTTTCAAAAACAGAGGTAATTTTTCGTCAGCAGATGAAAATTCAGACATGGTTTTGGTATTTTCCTTCGTTTTTTCAAGATCCGTTGTCTATATCACGCCTAGGTCCACGGCCAGTGTTTCATTTCAAACAAGGAAGCAAGCTTCATTAAATTTTCGTGAATCTACACGTGGTACGATCTTCTGGGAAACATCCTGGACCCGAGAGCGTCGTCAATGATTGAGGTGTCACGATTGCTCCAGTGCTTTTGCTCGGCAAAAGAGGGCGAACTGCAACGGGCAGGAGCCAAATAATTAGAAAACAAACAAACTGGGGACGCGCACGTGCAGAATATGCAAGCGTGCAAGACCCGCCAACTTGACCCGCCCGTGACGCTGGGGGAGCGGGGTGGGGTGTTTGATTTGGATCCAACGGCTGTAAATGGATCGTGAAGTTGCTCGACCCGTTCCCGTTCCCATCCGCTGCGATTGGTCGGCATTGACTCTAGCGCGCTCCAACCCGCCACCACCGTCCCATCCCCTTTCCACATGCGCCACGTGTCACGCGTCTCCCCCGGGCCCCACCCCACGGCCGACGTTGCCGCCCCCGTCCCGCTCCCACTCACACGTCCCGCAGCCCACGCTCAGCCCGTCATCTACTGCATTCTCTCTTCATATATTTAATATTTATTATATATGATTTATTTATTTATTCATATTATATGCATATGTATATAAAATATATATGTTAGCGCCTGTGCGTGATTTGGTAATTATAGACCAAAAAAAAAAAATAGTGGTTATGAATGAAATAAGTGGGTACAAGAAAGTAAAAACAATTTAGGGAATCTAATACTTAAAAAAGAGAACGAAAATGAGTGATTTTTTTTTTCTTATGAGGGTGGGCATATGAGGAAAAAAAATATGGGCGATTTGAGAAATATAAAAGCAAGTCAAATGAGAGTTTTTTTTTCCCCTTTTTGTGTACTTGGATACATAGATTAATTTATTTATATCATGTAATAAGATAATGCTTGGGAGCTTGGGATGGAGCTTTTTCGCCCCACTTCAATCTCGAGTTTATGTTCGAGCTCTCGACTCTAAAAAGAAATTCTCTTAATATCGAGGGGGAGAGAGACAACCAATGTCGACGATTTCGATAAAGTAATCTACACCAATTAGAACGTTCAGAGTTGAGTCGTATTTGCTCGAGACTCGAAAATTCGAAATTAGCTAAATCATAATCGAATTCTGCTGATCGATTACTACTCTCTTCTCTCTTCATATGATTATATATGATTATGATTTTTCCAATCAAACGCGTGTCCTCATGGAATCAACAAACGCATTCGAGAGCAAGTTAGCTAATGGGTGTCCGGTGGTCTTTCAACTTCGCAAAGGAGTAGAAGCATAAGCTAGTATATGGTCACACATACTAAAAATGTGAGATAATGAGGGGCCTTGATTAAGTTATATACGATACCTTGTGGATGTGACATTCTCTATCGACATTATTTAAAGTAATAGGCTTGTCTTTATTATCACGATGTATTTAAAAGTGTAAACTCTCATAATAAGATGTAGGCACTTTAACCCGAACGTATGTACTTATTTTAAGCTTTGTAATATAATGGCCCGCCGTAACATGAAAAGGCAAAATTACTTTATTGGCAAGGATTTTTTATTTTTTATTTAAAGATATATAAAAAATAGGTTTTACGTGTCTTACGTGATATGAATAGGACAAATGACCGAAATTCTTCTACCTTTTTTTTTATATACTTATTATTTACCAGTGCCTTAAAGAATTCATTAATTCACAAGTGCCGCCGACAATAAAAGAATTCATAAAAAAAAAAAAAAGAGAAAGGTGAGCCGAGGACTCATGAGCACTATATACCAGCACAAAAAACACGCGACCTGGAGACGCGTTGCCCCCACCTTATCCGGAGATCCAACGGCTCCACAGCTTTTGAACTCAGCCCTTTAAATCCGGGCCCTCCGTCATAAAAGCTTTAATTTCTCGACACATTCACGGACCCACAAGGTGCATGCGAGCCCCACTGAGGTCCATCGACAGATATTTCGAGTCACATGCACCCCCGTATCATCGAAGAAAAACTCGAATTTCTCTGCTCCAATTTGCATCGAATATGTGGGTGCTAGTGTCGTGCATGTCTCCCTGTCACACCATCGAGCGTGGGAGCTCGGTGACAAGACTGTCGCGTTGTTTTCACGAAATTCCGGATTTTGCAATACACCGGAAGTGGTCCTCCGAATGTATCGTGCCTTATCTATTTGTTAGCTCGTGTGGAGAGATTTCCTAATTCGTACATTCATGAATGGACCGAGTTAAACATTTGGTAACGGATACAAGGCATTACAAGATAATCGTGCTTGTCACCTCTCCCATCCTTCCGTTCTTGTAAAACAAAACAGCTTCATCTCAATTCCAATTTCAACGATGATTTTTATGGTAGATTTTCAGATTTTCTCATGATGCTCGTTCTTAATCAAGACAATAATCGATCTAGCGCTGAACGATATTATTTAAGAATAAATAAGTTTCCAAGATAAGCATATAAAAGCGAAACGGCAATTTGGATAACGAAAATCTTGTATTTCGAGAGCACTGAAGTGTTTCTTGAAATTCTAATGACAGGCAAGCACCGAAGTGTTTCCTTAACCTAATTGCTTATGCTCTACAGTGGCAAGAACAAATGGAGAATACGAAGTTTGTTGGGATGTTATCTATTTACATGTAATCGGCGCCGATCGTTTTTATTTCAGATTGAAAGTTAAAAGCATACACGAGACGATAAATATTCAATCGTAGGAGGATACCTAAACGATCGGGTGCTTTATTAAATGGAAAGACAACACAAATGATTTAACTTAATGTGCAATGTCGTCCATAAACTTTTAATTTATTCAATGCTATTTTTGAAATTTTGTTACATGTTTAATGTAGTCCATGGATTATGTGAAAATATTTAATATTGTTCTTCTATTAATTCGAATTCAGAGATAACATTGAATATATTCATATAGTTTAGGGTTTAGATTGAATATCTATCGAAAGTTTATGGATCATATAGAACAAATCAAAGACTTCAGGGGCGATATTGCACATTAAGATAAGGTTTATATGAGTCACATTGAATAAATTATAAAGTTGAGAGACGACGTCGCACGTTAACCCAAATTTAAGGAATCATCCCTGTTACTATCCCTTACTAAATTTACACGACCATTCCTAGAGCAAGAAGAAGAAGAAGGTGGGAAAGATGTAAGGAAGAGGTGGCTATGCATCGTCGATTAATTTTAAAATAAAAATCACGTGCGAGGCTAAAAGGAAAATAAAAATTACAAAAGAAAAAAACGAAGAAAATTATAATAATAGCGGCAGGGAGCAACGAAGGAGAGAGAGAGCCATCGCTCAGCCCTTTATCGTTCTCCTCCTCCTCGCCCCACCAACAACGAGAGCCCTTCCCTCTCCTCCTCGTTACTCTCTCTCTCTTCTCTCGCTCTCGCGGCGGTTGGATTCCGTTACGGCGGCCGGAGCCTCGCGCGCCTCCGAGCATGGCGGAATCGGTGGAGCTCCCGAGCCGGCTCGCCATCCTCCCGTTCCGGAACAAAGTCCTCCTGCCCGGCGCCATCATCCGCATTCGATGCACCTCCCCGAGCAGGTATCGCTCCCGCTCGCCGCCAATCTCTCTTCCTCCGCCCCGATGCCTTCTCGCTCGTCGTGCCGATCGCTTCGATTGCGACTCCGGTGGAGTTTATCTGCTTCCTTTGATGCGGCGGATGAACGGCGGCGATGATGTCTTTAACCTGGAATTTCGCGATTTCGGGATCGGCCGGAACAGTGGCGTCGAGTGACTTGGGATCATCGATCGTAGCTCGACGCGATAGCTTGTTGAGCTGAGAATTCTAGGCTCGGAACGTATTCCCGTGGCCTGACATTTGCTCTCGGGCGTGAAAAACAGAGTCGGCTCAAAGCGCCTTCTGTTTGTGTGATCAACATCAACTTGTTTTCCTCCCCTTCTTATCGGTTCTTCACGTTCGAGATTCTCACAGTCTCTCTATCCCTGAGTTTTTGTTTCAATTATTTTGAAATAATTTACTTACACCGTCGCTTTATGTGCGTGTTTCTACCTGTCATTTTTTTGTGCTGGAAAGGATGGAGATTAAGAATGGCTTTTGTGTTATGTGTTTGGTATATTGAAATCGGAAACTATGATATTTTGCTGAGCTGATAATCAGGGACTTTACATATACTCTGGTAGCGCACCGTCTGAAGCGTGAAAACCAGAGTAAAACTGTCCATGTGGCTACACATAAAATTATATTGGATTACTACTAGTTTGTCGCAGAAATTGTGCATTATGGACTTAAAAAACGTTTTCCGTGTTAGTTGTTTGGTAATCTTGAGTTCAGACACTGTAGAGCTGAGAGTTCGAGACAGTTATCTTTCTCTTTCTCGATTGAATGAAACCAACATCAAATGGCCCATGAAAGGCATATTCTTTTTGGGGTGAAAATCGAGGCACAGGACAGTTCCTTTTGTTTGAGCAATTGACATTTCTATGCCGTCGACTTTGGTGCTGATTGAATGTTCACAGTTAATCACGAAGTGATTTTATGGTTATGAAGCGAATGAACATTTGCTGGTTTTGCAGTGTGAAGCTGGTGGAGCAGGAATTATGGCAGAAGGAGGAGAAGGGTTTGATTGGCATTCTGCCTGTGCGAGATGCTGAAGAGACGCCATCTGTTAGCCCTGTGATATCTCAGGGTGCTCATTTTGCTTCCATTTTGCTGCAATTAGTGTCTACCACTGCTGCTACTGATTTTATGGTTTTAGGAAAGTGAACCTTCATGTCCTTCAGGTGTGGGAGCTGATTCTACTGAACGTAGCTCTAAAACTCAAGCTGGTCCCACAGATTCTCCCAAGTTAAATGGGAAAAACCCACAGGAGGTTATTCATTGGCATGCCAGGTACACTTACCATGTGGTTCCCGTAATAACTCGTAGAAGTTTCAGTGGCCTTTTATGCTTTTTGGAATTTAAAGTATGAGTTGATTCTGTGTTTCCTTCCCTTATATAAATTGTTCACTTGGTGAGATCTTTATGCTTATCTGTGATTCCAAAATAAGAGGAGTTGCTGCTCGGGCTCTACATTTGTCAAGAGGAGTGGAGAAACCAAGCGGCAGGGTCACATATATGGTTGTCCTTGAGGGTCTATGCAGATTTAGTGTTCAAGAGCTGGGCACTAGAGGAACATATTACATTGCAAGGATAACACCTTTGGAAATGACAAAAGCTGGTGATTTTTCTATCACACACTTCATTACAGGCGATTTATATGCAGTGTTATGTAAAATGGAAGAGAGATCTCAGATTGTGACTACCCTGAACTGAAATTAAACCAGACCATAATTGAGGGAATTGTCAAGTCAAATTGACTTGAGTTCTGCTAATGTGCTTGGTGTTCGCCATCAATATGCTAAGTATTGTATATGTCTTCTATATATTAGAGATGGAACACGTGGAGCAAGATCCAGATTTTATAACATTATCTCGCCGTTTCAAAGCCGCCGCAATGGAGCTTATTTCTATACTAGAGCAGGTAAATATACGATAGAGTTCCTTTGGAACTTGAGGAGCAAATTATGAAATTGTGTTTTCTTTGTTTTTAATTTGCGTTATTGAGCAACGTTTGTCCTTGTATAATTGTGTTTTTAATAGGTCATGGATTCTATTACTTACATTTGATTAGCGTAGTTGATCCACTCCCTTTTGAATTTTGTTAATATAGAAATGCAAAGGATATTGGTTTATAAAGTTATGTCGCATGTCGTAAGTGAACATTTTAACAAAGAGACCTGTGCATGCATTATAAGCCTTTTGAAATACCACGGAGGTCCTTGATGCATGCATGGTTCGTAGTAGTCGTGACTCAGATTGGCACTAAATTCACAGACTGAGTTCTTGCAAGTCAAAATAAACTATAAATAAGTAAGCTGTGACCTGACAATAGGAAGATGAGAGATAAGGGGCAACTCGATATGCCCAGGGGCTTTCTTGCTTCCTTGAGTGCCATTTGATCCAACTAGAGAATCTGTTTACAACCACTTACAGCCTAGTATATGCATGCTGTTGTCCTGCATGCTTCTAGTGCTTGGTTTCAAATGCATTACGCTTTTGATCATTTGGCAAGTAGACATGATGTAGGCAGTTGGTTGTAGCCTTGGTGCATGATAATCATGCTTCGACTCTCGTTTGTGCCTCCAGAAACAAAAAGCAGGTGGAAGAACAAAAGTTCTATTGGAGACAGTTCCGATACACAAATTAGCCGATATATTTGTTGCTAGCTTCGAAATAAGTTTCGAAGAACAGTTGTGCATGTTGGATTCAGTTGATCTGAAAGTACGCCTGTCAAAAGCTACAGAGTTAGTCGATAGGCACTTGCAGGTATTCTTTTGATTATTTTTGTTGCTTGTGCATGCATTCTCTTGTCTTGATGGATGATGCATTGGTATACTCATGCAACAGTCAATACGTGTGGCAGAGAAGATCACACAAAAGGTTGAGGGACAGTTATCAAAATCCCAGAAGGAATTTCTTTTACGTCAACAGGTAATTTCATCAATCCTTAAATCAGCTCCAATCTTTTCCTTTAACCTTGGCTCAACTATATTTCCATTTTTTGCTGTCAATCTTATACTTCGTTGGTCGGGCACACATCAGAGATTATCCTGGCCAAACAAAACTGGAAATTCCAATAGTACAATTAGAATTAGCAAAGGAAAAGTTGGAGATAAAATGAAACTAACAAATGAAAAGCGCTAGATGCTAATTATTTTTTGTTCGATAGAGCAACATATAGACAGCAAAATATGTTTATTGAATGCCATGTGTTTGAATTGTCATGTAATATGCTCAAGATGAAGCAATCAATGTAAACTTGGATAATTGTGTGACTGAAATTTTTAAATGGATGTTTTGTTAGTATTGGCATTGACCTTCTTGGCCCAGTTAGAAACGTTGAGTCAAGTATTCTTGAGAGAGAGAGAGAGAGAGTCATCTATGTGCAACTCAATTTAGATGAGTAAGCCATCTATGTGCGACTCAATTTAGATGAGTAAGCCATGGATAAGTAGTGTCTTTTGAATTAATTGTTGATAACAAGGAAACTGAAATGGCGGATTCTATAAAGTTGTTAAAAAATAATTTTTGACTAACATACTTGATGTGGCGAGTCTTGTATTCAATGATCCTCTTTTGTTTCGTGGTATAGATGTCTGTACACTCTTATTCAAGGGATCCATAATATTCATATTACAGCAGTTTGATTCAGCAACTGTTCTCTCTATGTGATGTGTTTACAGATGAGGGCAATCAAAGAGGAACTTGGTGACAATGATGATGATGAGGATGATTTAGCTGCTTTAGAAAGTAAAATGCAAAGTGCTGGTATGCCTTCCAATATTTGGAAGCATGCACAAAGAGAGTTGAGGTATGGGTCAATTATTGAGACTTTAAATGCTCTTATAACTTTTGAACGGATGTTGATGATGAAAATGTGTGCTTGCCATCATCTGGCTATAGCTAGTATTTTTCTTTAGACAGGCATAACATACAAGATGGAAGTTTTTCTCTATGCTACTTGCTTCTCCTATCTATCATAAGGCCTATTTTGAACACTTCTCAGACTTAGTCAAGGCTTTCATGATAACTTTGAAGTTAATGTGCTTCCTTATTAGGGTCAGAGTTTAATCCCTTCTCTTTTCCTTGTGAACTTGTACCATATTAGGACTGAGAAGCCAATTGTCTGGCATCTTCAGGTTGCTGATTTAATCCTTTAAAATCCACGAACAGTTGGAAGCTGAAATGTTTTGGTTACTTTTGTTAAATTCCAGGAGACTTAAAAAAATGCAACCACAGCAACCTGGATACAACAGCTCTCGTGTTTACCTGGAGCTTCTTGCAGATCTTCCCTGGCAAAAGGCCACTGAAGAACATGAATTCGATTTGAAAGCTGCAAAAGAGCGTCTGGATACTGACCATTATGGCCTGGTCAAGGTCAAGCAGCGGATTATTGAATATCTGGCTGTTCGCAAGGTTGACTTATTACTTGACTGCACAAACTAGTTTTATCTGCTTGAAATTAGACTTTTCAATTATGATTCTCTTCAATGCAGCTTAAGCCAGATGCGAGAGGGCCAATATTGTGCTTTGTTGGTCCACCTGGTGTTGGAAAAACTTCTTTGGTTTCATCCATTGCTGCCGCTCTGGGAAGAAAATTTATTCGAATTTCTCTTGGTGGTGTAAAGGATGAGGCTGATATTAGAGGGCATCGGCGGACGTACATTGGTAGCATGCCTGGGCGTCTGATTGATGGATTGAAGGTAGAGACTTCCCTTTGTTGGTTTTGTGTAGAACAATGCAAAAATATGTTATATCATTGTGATGAGTTTGGAAGACTTAGTAAATTAAATTTAAGAGACATCAAGTTTCATCATGAGGATTCAGGCCTTCCATCGACATGGTATTAGATAGAATGGAGTTTTGTATTTTAATCAGCGCAAGAGATAATCGGTTCTTGCATCGCATGACTATGCAATTAAAAATGATAATGGTTTTTGTTCCTTATATGCCGCCAAGATATAGCTGTCTTTACAGATTGAGTCTCTACACCATTCCAATCTCCTGTTTCTTTCCTTCATGCCCAAAAATTGGAAGTGACTTTTCTTGTCCATAGATGCCTAGATCCAGGATTGTGCTGTCAGCCCATTCTTTATTGATCTGCAGTTGTGCTTGTAATCATCCAACCATCTAGAGATGGTCCTTGATAATCAGATATCTATTCACTGTGTCTACCATCTGCTTATACACATTCCCTACTTCTCTCTCTCCCCTTTACAACCTATCCATAGGTAAGCTGCTTTTAATGCCTCTCAAGCGAGGGAAGGACTTTAGTTGAAACTTAACATATCTTGTTGGCTTTTAGGGAAGTTTTGATTTGCTCTATTTCGACAATGAGATGCATTTGAACCTATAACTTTTTGATTTTATCGGACTAGCATTTGTATTATACAGAAATGGTTCCAGACATGACTCTCTAGGTTAGAAGTCCATAGTTATTCGTTGAACTTTACTTAAATGCCAGAGTACACCTTAATTATAGTACTGTGAGGAAGATTTATTGCTTTACTTTCTTGTGGTAGTAGTGACTATTCTCTGATAAATCATGTCATGGCAGTTATGCTGATTTGCTCCAAGTGTTTGGTGTCTTCATACTTTCTTGCTCTTAGTTTTCTGTTGCTGAATGTCATCTCTAGCTTGAAGTGTCTCTTTTGCATAAAAGAACTGGATCATAGTCATAATGGCGAGTTAATTTGCTTCTTTCCCAATCCCACTGTTTGATTGAGTATGAGTTGATCATCTAAACCATGGCTCATCAAAATGCCCTTGGACAGCTTGTTGGTTGGTTTTCTCGAAAGATTTCCTCTCATATCACCTTTGGCATTGGTTCTGATATCTTTGACTATTCTTACCTTGTGATCTGGATAACGAGCCTAGTTGGCAATGCTTGCACGTGCTTTGGCTTTGAAGCTATGAATAATTTTTTTCTTTGTTTGGCTTTTAGAGGGTAGCAGTTTGCAATCCAGTCATGTTGTTGGATGAGATTGACAAGACTGGGTCTGACGTTCGCGGTGATCCAGCTTCGGCTCTCTTGGAAGTTCTTGATCCTGAACAAAACAAAACTTTCAACGATCAGTATCCTCCATTGTTCTTTTCTTTTTTCAATGAGCATTATGTTGGATAAGTGTTCCCTAGTTGTGCATTATTGGTGCTGCACTTAAGTTATTTGATTCGTCTTGGAGCTGTATTCTATAAGTGGCTTTATCCACGGGTTCTTCCCTGCCGTCATTACTGCTGCAGAGTACAATACATAGACTTAGTTTTGTTCTGCACTTGCAGTATCTTTCAATCTCATTTGCCTAGTGGTAATTGCAATGTCATAGTGGCATGATATGTTAGTTAGCTTCTTTAACTAAATCTATGCTCTTCCAATGGTCTTGGTGTTTCCATATCAATTTCCTTTTGCCTTCTTCTATGTTGGATAACTAGAGAACTACAGAACATAATTTTGTGGACTTGATCCTGCACAAGGTTTTTAACTTCTGATATGAATCTTTCATCATATCAGATTATATTGAGCTGAAATTATTGATACTTTCAAGGTGTTTGAACCATGGCCTGCGTGTCATTCAGTTGCATGAACTTTTTATGCATTGTATTAGTTTTTCCTTAGTTGATCCCAGCTATTTGAATGTGCCGTTTGACCTATCAAAGGTGATGTTCATAGCAACCGCTAATAAACTGCAGCCGATACCTCCGCCACTCCTTGATAGGATGGAAGTTATTGAGCTTCCAGGATATACTCCTGAAGAGAAGCTGAGAATAGCCATGCAACATTTGATTCCTCGAGTTCTTGATCAGCATGGATTGAGCGCTGAATTCCTTCAAATTCCCGAGGTACTCAATCTGGCCTGCAGCGTACCATTGAAATGGAATTGAGATGCTTTTAGAGTTTGATGATCTGTATAGTTTTTTACAAGTTTCACAGGTTCTCTTGAAAGACAGATGCTTATCTTCATCTCTTGATTTCAATCCAATGCCTCACTTTATTTACTTTACTGTTTTCAGAAAAGAGGGGGTTATCGTGATATTTCTGCACTTCAACTATAGCAGTTTTCCTGCAGTAGGGTAGTTGTAAGAGAAGACCTTTGGCTAGGTTTAGACAAGGATGGGCATTTGATGATATCCCATGTTGCTTTGGAATACTGTAGAATGATAATGGGGATTTGTTGTCTATATTTTTGAAATCGTATCTAGTGATGATGACTGGTGTGCCCTTTTCTGAGACAGCACACTGTGCAAATGGATCTTGGCTTTTCTTGATGGAGAACCTGCGTGTGAAGAATTCAGAAATTTTAGACCTACATAGGCAAGAAATTTGATATTCTGGATTCAAAGCTAAGCTCATTGAATAAGAGTCATTTACGTAAAATTATCGTATGAATTACTGGTGATTCTTGTGAACATTTAATTAGTTCTTTAAATACAGCAGTGACTGTTTGTTGAATAAGATCCTCAAATCACAGCACTTACTGTTGCTTCTCTTGATTATATAATTAGTTCTGGAAAAATTGAAATGCAATTACATTTGGACTTATCACGGCAGTTAGTATCTAGGCTGTATTTTATACGTCGGAAGAGAGATGAGTAAAAGGAGTAAAGATGTTGTAGTGAAAAGTGCTTAATGATCTGCTGAAGAACATAAGCGGATTGAGAGGGAACTGTCCTAGTGGATCCCATTGAAGGGGTAAAGAAACTAAGGATAGAAAACCTGACAAAAGTGCATTTGTTTGTTTGTGTATTCTGTATTGTGTTTGCCCTATTTACATGTTCGATTCTTTTCGATGTATGTGATGAATGTGTACATATTGTTTTCCTTGTTATCCTGGCAGGCTATGGTGACACTAATCATTCAGAGATACACTAGAGAGGCTGGCGTCAGGAGTCTTGAGAGAAACTTGGCTGCCCTGGCTCGGGCAGCAGCTTTGGAAGTTGCGGAGCAAGAACAAGTTGTTCCATTAAACCAGGACATGCACCGGCTGGCTTCACCATTGGTGGAAAATAGACTTGCTGGTGGAGGTGAAGTGGAAATGGAAGTCATACCAATGAGTGAAAACAACCATGAAATAGCTGGTGCATTTCACATTGCCTCACCTTTGGTAGTAGATGAGCCAATGCTGGAAAAAGTACTTGGGGTAATTTCCTGCCATATAATCTCCGAGTTCCTAATGTGCCTTGTGATATAAAAACTGTTAAAACTCCGCTTCACTGTTGCAATCTGCAAAATGTTGCTATTTCCAGAGCATTCAAAATGTTTGTAAGTCAACTGATAGTTCATAACTAATTTTGCACAGTGTGGTGGTTTCGTTCTTGTGAGATTGTCTGGATAAATGTTTTTATGGAAGGAAATTTCTTTATCTTTGCATATATGTTCTATCAAGAGCTTATCTACTGATGATTGCTCTAGTCTCACGCATACAGCACACTCAAACTTCATGAACATGTGACAGTGTGTGTGTGTGTGTGTGTATACCGAGAATCAAGGAAAACACATGCATTCGTGTCATACTCATTAGGTTAGATGTTAGAAGGGTCCATCGGGCATGACTTCAAGCGGAAACTGTTGCGAACAAATGAGCAGATATAATTAGAAAGCACAGACCGTTGCATGATGCCTCCGCTATGCATGAGGTTTGGGAAGGGTTGGGCCACTTTGGGTCTAATATATGTAGCCTTTCCTAGCAATTTTTGCAAGATGCTGCTTCCACTACTCGAACCAGTGACCTCCAGGTCACATGGTGATAACTTTACCGTTGCACCAGATATGGTAGCTTCTACAAAATATAATGTGCCATTAGCCTTTGCAATGATCAAAAAGCTAAAAATGTATGATGATTCTTTCAATTCTGAAGCTTATGGTAATAGGTGGTTTTTATTGTTGATCTCTTTGTGCATAGTTTTGTTTTTCAGGAGCAAGTTCAGTTACCATAGATCTATTGATTGCTCTAAAGTCTGTACTTGTGCAAAATGCAGCCTCCACGGTTCGATGATACGGAAGCCGCGGAACGCGTTGCAACTCCTGGTGTGTCTGTTGGTCTTGTTTGGACCAATTTTGGTGGAGAAGTTCAATTTGTTGAAGCCACAGCAATGGTGGGAAAGGGTGAACTACATCTCACTGGGCAACTGGGTGATGTTATTAAGGAATCAGCACAGATAGCGCTTACTTGGGTAATTATCTATTCAGTAGATGCACAGCAAATGAAAATTTTCTGTTTCCTCTATAATTAGAAGTAAAAATTATCTTGTCATAAAGAACAAGGTATGTTTTGATAATTAGCCACAAAAGTTGGGATTTTTAGTGTTTGCTCCATTGGGGATTCCATGTGGTGGTTTATCATTGTCTATTCTGTTTGTTCTTTGTCAGATTTGTATATATTTTATATCATTATAGTGTGTTAAGATTGTTATTCTTGCGCAAAGATATGTGATTTGAGATCTGTATCTTGTACAGGCCAATTTAATTAGTACATAACTATCAATATGTTCAACAGCTTGTTTGTATTACTTCCTGTCATGTTTTTTGCCCATTCTGAGTATATATATTCTATTGAATTGAAACCGGCTAGAAATATTTGATAGCCAGACTTGTTTTATATGTTCCGTTGAGAATTCACATGAACAGCAAGTCTTTTCCATGGCTTTTGCAGGTAAGAGCCAGGGCAGCTGATCTCAAGTTAGCTATTACAGAAGAAATTAATTTACTTCAGGGGAGGGACATTCATATACACTTTCCTGCTGGGGCAGTTCCTAAAGATGGACCCTCGGCTGGTATTACTCTCGTAACAGCATTGGTTTCACTTTTCAGTCAGAAGAGTGTTAGAGCAGATACAGCAATGACCGGCGAGATGACTTTGAGAGGTCTCGTGTTACCAGTTGGTGGCATTAAGGATAAGGTTTGTCCTCCTCTCAGTGTCATTTCAGTTAGTGTTGTTGAAAAACAGAGCGTACAGCTATTGTGCATTAGGTCATGAATTTCTGTGTTATGTGGCATTTGTGTATCATAGGATGGTTCTTCTTAATAATGGCTTCTTACAGTTGTATGGGGTCACTCGAGCAAAAAATGAGGGATTTAATTAGAAGCATGTTGTTGGCATATCTGTGGCAATGCTGGAGTAGCCTTCCATTCATTTTTACCAAGTAAATAGGTCATCTCTTTCTTATGCTGTCGAAAAAATATGTGCTAGAGGCTGTCAAATCTTAAACATGGTGCTGAATGTGTTATAGTTCATAAAAAGCGGCTGCTGTTCCCTGATTTGGGTTTCAATAGTCCAGTGCTTGCCCAAGTTATTCCAGAACTGTTTGGCGTAGTCTGTTGGACTGATATTGAGTAGTCTCCCAGAAAATGATCCGTTAATCCTTTTTAATTGTTTGGATTCTGGTTTGCTTGTACATATCAGAAGTGTTTGGTCACTTGTTTAATACATTGAACTTCATCGTTTCATATGTACAGTATGAAAGTTGTCATTTTAGTTTGGACGAGGATTTCTTTGTAAAGTGACAGTTGTCCGTTGTAACTAGCAGAAGACCCGTGCGTTGAACGGTCATGAAGACTAAAAGATGCATGAAGGCAATTTGTAATATATAGGCGGTAACAAAATTAGGGGGAAATTCTACTATTGGAGGGTTAGGATAAAGCTTTTAAAGCTCCATTACTATTATCTTGTTATTATTAAAACTATTGAGGGTTAAAATTGGACTATGATTGAGATTTTGTTTATATATGTACTAGGAGTTGCATGTATATGGTTAGTCAGTGGGTAAATTATCACTGTTAAGCATTAAATGGCGCAGGCACAGCACCCCATCGCTGCATGAAATCAATATAATAGTCTGTTGATGCATGTACATAATGATAGTGATAATGGACTGATTTGGAATTTTGGTCTGCATGCACATTCTGGGGGCTGTGAAACGTTGTTTTTGGTTACGTAAGATGTCAACTTGTCTAGTTTTAGGTTTTAATTTTTTACTTGGAGTAGAATGTACAGGGTAGAGCTAAAGTTCAATTGCTTTCACTGTGAGATTTTCTTATGAGCATTCTAGGACTAGTTGGTCTTTTCTTATCTAATGGAAAAAGCGACACAATGCGTAGGGGACTGAGTTCATGGAACTAGTGTTTACTAAGAAGGGCCCCTTCTCTATCTTGCAGATTTTGGCGGCACATCGCCATGGTGTCAAGAGAGTCATTCTGCCGGAGAGGAATTTGAAGGACTTGGTTGAAGTACCATCAGCTGTGCTAGCCAATCTCGAGGTACCTTCATTTGGCTTGGGCTTTTTGGCTTAACATTTCCCAATAGTCTATTTTGGGATCCCGATGTACTTGCATTTTTTGGTGAATATATACAGTAGCTTTGAGAATTATACTCAACTGATTTAGGTGCGTACGTTTCTGACTATAGCAGTAGGGGTGCATCTGCAGAATGAGTTTATCAGTGAGAAGTTATACCATACTGATTTAGGACCGCCTCCCTGAACTAATACTTTATAGCCAGATGCACGATTCGAGTATCCTGTTAAAAGTTGTTACTACCTACTCCCCAAATGCATGGCGTTACTCAAGATGCTTTACTCGTTCTTTGCACTAGACAAAAGAGTAGATTGAAATAAACTGCTGTCAGTTCGCTGATGCATATATTTAACTTTTAGTCTGATTCGCAAGCATAAACTTGATTTAAACAGGTAATACTAGTCAAGAGAATGGAGGAAGTGTTGGAGCAGGCTTTCGATGGAGGGTGCCCTTGGAGACAGCACTCGAGGTTATAACAGGCTCTGGAGTCCTGAATCATCTGGCAACTTTCCCGGGCAATGTACTTCGATGTAGCTCTCTTTCGAGCTGCCCCTGTAACTCTTGCCTACTTTGGAAAATCACTGGTACGAGAATCCTTGAGCTAAAGGTTTTATATGTCCTGTCTTCTCGACAAGTGCAGATGTTTTGCGTGTCACGGAAGTTTGTCGAATCTGGCCTCTTCTCAGATGGCGATTGAAAGTGTGGCATTTTCCAAGTTGCTCCGTTTCTCTCACCTCTTCCGAGCCTTGCGAGTTCCTCTTGGGTCTGTAATATTAATTCTGGCTTCGAGCTGTATTTATTTAAGTTGGGGGAGAGTGTTAACCCCTTCTGTTTTTTCCCTCCTATTTCTTGCATGTAAACCCACTTCTATCTTATAGCGCGTGGAATCTTTATATTCTGTAAATTTGTTTAGATTCGGTTTAAGAAAGATTTACCTTTTAAGGGTATGTTTGTTTCGTTGAAAATGAATAATTTGGAAAATATTTTATGAAAAATTATCATTTGAACCACTTAATCTGGCCTCTTTTCTCCGTTCTTTGATGCTTATAGAGACTAGGTTAAGGTTGGGCCTAGATGGGATGGATATGGGTTTTATGCAATCTACAGGCCCAAAGGTTGTATCAAAGTCCTCCTTGCGTAGCTCCACTACTCCAACACAAACCAGTTCTTGGGCCAGAGGCCCACCCCAACCTATGTTGGGACGTGCTCAGTTACAAATTTGCCTCCGAACAGCCCTTTAAAAACTTAAGCCTGAGTAGCCTGCACATTTAGCCCGCTTGGCCCATATTGACAACTTGCAAAACTATAGGAAAAAGTGTCATAAAAGGCCTAAACTTTTGCATTAGTACTAATTTAATCTTAAATTTTTTTTTTGTGCCAATTCAGTTTTAAATCTTTTGTATTAGTGTCAATTCAGTCCTAAATCTTTTAAATTAGTACCAATTCAGTCTTAAACATTTTGTTTTTTACGCCAATTTAGTCCTTCAGGTCAATTTTGATCGGAATTTGCCGATGCAGACACCTACCGACCGGCAACCGGTCACCGGCGCTAACGTAGACAACTTAAATAATATTTTAATATTTTTTTCCTTTTTTTTCTTTTTTCTTTCCACTTTTTTTTTGGGTCTCGCCTTCCTCTTGTCAGTGGCCGGTCCAGTGACTGGCCAGAGGCCGGCAAGCTCGACCATGCCGGCCACTGGTGAGGGCAAGCCTTGCCACGGTCGGGCCTCGCCGGCGGCTAGATGAGGCTCGACTTCGCCAAATTCGATGAGGCCCGACCTCGGGCCTCGCCGAATCTGGCAAGGTCAGGCCACATCAGCAGCTGGGTGAGGCTCGAGCCCTCGCCAGAGGCTGCGGTGAGGACTCGAGCCTCACCATGATCGAGGGAGGCCCGACCTCACCGGGTGAGGCTGCCCTCACTAGTGGTCGGCGAGGTCGAGCTAGCCAATCTCTGGCCAATCGCCGGACCGGCGACTAACCAGAAGAAGGAGAGACCCAAAAAAAAAAGTGAAAAAAAAAGAAGAAGAAAAACGTGAAAAAAATTAAAATTAAAAAAAATTAAAATATTATTTAAGTTGTCTATGTCGATGCTGGTGATCGGTCGCCAGCCAGCAGGCGTCCACGTTGACAAATTCCGGTCAAAATTGATCGAAAAGACTAAATTGGCATAAAAACAAAAGGCTTAAGACTGAATTGGTACAAAAAAAAATTTATGACTAAATTGGCACTAATGCAAAAAGTTCATGACTGAATTGGCACAAAAAAAATTTAGGACTAAATTGGTACTAATGTAAAAAATTTAGTACTTTTGTAGCACTTTTCCCCAAAACTATATGTTAGACCCGGGTAGCACGTTGATTATCATGGGGCCCGAATAGCCTGCCTTCTAGCCCATTTAACCCCATTAACAATCTTCGTTAACTATAATCAGCCCCAATAGCCCGTTCAGAAAATATAGGCCCGAATTGCCCAACAATCAGTCTGCCTCAAATATAGCAGAGGCCCGAATTGCCCGAATAGCAATTGTTCAGTCCCAAATAGCCTGAAACCAGAAAACCTAAACTATATCAGGCCCGAGTAGCCCGCAAGTCAACCTAAACTATATCCAGCCCAGACAACCCGATTGGCAATCTGTTCAGGCCTGAGTGTCCTCGACAAGCAATGTCCCTAAACCATACGAGGCCCGAATAGCCCGAAACTAGCCAGCCTATGAACTATATCAGGCTCCAATGGCCTGAAACTAGTCGGCCTACCCATATCCAGCCCGAAAAGGCCGTTCTAAACCGTGGGCCCAATGAGCCCGCCATTTTGCCCGAATAGACAGTCTAAGAAAATTTTCGGCCAGAATGTGCCCAATCCAATCATTGGGCCTCAGTGCAGCATGCATAGATTCAATTCAGCCCGAATAGCCCGTTCGGTGGGACAGATTAGCCCCAAAAGATGAAAGCCAGCGAGAGTAGTCCTGCTAGGCTCTCTTCCTCCCAGCCCTATTCGCCCGCTATCTGGCCCGTCCAAGCATGTCCAACAGTTCTGTTTGGTGTTTCTTTTTCCCTTCCTCCCTTTTCACAGCTTTAAGAAAACTTGCGGACCTAAGATGGGCCGGGCCTAGCCTACCCGGCCCATCCATCGTTCATGTCAAAACTTTCTTGACCATGGAGGGGCCCTGTCAGGCCCGTGTGCCACCAGCCACCAGCCATGGTAGCAAACATTTATCAACCTACTTCCGACTAGAAAAATCCTAGAAATAACTCCTACTCGAGAGTGTATTGAATATATATATACACATCTGAACACAATACACACCTAAAAGGACTAACAATGCATTTACACATGAAACAGGAAACCACCTCTACCAAGTGAGAAAGCAAGCTGTTGGCGCCAAGCTCGTAGCTCCTTTGTCACAAAGACTCGTGGGCCCAAAATGCATCCGGATCTGGACAGAATAGGGTGAAGTCCCGGACCTCAAGATTCGCTATGTGCCAGTCGATAAAGCGAGCTTGTACACACTTTAACAGGAGGAGGACCGTCGGCAAAAGCCACCACTCATCGTCGTCCCTGTCAAAAAACATAGGTTCCATTTTCTATTAGGGCATTCGGCTTACGAAAGGAAACCCCTAAAGAGTAGGGAGAACTCATAAGTCGATTGGTTGATGCAGTGCATGATTCGGCAGATAAGTAATCGGGCTATTTTAGTGGTCTAGCAGATTTATTCTCCCTATTGGCAAGGCTATTTCTATTCATACTGCCTCACCGTTTACTGTTCCAAGCACGGGCTTTGTAAGTTGGCTGGAAAAAGGAAGAGCCGTAGGCAATGACACCACAAATGAAGGCCACGATCTGAGAGAAGCAGAAAAGAAAAGTAGCAAATAACATCAGAAGTTCGCTTCATCAACGTACATATGAGCAATTTAACGAAATTTATCTGGTGTGCAAAAGAACATCATGGTGTCAAATAACGAGCATGATATTATCTACAGTTTGGAAACTAGTTATCCACCTCAAGAAGTTGCGTAGCAGCATTTCATTAAAAATCATTCCATGTCCACTAAGAGTATTGTGGTGTTTCTAACCGTACATATAACTCACTAACTAGTTGAACCAGCCATGCTATCCAGGCCTGCGACACCTAGAAGTTGAGTACCTGCTAATACACAGTGACTTGGTCAATCATGCGGATTGCACATACATTTCACCATGAACTTCTCCCATGGATATGCACTTTATCAATGAATGCATGGCTAGGAAAGCATCACTTACGATATTGAAGAGTGATGTAGAGTTCCATAGAGCATAGACGCGAGTGAGTGAAGCTCTTCTAGGTTCTTTGCTGAACAAGGCATTTAAGCCAGCTGGGAAAGGAGAGAGCAGAGACAAAGGGGGAATGAGTAGTACTGCTAGAAATGCCCCTACGGAGATCCAATAGAACTGAAGCAACATAAGGAGAGTGACAGATAGATCTGCCAAAAGCATGATGGTGATCAAATACTGCAAAGTGCCCTGAAAAACAGAATAAGATTAACATAAGAACAAATTCAACTAGAACAATCAGGTATCATAGTGGCATAAATCATCCATATCAATGCACCTGTCGATCAACTGGTCTTGTGTTTCGCAGTAAGAGACACATAGGAAAGGCATAGTCCCTCTTAAAATCCAAAGATTTCAGGGTTACACAGTTGATAATACCACCATTGATTCCGCCAGTAATTCTTCTATTACGAATTAACGCTTGACCTCCATAAGTCTGACTTGGTTGCAGTTGCTTCATGCTTTGTCCAGTAGATGCAGCATTCGTACTGTATGTATATAGAGAACCATTTGGTTAGTTGGTGTTGAAACTGCCATACGAATTAATTCCTATGGAAACTAATGAAGGACTGTAGTCTAGAGCGTGCAGTTAATCCGGCTAAATGTGGCTACTGAAAGGAAAATAAGAACAACCCTTATAGGCATGACATTCATAAATATTTAATCCCGTGGCAGAATAGCTGACAGCATAAGCAACATAAACCCTAGTCAAAGGTTTGAGATAGCCAATGGAATTAATTCCATTTGCAATCCTTTCACCACTGAGTTTAAAACAATGGTGATTTCTACGGTCGTTTCAGCACAAGAACAATGAAGATCGACTGTTAAGATTTAGACATGCTAATAACCTCCGCAGATATAAAGCTGTTTAAGTTGCTATCCTTTTCCTTCATACATCCTAATCCTTCCCCTATCTAGGGAGGCATATGAGCAAAATGAAAGTTGAAGCAAAATTTTGGGACATGATCTCCTCTTGCAATTATGCTATGAATGGGAAAAAATCACATCAAGGCACTACAAGTTAACAGTGCGTAAATCCCCCTTCAGCTTTCTAAGGCAAGAGAAGGCCAAGACCCTACTTAAGTTATAGTAATGAGAAAACAGAAGACTTGCTGCTCATGCTTTAATTGAGTGAAAGAAACATATGATTTTTTTTGCTAAAGAAAGAAATATATAATTATTTACATGAAAAAAAGATATCCCAACCAATATTTACTATCTTCTTCCAGATGAAAATGTTCTCAAGTAAGAATGTTTCACATGAAATACTGCAGTTACCTTGAAGAGTCACTGTTCCTATCTAGAAAGTCACAGGAGTTCAAGCTATGAGAGGGATAATCATTGACTGCTACCAATATACCCAGCTGATAGTAACCAGAAGCTGTTGCTTGAAACCATCCAAGCTCAATTTTAATGGCATGAAACTCAAGCTGAGGGTTTGCATGACTGCCAATCCAATCAACAAGGGGACATAATGAAGTACGTAATGATCCATGCCTCACTGTCCTCAACTGAGCATTCAGACCAGCCACCAAGCGATTCCAAACAGATGCTGGGACATGCTATTTGTAAAGTAGCATAAGTTAGCAAATTGAAGGAATATTTGAAAGTGAAAAGCGCTCTAAAAGAATAAAAAAGAGATCATGAACCTGGCCAAGAAGATTGGTCAAGAGAAGGTCACTGCGAAGACTGTAAGGTGACATATAGCTTCCATCCCCACCAAAAAGTATACACATTGGGAATCTCTTCTCTATGATTGACACAATATCCAAGCGCTTCTCATCACCACCAAGAAAAAAATCGATATATGCAACCATGAGGTCTGGTGTTGTCCCAACCTGCAACAATTCGCACTTAAACTGAGACGAAACATACACTACATGGGACTGTATCCCAACAAATCATTTAATGGTCATAATAGACTATAATTGACAAGAGCACATAACAGTACTATCTATGCAAGAATCACAAAACATGTTGCTGATCCACATAGCGGATAGTCAGGATATGCAAACTGCATAAATTACAAGCTATGTGTATAGACACACATGCACACCTGCATGGGGATACTCAAAATTGCATATAACCAGTTGAGAAAGAAGGGACTGAAAACTATCGGAGTATGTAGAATTTGTGATGAACTGCTCGAACACTTTGTAGAAAGAAAAGAAAAAATTAAAAGCCACATACTATTCTTCAAATGGAATGTGTGGATCTCATTCCACACCATGCAGAAAAAGTCAAGCGGTAAGAAATGTGTATTGATGAGTGAGCATAATGATGACCATAACTCAGTTAACACATTGAGTAATGACTTATAAGTTCAACTATCATGTAAAAATAACAAATATAGAGATAGACCTTCATCCCCTTATAGAGAGCTCGTGACCTACAAGAGCGAAGACATGAATGATCATATTCAGATTTGACATATTCTTGAAGGCGGTGGATTTTTTTCCTCCTCCGCCACTGTTTCCAGGACCATGCACAAGGATAGGCAAGAACTGCCAGTATGCTGTGCACTGAGCCTTCCCACCAATCATATGCAGCAACTGAATTAACCTCATCAATAAATCTGTTGAAAGCATCTTCATACCTACCAATCAATGATATCAGTAAACCCAAAATCATCACTCAGGAGCATGTGAGCCTCTGTAACAATTAAATGTCTGATGATATCCTTTCCACATTCAGTGGCTAGATCGACCAAATTATCTTGGCAGATGGAAACTATTAGCAATTGAGCTACTTCAATGCATTTACATGGTGAAAAACTCCAAGTGAAGAAATGAAGTTCGCATTAGATATATATAATCTCATTGTTGCTACCAATCTTTTTATAACGAGCTCTGTTCTCAAATAAGTATATCTGCTTACACAATGTCAATAACAGAGTCTGGGGGCGAGTAGGGAAGGTGCCACGGTTCCCTGAAGGTATTGGGACCCATGAAGTACATTCTGTGTACGTGGCTTTGTGTTTCTTCAGCTCTTGTTCCACGGACCTAAAATCAAAATTAGAGATGATTTACCAGGTATGATATGTTTAAGTTTGAACTTGTCATAACTGCAAGAAGAGAAGGTCAAAGCAAGAAAAAATTTGAGAAAAAACATGCCTCTGACAGGGAAAGAAGATAGGGAGAATGATGACGACTCGGGTGCTCATTTGCATTTTCCTTATAACAACTACAGCCAGGTCCAACCACCTTAATCCTCAAAGCACTTAATAATAGGGCAAGAAGCACCAATAAGAATGATAACAGAAGTGCAAAAGGCCATGGCCCTCCAAATGTATAGAGCAGCTCCTCGAGAGGTGTATAACATTTTGGCATTCTATATTTGCCAGATACGCATTCATAGGGACAAAGTGGGTGAATAGCTCCTCCTGCAGCAAGCATGAACTCTCATAGTATGCAAGAACCAAAGAAAAGAAGGGCCAAAAATGAAAGCAGAGTTAAGCTAAAAAAGCTGAAAGATTTACCGCGTACATATATGAAATTTGCTCGGTAGGGAAGGCGGTCAACTGAGCAAGGCATGCAAAGACTTGCATCAGAGCCTTCAACGTCTTTGTAAGTACCAATTGGGCATTCCTGTCAGGTAGCAGCATTATTACTTCAATTACTTGTGGGAACATCAAATTTCTATTATTAAAACTTATGCAAGTGATTCGATATAACTCACCATTTTGGAACAATCAAAATCTTATAATTCATTTAGCTCTCCAAGGACCATGGAAGATATATTTGTTATTGGAATTATAAAACGAAGACATATTTTTATACAAGCTTGAGTGCATGAAATGTTAGCTATAACATGTCATGCTCCCATGAGTTGAATAAGCCTAAGTAACATTTAAAGAGGATTGCCAAAAAATTGGAGAGAAATAGGAAAATCGTACAAAATATTTCTCAAGCTCAGGTGTCCGGGAAAAAAAAGGGCACGAGAGAAAAACGGATATCAACAGCAACAAGAGCAAGCTGGAGAACTTTATTACCTCACAGAATGTACCATAAAGGCCTGCAGGACATTTTTTCCCAGTAACTGTACCTTTCTCTCCATCAGAACCACCATTGGCACCAGCACCTCCACTGTTGAACATGAGGTTATAAGCATTTTCCACTACAAACACAGATTCAGACAAATTCTAAGCTTATACAAAGAGATTTGCAATATAACCATAGCATTTCCTTTACATCCTCACAACACGAAGGAAATCTCCCACATGATGGGTATGCTAAGGTTCGACTTTCTCCCCAAAGCCTTATTCCGGTGAAATAGAGAACAGTCTAGACGTAGCTGCTTTACTAGGATATACATCACCTGCTGGACAGTAGAGTGGATAGGGGGAATCCAGTACCCCAACATCATGGCTCAATGGAAATGGAAACTATAATCTATAGGCTGATCATCCATGAAAACCTAAGCTGGGCACAACTTCTCTAAAGAGTACAAAAGGCACAAGCAAAGAGCCCACCCACCCCCACCAAAAGGAGAAAAATAGAGACATCACATACAAGTTCTATATTGAACAAATCTCCAGGAAACCCATGAGCATACAATAGCTAATGGGGATTCAGAACTCCACTACATTGTTTCCAATAAAATACACCAGATCTCTGCAAGCAGGGCATCGCATCTACACGTTTTTCATTTCTTTGCCAAACCAATCTCTAAATGATGTGTATAATGCATGTTGTGAAATGTCATAGATAAACAAAAGTAGCAGAGGAAAGTAGAAGATTAGAATCACCCATAATTAATAACACCCTACAGATAATAGAACTGACTTTAAGAGACATCAATTCCTAACGCATCATTCCCTGCAAAAACTTTTCTCTTCTCTAACTGTGCTTTCACTTTATGGGAAATTACGGGCAAAAAAAATTATTTGGAAATAAAATCTGACAGCAAAAAACATCTAAGTCCGCACAGACACTAACCCACTTCAAATATCATTACCATTTGTAGTGGAAACGTAATTGTTGGTCATACCTACTGTTAATGGAGCCTTGTATTGTTGCAACTGGAACATACTCCATACCAATACCAATTTTAGACCAGTGAAAATGGACTCTACCACCTCCCCCGCCGCCACCTCCAAATGTGCCACCTTTTCCGCCAAGAACAGACAAAGATGAATTCTCTTCAAGAACAACCTCTTGAAGGAAAAGAAGTATTGTCCCCCCAGAACCTCCACCAAGTCCACCAATCAGAGAACTACTACTGTTCCTTATAAATGTACCAAAAGTTCCAGAATTCTGACCATCAGCTCTCAAAGATCCACAAACTTCAAGTCTAAGAAGTGGCCATTGCTTTGATCCCATGACTATAGAAATAAGAAAACATCGGCACCAAAAAGAAAAATGTGAGTTCACACAAACTAGTGATAACACACTAACATTCTACTATTACAAACATGCAGCTCTAAAGTATGAATGACCTGTGACCTCCCACAAGTGTGGTTATTAACCAAAGATCACTTCTGGTACTCAATTTACCACTTCATTCAATTGGCCATGAAAATTTAATTTGTTTTGTTTAGGTCAATCAGCTTCATTTTATTTATTTATTTTTCGACTGGGAATCAGCTTCATATTTCACTCAAGTCAATTTTATAAGATTTTCACAAGAAATGCTCAACTATCAAAAAACAATGGTTAAGCACACTGTCTTACCTTAAAATTTTCTGCAGGCACATCGGTCAATCATATCAGCCTTACGCAGGCTTTCAAGTGCAATTAGGACTCCGTCAATCAATGAATGAGTCCTTGATGGTTAACTAACATAGCCACAGTGTAGCAAGTTAACTGGGTAACATAAGCTGATGTTCAACCGATGTGTCACCCTAATATCTCCAGACCAACTGATGGGCCACTGTTTCCCAATTTTTTATCGCTTTTAACATGCCATTTACCATCAGAGCAGTAGAAGTATCCAATTGAGATTTTAAAAAAAAAAAAAAGGCAGTGACCTAATTTAAACAGTATGAAATGTATTGACCAAGATAAATTAAAGGGTGAGTTGATAAAACAAAATGCAAGTTACCCTGTTATTTATTACAGAGAAGGGACCACCAGCAGCAATGATTGCATGAACGAATGAAGAAAAATTACCAATTATTCCTCCTCCAACCGTCTGTCCATATGTCTGGTTAGGACCCTCCGTTCCACTTCCCAGTTCGCATGGAAGATCTGCATTACCATAATCTATACCACCACTGCACACCATCCCGTTAAAATATCCAGTGCCACCTTTTCCCCCATGCCCTGCACCACTACTGGCCCCACTAGAAAAGTTCCCCCTTCCAACACCGCCATTGCAACCTGGAGAACTCTTCCATAATATATTACTAAGGTGAACATGTAGTGTATTTTAGTTTTAGAAAAGAGATTCACTTCTTCGACCAGAAAAGTAAAAGGAGAAATGAATTAGGGAAACAGCAAAGCAAATGGGAGCTGCTAATGCCAGGTAGAGTATCCATTACCTAACTCTGATGCAGTAATCATACCATCAGTATCAACAATGACTGTCCTTGCTCTGTGAAAGTGAACTATGCTTCCCTTGACGAGACCATTCACGAGGACATCCTCAACACGACAGATCTGCCAAGGTGAACAGGGTTTTAGCCTTGGGGCTACACTACCTCATCCTTGCAACAATAGTATATTGCAGACTGAAGTGCCGAAAGTTAATGCACACTGAATAAGTGGAGAAACTAAGCCAATGGGGAGATGAATGGAATTCGTACAAATAGCATGTTTCATAAAAGGGTTTTCCAAATCAAGCTTTTTCTTTAATGTGTGAACACATGCATGTATTTTGGTGTCAAAGACTTGGTTGAACAAATACTTACTTGGAGAGAAAAGGATAGCGTGTAATTAACATGGCAATCATCAGGTGGAGTAATGAGATCTATTGGGCAGGTCTGACTCCCACAAAGAGAGTCTGTTACCCTATAACGTAAAGAAGCAGTTAAAATAAAATTCATCGCAATGTAAGAAAAAGGCCATCAGAACTCCGGGAAAAAATCGACATATTATACTCACACTCTCCGAGTCGCGTCATTATCCAAAGGAGCCTGAAGTACTGCTCCAGGCCCAACCTGTAAATATGGAACAATTATAGCAAAGAAAAGTTTGGAAGATATATAGACAGGTAGGCATCCCACTAACTGTAAGAATCATATAGGAATGATGGTGACATGGTAAGGATAGCATATTGTATGTTCTGATGTAACAGCTGAAGCTTAAATTGTGTCATTTTTTAGAACCATGTTACAGGACCAAAACAAGTAAAGCACTATGATACTCCTTTCCTTAAAGATACAAGTTGCAGTTCTTCAATTTGGAATGCAACAATTCTAATCAATATATCAAAATGCACAAATTCTCACACGTAAGACATGTGGGTATCACGAAGGGAAGAAAAATGAGCTGACGCTGTTCATGACAACAAAAACATACTATATTATAAGTCAGCAATGACCTTTAACGCTAAAAAAACCTTAATGCACTTGCAAGAGCATAGAGTACTTTGGCATGAGTGCATGGGATAGCCTTATTAGCCTTATTACATAATTCTTATTATATGCATTAAGCTTATCGATATAAATATTTTCTCTGCACTTATAGAAAATTGGGCAACTATAGCAACCGGTTAACCATGTTGTTTATAATACTTTCCCCACCACCACCCTGGCTATGCGGGGGCACACTCCCAATGTGCATGGGCAGATATGCTTGCACACTTTCAACTGTACATGTTATTTTTTTTATTCAGGTGAATTGACGCAATTTTGGAGAGACAATTGGACAAAACCCCCAAACACTAATATCTAACACTAAGTCAACAGTAAATGAAGGAGACTTTCGCACACAATATCAAACGAAAAGATTAAAGGAAAAGTACTGGCACAGAATTGGCATAAACTACATTACCAATGTCTTACAGTTATGTTATAAAAGAGAGACAGGGAAAGTCGCTGGCCTTTGATTGCATCACCATGACCTGTTAACTGCAGTAATCCCTGACCATACACGGCCAAGTTTGTGTTCGAACCAATAATGGAGTTATGCTGCAGGACAATAAATGCAATCATGCATCTGAAAAATAATATGCATTTTGGAGTATAATGCACAAAAATACCATAAGAAGTCATACACTTAAAACTGCCAGATTTCTGACTTCAAGGACGGAGGTGGTGACAACAGTATTCCCACCTCCATCAATTTGAATTTCTGAGTTCCACATAAGTAACATCTTGACAGCAACCCTAAGTGCACCATAAACCTTCATTGAAAGAAAGGGGTTCTATTATACAGACAAGGCAAATAGTAAGTAACAACAACAGTAAGATCAAAAGAGCAACCGAGGAACCCTATAATCAGAAAAATACGCCTTCAGGAAATCATAAGTTGCCTTAGTGGTTCTTATTCAGCAAGCAAGAATATTAGCCAAATATTCACTCCCTTACTGCATGTTTGCCGCTCTAAGTCATTTACAAACATCATTCAGAACATCCATGTCAATGTATTCAATCTTTA
The DNA here is from genome assembly GCA_024500025.1 of Syzygium aromaticum. Taxonomy (NCBI): domain Eukaryota; kingdom Viridiplantae; phylum Streptophyta; class Magnoliopsida; order Myrtales; family Myrtaceae; genus Syzygium; species Syzygium aromaticum. Next base: position 2,415,307 of record CM044889.1, on the reverse strand, counting down.
TTGGATCTCCTGTAAAGCTTCTATTTTATTTGTCATCAGCTGAAACACTAAATGCTTTCTAGTAGCATCAAATGTAACATAATTTTCTGGTTTTTTTTGCCTCAACTTCCTAGCACAAATCTGTACTCCACTACTTCAGAACATATGAGGGAGCTTCAATAGGTCTTTCCAACTTTCAGTCAACATAGAGTCATTCAACGTTTTAAGGCATGTGTATCTCTCCAGAAAGTTGGTACAATAGAAGGATACTTGTTAACATTATGAATAATCATGTAATAACTTCCCAATTATGAACTTTCCAGCAGAGGCTACGCATTGGAAGACATAAGCAGTGAGAACCTTGAAATGCTCTGCTAATGTTTAACTTCATCGGATTCTTCAATTTGTTTATTCTGCATTTCTGGGTCTTTTGGAAGTAGAGACATAATTTTAACGCATCTGCATCTATGAAAGCTCTGCATTTCTTATGTGTCTTAAATGAAAAGCTATACATTATGGAGGTAATTGTCCACTACCCTATATAGACAAAGCAATTCACCCCATTCACAAAAAATTTTCTGTAGCCATAAATGAAAGGCCATAAAGAATACCTAAAGTAAGAACATGGAGATGTTCCTACATAAGAAGTTGGAAATTAATTCGGTATCCGTGAACACACATTAGGAGTGACGCTAGAGAAATAGTGACTATAATGCCCATTTGAGACTATGGTTTTCATATTCATGAAGACTGCCACGACATGATCTTGCAAAAAGACATTAGAATCTGTACGATGACCTCAGTATGAAATGCTTGCGCAACTCTTTCGTCTTCTATTTTTGTTTTTGATGATTCCTCCTTTTGCTTGCAAGCATGATTGACAAAAGGCGAATTAGCATAAACTTGCAAATGATGTACCTTAATGACAGAATCGCTCATTAAAAGCTCTTCAGCTACAAGCTCAAATTCTGAGACTGGAAATTTGGCCAATCCAAAAGCAATGCTGCTTCCTCGGTACACACTGAATTGGCCTCTAACCTTAAGAGACAATAATTTAACAAGAAGGTAAGAGACTCGTTTAAGATTTTGCATGTAAAGTAGATAGCAGATGTAGAAATGTAAAGGAGAAACTTAATAAATTTATGCTAAACAAAGGATAAATGCTAGGAAACATTTTACAAAATAACAAATTTAAACATACTGGTCAAGCAATTTAATCAATATGTGGAAGTGTCTTATTCAGTCATTACATCCACATACTATGGCCTATATCTTCCCTAGACTCCACCATGATCCAACGACAGTAGGAGAGAAATCCTCAACCCAGGGCCAAGTGTCAAGTGGTCGTAACAGATTCAAAATGAATTCTTCAAAGAACAATATCAATTAATATACTTCCAAACTTGTCTCCCACTGCTATGACTATCACACATTATCCTAATAGCAAATAGAATTTTTTAGGTACTTTGAAGGTGCTTTACAAGCACTTTACAATTTAAATTACGCATCCAGAGGAAAAAAAAAGATTAACTAAATAAAAGCAAAAATCCACAACTCGGACACTTTTAAGTTACCTGAACTCTAGTCCAAACAAGTGGAACCAGCACTTTTGCGCCGTTCTCCACAATCACGTGAGACCATATGGGACTCGTAGAAAAATCAAGCAAAGGAGTCTCTGTTTCTGTGGTTATATAGTCATTGCCAACGCGTAAACTGAGAAAATATGCATCAAAGTATGTCCCGGCTCCTCCAGCATTCTGCGGACAGCCAATACTTGATCCACCTTCCACAAAAAAGGATTAAGAAATGTTTGACACGTCCCAGAAATGCTCTTGAAGAAATTATTGAAAATGAACAAAGAGCTCTTTTTTCTGGTCAATGTACGTGCAAAGAAAGTATCTGAAACAAAAAAAAAAATGCACAAAAGAAATGAAAGATGACCTAATTAGGTTCGTTATAGAATCTCAAAACACCCCCTATATTTCCAAAAATCACCTCAAGTACATAGACAGGGTACAGTCATTTCATGCTAGTTAGCTCCTCCAACCTGCCCTGCCTCTATCCAAACCTGTACCCTCTCCTTTCTCTGTCTATGTCTATAGATATAACTGCCAAGGATAACAAAATGTTATTTGTAGGCACAGAACAAACCGAAGATAGACACATTGTCACACTTTGCCTTGATCAGTTGCACGAATGGGCTCATTGAAAAGTTTCGATAGTAATTAATATTACTCGTTATTTAATGAACAATGGTTAGCGGTCCTTCAAGAACTCAATGCTTACAACTCCTAACAAGATGATACATATCCTGATTGAGGTTCACATCTAAGTAATGCAAACAGCTTATCCAGAGGATTTCAAACCAGTGACAACTTTAGGTATAGCCCAGATGAAAAATGTGCATACATTCTTCAGTACATTCATACAAAACTTGCAATGGTTGCAGTTATATGCTTACTTTGGATTTCTATACGAGTTTAGACATTTCTGGAAGGAAGAAACATTAGGGCATAATTAACCAATTCTGCTACTAAAAATACAGAATCCTGATGAACACAGACCATGCACAGTAACTATCACATCTTCCTGTACGCTGTAGCAATCTAGTGAAATTCTTCCTCCACCACCTCCGCCCCATCCTCTCCCTCCAGCTGCACTAATGGTACCGTATCCCTTCCTGGATATTTGCAAGAGCACATAAAAGTAAGGGGAAAGCTGCCCAAAAAGCATGGTTTCCATGAAGAATGAGCACCAGGCAAGAAAGAATCTGGAAAGAACTTCTTTTTCACCAAAAGTAAGGGCAAACAAATTAAGATTGCTGACAGAAAAAAAGAGGCAAGCTACACGATTGTATGTGTGCACATGTGCAGACTTGAACTAGTGGGGATTTTGCAGAAAATTTTTAAGACTAGTGCACGCAGGATTGTGAACTTACAGCTTCACAGCATAAATATGAACACTTCCACCAGATCCTCCTCCCCCACTTAACCCTCCATCACCACCTTCTGCCATCACGGATCCATTTAAATATAGTGTATCCTTCACCAAAAGCTTAACACGTCCACCCCCATTCCCTCCAAATTTTTTCTTGTCCGATATTCCACCGCCTTTGCTCCCATAACTCCAAGGCTCAGACAAAGTGGACCAAGCATAAACATCACCACCCCAATTACTTTTATTATTACTTGTTATACAGGAAGCACCTCGACCCCCATGTCCTCCACCAGCCCCATCATAATCGACTGGCGTACCACTAGTTTGAGGAGGTGGTGGTCCACCTAAAGAAGAAGTGTTCATCAAAGCCTTATCCTCCACAGTCATATTTGCTGCTGAGAAAACAACGGAACCTGCGATTATAGCTGCATGATGACCTACTTTAACATTGCCAGACACATTGAAAGTAATCGTGCAGCCTTCAACTGGACAAGCAATTGAGACACGAGGGAGTATCTCAATATTTCCTGTACCGTATATGTATATATCAGAACTTAGATACAAATTTGAGCTCAGCAAACATGTTGTATTAAATGATCCTACACCTTCCAGATCGTCACAGGACACTGAATCATTCAAACGAAAAAATGTCAATGGCCCTGAGTCGGTAAAGCTGGTGACCCAGGGACGGTAGCCTATAACTGAGTCAGGGTGGTGCAAATAACGTGACCTATCATCTGCTCTTCCATAAAGCTCCAAACCTCGAGATGGCGGAAATATATAGATATAACCCCAAAAAAACCACCAGATAATAAAGCAACGCATTAGTAGGATTGCACCACAGGGGTCAAGGTTATGGAAGCCGCTCTATCAGCAGAACATACTACTCATGAGTGCATACTGATCTGTAAATTTCATATCAAGGTTGAGAGGTAGCTTTTGTTACAAAGCGTCAACTGTTTGCACTGTCCTTGTTGATATTAAACCCCCAAAGTACTGGAGTGGGAGATCATCAGGTAATAAAGTCAGTCCCTTAGCCAAGGACTTGTTAAGATGTTGCCCAAGTTCTTCCTACCACAATGTCATCTTTACTTCAAACTAATTGTCTTTCGTGCAATCTCAGGTGCTACCCTTTCAGCCAGGTCCATGGTACCCCATGATTTGAACCTGCCATCAAAACACCACTCGGTGACCAATTATTACTAGTAAAAAGTAAGAGCTGAAAATTATATGGTGGAAGTAAAATTCCAAAGACATCGAGTGGCGACAAAGTAAAGACTCATGAGGAATTTACAGACTGGCATACACCAACGGCAGTTCCACTCAAAGAGATATATGAGAATGACAGGTGAATTTGCAGTTAAATGACAGATGAAAATCCTGTTTAATCATACTTTACCAAAAAAAAAAAAATCCTGTTTAATCATCCACTCAGATTATTCCATTCCCTGACTATGGCGAGAATAGCATATGCTTTGGCTTTATCGATTGTCAAATGAACAGCGACCAAAATAAGCATTATCAAAGTCCAGAAAAGTCGCAGGAAAGTCAATTTCATTTTACTGAGTGACCTGTGTTAGAGCATCTATAGTAGATCTCTGAAAAGCTTTTTGTCATAGAATATATAAGCTGTAAATGATGAATGCATTTGTCACAGTAACTGATTCTCAAATATGGATACCGGAACTTAGCAAACTAATGACACTCTTAAGTAGCACGTTGCACTCCTTCAAGACTCTCCAAAAGTTGGCACGACAGACAGGTTTTCACGTAGAGCTGTTAAACTCAAACATTTTTTGCAGGAATCATAAAACCAGACCAGAATTTTCTATTTACAAAATCACACAGGTTCGAAACTTATCCCACTGCCCGAAGTCCGACTATAAACGTCAAATCAAATGCAGCCGGCAGCGAACTCGCAACCAGATACCGTTGTTCTAAGAAACAATTGCTATGAACACTTCCTCTCGTCCACACGGCCAAGCCGACGCACCGACAGACCGGCGCACAGCAAAATACACAGCCGAACGATTCCAGGGGGAGCCTTATCGGGACCCGTCATGCTCGGATCAGCCGATTTCTAAGCACCGCCGGCCGGCACAACCTCAGCCGATTCCGACACGGGACACAGAAAACGCCAAAAACACAAAACAAACACGTCAGGCTTGGATCATCGATTTCGACCTTCTCAAGCGCGACCTCGCCTTCAGCTTCCTCCGCTCAAGAACCAGGAAAGGAGGAAGGCGGTGCCGCCTCGTCACCTCCGATCTCTCCCCTACCCTTCAAGCTTCGCTCAGTTCCGTTTCCTCAGCCGCATTCCGATCGGGAACCGAAGCTGCTATTCCCAACCATCGACAAGCACGTACACATACAGAGAGAGAGAGAGAGAGAGAGAGAGAGAGAGTACGGTTCGCAGTGAGTCCAAGCGAAGCTTCGCGTTCCGTTTCTCTCTCTTCTCTCTTCTCTTCAGGAGCCTCTCCGTGTACTCTCTCTCTTTCTCTCTCTCTCTCTTCGGAAATGCTTCTCTGCCTTTGCTCGCTCGCCCGCATTCTTTTCGTTTTCCCTTTTCTTTTATTTGATGGCGATTGAAAGGCGTTCATCCCGATCGGTTATGATGCGAGGAGCGGCGTGGGTCTTCGGTATTTCGCGAGTCCTGGGACGCGCTGACGTGGACGGGCCGGCGAGCGCGCCTTTCTGTTGCTTTGGAATGTTGCCTCCGCTCGCTTTCTGGGTCTCGCATTGATTATTGTTATTGAGATGGCGACAAAGTCCTTAATTGGCTGCCGCCAAAGAATAATAATAATTGATCAATCTCGAAAAATTCCAAATTAATATATTTATAATAAATTTATTTTAAATTATTTTTTTAATTATATAAAAACTTTAAATTGATATACTTGTAATAATTTTATCCAAAATTAATTTTTTCACCATCAAAAATCTCAAATTAATATACTTGTGATAATTTTATCTCGAACTAATTTTTTAATCACCAAAAACCTCAAATTGATGCACTTGTGACAAATTTACCATTCGTTAGTTTTTATTAAATTTATTGTCAAATTATTAAGTTTGATGACACATGGTAGTTAACGGGGTTACCAGTTTCCGATTTTACCCATCTGTTTGTTACAAGTTTACTAATTTGTGATTTTTCGTGATTTTACCCATTAATTTAACGCACATTAACGGAGGGTAAATTTGTCACAAATGTACCAGTGTAGGATTTTCAATAGTCAAAAAATTAGTTTAGGGTAAAATTGTTATAGGTATACCAATTCGGGACTTTTGGTGGTTAAAAAATTAGTTTTGGGTAAAATTGTAACAAATATATTAGTTTGAGATTTTTGATGATAAAAAAAATGGTTCGAAATAAATTTATCACAGGTATACCAGTTTGGAGTTTTTAGTGGTTAAAAAATTAATTTGAAATAAAATTATTATAAATATATTAATTTAGAATTTTTCGTGATATTAACCTTTATTTAAAATTGGCATTTCTCAAGAAGTTCCTCCTCGGACTTGAATTTATTATAAAGCCGAAAATTAATCTCACCTACATTTTTTTTCCTGCTCTTTGAAGATTTTTCGTCCTTTGTGGTTGTTGTGGTGGCATTTCCTATTGGTCCTATTTTCGCTATGGCCGCGATTTTGCGGTCCTTAGGATAATTTCCGCTACGTGATTTGGATGACCAAATTGAAGGCCTCCCCTTACCCATAAAAAAGAAAAAAAAGAAAAGAAAAGAAAAATCACATCACGAAAAACATTTCAAAATTCTAAAATAGATATCCTGAATTTCCGTGAGATGCTTGTTTATAGAACGATGACCGACTTGACTCACCACAATATCCATTCAAATTTTGAAGAGGACTTGGATATTCTCTATTAAAAGTTGACCTTGTCCACGTTATTGTATGAATATTACCTACGTGGTTATGTCTAGCATGCCATATATGTGGATTTTACTGCAGGAAAGATTTTATTTGCAATGTTTCATTTCTGTTTATAGCATTTAATTCTTAACATAACTTTTCGATAGAAATCTCATGAAAAACATAAAGTCATGACAAAATACGAGAAATCAAGCTATCAGAGCATGTCTCCCAAGCTATCAGAGCACGTCTCCCCTTATTTGTCCTATTACAAGAAGTTTAAGAGGGTAAACTTTGGAAGCACCTATCTAATCGTCGAGGCATCTTTTTTTGGACAATCGTTTTATTTTTTATTACGTGTATTACACTGCACCATGTAAAATATTACCAGCATACCATTCTACCCATTACTTCTAAAAAAAGAAGCAAAGTCTAAAACTCAAAAGACCATAATCAATATACTCAAAATCAACACATTCTTGAAATAGACAGCAAAACTAAACTAGATAGCATCCCCCTTCTTCTACAGAAGTAGTAGGACTAGGCGTGCTCCGAAATGTACAATGAATCTTTTGATCATCGGCACAATCTAATGCTGGGCAGCGATACACGGATTGGATTCATCAATATAACACGAGAGAACGTAAGACGTTTGAGCTCACCGGTTATTATATGTTCGACCCGATCCACGTTGGATCGAATCATAAGCTTGATAAAAGGAAAAAAAGCAAGAAGAAAGTTGACGAGGGAAGAGGCGTAGGGGCCATATCGGGCACCGTCCAGAGCGCATTTTGATTCTTTTTTGTGCTATATCCAGTGGGAAAGGTGGGGGCGAGCGTGGACTCTTGCATTCTCCCATGTAAACGAGGCCACTCACGGGGAACAAAGGGTCTAAAGAAGATGCTGGAGTCCATGATGGTCCATATGCTCTTCTCATGGGGAGAAAGCTACAAAGATGTCGAGAATTTCGATTTTCTGTGGACCAAAAGAATCCGTTCGTATAATGGAAAGCCGTTTTATGGAGAATTGTTTTTCGATTTTTCTGGTATTTAGATGACGGAAAACTAATCGATCTACAGAAAAAAGGTTTTCTATGAACTTAAAATAACAATTTTTGATCGGGAGAAAACGATTCCTCCTTATGGCAAGAAGAAAACACTTTTCATAAACTACAAAACAAATAAAAACTAATCGTTTTTCTTGAAAATGATTTATATGGAAAACCTTTATTGTAAAATTTTTAGTAAAACAAATGTACCCTCCAACGAGTGGAGGTGAGGGAGCTGGCCTGGGGATTGGAGTCGGCGAGGGGAATCAGGGAGGATTTCGATGCTGTGTCGATAAGCGACGGGTTCTTTAACGCGGAGGAGGCAAGGGAGCTAGGGAAGACGCTTTGGGGGATGTGCGGAGAGAGGACAGGGTGTGGGCAGCAAGGGAGGCTAGGGATTGGACCAGGTTTTGCCTGGAGGAGATGGGGAGGGAGTGGTTTGGAGCGGCTGAATTGGCGTTTCAACTTGGCGGTCCGGGGGATGGAAGTTTCGCAGTGTAAGAGATCGTAAGGATGGCACGAAGTGAAGAAGCCGAGTGTACGCGTACGTGTACGTGTTCGGAGCCCTGCTAGGCTCCCTACGCACTCTGTTGAGTTCTTACCGCTCCTACTGTTACAACATTAACGTCACTTCTTTTGGAAGATGATGCGATTTGTGCTCTTCGACGCTCTCATTTTGGCTGACAAAGAAAAGGAGATACAAAACGCACAAAAGGAAAGCAACAGACCGAGGCTCATTGTCAATAGATCCTTCTTCTTGGCTGGACCATTTTGGACCATTATGAATCGATTCATTGCACTTTTTATATCGTTTCTACAACTGTAAAGTAAACGTTATATGTACGGCAAAGGGAATTGATAATATTTCCACTCGTCAACCCTTGCCCATTTGTCTCTCCGCCAAAAACGCAAGAAACAACTCAAGCACCCATTCACAACTCCACAAATACAACGTTAAAAAAGTACTCCCAAATTCCAGTCAACCAATCGCCCGTTCCCACTCTAATAAAGCATAGCATTCCAAGTGGGCATGTCCCAGGAACCCATAGCACTTAACAAATCACCAGCACAAATCATTAGACTATCCTTGGCACACTCAATATATCCACCTATCGTTGTCTTGAGTAATTGTCTAGAGAGTATAATTACATGTCAGGAGAAGCTAAAAGGGTCCGGCGACTTTCCTGGCAGTGCTGTACAACTTGCTGGCATCGCTTGCTTGTGTGTTACATTGTCAACCCGCAAGACAAGTGGCTTCATTTTCCTTCAAAGCCTCAGAAACCCTTCTGACAAAACCATCCATGTAAAATTCTCTCTATCTCTCAAAAAAATGCACTTTCTTTGGAGATGAGAGGAAGGATAAGAGCGGTTTACTGGGGTTATCCTTTTTTTGTCAGCCGTGAATATGTGCTGCTGTGTCTGCGTCATGGCTAATGACCACTTGTCCTCAAATTACCTCCTTATTTCCACAATCCAAAATCCATCTAGCCTCATCATCAAGAGGATCCAATGGGCCTCAAAAAACACCTTTCTGCTTCCTCATTCTTCAAGCCAATACTTTTACGCAGACAGAACAGCACAGACCAAGCTGCTGAATGCAAAAAGAGTATAACCCATCACAGCTATAGCCACACTTCAACACTTAACCGGTGTAGTGAATCTTCTGATTCTGTGAGCTCTGACCTTGCTGAGATTGCGGCTGCTGAGAAGATTGCAAGTTCAGAGGTTGCATGCCATATTGTGTAAAAGGCTGAGAATAAAGAGAATTCATCAAGCCCTGCAAAGGAGTCGTATACCAGGTGAATTCAAGGAGATGGAGTATATATGTTGAAGTAAGAAAAACTTGTGTTAAAAAAAATCCACTAAATAAAGGTATAAACAACCAAAGTTCTTATTCTACCAAGAGTGTTGGTCATTGCTCCTTTACTTTCCAATCAAAAGCTCCCCTAGACTTATAACAAGACTTAAACCATAAATGAGCAAGAGAAATTTTGGCAAAATTTGAGTCGAAGTTGTCCCAATAAATGGAAGCAGGGACCGAAAACTAACAGTTGGGTGCTCGTAACAACACTATAATGAAGCTGACATCAGTATCTTATCAGATGGCATAAGAGAAGGGGTAAAAACCTGAGTCTGGAGTTGACTGCTCATCCCAAAGTGGCTCTGCGATGGATCATCTTGCGAGGGTTCACTAAAACCCACTTGAGTAAATAGAGCTTGTGATCCATGAGTCATATAATCCTGCAACACCAAAAAAATAAAGAAGTCAAAAGAAGATCCACAGAATCAATGACACTACACAACTATGTTGTAAGGACAGGCATAGCATAAGAAAAATTAGTGGCACACCTGAGACATAAAATCATTTCCACTGCCAAAACGAGAATACATATTTTGAGTATTCTGATTTAGGAAATTCCCAGGGAAGCCACCTTGTCCACCTTGTGTCATATAATCAACTGCATATCCACTTTGAGAAGCCTGGAGAAATTCCAGAACAGTCAGTATTCCACGGTGATGAACATATGGCATCACACATGATGAACACACAGCAATAAGGAGCAGCCATCGACCGTTTCCGATGAATGATTGGAAAACGTAGATATAGCAACAATTAATTCATCTAATGCACTACTTTAAAATGTTTCAACAACCAGACAAATCTTTATCTCAATTGCTTCTAAGGAAGTAGAGATCGTGGAGGAAAACTGAAACTTTCATGCTATATTTGAGAGGAGGGGGGGTGAGAAAAATTTAGGGAGAACATACAGAATTTCAAATTTTCCCTCATCCTCAAAGGTTGAAGTTGAGAAAAATTTAGGGAGAATCCACTCAAACTTTCATTTCTCCCCATTTTCCTTCATTTCCCAAACACGGCATTAGTGCCATGTTGAGTCAATGCATGAACATTGTACCAATTCAAATAAGAATTGTAAGTTCCAGACATACCTGTGTAGAAAAATCAGCCATATTGTAGGGAACATGTGATCCCTGGCTCTTGAAGTCATCACCCAAGAAATCCTGATTATCAGCCATACAAATATATGTAAGAAAATGAGAGTGTGAATTGATGAGGAAAGTTTCAGCCAGTAGAGTAAAGACATACTTGTGACATGCCCCCCATGGAGAAACCATCACGGAAAGGTTGGCCAGATCCCTGCACTGGTAGCTGTGATGAAAGGACAAAGCAATTCTTACAACAAATATCTTCAATGAATGTACAAACAGTGGCAGAAGTAAAGATAAGTAGGAAAAAACAGTAGGGCTTTATTAGGGAGGATGGAGCAACTATATAGCTACATACGTTATTGACAAATCCAGGTTGAGACAATTGGCCACCCGCGGATGGCTGGCTATTTGCATTCTCCAGAGGCGAAAAGTTGAAATTAGAACCACCAATAGCTTGCTGTGTGCCTTGCTGGTGTGGTAAATGACTACCAATAGGAGTAGCACCACCACGTCCAGCCCCAAAACCACGACTTCCGGGAGGAGGGCCATGAGGAACACCTCCAACAGGTCCATGAACAGCTCCTCGAGTTGGTATAGCATATGGCTGAGAAGGGGGACCACCAGGAAACGGATGGATGGGGGCTCTAGGCATTGGAAATCCGGCTGGATGCACTCCCGCCTTGTGAGTGCCATTTGGTGGGCCAGGTGGCACATAAGAACCTGTTCAAAGGAACATATTGCTTTCACAATGAATAATATTATTTACAGAAACAACATTCACATTATAGGCATTAGCATCCTTTGTACTAGAGAACCACTTCTGGATGGATGAAAAAAATGCCTACCATGGACCTAAAGAGGAAATACCGTTGCTTATTTTCTATCTAAATTAGTAGCTACTAATGTGTATAGTATTGTTTTGGTTTTGGGAGGAGGGGGGGGAGGGGGGAGATGATCCAACTTTGTAATTGAATCATTAAATCATGACTCACCTCTAGCGCGGCTGCTTCTCCTATCAGCATTTGGACTGGAGGATGCAATGGAACCAAAACCATCATGTGGCATAACCCCAGGCCCTCCACCAAAGAACAGTCTCCGATCATTGTAGATCTACTCCAAATTAGAGTACCAAAAATAAACATCAAATATTCAGATGCATCAAAACGACAATGCCATCTTAAGCTACTTTGGAGTGTTCTCCAATATTCAATAGCCTACCTTTTTTGGCTTTTGAAACTGAACCATGCTCTGTTTCAAGTTGTTCAAAGGTCCTTCAACCAAGCATTCATGTTCCTGATGAGACATTTTCAGACAACAGAGAGAGAGAATTAGCAGACAACCATTACAAATTCAGCAGGTACTACCAACTCCAACTATCATAAAGATACAACATGAGAATAAGAGCTTAACTATTATCATGTACTATCGAAACAGACTCCAGGTAATTCAGTAATTCATCTATCGATCAGCTTTAGAAGATGCCAATCTGCTGAGACATTCACAACAACAGAAAGTTAAAGGTACCTTGTAGTGAGTCAATAAACTATTCCACAGTGGCTGTTTGCTTAGAACTTTAGGGTTTCCCAGGATAACAATTCCATATCGAGCACGTGTCAGAGCAACATTGAGCCTGCGAGGATCATTCAGAAACCCGATTCCCTGAACAAACAAAACTATGATTATACAGGAAGCGGTTGGAACTGAGTTGCACAAACTAGTGAAAAGGCAAAAAGCAGTCGATTAAAATTATACTAGACTTACTGCCCAGTAGATACAGTTCATAATAAGCATACGAGTATTTGAACCCAAAGGGGAAAGAGGAGTGACAAACAATGGGAAAGATGAGTGACAAACAATGTATCACATTGAGCGGTATTTGTGCAGCAGTTGCTTCGTTATGTAAGCCAGAAGAATAATGTTACCAACCTGGTGTTCATTACTGCGCACACAAGACAAAATGATGTAATCCTTTTCCCTTCCTTGAAATGAATCTACACTAGCAACCTGTAAGGGGTATAAAGTTCATATATAGTCCCAATTTAAGATAAGGCATTGAAAGTGATAACTTGAGACAACAATTTCACCTCGATTTCCTTGTAGAGTTGCTGTCTCAAAGCACCATTTCTTGACATATAGTTGACAATATAGGCCCTTTGTCCTTCATATGGTGTTATCACTCCAATCTGGAGAAAAGACCATTAAAATAACACAATGGGGCATGAATGCAAATTCAAAAAGGAGTATTTATACCTGACTGGGGACCACTCCACTTCTTAGGAAAGTTGTTACAATTTTCTCAACATTTGCAGCTTCAGTCCTATTAAGATAAGATGTTCCACTGGCACTTATCTCCTCTTGTCCCATCTAAAAAACAGCTTGAAAATTAAATGTGGCCTCTGAGAAACTTCAGGCAAAAAAAAAAAGAGAAAAAGAAAATGTAACAGCTGATGCATAGGTGGAGCCTAGAAGCCGTACCACTACTTCAAAGAACTAACTAAAACCACTGGTTATGTACTCTCATTTTTTATAAAATAGATGGTTCATCCAACTCCTCCTGGCATTCTTTAAAAAAAAAAGAACCTTTAAGGTATATTTCGGCCCACATTAAACTGAAAGAAGCCACGACCATAGCCCATTGGCAAGCAGCCCAGCACTGAAATAACTCCTCCCTTGGTTCCATTTCCTCACAGTAATTATTTAATGTATCCTAAATTGTTAGGCAACCATATGACCAAAATTATTAAAATATAATGAATTGCAAAAGTGCATTTTTGCACAATCATACCTGGACATAGAAAAACATGGGACGGTTTGGCACGGGCCAAGGAAAATCAATGCCTGTAGACTGCCTTTCATTGATTGTAACTCCATTTTGCAGTGTACCTTCATAGAAGCTATTTGACGGAAATTCGGACAGAGATGGATGCATACGATATTGAACCTGAGGTAAAAGAGGAGAACAGGTTGTGTCAACCATGGAAAACCAGAGTGCATCCACAGGAATGAATCTTCATATCTATGGCGAAATTAAAACATTACATTCAAACAGGAAATTTGTAGACATTTTCATATCAATTCACAGTATTCCAATAGAAAGCATTTTCAACATCTTTGAAACAGAGCATCAACATACTAAAAAAAGTGTTCACAGCACTTCAAAGATCCAACCATATCAAGTAAAGGCAGGGCCGCATATCTGCATTCTTAGCCCCAAATAGAGAGGGGAGCATTATGCCAAGCACTATATGCAAAAGGGCATCCAAACCATCTTCTGTCCTGAATGGACAACACCACAATAAAACTCGTGCTTACAGGTTGTCCACAGTCAAAGTGCAACCCCAACATCTGGTGGTAATTGATGAGAAAGCAATTAAAAGTGCCCAATTTATGCATACCATGTCCAAACTTCATTAAACCTACAAAGAAGGACCAGTCGAACTCCATCCTCTCGTTCCGATCATTACATATACACATGATATGCAAGATCCAAGAATTGCTAGCAAGAGTTGCTAACTGTGCCATCTTCGCCTCAGTCCAAGTTTCAAACATCATATAGTAGGTACTTTTAAAATAGAACAGTTACCTGCAGCCTGATTGGTTTTACCCCAAGAAGAACAAGACGTTCAAATAATGATTGAGCCAGTCCAGCTCGAGCAGCTTTCTTGCACATAATGACAGGACCAAGCTGACAGTGATCACCAACTAGCACTACCTGAAGTAGAACTTTCAAAGTAAGGTACAGCAAAAAATATATACATAAAGCACAACTATCATCAACTTCCAGCACCTGCTTGACGCCGAGAACTAGGGGGATCAGACATTCAGGTTCCGTAGCCTGAGTTGACTCATCTATTAGAACCTAAAGTAACAATAACCAGTCAGTTTTAGTCTTCTTTCAAAGTTAAATGGGCACCAGAAAATTCATGCGAACTATCTTATACCTGACGAAAGCGAAAATTTGCTAATCGAGGATCTCCAGCACCAACACATGTGCAGCAGATGACATCAGCACTCTGAGAAATCTCTCGCTCGGTGGCACGTTTTAGAGCTTTGTACTTCTTTTCATCACTACTTGACAGTTCCCCTGGTTATATATCAAAATACATGTCAAGAGAGCTACATTACATGGAAAAAGAAAGAGAAAACAAAACAATTAAAACAACTAGACATGCCACTGAAGTTTCAGGGGGAAAGAAGGCTATGCTAGCTCTAAAGATTAAACCATCTATATTATGCCTTTGATATAGTCCCTCCAAATTTAAGTCCATCATCTTACTAATGAAAAGAAACCTCAAACATTTTACATAATATACACAATCTTCAGGGAAAAGGTCATTTGATTCTCATGTTTTTTATCTAACTTGCATAAAAGGTCCAACAATTCTAAACCATCAGCTACGACTTAAGAGTACTATACCTCTTCTCGCACTCCAAAAGAATTTTCAACCCTAATTTGAGGCAAAAAGAGGCTAAATTAAACAGAATTTGTCAACAACTTTCATATTCCGAAAGATACACATTACCCAAATGATAAAATAACTACACTGAAAATAAGAACAAAAGAACGCAACCCCAAAGAAAGTCAACAACAAAGGAAAACTAGAATTGCAGGACCAGAAAAATTGACCTTGCTCATCCTTCAACTGTTGTAATTTGTGAAGCTCACTCTTTTCAGAAGTGTCAAGATGTCGAACCTGCAATACAGATGATGCATTGATCACTCTGCAAAAACACTGCCACATAAATACAAGATATTGTAAATCATCAATGATTGACAAGTTTGCAAACCTGATAATGAAGGGTCAAATGCTCAACAGGAGAACTGACAGCTTCCCTGGATTTTGCACAAAGCCTAACAACCTTCAAATGAAATAATAACCGGATTAAAAAAAACACAGGCAAGGGAACAAAATGAAGACACTATTATAGGACTATTCAAAAACTAAGCCCCAGAACTTTATGTAGCATAAAAGTAAATCTTCTTCAGTAAAATCACCTCTAGTCAATTAGTAAGGATACGATGCAGGCTGAACCCATAAAAAGTGATCTTGGGTGCCAACCATTTTTCAGTAATGATGCCAAAACAGAACTAGCAACAATAAAAAAATCTCTTACCTTCAATCCAGTTGCACTTATCTTCTCAGCAAGCTGGTCCACAGCAACGTTACTTGGAGCACAGACCAGAACCTTGTAATTTAGACAGAGACATGCATAGGTAAGAATGGGTGTGGTTCTATATTAATGAGACAATTTTACTAGCACCAATGGCTGTGGTTCTATATACACCGGACACTGTTATTAGCACAAAAGTACAATCTCCAAGGATATGTAGACATACAAATAAAAATGTGCATAAGAGATCCCATGTGTCAACGTACACGTGCGGGAGAGAGAGAGAGAGAGAGAGAGAGACAGAGAGAGAGAGAGAAAGAGAGAGATATGGATTCAAGAGAAAAGTCCCTAAGCTTACTTGCCCCTGTCCTTGTTTAGCCATGTGATAAACTATTGCAGCTGAAGTAACTGTTTTGCCCGTGCCAGGAGGACCCTGAATCAAGCTTATGGGCTTCTGGAGAACGCTCTTCACAGCAAAAACCTGATACGCAACATACATTCAGTAAGCATGCAGTGAAAGCAAGAAACGAAGCAACACAGAAAAAGCAGAAACTTGAATTAAGCCCAGTGATTCACACATTATTCATGTTAAAAACAAATGGATGCACATCCACAAAGAAAAGGAGGGAGGAGGTTGCAAGGAGAAACCAGTAAGTAATTGAACAGCCATGTTACAAAATGAATGCATCATCCCATAGTTAATTAGGGTGACTGACTAACACAAGCAATCAATAGATTCAGGAGAATTTCCAATTCACCCTTGCTTCTTGCTGTGCTTTATGTAAACAGTGTCAGAATGATATTAGTAAACCTATTCTACCCAAAAAGGAAATGTAAAAGCAGTTCACACCCAACAAAATCAACCATGCCAGAACTCCAAAATAACCAAACATTAACACAGGGTAAAACAGTGAAACACTATGCCGGAATGGATTATAAACCTCAGCCATACATGATAGACAGCGAGACAGCAGATGAAAGTACCTGAGATGCATTGAGCTCAGGAAGTCCAGGTGCACCAAATCGACGAGGCAATGTATTCCGGACCATTTGAAGCTCAACCTCATGGCCCAACAAGTGGTGATAGATATACCTGTAAGAAGTCATAGCATTAAACAGACCCAAGTAGCATATATAAAGTGTGAATAAGGGATAGAGGCCAGCAAAGGCACAAGAGCAGATAGGACAAAACGCTCCATCATTATATAACAGGAGGCCGACAGGCATCAAACACCGCAACTCCATTCATGGCAAGGACATCCCCACAATGAGGACAGTAGAGCATAATCTTGAATACTCTACAATGTGTACCAACACATGTTCTGATATCCTTAACCAATATTCACCGTCATATTCAGATGTCTAAAGGACTGAACAATGATACATATACATATATCTCCAGGTATTACGCACTCAAAATTAACAGGAATTATAAAAAGTTGCCATTAAAAATCAACCCTGAAGAAATAAAGAATGTTAGAACAAAAAAAATATTAATAAAACGAGATTAACCCACCCACTGACACTTGTTTCGTCCACAGCAAATGTCTTCATTGCACCCTGCATTCTGTCAAAGCTAGTACTCTTCCAAACAAAGTCAACACTGAAACCATGGTTGACATCAACTGGAACGCCCTAAACATTAAAGTAGCCTATAAGCAAAAATAAACACACATAAGAAAGTAAAAGAAAGCTCTCTAAAAACAAACCTGACTGGCACGAAGCTCCAAAGCAACCTCTTCTTGAGCAGTTAGCTTAATCTGAAATTAAAAAGTATTTAAGTGAGCCCCCACAACACCCAAAAAAAGGAAAGAAGAGTTAATATACCTTTTGGGTATATACGCAATTTAAAAGACATACCACATGCCCCACAGATTGCCATGCTGGATGAGCAGCATCCCCTGAATAACGGAGCCTCAACTCATCACCTGGCACTAGTCTCAACTCATTGTCTTCCTATATTGATAACAGACGCATCTTAACTTTGCAGCAAAGCAAAGAAAAAGAACAGCGTATTTTGCAAGAATAAACGCATCTTGAATCACCTTTGGGAAAATAAAATATGCAATGCGCTTCTTGTTCAGACCAATATCCCATCGAATAGTGACATTGTCCTTGCTCTGAGACTCTTTCATCATCTACAACAAATTCAGTAATACAGATGCAGTATTAAGCTTCACCGAACAGGTAAGTAGAAATGTCTTCTTAACAGAATATACACAGTAGAGGTGAACAGTTGTTTACAAGACAAAAGGCATCACCAATAACTGTTAAAGTTTCTAACACAGGAATAGAGAGCACGGAAAAAAAAATAAGGGGCACATACTTTATCATAATCAGCTTCAAGCTTGATGAGCGGAGCAAATACATTTTGATACTGCAGCAGACAGCACCATCCATAAGTTAGTCACAATTAGTAATCAAGAACACTCTCTGAACCACAGTCAATGTAGGAACCTGGTATGCATCTTCATACTTCAGGGCTACAGGCTGAGGCTCATCATCCACACCAGGCTTCTCAAGATCCTCGAGGGAAGCATCAGGATTCGTCTTCCACAGTTCTTCTATCTTGTTTATTTGTTGTGCACTGATCTGGCGTGCCCTCAACTGCTCTTGTTCTGATGGGACCTGTGAGGAACAGAGTGTGAGCAGGCTCTCCAGATAATACATTTGATAGATATCATCTCCAGTAAAAAATGAGAAAAACTGACCTTAACAAGCCACTGCAAGAAGCATCTGTCATCAATCAAAGGACACCACTGACTCAGGTCCCAGTTCATGTCCTTCAAAGCATTGACGTTCAAGCAGGGCTCCCGACAAAGTAGAACAACAACACTTTCAGTTTTGGCAGAAATAAATCCAAGAAGGAAAACATTGCGGCATCCGCAATTATAACATTCAAGAATGGTTTCCCCCAAAGGACTGTCCTTATGAAGGCAAACTTCTTTGTGCTTTGCTCTAACCTGCAGAAGAACAGTGAAGCAATGCCAAATTATAAACAAAAACAGAAAGTGAAGCTGAATAGGCAACCTATTTGGATCCGTCAAGTCAGCTAGAAGCATAATTACTGCATTGGGTAACAAAAACATAACCAGAAAAAACTTACATCATTCAGTCTATTGGCAACATTCAAACTTTACCAAGAGCCTATTTGGTTCGGCTTATTTGGTCTGGAAACAATAATGGAAAACAAAATTTTGGAAGTCTAGAGAACTAGAAGTAGCAAAGGAGAAAAAAAACTCCGTAGGTTACCAACACCCAACAGGCAAAAAATTAGCGTTTGCAGATCATCTTGGGAAAAAGGGTAAAAAATGCGCACCAATCTACATGTAATTGATTGGACAACACAGCTTCACAAGCTTCAATCCTAGATGACGACTATAATTCCACTTTGAAGTACTGACTGACAGGATTAACATCCAAAAAACATATATGTACACAGCCAATGGCAATGAAGACTAAGTCCCTTATTTTATAACCCCGAGTCTCAACGAAATTCCACACCTATATCTTCATCTCATAAGAAACTCAAACATTTTCTCCTTTCAAAAGAACAAGATGTCTCAATAAAATGCTTCAGTACAGGTACCACCGCCATCGGGCTCGTTTCCAAAAGACGCAAAGGCTTTCCCCTGTTGCTCCTTTCCAACTTCCACGTGCATCTATTAACAAATTCCAAATGATTGACACAAAAACAAAAACTAGAAGCCTGCTTAAGCTACGGTCTTCAGCATTTCCTATCTTTGTCAAAAAAAAAAAAAAAACCAAAACGCATGTGTATGTCCTTTTGTGAAATTCACGCACAAGCATGTTAAAACCCAAATTTACTTCAACCACCCATTTGACCAGAGCTATCGACAACCAGCTATACCCAACATCGCTGGAATTCTATTACTTATCCGGCCAAGATTACATTCCCTCGCAAAGGAGAAGAACCGAATACCAACCTCCCGATTTCGTAAAATATCGAAAACCGCAGGAAAAAACGAAGCACACAAACTCACCAGGTGATTGACAATATGTGACCCGGATGTGTTCCCCCTCGAATTGCAGAACCATTTCCGGCACGACGGCACGTTACACCTAACCACGCACGATGGGTTCGAAACCCCGCAGTAACGACACGCGTGCTCCATGAAATCACCCTTCCCGTACTCATAACTATCGTCATCCACCGTATCCTCAAAATTCAACCCGCTCATCCCCGCGGCTAGGGCATCCACCGTCTGATTCCCACCTCCCCCGCTGCTGCTCCCCGAGCCGCCCCCCCCGCGGCGGCTCTTCGTGGCGCCGCCCGGGGCGGCGGAGACCGGGGAATTGTCGGACTGCTGATCGGCGGAGGGGCCGGCGGGGTCCGCGAGGGAGTCCGACGGCGTCGGCCACGCGGACCGAATCGGGTCGCGGAACTCGGGGTAATCGAAATCGCCGTCGCCCTGGGTGTTGAATTCGTAGAAGGTGTAGGCGTCATTGCTGGTGTCCGGCTGCGAGGCGGTCTCGAAGAGGCTGTTCTGCTGCGCGTCCATCGGGCAGATTCCCGGGACCGAGAACCCAAGGGACGCGAACGCCGCCCCGGTTCCGGCGACAGATTAGGGTTTTAGGGCCGATGCGCCGCCGCGGTTCCGAGGAGCGACGCCGCGCCGGGGGTTAGGGTTTGGTGAGAAGAAGTGAATGAGAGACAGAGAGAGAGAGAGAGAGCACTTGCAAAGAGAAGGGAAATTAGAAAGAGAGAGATGGCGAGCGTGATTTAGGAGGTTAGCCCCTATTAACGCCGGGCGGATGCTGTGAAAAAGCAACGAAACAGATGGAAATGGCGAGATGCGCGCGTCGCCCTCACGCGCCCCACGAATCCGTCCCCCGACGCGACGCGACGCGACGACGGTGGGGCCGTCCCCCCCTTGAAAGCGTATTTGGTGGACGGTCCATCGTATATTGTCCTCGTCACGAACGCACCCGACCAATTACGTACTGCGGATTGTAACAATACTCTCGCGCGAAATTTAGATTAAATGACCTTCTCTTAATTCGGAATTAAGAAGAAATCGTCGGGAATGCTGTTGATTCGTGTGAAGGAGCTGAACTCGAGCTCCATCCAACCTTCGTATTCACGTGGGTCAAGGCTACACCCAACAGACGTTCGAGGAGAGGATGATTCGCGTGCCTCGTAGAAAAAGGTTGTTGGTCTTGTGCGATTTTGCATTAGAAGTTTGTTCGTCCCAATTGATTCTAATGAATATAACCTCGTTTTTTTTTCGGAGGATATATGTGAGTGGAATGAATTGACATTGTTTTAGTTTGCTATAGATGGAGTTCATCAAAATTGCTAGTAATATGTTGCACTTTTTTATATGATCGCACCGTTCTCGATTAGTATGTGATATATAATACGATAAAGATAAAATTAGTCAAGTGAAGGTTATAGATATATCATTTATATTGTATGAGGGATAATGCTAGATTTGTATTGATGACGCGAAAGAAAAGATATTCAAGTCTTCGCACGCCACTCATTTGTACTTACAATCACACTGTTTTCATTTCATCCTTCATGTGTGTACTGATGTAACAAAATACTTTTCTTAAAATTCACAAAACTGAGTAAAAGAAGCTACAATATGAAATCAAACAGACGTTTTTTCTTCTTGCTTATCCAAAATGTGTTTGACTTTGCTAGTTATGAAAGTTTGTTGATTAAAAAAAAGTGATATTCTTCCGTGATGTTCCCATCTGATCACTCAAAAATCACCTCAGTTTCCACACTACTTTTTAGACAAGGACATGTTTTTTACGATCGAGCGGTAAAAGTAAAAAGGCCTTTCATTCAGCTAAAAAAAACATTTGTGCCTCTGCCTCCTAATTGGACACCTAGGCTCCGGCCCATTGGGCATTCTACACCCAAATGCACGAAAACACCCTATCTAGCTGCTACGTCGTATTGATTAGGGGTGTGCAAAATAGAACGTCCAAATCAAAAATCACCCAGACCGAATTAGATCAGCTTATTTGATCCAATTTCTAGGAGTATCGGTCCGATTTCTGGATCCTAAAAGTAGAATAGGTGTTCGGGCGATTCGATTCCCAGTTCCAAAGGGAAGAGGATTGAATTTGATCAATTGGACCGGACCAATTGCATATACTTTTCTTTGTGATTATGTATAGTTAGCATGGGGAACACAATTTTAGTTTCAAAATATATGGTATCAAGTAACGGGGAAAAAAAAAGCAACCGGTTCCATTGGACCGAGAATCGATCACCCCTAGTACTGATCCGCGAGATGTTCAATGATGAGAATAATTACTTTAGGTCGATAAATCTTTAAGCCTATAAAATAGCTAATTAATTCATTAATCAAATAGGTTGCGAGCTAAAATCATTTAATCACGTTGAAGTTCGCCCAACGCATGCTACGTTACTTCAACTCGTCCGAATTAATTCAATTCATGATTTGCTGAGAAACTACCAATTTAAAATAACGCGCATGTATTTCACATGTTGATAATGGCTTGAAGTTTCCCCGAATATTACGAAGCCGGACCCCGCAATTTAAATTGGAAGGGAACGCAAGCCGCATTTAAGTCTATTAGGACGTTGAAAAATAGCTCATAATTTTTCGCATATTGTAATATCCCGGGTCTACACTGTGTAATATTATCTGCATTAAAGCCATGAGGGTCAATGAGCCTAAGCGAATATTATTACACAGTATAAACCTGGGATATTACAGGTGGTATCAGAGCCGACTCCTAACCACGTGTGGGGTCACAACAAGGACATTGCACCCGTAAGGGTTGGAGAGTGTGACGGCCCAAGCAGCGGTATGCAAGGAGGAGGGATGACGGTGTGTTTGCATCTCGGTTCTCGGACGTGCGCAAGAAAGGGAGGGAGAGGGGGAGGGAGAGCCTCTTTTGTCCCACATCATCTAGAAAGAAGTTTTTGACTTACTTATAAGGCTTGGGGTTCTATATATATATATATATATATATATAACGCGTTTTAATGCCCTGAAGATCAGTGAGTCCAAAGTGGACAATATTAATATATGAACACTTGTGAAAAATTAAGAGACTATCGAAAACTAGAGAGTTAAAATTATAAAAAAACTCTTTTCTTATAATTAATTCTTATGGATTTGTATTTAATTTTGACAAACCTGCTGATTATAGTGCACTGCCCCGTAAAAGAAGAACGTTGCCGAACCACGTAAATCCACTATATTTGATTTTCGACCGACGCTAACCAGCAATGGTCCTAAGGAGCCAAAGCTTAAACGTCCGACTTCCTCTGAAAACGATGAGTATGGCTGGTTTCTAGTACAGTCTATAAGACTCTATAGCGTGATGACGTAAGCTATCAGAATATGCCCTTGTTGATCCTGCAGTCGGTTTTCACAGCTGAGGCGCGACAAAGACACTCGTTAGTTATTACACCCACGAAGCACACGGTTGACTTTTTGCCTTGCTTCTCGACTACTCTTCTGCCTCCAAGTAACATGTCCAAAATGTCCAGGAGGCCCCCACCTTAGATTGGACCAAGGAATGTTCCATGTTCCCTCTGCTCATTCGACCTCTCGATCTGCAGGAAATCAACATTCATTTCAAAGCAAATAGCCAATTCGAAAATTGATCAGAAGGATCCGAGAATGAGGTGTCGAGTGCATTTACCCATTCGGAAGGGCATAGTGACCGGTAGTGTCTCGCGAAACTCTCGCGTTCTAGCGCATTCTCGCCCTTCTCTTGAATGCACCTTCCCATAAGACATGATTCACCAGATATGAGAAACTTAAGTGATATCAAGAGCATCTATCTATCCAATAAATTGAGGCAGCAATCAATGAAGGTTTATTTAGGACATTATAAGCAGCACACACTGCAACTGACCGGTGGTGTTTGGTGTTTGAACATTGCTTCTCCTCAAGAGAACACCTTAATGAATATATGATCGAACCAAGCTTTGCACGAGCTAGGGTTACCTGTGGTACGCGAGGTACCGCGCCTAACAATTGCGCGTTTGGTTAGTAAATGGAAAGCGCATGTCCACTGGTGTTGTTTCACGATCTACCATCTCCTCCTCCTCATCGTCCCGCTTGTCCTGTTCAGATCCCTTTTAGGGGAAAGATGGTACACGAGTCCACGAAAAACGACATCGAATGTACATTCAGGTCCACACTGATGTAAACATAATCTAGAACAACACCAAATCTTTCTACCAAATTTAGTTTTATGAATCTTGAAGACAGATCATATTGAGTGTTTCAATGAAAATTCACGTGCTATACTTGACAAAGTTGCTAGATCTAAAAGTCTAGTACCCGAGAACTAACCCTTCATCAATCCATCTAATTTCTGTAGCTCAACCGTAGTGCTTTCCGGTAATAAAGGAGGGACCATGCAAGCTAAATATAGGATTAAAGGGCCTTTATCGAATTACTGGTCCAACTCGTCCAAACAACAATATTCAATTACTTCGGCCATGTTTGGAAACACTTTGGAGAAAAGTTTTTGGCAAAATGCAAAGGACTTTAAGTTGAATGCAAATTATATTTGGTAAGTTATAACTTAAAAATCTATTGCAAAACAACTTTGGGTAAAATAACATTTGGAAAAATTATATTTGTAAGGCACTTTTTTTTATCTTTTATTAAATACAAATTGAAACCCTTCGCTAGAGCCAGTGAAGGGCAAGCAGCCGCCGGTGACCCAAATTTTGCGCCAATGGCCGTCGTCTGAGGTCGAACGATGAGAGCAGCCCCCGACAACTACTGACGAGAGCTGCCTGGGATCGAGCGACCCTCGACAAGAGTTGCGAAACTCAGGTGAGGGCCTTCGGTGACCTAGATCTGACACTGTGCAGCCATCATATGAGGTCAGACGACAAGGGTAGCCCCGACGATCACTGACGAGGCCCATGCGAAACCCAGCCAAGGTGGCCTTGGTCAGTGGTTGCCGAGGTTGCCTGAGGTCGTTCGGCCTCAGATTTGGGTCACCGGTGGCCTCATCTGGGTTTCGCAACCCTCGTCGAGGGTTGCTCAATCCCAAGCGGCCCTCGTCAATGGTCGTTGGGGGCTGCCATCGTCGTTCGGCCTTAGACGATGGGCGCCGATGCTAGATCAAAGTCGCCGGCATCCCTCAAGGGTTGTCTGGGTAGCACGACCTTAGTCGGAATCACGCATTGCCTCTTCGAGGTCGTGCGAGTTCCTGGCAAGGGCTATCTAGGTCGCACGACCTTAGGTGGCCCTCGCCTAGGTTGCATGGCCCGTTACGGTGATTGTGTGACTCCAAGCGACGATCACTGGGTTGGGCGACCACGCCGGCCCTCTTTGGCCTGTCGCGTCCACTCATAGCCACGCCGCAAAGCTAAGCAGAGAAGATGATGAATAGTGACAAGCGAGGGCAAAACTGGAAAATCAAAAAATAAATGAGGGTAGTTTCGAAAGGAATGTTTATTACTTAATCAGTACCGTTGCTTATCGAAAATGCTGAAATACCAAGGCACCTAGGAGGCTGCCTTGGGCTTTTAGCCCTCAAAAGGCCAACTTTGGCTCAATGGGATTTCTTTCAAAAAATTCCCAAACACCATATTTGAGCCCAAAGGGCTTTAGATGCCCAAAGTGGCCTAGAGTAATTATAGCACACATCGACTGTACCATTTTTTATTTACACAAACGGCCTCATGCACCGTTGATTTGAGAGGATGGACAATCATGGTTCTCAAATTAGGAGTGAACGGGACTGTTTGTACACAATTTTCTCTGCATGTGCCATATTGTTCCTTAAATAGAATGTAATTTATCAGAGTGATGATTCACATCATCTCGTTGCTGAATTTCCTGCTCATATCTTCTGCCATAATGATAGAAAATCAACAATTCAAGCCTCGCCAAAACATCAACGACTTCAATCTCGAGCTAATCATTCCATACTCGTACCGTTCTGAATTCACATTAAACTTTGAAACGTTTCGAGGGGGAGGGAGAGATCTTGGACCTTGGACTTGAAGAGTTTCCTTGTCCACTTGTTTGGGAGGAGGGGGTCGCGAGACGGTGCCGGGCTCGTGGGCGGGCTGAGGCGCCTGCTCGCCCTTGGCCACTTTGATGACGTCCCTCAACCTCATCTTGTCGTGCGGATCGACCTATGAGGCCGACATTGTTCTCTTCTTCTTCTTGCCCCGTATAACTCCGCTCTCAGCTTCGGCTCAACGTCCGGGCGTTGTTTGACCGCAGTTGCAAAACGCGAGCTGAATGTTTTTGCAATCGGTGGCTGCCTTGCTTCGTCTCCTTAGTGTTATTTAGTCGGTCCAAACTCCAAACTAAATTAGAGAGCTTTGTCTACGGTCGGCCACGTTGCAAGTGAAGCAGACACTAGTGCTTCCCTGGAAGATAAATGTGACCTCGGGGGAGAAATTGTCCGAAGTGATAGATAAACTTGTACTTTAAAACAAATGAAAATGACACAAATAATTTGTGAGTTTTGCCCGATGTGCATGTGTTATATGATCTATGAACTTTTAATTCGTTCAAAGTGATTTTTGAATTTTAATCTAATATTTAATATGATCTTTAAACTTTTAATTTGTTTAATATGGTCTCTGAACTTTGAGTACATATTCAAATAAATTCCTGAACTATATGAAAATATTCATTGTTGTCCTTTCAATAATTTAAGTTCAAGGACAATAGTGAATATTTTTATATAGTTTAGGAACTCGTTTGAATGTGTACCAAAAATTCATGAACTATATTGAATAAATTAAAAGTTCAAGGATCACATTACACATTAGACTAAAATTCAGGAATCACATTAAACAAAATAAAACTTTAGAAATTACATTACACATTAAATCAAAGTTCGATTACCATTCGTATCGTTATCTTTTCCGACGAACACCATCTCTTGCATCAGCCAAGCTTATCTTCTCCATATCACCAAACAAACTTATGGGCTTCAACTTAAATTGATAGAACTCCTCTCCTGACCACCTCTTTAAAAAGCGATATCCTTTCCAGGTCACTATTACTTGTTCGGCTGGCCATACCCATTAAACAAACACACCAGCTTATTCCAAATTTGAGTGACATTAGACCAAATGTAACATTTGGGAATAGAAGGAAATCACGTGGTAGAGTGTAATGACTTGACTCAGTTGATTCATTAAAATGGAAATTACCTTCCAATGCGCGTAACCATAATGACCAAATATTTCATGCTCTCGAATTTGTGATTGCTATAAAACGTACAAATACATGTTGCGAGTATAAATTATGAAACAGTTCATGTTGAACGGTCCCTATCGAGCCCATACTCCAAAGGAAACGATAGGAAGAGAGAGTAAGATTTCAATGATAGGTAGGAGCGTGTACAACCATGCTTTAGGATAGCTGCTCGGGCGGATAGTCTAAAATGGCCACAATACTCCACATGCAAAAAGGATGGCTGAATTAAGAATGAATCTAGCTTTGAAGACTACTGTGCACTTGCAATGTTGGATTATATTTGATGATTGCCTAATTGCCTAGATAACATTAAGGACCGACAAGAAAATATGAAAAGAAACATATGAAGGGTTGCTTGGACCATAGGAAAACTCCATGAAAGAGCTTCATAAGATAGTGAAAGGACATTCAAAGGATGAGACACAGTGAGGATGATAGTTACGGACCTCATGATTAATTAGTGGATCATATACACGACACATGAAAAACAGTTTAAGTTGATATGATTATATACAGTTGAACTGATAGATTAGATAGATCACAAAAGTAGAATTAATCATATGGGTAATCGAGATTATTTTTATGATTCTAGACAAGACCCCTTGTAAACTCAAATTACGAACTGTGAAATGGTTTAATACAGAACATTCTAGGCAAAAGCTGAACTGCCCGTGAAATGTGCTATACTTTTGAATTAGCGAAAGGTTCAATATGGCAAGTTCCATTAAAATGGTTTCTCCACCATACGTGCATGAGGCATGTGCATGGATTGCGTGCTGAGTTTCCCCAACCAATACACTTACGTATCTCCATAGACAAATACAAGATCACAACAGAAAACAGAAAGAACAAAGGCTCTTTATTTTGCCGAATTTGCCGAACAAGAACAAAGACTCTTTGAATTGCCAAACTTCCCGAACCTTTTTCACTTCATTATAAGTGTCAAACTATGCACCTTAATTCCTCAGACTCAAAAGATTTCCTTCATTTCCCAACACCAAGAAGAAAAAGAGGAAGTTGAATACAAAGCAGATGAAGTCATTCTTGCCTCTAGCAACTCTTGTTTTCCTTCTCTTTCATCCTTCACAGGCCAATGATCAAGACAACAACATTGTTCATGGGAGCTGCACAAGAGCCGCTGATGGTGATCCAAACATAAGCTACGAATTCTGCGTTGCATGTTTTGAGGCTGACACGATGAGCCAACCCGCAAATATTGAAGATCTCACTCTCATGTCCCTCAACCTCACCATCTCAAATGCCACCAAGATTAGTTCTCGCATATCAAAACTCCTCCAGAACAAGAGACTTGGACATTTCGCTAGAGACTGCTTGACGACGTGCTTGAAGCTGTACTCGGATGCGAATTCTACATTGAGAGGCGTTGTGGATGATTTCGGTTCGAGAGATTATGACACAGCTAATGTGTATATAAGTGCAGCGTTGGATGCTGCAGTCACTTGTGAAGATGGGTTTAAAGAGAGGAAAGGTCTAGTGTCTCCTTTGACCAAAGAGAACGACATGTTTGTCCAAATGGATGCGATTTCCCTTGCTTTCATCGAAATGCTACATTGAAATTGATTGACACCGGATGCATTTTCTAGCTGGTGATTATGTGGGCTTGAGCTTGATGAAGTTTGTGTACAGAACAATTTCAGTGTGTTTCTTTGGAAAGAATTTCATACACTTATATTTATATTACCTTCGGATGTACGACGAATCCAATCCAATTATACTAAATCATTAATACTTGATATCTTGATCAAAATAACACTTCTGTGTTTCTTAAGATTGTTCAAAGTACAGGGATTGTATTGGATACTGATTCCTTATTATTATTATTTTGGTAAGCGTTACTTGGTAAACAAAAATTACCAAAGCAAGGCTCAGTAGAATGTTCTCCCGAAGTTGCTGGGACTTTACACCGTACACCTTCAACATATCAAAGGCAGTCTGTGTTATCCTGTTAAAATCGAGTTTTCCAATTTGAATTCAACAAGAATCAACACAAAGCATCCACCTCATTCTGACTCATTGACTCCTGTGCCTAGGTCTGAGGCAAGAGTAATTTAGTAGTAACTATAAATTACTGCATACATACGAGACCGAGGAACATGGTAGCTGTTAATTGTTCAGTTTGTGGCTGCAAGTGATGTGGCTGTAAACATTCGCTTGGACTAATTCAAGTTCTACAATGATCTTAATAATTTGTATTGCAGCACGAGAATCTCAACATGTAAGAGTTATAAAATTCAGAGCTTTTGATGAAGGATTAGCCTTTTCTGATAATGTAATCTTTATATAGACCGGGTATACCTAATTTAACATCCATTTATGCACCACTAGAAACTTAAATGTGCGGGTTGCCCATGATAATGGTTCACAGAAGTACAGTTTATGCAGGTCAAGTCGACTTAAGAAACTCTGAGCTAGTGATTTCAAAATCCCAATTAAGCTGTTGTACTGGTCCTGTAAAATTTCTCCCCTTTCTGAACAGTGATATAGTTGTTTTTGTTTTTCTTTCAAGTACAAAGTACAAGAATCTGCTACACTAAGGAAGCTTCCTTCAAATGTAAACTCCATGTCCACAAGCTCATAAATGCTTCAACATATTGCCCAATCCACTCAACTAATGACCGAGAAATGGAGGATCCTTCATTGTTCTCCCCAGCATCTTGCTGCTGCCTCTTCTCTCTGCTCACTCTCCTAGCAACAACCCACTTGACAATGAGCGCAAACACCATGGACATAGTCAACCTAACCTGCGAAAAATGCTCGCAAGAATCACCCGTCTTTAACTACACCTTCTGTTCGTTGTCTCTCCAAGCCGTCCCGGTGAGTCATTTCACTAACCTCCAAGGCCTAGGAATCATTTCTATGGAGCTAGCTCTGTTAAATGCAACGACCACCATCTCAAGCATAGAGAAAATGCTAAGCAATGGGAG
The DNA here is from genome assembly GCA_024500025.1 of Syzygium aromaticum. Lineage (NCBI taxonomy): Eukaryota > Viridiplantae > Streptophyta > Magnoliopsida > Myrtales > Myrtaceae > Syzygium > Syzygium aromaticum. Next base: position 2,385,257 of record CM044889.1, on the reverse strand, counting down.
TCTTGATCCTTTTCAGTTGGATTGCTTGAGGGATTGCTTGGAGCTTTACTCAGATGCATCGAAGACGCTGGTAGATGCAATTGGGGCTCTCATGGTAGGGAAATATGGGGTTGCTAACGCGCGGGTGAGTGCAGCCATGGAAGCAGCAACAACATGTGAGGATGGGTTTGAAGAGAGAGGAGAAGTTTGTGCACTGACAGAGGAGAATTATGACCTGTTTCAGCTGTGTGATGTTGCTCTATGCATCATTCGCTTGCTTTCTTTAAGTATCCCTTTTTAAGCAGTAATGTACTACTTGACTTTGATGTTCTACTCTCTCTCTCTCTCTCTGTTGCTGTTGTTGTTGTGATGTCGGGATGCTACTTGCTATGTCACCCTCATAAGATGCAAATTAATCTATGACACTGTTTAGCAAACAAGATTGGCTGATGGAGTTAATTTTGGAGAAACCAAAAGGTTGGTCTTCTTCTAGCCAGCCAAAGTCTACATTTTTTGTGTTGAAAATAAATCTTCATATTTTGAACATCAACCCAGTATGGTTTTACCTCAATGATATCTTGGCCTCTGCTAGTACTGGAAGCTAAGCAATACAGTGGGACTTACTTATACTATCCACAGAAGCTACCCCCTATAGCACAACTTCTAATGACCATACTCATATTATCATTAATTAAATGCGGCAAAAACTAATTTCGCCAGAAGTTTTTCATCAAAGAGAAATTTGTGTTTAAAGAGCCAATAATTGAGGAAAGAACTGTTGTATATAGTTAAACCATACCTCTATAATAACAGGTCATTTCTGTTCTGTCACTTGCTAGTTGCTACACGACAAAACCTACATGTGGGCCTGGCCATGCATCTTCCTCGCACTTTCCCTCAACTTTGCCATCCCTTTTTCGAGTGTAGATACAACAAAATAATTGAAGACATAGCTCCTCACGGAGAAAATGCAGTATGATTCAACAGAACATACGAGATAGAGGGGCGTCATTAGACTGTTATGGTGTTGGTGCGTCACTAAATTACGTCACATTCTGTAGAACTTCCAAAAAGAACTACTGATTACAAGTATAAAAAAGGCTGTCAAAGGAAAAGCAGTTCATTGTAAGGCTCCAATCGTTTGGCGAAAAATATTGTGTTTTTGAAAAATATTTTCCCGAAACATAATTTTTCGGTGTTCGGCAACTAATATGAAAAAGTTTTGGAAAATATTTTTTGCTGGTAGTAGCGGCGGTGACCGGCGGCGGTGGCGGACTAGCGGCGGCCGGCGACCGGCGGCGGTGGACGAGTGGCCGGCGGCGACTGGCGAGCGGCGGCCGGTGATCGCGGTTGGCGGCGACGTTGACCGACGAGTGGCGGCGACCGACGAGCAGCGGCCGTCGACCGGCGGTCGTAGCGACCGACGAGCGGTAGCCGTTGACGGGCGGCGGCCGGCGGCCAACGACCGAAGGGAGAAAAGAGAAGTTTGGCGGAAAATGATTTCCGCTTTTCAGAAGCAGAAATCATTTTTCTCAAAATAATGAAGGATTTGGGGGTGAGGAAGGAAAATGTTCTTCCACGAAAAACATTTTCCACCTCCGAATACTAGAAAACACGAAAAATGTTTTTCGAAAAAATATTTTTTCTGAAACGAACGGAGCCTAAATTTCAACAAGGCAAGATGCTAGTTTTCCAAGATTTGACATTAGAAAGGAGCCACTTTTGACTTTCTTCAGTCTGATCCTCACTAAATATTGGTGCTTTGGACTCGACTTGTAACTTGGCACCTCAACAGCCACATAAAGAGGTCACAACAATGAATATTTCCAGTTTCAAATGTGATGGAGAAAGTATAGGTGATCATTTTCAAATTTTCAACCTCCATATCTCTTTTAAAGGTTGCTGAAGCTCCTAGTAACCTTCTTATTTGTGGCAATCAACTTGTCTCATATAGTTATCCAACAAAAAGATCTTGCCTTTCATATCCTTCTAATGATTCATCATGGAGACTGCAAGAGAGCTGCAACTACAAACTGGAGGTTAGTCACTGAGCAAAAATATCGCTAATGTACAAAAGTTTGAGAACTTTGAGTCGATCTTGAATACATGATGTATTTGGGTGATGTCCTCATTACTGTAGCCCCATTTTAATGCACCCAAGTTGACTCCGCAAAATCTTTTTTTTTCTTACTGATTCTTTGAGAGAAGAGCACAGAGAACCGAAATTGAATGAGGAAGACCCTGTTGTGGATATGGACAACCACGATCTTCAGCATCCAAGGACCAGAAGTTACAAATGGTTGATACGGGTAGCCGCCTACATCCTCTTCCTCCTCTCAGGCCAATCCGCGGCAACCCTTTTAGGCAGATTGTATTATGACAAAGGCGGTAATGGCAAATGGATGGCCACTTTTGTTCAATCTGCTGGCTTCCCGATTCTCATACCTCTTCTAATTTTCTTCTCACCAATGTTTTTCAAGTCAACCAAGTCTACAAGAACTCAATCTCCAACCAAACCAAAGCTCTCTTCCTTAGCTTTCCTCTACCTCACCTTTGGCCTGCTCTTGACTGGTGACAACCTGATGTACTCATACGGTCTGCTCTATCTTCCCGTTTCTACTTACTCTCTCTTGTGTGCAACTCAATTGGCCTTCAATGCACTCCTTTCCTTCTTCCTTAACTCCCAAAAGTTCACCCCATTCATTCTCAATTCCCTCGTTCTGCTCACCGTGTCAGCCTCGCTCCTCGCGGTTCACTCAGACTCGGACACCACAAAGATCTCGAGAGCGAAGTATGTGATCGGATTCCTGTGTACCCTGGGAGCATCTGCGACATATTCGTTGTACCTTTCATTAGTTCAGCTTTCCTTCGAGAAAGTGATCAAGAGAGAAACATTTTCTGCTGTGTTGGATATGCAAATATACCCGTCTTTTGTGGCGACTTGCTCCTGCGTTGTTGGGCTCTTTGCAAGCGGAGAGTGGAGGAAACTAGGCGACGAGATGAAGGTATATGAGGAGGGAAGAGTGTCATACTTGATGACATTAATTTGGACAGCGCTGACATGGCAGATCTCCTCGGTTGGTCTGCTCGGGTTGATTTTCGAGGTGTCGTCGCTGTTTTCCAATGTCATTAGTACCTTGGCATTGCCAGTTGTTCCGATTCTTGCGGTGATATTCTTTCATGACAAGATGGATGGGATTAAGGTGATGGCAATGATTTTGGCAATCTGGGGTTTCATTTCTTACATCTATCAGCATTACTTGGATGATGCTAAATCCAGAAAAGATGAAACCATTGTCACTGAGGTTGCCGGGGGTACCACAGAGATATGTTGATGGTCTGATACAAGAAAAAGCAGCGACGTACTCAGCAAGATTGCTTCATTTAGCAGGAGCATAATTTATCCACATGTGGTGGGACGATTGAATACGAGGACAAATCGGTGCAAAGGGCAATTAGCAGGCAGCATTTTGGTGATGAAAACTTCCTGTATTCATAATGTTCCAATTCGTTGCAACTGTCTTTTGCTGTAGCCTTCATTTCCTGAACTCTGTTTGATTCTCAATAGAGAAAGGCGGTTGGTGAGAAGAGAACAAACAGGAAGTAGTCAAAGTTTGTCTATGATTCAGCCACCTGATATGGAATTTATTCTATCGTGTTGGTTTGCTGTGATTTCTGAGTTCAAAGTACACATTTCAAGCGCTTAGCAATCAATTCTTTAGGAATTTCTTTCATTAGAAATGTATGAACACTAGCATTCAAGTCATCTCATTCTTTTTGTAAGTGTTACTTTGACATATCTAGACATGTGGGTCATTAGTAATCAGATGACTTAATGCCACAAGAATGCTCGTCCAAACAGCTACTGTTATTTAATGTAATGATTCAAAATGGTGCTTGAACTTTGAACCAATAAGCAACGTCGTCCATGAACTTTTGATTTTTTTAATATGATACATGAATTTTAGTCTAATGTCTAATGGTCAATGTACCAAATTGCCAATGTTTAATCCATATTAAATAAATTAAAAATTCAGAGATGACATTGCACATTGAATCAAAATTCAAGGATTACATCTTGCGATCAAACTTGGATCGCAATTTAGGAAAACAATTAGGATGGTGTTGAGAGGACACGAGCATATGATTAAAAGTTTAGGGATAATATTGCACATTAAATCAAAGTTCAAGGACCATTTATATTATTATCTCTTTAAATTTTGATTTCTTTACAATAATTTCTTTTTTTTGTTTAACTTTACGTCCCTCGAAACTCTAACTTTAATTTAATACGAAATAGCTGAAAATGGTATCGACATGTAAAATTATTTATAAATTTTGTCATATCATTTTGTTGTTGGAACCACGAGCAGCTATTTTAAATTGAGGCCGTCAGCCTAAGGTCAACTCATTTGCTCTTTTGTTTTGACTTTTTTTATTTACATTGGACCAAATTTTATGAATCACATAGAACTGTTGTACATAGAAAATCAAAAGTTCAAGAATGACGTTATATATTAGATTAAAGGTTTACATTAAATAATTCAGGGATCACATTGAGCAAATTAAAAGTTCCGAATGATATTGCATATTAAATTAAAATTCATGGACCATTTATATTATTATCCTTACAAATTTTGATTTCTTTAGAATAATTTCTTTCTTTTTAAACTTTACACCCTTCGAAACCCTAACTTTAATTTAATACGAAACGGCCGAAAAGGTATCAACATGTGAAATCGTTTACAAATTTTGTCATAGCTTTTTACATCACACAAGCATATTTCTAATCGACTCTTTGTTGGAGCTAAACCAAAAAGGTCAAAACAGCAGAGGAAATGAGTTGACCTCAGGCTGACCACTCTGAATTTTGAAAAAGCTGCACACGGGTCCGACAACCGAAATCAAAGAACAAAACCAAGCGCGCCCACCGACATTCATCTCTATCATCCTCGCTCTCTAACGTCGCACTCAGGAATTTTTTAAAAATCGCTTTTTTAAGAAGGCAAGCAAGCAGCGAAGATAGCTCTCTCTCTTCTTTGCTCCGTCTCTCTCTCCATCTCCGTCATCGCCATCGCCATCACCGCACTCGTCCTCGTGTTCCCTCTTATCCATTCGAATTCGAACTCGAGCTCGTGCTCCAGAGGTGGGCCCGCTTCCCCTGCCTGTCGCATGGCCACCATGGAGGGCTTGATCGGCCTGGTCAACAGGATTCAGCGCGCTTGCACGGTCCTCGGCGACCACGGCGGCGGCCGCGGCGCCCTGCCTACCCTCTGGGAGGCTCTTCCCTCCGTCGCCGTCGTCGGCGGCCAGGTTCCCTCTCTCTCTCTCTCTCTCTCTCGTATGGCGTGCATATGTCAGTACATGTTTGTGGGTTTTAGTTTTTGAACTGGGCGTTTTGAAGTGGCCTTGTGATGGCTGGTGTCGTGGCTGACATTTATTGTTGCAGAGCTCCGGTAAATCGTCCGTGCTGGAGAGCATTGTTGGCCGAGATTTTCTCCCTCGGGGTTCAGGTATGTGCTTATATAGCTGCTAGTTGCTTTCGCGTTACTTTTGGGTTAGCAATTAGTGAAGGGAGACACGAATGATCTTAAAAGAATCCCTTTTTCTATCCGTTGTCGTTGAAATTGGCATGTAATGCTAGGGATGCTTGGTCCAGTTTGTGAAATTGGTTTATAAGGAGACGCGATGGAGCATTTGAACAAGTGGGTTGGAGGTGCTGTAACTCTGGTTTTCAATCAAGCTGAAACTGATTCGTCTAGATTTTATATGATAATGCTGTCTTAGAATTAGGTGCTCTGAAGTTCCCGTTGGCACTCCTTAATCTTCAGTCCAAGCCTTCTGGGTTCTTATTTTTTCTTGTCACTTGCTTCCAGGAATTGTGACCAGGCGGCCTCTGGTGTTGCAGCTGCATAAGACAGAGTCTGGTCTACAAGAATATGCAGAATTTCTACATTTGCCAAAGAAAAGATTCACTGACTTCCGTATGTCAGCTTTTTGTTGGAATGACGATATCACACATCTGCTGTTTGAACTTGTTGAGTTTTTCTTATGTTAGCACCATCAGCAAAAAGAAAAAAGGGCCAAAATGTTGTAGCTTTTTGGGTAAAGCGATTCCATTCATGAACCGTCACTACTGCATCCGGAAGTATTGCTTTCAGCGAATTATTTTATGATGGCAGTGGAAGTTAATGCAATGGCATTGGCCTAGTGAAGCATCTTGAGATCAAGTCTACACCCCACTGTTCAAGTTGGGATTCTTGAGACCATCTGCAATTTTGTCTTTTTTCACACTTAACTTGATATGAGTAATTCGCTTGCTATCTTTAAGTTTGAGTTGTGACTCCAAGATCAGTGTCATTTGTCATCTTTAGATTAGCTGTCATAGCTGTCTATCTGCTCATTCATGTGATAGTTTGCCTGATGTTCACATTAAAGATGCACGCCATTGGCGGTTCTGGTACTTTAATCAACAAGGTTAGCTTAGAGCTGTCCTAAATTTTGTTTTCTTGCATGTTGAATTGGTTATAGATCTTAGTCTATGTGAAGGATCGACCTCCTTTTATGTTCCTTTCTGATCAACAGTCACTTGGATTGCAAAATTTGTTTCTAAAATTGTGTGAAATGAGATTGATAGTGCTCTACACACTCTGGCATTTCTGAGTTTGATGTCAATAGGAGCAGTTTGTCTGACTCTTGCTTGCTCTTATGCAGCTATGGTTCGCAATGAAATTCAAGATGAGACCGATAGATTGACTGGAAAGTCGAAACAGATATCCCCTGTTCCCATCCATCTTAGCATATATTCTCCAAATGGTAATAACATCCAAAATTTAAATCTAACAGTTGTAGATTGGCAATCATTCTTTTCTGGACCATAGCATTTTAGTTACTGGGATGCATCATTCATTATACGGGTACTTTTACTGGCCCATGTAAAGGAACAATTATGAGTGGTTCCAGAAGCAACAGTGAGCAGCTTCCTGAAAATATGTCTGAATCCCAGTCTTATCAATATCGGTAGTGTCTTGGAAGGGATTAATGGAGCGTTAAGTACAGCATCTTCATGATTTAGGCCCATGGACTAGTGTGGTGGCAGTAGGATACAAGATATGGGGGAGGGCAAGAATTCATCCTTGCTCTCTAGTTGGAAAAAGTTGGTCTGTTTGACCGGTCACAAGATCTAACCCTATAACAGTCATACTTATGTTTTTTTTTTTTTGCTGGAGTCGCCTCTCAAAAGTTTGGTTTTTCACTTTGTTTTATAAGACAATGTGCATTAGATACATCTCCCCCCAACAGCTGGTGCTGCCTGCCCCCCCCCCCCCCCCCCCCCCCCCCCCTTTATTTTTCATCTGGATCCATATTCCATTTCTGTAATTTTTTTTATGAAAAAACGTATCTTTTTGATAGCTTCTTGTTCTCATTATTCAGTTCGATAACTTCTTAAATATTCTTTGTCTCATTTCTAGAGTTATCTGACAGCTTCTTTTTGCTGGTAGTTGTCAACTTAACTTTGATAGATTTGCCTGGATTGACCAAAGTTGCTGTCGGTATGTTTATGAACACAGCCATTTCTGTTGAAATGCATTTCTTTAAGCTTTATATTGCGTATTTGATTTACTGATCTCCAAAGTATTTGATATCCTTTATTGCTGATAGAGGGACAGCCAGAGAGTATCGTTCAAGACATTGAAACTATGGTCCGGTCATATGTCGAAAAGGTAAGATATATGTTTCTGCCTGTATATCAGAACTTGCACTTCTATGGCAAGGATGCTCTCTACTTTCGATAACACTCCTTATCAAGGAAATTAAAGAAGAAAGGCTTGTATGTACATTACGGCATCTATATCTCAACTGAATTTTGCTGGTGAATCTTGGAAATAGTAACACGAGCAGATCTGTAAATAAGAAACTATCAGCTAGAAGTACCCATTTGCGGTGCTGAGCTGTTGTTGGTCAGAATCTTCATTCTAATTCTGGCTAGTCTACCTCTAGGCAGCTGACTTCGGTCTGGCAGTTTATCTCTTAAATCCAAGAGACCTTAGCACCTGGTGTAACGGGTTTAAGTTTCTGAGAGAGATGAGTTTAATTTCTTGATCAAATTAGAAGAATTGTTTTCCACATAATGAATTAATGATTTATCATGAAGGCCCCTTGAGTGCAAAGTCGGTCAAAGTAATCCCTAATTATGGTCACCTCTGTCAAACTGGTGAGCTCAGTTATTTTGCATGATAGAACTGACCGAATAATGTACTACATTGCAAACTAGTAGGGATGGCTGGAATTGGAATGAGGACGCAGAGTAGTTCGAATATCACTGTAGAATTATATTACCAAATCTTCTTAAAGCTCAAAGAATGTCTTCTAGGTTAACAGATTCCTGGTTAACCCATTATGTCTTGAATCACACGGCTCAAGTCGACATTAGAAAATTACTATTTTAATTGACAGTACATATTTTTGTTCATACTTCATCATGATGAGTGTCCATTTAAAGTTAACAAGAGAAGATATCTAAGTAAGGGCCTGTCAACTGGAAGTACCCAATTGTGGTATTGAGCTGTCGTTGGTCGGAAAACTTCCTTCTGATTCTTGCTAGTCTAGCTCTAGGCAGCTGACTGCGGTCCAGCAATTTCTCTCTGAAATCAAAGGGTCCTTAGCAACAGGTATAATAGGTTTAAGTTTCTGAGAGAGATAAATTTAAATTCTTGAGCATATTAAAAGAATTATTTTCCACATAATGAATTATGATCTACTAAGAAGGTCCCATGAGCTCAAAGTCAGTGAGAGCAATCCCTATTCTGGTCACATTTGTCAAACTTGTGAGCTCAACTTTCTTGCATGATAGTAATGGCCTGATAATGTACTACCTTGTAAACTAGTAGGAATGACTGGTATTGGAGTTAGGACTCATAGAAGTTCGAATATCACTGTCAAATTATATTATCAAATCTCCTTAAAGCTCAAAGTCTGTCTTCTATGTAGACATTTTCATGGTTAACCCATCATGTCATGGATCACGTGGATCAAGTTGACTCGAGGAATTTGCTATATTGACAATACATGTTTTTGTTCATTTTTCGTCATGATCAGTGTCCTTTGGAATTGAAATAGCTTCTGTTATGTCAAAATTTACATACCATGGTTTAATTGCATATAAGTAGCCTAACTGCATCATATTGGCCATAACTCCAGCATTAGTTAGTTTCCTTTTTTCTCTTTGTTGTAGCCAAATTGCATTATCTTGGCCATTACTCCAGCGAATCAAGATATTGCTACATCTGATTCGATCAAGCTCGCAAGAGAAGTTGATCCTTCAGGTACAGCCTATGCAAATGGTTTCCTAGCATGGAACTTTGAATAACTTTGTGATGATCATAGGTGAGAGAACATTTGGCGTCTTGACAAAGCTTGATTTGATGGACAAGGGAACTAATGCCATTGAGGTAAGTGATTTTACGCTATAAACCTTTTAATCTTGGTATCTGATCCTAAAGCATTAGTTCTCTCTCTCTCACATCCATTTACCTTTGGGGTTGTTACAAGGTCCTAGAAGGAAGGTCTTATCGGCTTCAACACCCTTGGGTTGGTATAGTGAACCGTTCCCAAGCTGATATAAATAGGAGCGTAGACATGATCTTTGCTCGGAGGAAGGAACGTGAGTTCTTTGCAACAAGCCCTGATTATGGACACTTGGCTAGTAGAATGGGCTCAGAGTACCTTGCCAAACTCCTTTCGAAGGTTCCTCTTTTTTCCCCCCATTTAACAATAACCTGCTCGAGTCTTTGACCTTGGGACTTTTCCCGAAGATTTTTATTGAGATGTCTACATGATGGAACTTGACTCGGTTTCAGCATCTAGAGTCTGTCATTAGAGCTCGCATACCGGACATAACATCTTTGATCGATAAAACAATTGATGAACTTGAAGCAGAGTTGAATCATCTAGGTAGATCTGTGGCTGCTGATGCTGGGGTGAGGAATTTCTGACCATCCTTTTCTCTTACATCTGGATAGGTATGGGTTCTGCATGAACATTAAGTTTTGATGATTGGCATTTTACAGGCCCAGTTATACACCATATTAGAGTTGTGCCGCGCATTTGCCCGAATTTTCAAGGAGCATTTGGAAGGAGGGTAATAGCGTGCTCTCTTTCTTTCAACTAATCTCCTTTTTTTAGCTTCTTCATGGCATAATCATTTTTGTCATCATATTACATCACTGTGCTTGAAAATAGATGAGGCAGACTATTACTAATTTTGTTCTTTGATTTTTCACAGCTCTCAGAAGCAACTATCTCTAAATTTCGTGCTTTTTTCTGCTTGGATATGCTTATAACTGGATACGTGTGATTAGTGTCATAAAGTTAGAGGTTGTCTTGAGAAGCTAGAATTCTGATTCTTTCTTGTTAATTTGAGTTTTCTTAGACGACCTGGTGGTGCTAGAATCTATGGTGTTTTTGACAATCAACTCCCGGCTGCTTTAAGAAAGCTTCCTTTCGATCGGCACCTGTCACTGCAAAATGTGAGGAAGGTGGTGTCAGAGGCAGATGGCTACCAGCCTCATCTTGTCGCTCCTGAGCAGGGTTATCGACGGCTTATTGATGGCGCTCTTAATTATTTTAGAGGGCCAGCTGAAGCATCAGTGGATGCTGTAAGTGCCATCGTGGAATACTCTTTTGTTTCTGTTGCTGAATAAATTCTTCACCCTTTATCATTTGTTATTGCAGGTTCATTTCATCTTGAAGGAGCTTGTGAGAATATCCATAGGAGAAACTCAGGTCAGGTCTGAAATAGGTTATGCAGAAGGTTCTGATATTGTCTTAGCATAAACCTTATGGAATGGTTTATTCAAGCAGGAATTGAAGCGTTTTCCAACTCTTCAAGCGGAAATCCGAGCAGCTGCGAGTGAAGCACTGGAGAGGTTCCGTGAAGACGGCAAGAAGACAACTTTGCGGCTGGTGGACATGGAATCTTCATACCTGACAGTGGACTTCTTTAGGAGACTTCCTCAGGAAGCAGAAAAGGGAGGAAATCAAGCTGCCAATTCTGCAGATCGGTACTCAGAGGGGCATTACCGCAGGATCGGATCAAATGTATCCTCTTACGTCGGGATGGTTTCTGAGACGCTGAGGAACACGATCCCAAAGGCTGTGGTCCATTGCCAAGTGAGAGAAGCAAAACGATCTTTACTAGACCATTTCTATACTCAATTGGGCAAAACGGAGGTATATGTCTCATCAATTTGTCACTCACAATCGCCAGCATGACATGATAATGCCAGTGCATATTTTGCCACGTGATGACAGATTACTTCATTTTCTATCCTCTAGGCCAATCAGCTTGCTCAGTTGTTGGATGAAGATCCTGCACTGATGGAAAGAAGGCAGCAATGCACCAGGAGGCTCGAGTTATATAAATCTGCTCGGGACGAGATAGACTCAGTTTCTTGGTCAAGATGAAAAGATTTGCATGCTTGATGATGAAGATCGCTCGTGGCTCGTGGAATAGATGAACGGCTCAGGCTGTCTCAATTAATATATGTACTTTGTTATAATTTTTAGGCTTGTCGCTTGTACTTTTGAGTGGTGTAGATATGTATACTCCGGCTTGGATGGGTACTCAGATGTTAACAGTTGGATGAACAGTTATCTGAACAAAAATGCTGTAGCTGTAATGGCATCTCTCTGCATCTTCTCTTTTTAGCCATCAGGAGAATCGTACTTAATTCTAATCTGCACAAAAGATTAGCATGCGTAAACTAGCTTATTGAGGAAATATATTCTGACAACGAACGAGCATCATATCAAAGAAAGTAAAAGAGTGTCCATATTTGTGCGGCGTAGTCATGAGGATTCCATGACTGTTTTTTGTCCGATATATGCCGAAGACTCCTTATGGCAGAGACTTGGCCAGGCTTGCATAGGGGCGTGCATTGGTAGGGTCCAACCTGGGATCCGGACCAAGTCAGTCCTGGGTAGTTTTCAGTTGCAAAATTTGGATTCGAGAACAACCGGTCCGGTTCCTAGTTCCACGTAAGGAACTGATCGGACCGGTTCATATTACTTACTATTCTTTTTTATTTTGAAACAAATCTTAAATTAGTAAATTATGTTCTAATTTTCACTTAAATAGAGCAATGACTTTCACACACACACACACATATATAGAATCAAACCCTACACATTCCTTCATAATTTTGTATGTTTATATATGTACATTTTTTCATTATTTAACACATCTTGATACAATGTCATGTAATGGGGTAATGACTACAAAACCAAGTGGAAGACTTGTTGATCGTCAATTAGCACCGTACCACGATCATTTAGTTGATTGTTAATTTGCACCACACCCCTAATCATATAAACATCTCTTTTTATTTTTTTTTTTCTGTTAATGTTGGGAAACTCTCACTTGTAGGGGATAGAAGAAATCCAAAAAAAAAAAGGAATCACTAGTTTCGGAACCAACCCCGGAACCGGTTCAGACTAATTGGTCCAATTCCACGACCAAGTCGGCCGATTCCCCATTCCACAAGTTAGGAATCGACCTTGCTCGGTTCGGTTCCGAGTTCTAGGCTGGGAACCGATCCACCCTAAAACCGGCTGCATATCATTTAAAAGAGGAGTTGTTACGATATGCCAATGTGGTGTTCAATTTTTTAGTGTGAAGAAACTCCAATGCTCCTTGCGGATGAGAATGACATCGGGAGTAAAACAGTGTACATCTTGCACTCATGGTAAATATATCCACCTCTGAAGTTAAACATAGTTCTTGCTTTGGCTCTTTGTTCGCTAGTTTTCATCATTGAGAAATGACAGTTTGTTGATGGTGCGTGGGGTCTCGGGGTCTATAACCTCATCATGGTTTCCAAGTCATTGCTGATGAGGTTCAATGTCCAAATCTCAGTCCGATTCGGCTGCCTTAGGATGTCCGCTACCCAATATTCAAAGTTCAATCAAGGGGGATTAGCTAGAACAGCGACACGCTCAAAAAAGCAGTCACATTTTAATTATTGCTTATTTGGCCAAAAAGATAAAGGAATCTTGGCTAATCAGCACTCGATTCCTTCGATACTAATATTTAAGAGTCACCTTTACATTTTAAACTGAATAGAGGAAATTCGTGTAGACTAGCCGGGTAGACTATCTATCCGCGTGTTATGATCATGTGCATGTTGTTGGGACAAGATAATGTGAATTATATTCCTCGCAACTCTTTCAGTTTGATGTGTGTAGCGCAATAACAGAGCTAGATAAGAAAAGAAAATAAATGTTCATGAGAAAACAACCTCGATTTGGATGGTGTTTGGAGGAGAGAGCACATGGGCTGCAGCACTCGCACTACAACTTCAGCCAGATTCATCAACTTTGGAAGGGAAGCAGCATATTCACAGGATTGCTAGGTCTATCACTCAACACGCTGATAATTTGTCGATTTCCTGTCCCGGCATACGCACAAATTCACCTAGTAGGTGAAGTGCTGAGGTTCATGTTCAGGTTCAAGTGATTCTTCCCATGTTCTACACAGGATTGCATAATTTTTCTCCAGGTAAGTTGCCGGAGTACATAATACCTACTTCCAGAGAGAACAATATGAACACCACCTACTTAGCAGAGCATATAGCCGTTTTAGACTCTTGAAAGGATTTCAGTGGGAGAATCAAGAAATACCTAAAAAATCTTTGCTAGTGCACCATCACCTAACAGACTTCTCTTTTCTTCCTTTTCTTCTGAATCTTGCTCTCTGATTTCTCAGTCAGAGCATATAGCCATTTTAGACCCCTCTCTCTCTCTCTCTCTCTCTCTCTCTCTCTCTCTCTCTCAAATGTAAGGAATGTGCAAAAGAACCGGGAACCTCTTGGATCGTCTGGGACCACTCGGAACCAAACTAGAGCTATAGGTTCCTAAGGAAACCAGTCCAATTCCCGGTTCCAATATTTGGGAACTGGTGGGTGCCAATCTAGTTCCCGATTCCAAGTATGGAACTGTCCGCTCACCCATTTAGATTGGACTGATAATATAATAATAAATATAATATATTTATTTAGTTTTAATTTTTTTAAAAAGAAAAATTCGAAATCCTTAAACTAAACCTAGCTCATTCGACGTTTAGAGTCTCACATTGAGTTGAGAAACACCTCCTTTTGCAATCGCCTCACACTCACTCTCACTCTCTCCTTTCTTGGTCGATGCTTACCTTACCGTCTCCAATTCTTCATCTCCATCTCTGTCTTCATCTTTCCGTCTCTGTCCTTAGCTAGTGGGACTGGTTCCATGGACCCACTTGAGAACCGGGCTAGACCGACGGTCCGGTTCTTGGGTGGATCCATGGAACCAAAGGGTGGTTCCCGGTCGGACCATGCTCACCCCTAATAAGGATCGACATCTCTTCGCGGTCAACTATACCTAGCATGAATACATCAGATGACATTTTGCAGGTCAAACTCTCTCGCTCTCTCTCTCTCTCTCTCTCGCATGCCGCTAGTTAGGTAAGAATCACTTAGCGGTCAACTGTTCCCAGCATGAATACATTAGATGACATTTTGGAAGTCAAATTCTTTTTCCTTCTACTTTTTAAGCATAACTTGATTCCAAACTTAGGAGCGAAATAGCCGCTACTGTATTGGCTCAAGAACATGCATACTAATTTGAACTTTCGCAATGGGAACAGTTTGACCCAATGACTTTATATCGTCACGCAAGGAAACTTGAACACAAGAAGAGAAGGAAGAATGGAACACTAAGGAAATATTCTTCAAGTCAGAAAAGCACATTTGGACGCTATTTCCATAAAGTCGAAATTGCAAGTCCAACTATTAGCTGAAAAGGATTGTGTTTCAGTCTACTTCATTTAAGTCAATACTACTTGCAGAATGTCAAAGCTGGAAATTTTTTACCAGACCAATTAAATGTTCTCTATAAATATTTCGAAAGCTCACTGCTTCTCTTGCACCACCGCATTCTTTTTCTTGGGCTTGAGAGTTGCTTGGTTCTGCATTCACATAATGGCTCTTAAGCTCAAGTTGCTTCTCTGTCTCTCAGCCACCCTCTTTCTCATGCAAACTCCGGCCAACGGTGCAACCTGCAGCAACTGCTTTGTCTCTTCTCGTGCCTCCTACTATCCGAATTCGAGTCAACAAGGAACAGAAAGTAAATTAGAATGAGTAAAATTGTAGATTTTTGTAGCAGATACTGTCATAAATTGAATGCTTGACAAATGGATATTTTCAACCGCAGTTGGGGCATGTGGGTTTGGTTCATTTGGAGCTATGATTAATGGCGGGGATGTGTCGGCAGCATCTGATCTCTATCGCAGTGGTGTTGGTTGTGGCGCTTGCTACCAGGTGAGAATCCTGTTTAACCGAATTTTTTGAATATCATACTATAATTAGTGATTATGAGGATGTAAAAGTTGTTAATACATGGATAACAACTTCAGGTGAGGTGCACCAGCAGTAAGTACTGCTCGGATAAAGGTGTAACCGTTGTTATAACTGATCAAGGTTCAGGGGATCGCACAGATTTCATTCTAAGCCAACGTGCCTACAGCCAAATGGCTCAAACCGCCGATGCAGCCAGCTACTTATCTGCACTTGGTGTTGTTGACATCAAATATAGACGGTGAGACCATAGATAGTGCTTGATATGTACACTATTGGAAAGTTTTTAACTGTTGCATGTGGATCTGTGATAGCTTATGCTTAAAACCAGAGATAAGAGAAAAGAGGTAACTGGAAATCTTTTCTTATACACAAACCTCTGGTATGATGGTTAAGCTCTTGCCAAAGAGTGTATTCTTAACAAAACTTAGAGATGCCTGTCCACAGTACAAGTAACACCTAATAATTCCAAGATGATGTGCCGAGAAGTTAACGGCATGCAGATGAAGGTTTGACCTAATCCAAGAATCTCAAATCATGCACAGTGTTTCCTGCAGCTACCCAAACAAGAATATAACCATCAAGATCGACGAGAGCAGCAATAATCCCCATTATTTGGCTTTTGTGATATGGTATCAACAGGGCAATAAGGACATCACCGCAGTGCAGCTATGCGAGGTAACACTCATTTTCTATCAAAGATTGCTCTCGAACATCAAACAACAAGAACTTCATAATATGCACTGACCCCCTCTTCCATGTAACACCTATCAAACCAGTCAATTCCATGAGGAACTATGAACCACCTTGCAACCACGTTGCAGATCCTCATGAACTTTCAGACATTTAGAAGCTAAAATTTGCATTTATTGTCATTCTATGGGAGAAGATAAACCCATCCTTTTTTGTCTTGAAAATCAAATTTATATCCTTACGAACCTAACAATTCGTGCTGATATGTTCTGTCCATTTGTCAATTTGTGTGATTTTGTTCCTGTTGTTGCATGAAGGAGCATGCGACACTAGTTAACCTAAACCATAGGTTTATAAGATATATGAACTTGTTTAAAGTCAATCTTGTCCATCTAATCTCCCATTTTCCGTGCTTTTGGCAAGATTTCTCTCATGTCAAACGGTCATCCACACCGGCTTCTTACAGAAAAAATTGGAATCGTGTGCATCAAAAAACAAAAATTTGCTGATGATTGCTCTACAATGAACCACACTCAATAGCAATGGTACTTTGACGATGGTATTTCTGACTTTATATTATCAAAATTTGGCCAGACTCAGAACTTTGTTTGCAAACTCCTGGACCGGAGCTATGGTGCAGTTTGGACAACCACCTCGCCTCCTAGTGGTCCATTGTCCCTGAGGATGTTGCTCAGCAGCGATGATGGAGACGAGACATGGTTGGTTCCTGTCAACAACATACATCAAGACTGGAAAGCTGGAGAAACATACGATACCGGAGTGCAGATCAGCTAATAGTAAGAAGCCGTGGAAGTACAGCTGATTGTTTTGTAGGATGTTCAATAGAAATCATCGCTCATAAGCATTCTTGTTCTTTTAATGAGTTGCGAATAATTATTCTCCTTGGAGATGAGCAATGGCTTAGCTAGAGAAATGCTTAATATGTAGTCTTCCAGATTTGGATGAAAAATTCATGTACTATGGATGAAGCAATAAATCTCGGATTTTGTAGAATGATCCATCAACTTTACTTAATAGAACCATATGCAATCAACCAAAATGTTTGAGAGATCTTGAGAAGAACAAGAAGAGAGAGAATTTCGAAAAACAAGAGAAATTCTCGTGGATGTGCCTCGATATGAAATGACAAAAAGGGTTTATATAGAATTTCTCGTTATTTTGTTAAGTGACGTGACTATGATATTTACATGATGTCATAACCTATCAAAAGTCCGCACATTCACCTGAGGCTGGGTCTTGATTATCCTAGGAATCAACACTTTGGGTCCAACGTTGAAGATCAATCCACGTGTTTTTATTGTTAAAACCCTTTCTTTTTCATGGACAGTTATGCCCGCGGGCAGAGGGCATCGAACTTGCAATACGGAGTTACATGCCCAACCTCGTTCCTTAACCGCGGAGCCTATCCTTTGCTGTTCAGAATCACATTGTTAGAAACAAACACGGAAAAAACAAATACAGAACACACGGATTAACGTGATTCGATCATAAAGTGATTTATGTCTACGGGCGAGGCAAAATAAGATTCTATTATATAATCAAAGAGAGTACAATTTTCAAAAGTTGAAAAAACAACTTAATAAAACCTCATGGCTCACAAATCTCTTCCAAAACGAAAATCTCACTTAATCAATGAAAAAAAATCTAGCCGCAGTATAAATAGCGCTCCCCAAAAAATTTCCTCAGGGGCGTAATCTCCGAATCTCTTGAGACATTTATTTGCTTGCTCCAGTTTGGACGGATCACCATAGAGATTTGTTTACTTGCTCCGGGTTGAACCTATTAGCCCAACCTTTCGCATCACGAACTAAATCTCAATTTTTTCTTCACTTTTGGGTCGCACAAAAAATATGTCGGATCGAATGATAAACCGGACTGAATACATAAAATTCCAGACATATTTAACAGAATCACTAGTTTGAACGGCCACGCACATTTGAAAGCCACAAATTAATTCACAAATGAAAGTGGCTCATCTTTCTCATTTTCAAAAGCCGCACTTTCACCTGTTGTCGTAGTGTGTTTGTAAAAGGCATTGGGAGGAAGAGTAAGGAGTTTAAAGAGGGTAAGAATTAGATCTGCGCACAACGCAGCCGCGGCCTATGATTCCCCAGATAGAATCCATCCCCAACCCTCTTTTCCATCCTTCTCCCCTCGGATTTTCTTCTTTCTTCAGCCAGAGGCCGAGAGCCCCACCTCGATCGCCACACACGCCCGTTGCTGCACGCACCCGGTGTCACCTCGCATCACCTTGCGTCAACATCACCTCGACCATCGTCCCCGTTGTCTTCATGGGGGCTCGCCGTTGCCGCTCATCCGCTCCTCTAATTCTAGAAACCCAAAATGATATTTAGGTCATAATGTGTTCCTTTTCATGCTTTTGCCTCTCTAGTATGCAAGCAATGTTGCAATTCAACCCTCAGCATCCATTTTCTACTTTTTCATTATTTAAAATCTTCCTTTTCCTTTCTAATCAACTCCACCAAACACAATGTTAGTTCCCCTACAACTCTATCGCCTCTACAGTACACTTTCAAATGAGAACCTAGCTCACTCAACATTGAATAAATCATAACTCTTCGATGGGGTAAACTATCTTTTTTGGCATCTTTGGACTCGATGCCTCCAAGTTGAAAGAGGCTAGACCCGACTTCCTTTTGCAAACCCGTTTCCTTCATCATCTTTCTGACGTTCTCGACAGAGTCCCAATTACCTTCTGCTGCGTGCATGTTTGCCAAGAGCACATAGGGCCCGACATCAGTCAGGTCCAACTCGATCAATCGCTCGGCCACAAGCTCTCCTAGTTCAGTGGTAGAATAGGTAGATCCAGCCCCCTTTGGGACTTCTTTTGCCAACTCTTCTAAATCTTCCTTCATCAACCCGACCATAGCAAGCAGCTCGAGGATACAACCACAGTGCTGTACTTTGGGATCAATCTTGTAAACTCGAGACATTAGGTTAAAACACCACCAACCCTCCAAAACCATCCCACCGCGCTTGCAGGCAGTTAAGATGCTGACGAAGCTGGAACCATTAGGTACTTGACCTCTCTTCTCCATCTCCAAGAACATATCTAGGGCTTTCTCGCCATGCCCATGCATTCCATACCCCAGAATCATAGCATTCCATGATACAACATTCCTATCAAGCATCTGATCAAACAGATTCCTAGCCACATCCACAGCCCCACATTTTGCATACATTGTCAATAGAGCGGTCGAAAGTGCCACATCAGCCTTAATGTCATTTCTCGTGATGTAGGAATGGACTAATTGGCCTCTATCGAGGTCACCCAGATTGCCACATGCAGTCAAAACAGGCAAAAGAGTGAACTTATTGGGTTGAATCTCTCTCTCTTGTAGCATAGTATCATACAAACTCAAACACTCCCTATAGTGCTCATGACGGACAAGATGATCCAACAAGGTATTCCAAGTGGTCACATTCCGGGAAGGCATTGAATTAAACAACTCAAGAGCCACCCAAAAACAGCCAATCCTTGCATACCCGTCAATCATACAGTTCCACGATGGGGTGTCTCTAGATGGCATTTTATCAAACAAACATCTCGCCTCTTCCATCTCCCCTCTCCCAATGTAACCCCCCATCATCGAGGTCCAAGTGACAGCGTCCCTCTCAGTCATTTCATCGAACAGCTCACGTGCAGAATCAACTTCCCCATTCTTCACATAACCATCGATCATCGTATTCCAGCTGACGGAATCCAGAACAGACCCAGCATCAAACACCAAGCGGGCATTCTGGGTCTTCTGAAAAGCCGAGTACAAGTAAATCAAGGCGTTCGTCACGAACAAATCTAGCTCAAACCCAAGTTTGAACACCCTGCCGTGCACCTTTTCTCCTTCCGTCAACGACCCAATTCCCACACACCCCTTCAAAACAACGGGAAACGTGTAATGATTGGGCACGACATCATGACCCACCATCTCATCCCGATAAAACCTCATGGCGCTACTCGCATCCTTCCCGCCCACGTAAGTCCTCATGATGGTGTTGCACATGAAAGCATCGGGCTCAAGGGTAGATTTGAAGAACAGGACCGCGCGAGCGACCGCGCGCAGAGCGCAGAGCCTCTTCACGGCTTGGCTGGTGGCGAGATAGTGGTCGGAGAGATCGGAGACGACGAGCTGAGCGTGGACTTGGTTGAATTCTACGATGCTACAGCACGAGTCTAGCTTGCGCAGGAGCGGGTGGGTCAACGTGACGAAGTGCTTGGACCTCCCGGGGCTTGACATTGGTCGGAGAGGCAGGGGACTCTGGCGGGGTGGCGGTCGTTCGTTTTGTGAGTGTTTTTGAGACTGACTTGGATCGCAGGTGCTTAGCAGAACACCCCAAATTGAATACCGTGTTCCGAATGACCCCTTCCCGCCTCATTGCCAGCGATTGAAACCACCACCCCGCGATCACGTGACAGCCATGTGCTCATCCGTTACCGTTGCGTAGGGGCATTTTGGTCCGTAGGATAAATTTCCCAAATTTAAGTCGTTCGAGAGGGGAAATTTGAGAAAGGAATTGGAAAAGAAGATGGAGCGGGGGTTTTCGAATTTTAGAGCCCGGGTCAGTCCGGGATGGAGAACTTGAATTGCGGATGTGGAATGAGGAGGGCTCGATTGAAGATGTCATGGATTAAGGCGAAGAACCCATGAAGGCGATTTCTTGCATGCAAAAGGTACGGGTAAGTGAATGTGTGCACTTCGGGAGATTTGAGGTTTTAACTTGCACTAAGGTTTGATTTAAAGGTCAAGTTGCTCTATCGCTTCAATTAAAGTTGCCATCTCACATTCTTCTCTCTCAAATTCGATTCATGATTTGTTCGGCCAAGAAATTAGAAATTTTAGGGTTTCACTGGGGAGAAATTGGGACCACATGTCACTATCCAACGGCAAAAAATGGGGCACATGAACGACATGTGGTCATCGGGATGTGCTTGTCATCGGCGATGAGGCACTGGGTCTTTTGGAACACCGCTAATTAATGTAGGAGGTCGTTTGAGACAATTGTCTTTCTGAATGCTCTTTTGAGAAAAGGTATCCAATCAAATGTGCATTTTTTATTTTTTATGAAGCATTCTAAAGCATAATTACAAATTTTAATGAAGCATTGGCAATAAAAGTGTATTTATTATCAATTTAGATATATAACCACGATTCACAAATGATGGTTGGCCAGTTGTCTCATAACGAATCACAACTGTGTTGTTCAAACTATAATTTAAATAACTAAAAGTGTGTTAAATATTTCCTATTTAAAATTAGATTTATTTGAATCCTCATTACGTTTCATCTTCCACCATATTGATGTTACAACCAAAGAAAAAGGTCAAACAAAAAGTCTTCATTTCGTTCCATTACAAAAATTTTCCAAAACAGAAAAGAGATACATGCATAAATTGTCGCTGAATTTTGCAAAAGTTCAGTCGGGCCCCTGAACTCTTTTTGTCCGTTTAAACCCTATATTCTTTGCTTTTTTGTCCAAATAAGCAATCAATTTAGAGTACAATTTATTAACCTGGAGGAGAGGAGACCAGCTAAATGTTCAACATAAATATATCGACAGCTAAAACATCTTCAAGGCAAATTAATCAGTGAGCTTGTTATCTTTCAACTTAAGAGATGATTGCTTGATGTATATTGCCGTCCAACTACTGCTCTGAAATTTTAATTTCATCGACTGATGCTTGTAGAATTACCTCAACCTGAAGAGAGTTCCCGCAGTATCTTCCATCCAAAGTAGTGTTCCAGCAACAATTCTCAATAACTTGAAGATGGTTGCACTCATGAATTTGCATACTGCGATTTTCCTTTAACTCGGAGAAGTGCCGAACAGGCATACATATATATTCTTTGCAGAATGTCTTCACCTTCAATCCTGCAAAATATACAAAACACGGATGTTAAACAAAATCCAGCAATATGGTTTAGTCTCTCTTTACTCTTGATCCTCTATTGCTCTAGAGTTTCCACAGGACGCTTTTATCTGCGAACCAATCTCACTCAACATCGAGTAAATCATACTTCTCTGATGGGGCCAGCCATCTTTTGTGGACTTTGCAGATTCAACACCTACAGGTTGAAAGAGGCTGGAGCCGACTTCCTTTTGCAAACCCTTTGCCTTCATCATCATCCTGACATTCTTGACAGCATCCCAACTACCTTCAGCAGCTCACATGTTTGAAAATGGCACATAGGGCCCAACATTTGTTGGTTCCAACTTGATCAAATGCTTGGCCACTATCTCTCTTAGTTCAATGTGAGAATGGGTCCTATAGGCAAACAGCAGAGCTGTGAAGATCCTGCCTCTGTAGGCACTTCTTTAAACAACTCTCCTGAATCCTTCACCAGTCCAGCCCGAGCAAGAAGATCGACAATGCAACCATAGTGCTCCACCTTAGGTTGGATATTGTAAACCCGAGACATCAGGTTGGAACACCACCAACTTCCAAAACCATTCCGGAATGTGTGTAGGCAGATAATATCCTGACAAAGGTAGCATCATTTGGCATTGGACCTCTCTTCTCCATCTCTCAAGAACATTTCCAGGGCTTTCTTGCCATGCCGATGTAATCCATACCCCATGATCATAGCATTCCACGAGACAACACGTCTATCAGGCATCTGATCAAACACTTTCTTGGCTAAATCCATAGTGCCAAATTTTGCATACATTGTCAATAGCGCAGTTGAAAGCAGCACGTCAGCTTCAATTTCGTTATCCTTCGAGTAAGCATATATTAAGTGGCCTTTATTGAGGTCCCCTGTATTGGCACATGAAGTTAAAGCACTCACAATAGTAGCCCTATTGGGTTCAATCTCTTCCTCTTGTAGCATACTATCAAACAAACTCAAAACTCCGTATAAGCTTTAACACGTACCTAGAGAGCCAACAAGGTATTCCGCGAAACCACATTCTGAAAAGGCGTCGAATCAAAAAGCTGTGAGCCTTTGACTCGTTTCCAATCCTTGTACACCCAATAATCATACAATTCCACGACACAATGTCCCTAAACAGCGTTCTACTAAACAACCGTCGTGCCTTGCCCATGTCCCCTCGCGCAACACCACCTGCAATCATCGAGTTCAAACCGAAGACGTCCCTTTCAGTCATTTCATCGAAAAGCTCGCGAGCAACATCCGCCTCCCCATTCTTCACATGACCATCAATCATGGAATTCCAGCTAACCAAATCCAACACAGGCCCTGCATCAAACACCGAGCGCGCACTCCTGGCTTTTTGAAAAACCGAATACATGTGAATCAACGCATTCCTCACGAAAAAATCTGACTCGAACCCAAGTTTTAACACCCTGATATGAACCTTCTCTCCATCGGACGATGACCCAATTACCACAAACCCTTTCACAACAGTAGGAAACTTATAGTGATTTGGTGCAACATCATTCCCTCCCATTTCGTCATAATAAAATCTCATAGCACTGCACGCATCATACATGTGGACACAAGTTCTCATAATAGTATAGCAGAGAAAAACATCGGGCTCTTGGGTACACTTGAAGAACGTAGCCGCATGAGCAACCTCACGTAAAGAACAGAGCTTCTTCACTGCTAGGTTTGTGGCAAGAGAGTGCTTAGAGAGACGAGTGACAACTAGCTGAGCATGGACTTGGTTGAATTCTCTGACGTTGCACGACTCCAGTCTGCGCAGAATCGGATGGGCTAACGTCAATACGTCAAATTCTTCGTCGTTTGTGATTAGAATTCGTCGCTTGACAACGTCAGGCCAGAGTTTCGGTGTGGGCTTGGAGAGGTTTTTCTGGGATTTGATGAATTTGTCGACAGAAAAGGATGAGAATGTGGTGTTTGGTGTGAGTTTCCAGGCAACGGACATGTCGTTACTGGCTTGTGTTTGGCTTTTCCCGGGAAGCTTTGTGCTTCCAATTTCTAGAGTTCCAGAGCTCTCGGATGCGTTGTACGCATGACCATTTTTGCAAAAGCGTTTTACCTTAATAAGCATCCCATAAGGCAAGTCAAGCGCATTTACCTCTTATTTATGGATCTCTCATGGGAATACAAATTTTTTTTTATTAATGGGTAATGTTATATTTTAAAGGGAAAACACTACCAAAAATCCCAAACTATGTCACTTGTGACAAATTTACCATGAACTTCTTTTTTTAACATGAAAAACCCCAAACTATATCACTTGTGACATATTTACTCCGTAATACTTTGGCTTAAGGGCGTTTTTGTCTTTTGTCTTTTTATGTTTTTTTTTTCTTTCTTGTCTCTTCCCTTCGCTGGCCATGGCGGAGGGAAGCCGGCGAGGGCCACCCTCGCCGGCGTTGGGGTCGAGTGAGGGCTACCCTCGCTGGCGTCGGGTGAGTGTCGCCCTCTCCTGGGCGGGTGAGGGTTGCCTAATGCCAGTGAGGGTCGCCCTTGCTGGATCTGGTGAGGGCAATCCTCGCCAGCATCGAGCAAGGGCTGTCTTTGCCTGCCTAGGTGAGGGTGACCCCTGTTGGCATCGGGTGAGAGTCGCCCTCACCCCACCCTAACGCTGGTGAGGGCTGCCCTCGCCGGCTTCCCTTCGCCAACCACGACGGAGGGAAGAGAGAAGAAAGAAAAAAAAGGGAAAAAAAATAAAAAAGGAAAAAGACAAAAATACCTTTGGGCCAAAGTATTGTAGGGTAAATATGTCACGAGTAGCATAGTTTATGGTTTTTTGTGTCACAAAAAAAAGTTTAGGGTAAATTTGTTACAAGTGATATAATTTGAGGTTTTTGATAATATTTTCCCTATTTTAAATGGAAATATGTGACAATCAGCTTTTCTGACCGTTATTGCACGAGTCTTCGCGTATTTGTCATAGCATAATTGTCGAGTGGTATGAAAAGAAGGTCAAATACGAACGCAACCTAAAATGGATCTTTGATATCTTGAAATTTCCCTTTATATCCTCAATTTCAGCACTATCTTTTAGGACCAAATATCCAATTTTTTATTCTCTTAATTGTCGATCGTTCGTCTAACCTACATAAGGAGTATGATCATCACTTTTGATCACCAAGTTATCGTATACTATAGTGCAATCAATGGCAATGCCCGAAATCCATCGATTTTGACCATTGGAAATTTTCGAGCCCACCAAAAATAAGTTGAATACTCAATAGTATCACCATGCATCAATCAATGGTTACATAAGCATACACATATGCCCCCGGCACAGATTGAGCATTTTGGCTCCTTCGGATGGCCGCAAACATAGATGCCATCGTGACTGTTGGTGCAACTAGCTGAGGAATGAGAGGTGTCTTTTGACGTAATAGTAAATTTTACATTTGAATTCCAATGTTAAGGGCACTCAGGTGAGAGCCCTACTGGAATGGGTGATGTCCATGAAAAATGCTCATTTATACGTCAAAGGATAAATCGTGATACTCGGTATGAAACAGGTCAAAGAGAACAACTTCAAGTGAGTTAATATAGGGCCATCAAACTTTCAAAGCTCAGATCATGCTACCGAGCATTTTGCTTTGATTGGCAAGGCTACTGATGATGTACTTAAAATTTCTCAGCGAAGTAATAGACACGATCTGTTGTATTTCCTACTTGCACGGTTGCGTTGTTCTCATGTGACCCATCGTATCAGAGAAATATCGTCCCATGGTCCCTTTGTTAAAATTACTTGTCGGGATAATAATCCTGAATTTTTGTCCGTTTTATAGAGGTGCACCTCAATTTTTTTCTTTATTCAATCGATTTCAACTTCTCTGATGTCGCTCCATATGAGGCCTCTGTTTAAATCAATGATAAAAAATGTCATCGTGACACTACCGTTGTTAAATAGCCATTATCTTTTTGAGACAATGCCCGTCATTATAAAATAACCACTATTAATATGGCTAATTTAATAGTAAAGTAACTATAAATTCTACTTCCAGCGCAAGTTTGCCCTCATAACATTAGTGGAGCTTGAGCAAATATAACATTTCATCGAGCCGAGTTTAAGCTCGACGATTGAAATGGAGTCGACGCGAAGCTCCACTGTAGGAGGCTAGTCCAGTTTGGATATTAGATTGTCTTCACTTGGGTTGACATCATTTTTCACGACGAAAGAGCTCAATCTCATGGGGACATAGCCATTACGCGCACGCGAATGAAGCAAGTGCTAAAAATTAAGTCAATAGCTAGTGACGGATCAACACGTCTTATTGAGAACAAGATCGATTCGCTCAAAGGTCTCCGTTGCCTCACCTTGCGTTCGGAACACATACACATTTGCCGTTTTTAAAGACGGGACGAGACCCGGTGTCACACTGCTCTGGAATACAAAAGGCGTGATCGTGGACCTGGCGCCCTGATGGAACACAGAAACATTCGGCATTTTTTATGACCGGATGATACCCGACAGGACACACTTGACCTCTGTCCGTGATGTCTAGATGACACTATACTCTTTCTTCTGCTGCTTTGGAGACAGCAAGACCTTGGAAAAGGAAAGCTCGGAAAATTCATCAGTGCAGTTCTACATTTAATAATAATAAATAATAATAACAGACGAGAGATGAGAGAAACCTACTTGATGCAATCACCAATAGAATGGCCAATGCACTAAGCTTGGCTTGACCCTTCTCCATTTCCAAGTATGTCGGCTTGATTGTGTGAGCTGTGATTGTGCCGAGAGTTTTTTGGGATTATACAGAGGAAATTTGGGCTTGATTATTAGAGACAACCGTGGAAGATATGTGTCATGAGTCCCCTTGAAGTGGGTTTATATAGATGTCCAAAGCATGGTATTATTGGAAAGTGAGTGAATACGAGATCTAAAATTGAATTAATAGTAATTAACTTGCTACATATTCATATTTGGTGATGATATAACCGAAATGCCCACTTGCATTACTAGGTAAGATAA
This sequence comes from Syzygium aromaticum, assembly GCA_024500025.1. NCBI lineage: Eukaryota > Viridiplantae > Streptophyta > Magnoliopsida > Myrtales > Myrtaceae > Syzygium > Syzygium aromaticum. The sequence goes on along the minus strand of CM044889.1, from coordinate 2,358,285 downwards.
TAAGTAGTAGCGGTATGCAATTAAATAATTCGAAATTCTCTTACCATAATTTGAGCATTCCATGGATTATTCGAGATTCTCCTAACATTATATAAGAAAAGATACCTAACATGTATATAATTTCTCGTTAGATAAATGCTCTCTTTTTTCTCCAAAATATCATTATTTGACTAGATTAAAATATGAAAAAATTCAACAATACTGCACAAAGTGCAAATTGTGAATATTAAAAAGAGTTAATCCCACGAAAAACCCTAAACTGATATATCTATGACAATTTTACCAAAAACTAATTTTTTTACCACTAAAAATTTCAAATTATTACATTAGCGACAATTTTACACCCTGCTTGTTTCCATTAAATTTTACCATCAAAATTCTGAGTTGGATGACAAGTGACAGTTGATAGGTGTACCGGTTACCAGTTTGGGGTTTTACCATCTGTTTATCATAGATGTACTAGTTTGTAATTTTTTGTGGTATTAATAAAATGTAATGGAGGGTAAATTTGTTACAAATGATCAGTTTGGAGTTTTTGATTATCAAAAAGTTAGTTTAGAATAAAATTGTCAAGGGTAAAAACTTCTCGCAGTATCTTCCTTCCAAAGTAGTGTTCCAGCAACAATTCTCAATAACTCGGAGATGGGTGCACTCATGAACTCGCATACTGCGATTTTCCTTTAACTGGGAGATGTGCCGTGCATGCATACATATATATAGAAGCAACGCATAGAGAATGTCTTCACCTTCAATTCTGCAGAATATGCACAACACGGATCTTCGACAAAATCCAACAATATAGTTTAGTCTCTCTCTACTCTTGATCGTAAACTGCTCTGGAGTCTCTACATGGCACTTTTATCTGTGAACCAATCTCACTCAACATCGAGTAAATCATACTTCTCTAATGGGGCATGCCATCTTTTGCGGACCCTGTAGATTCGACGCCCCCAGGTTGAATGAGGCTGGATCCGACTTCCTTTTGCAAACCCTTTGCCTTCATCATCATCTTGACATTCTCGATGGCATCCCAATTACCTTCGGCTGCATACATGTTTGACAATAGCACATAGGACCCAACATCTATTGGTTCTAACTCGATCGAACGCTTGGCCACCATCTCTCCTAGTTCCATGTGAGAATGGGTCCTACAGGCAGAAAGCAGAGCATCCCATAGTGAAGGTCTTGCCTCTATAGGTTCTTCTTCAATCAACTCTCCTGAATCCTTCACCAACCCAGCCCAAGCAAGAAGATCGACCATGAAACCATAGTGCTCCATCTTAGGTTGGATATTGTAAACCCGGGACATCAGGTTGAAACACCACCGACCTTTCAAAACCATTGCGGAATGTGTGCAGGCAGATAATATGCTAACAAAGGTAGCGCCATTTGGCATTGGACCTCTCTTCTCTATCTCCAAGAACATTTCTGGGGCTTTTTCGCCATGCCCAAGTAATCCATACCCCATGATCATAGCATGCCACGAGACAACACTTCTATCAGGCACTTGATCAAACACTTTCCCCGCTAAATCCATAGTGCCACATTTTGCATACATTGTCAATAGCGCAGTTGAAAGCAACATGTCGGCTTCAATGTCATTATCCTTCATGTAAGAATAAACTAAGTGGCCTTTATTGAGGTCCCCTGTATTGGCACACGCCGTGAAAGCACTCACAAGAGTAGCCCCATTGGGTTTAATCTCTTCCTCTTGTAGCGTGCCATCAAGCAAACTCAAACAGTCCGCATAACCTTTAACATGTACATAAAGAGCCAACAAGGTATTCCATAAACTATATTCGGGAAAGGCATAGAATCAAAAAAGTTGCGAGCCTCTGACACGTTTTCAATCCTTGCACACCCATCGATTATACGATTCCTCGACATGATGTCCCTAAACTGCATTCTATCAAACAACCATCGTGCCTCGCCCATGTCCCATCACGCAACATAACCTGCAATCATCGAGTTCCAACTGAAGAAGCCCCTTTCGGTCATTTCATCGAAAAGTTCGTGAGCAACATCCACTTCCCCTTTCTTCACATGACCATCCATTATGGAATTTTAGCTAACCAAATCAAACACAGGCCTGCATCAAACACCAAGTGCGCCCTTCTGGCTTTTTGAAAAACCGAATACATGTGAATCAACGCATTCCTCACGAATAAATCCGACTTGAACCCAAGTTTTAACACCCTGCCATGAACCTTCTCTCCATCGGTCGATGACCCAATCACCACAAACCCTTTCATAAAACTAGGAAATGTATAGTGATTTGGCGCAACATCGTTCCCCACCATCTCGTCATGATAAAATCTCGTAGCACTGCACGCATCATGCACGTGGACATAAGTTCTCATAATAGTATTGCACAGAAAAGCATCGGGCTCTTGGGTACACTCGAAGAACGTGGCCGCACGAACAACGTCACCTAAAGAACAGAGCTTCTTCACGGCTCGACTGGTGGCAAGAGAGTATTGAGAGAGACAAGTGACAACTAGTTGAGCATGGACTTGGTTGAATTCTCTGACGCTATTACACGACTCCAGTCTACGTTGAATCGGAGGCCTAATACCCAAAAAAAATTTCAAACTTTAGCATTTATCTCAATTATATCCTAAACTTTTTTTTGTCTCATAAAAAACCTTAAACTTTTATTTTTGTCCCAAATCTACCACCTAATACCCAAAAAAACCCCAAACTTTAGCCTTTGTCCCAATTATATCCTAAACTTTTTTTTATCTCATAAAAATCTCAAACTTTTACTTTTGTCCCAAATCTACCGCCGTTAAATTTTCCGTTCAATATTATCGTTAATAATTATTTTACTATTATTTTTCCAATTTTTTTTATTTTTCCTTTATTTTTTATTTTTTATTTTTCCTTTGTCTTCAACCTCTGGCCGGTTGCTGGTCCGGCGACCGTCTAGGCTCGACCTTGCCTGTGTTGGGCGAGGTCGGCCTCGCCCACCCCTGGTGAGGTTCGTCCTTGTCGTGGCTTGGCCTTGCCCAATGCCGGCGAGGTCGAGCCTTGCCAGTGACTGGCAGGGCTGAGCCCTTGCTAGGAGTGGGTGAGACCGACTTCGCCCAATGCCAGCGAGGTTGAGCCTCGCCTGCCCCTGGCAAGGTTCGTTTTCGCCCGCCCCTAGCAAGGTTCGTCATCGCCATGGTTGGCAAGGTTTGGTCTCGTCGGCTAGTGGCGAGGTCGAGCCTCACTGCGGCTGACGAGGACGAGGCTGGCAGGACTGAACCCTTGCCGGCGTTGGGCAAGGCCAAGCCTTGCTAGCCATGGCAAGGATGAACCTCGCTAGGGGCAGGTGAGGCTGACCTCGCCCAACACCGGCGAGGTCGAGCCTCGCCGGCCAGAGGTTGAAGGTGAAGGGAAAGAAAAAAAGAAAAGGAAAGGAAAAAGAAAATAAAAGAAAAAATCTAAAATTCGAAAAAATAAAAAATAGTTATTAATGGTAATATTGGACGAAAAAGTTAACAGTGGTAGATTTGGAACAAAAGTAAAAGTTTGGGATTTTTCATGAAATAAAAAAAAGTTTAGAATATAATTGGGACAAAGGCTAAAGTTTGGGGTTTTTTTGGATATTAGGTGGTAAGTTTGGGATTTTTTATGGGACAAAAAAAATTTAGGATATAATTAAGATAAAGGGTAAAGTTTGAGATTTTTTTGAGTATTAGGCCCTAAATCAGATGGGCTAACTTCAATACGTCAACTTCTTCATCTTTTGTGATTAGAATTTGTTGCCTGACAACGTCAGGCCAGAGTTTCGGTGTGGGCTTGGAGAGGTTATTTCGGGATTTGATGAATTTGTCGAGAGATTGGGATGATGTGACATTCGGAATCTCCATAATAATATTTAGTGGCATTAGGAATTTTCGGTGTTTGATAATAATAATTAGATGATAAAACTAAATATTATTTAGCTTGAAATCAGGATGGACACATAGAAATCTTATATGGTTCGTAAATCTTGTGAGATGTGGAGGATGATATTCCGCGAACATAATCGTTCCAAGTCTGACGCGTTGAAATTCAATTAATAATGATGATGTGTATGATGATTATTAAAGTGATGCTAATTGTCGATTGGGATGGATATTTTTGAAATTGTATGATTATCGAGTTTGAATTTACTAAATTGAGATTTTCTTAGCATTCAGTATGATTTATTAATAATTTTGGGTAATATCAAGTGCCATTGGTTTCGCTATTTATTTTTTATCCTAGTTAACTAATTCTAAAAAGCATTTACTGATGTTTATAGAGACCCACTTATTTGGCCACGGGAGGAGAGTTTCTCACAATATTACCTTTTAACTTGTTTTTCTTAGATAGCATAAGAGACCACATTATACGTATGTGTCATTCTTAGATTTAATGTAAGGCCAAGTGTCTTTCTCAAAATTAGAACTCTTCCAACCTGGACACATAATGCCTTCATGGCCTTATAAGGATACACGCAAGCCATGTGTCTCTCCCAAAGTTAGACTCTTGCTAACTTGACACCTAAAGACTAAGTGTCATCATTACAAGGATTAGTCATCAAATTCTTCTCCCATTTGACCATCCACTAGGTGAGGCATGACCACATGTTCTCTTCTAATCTTGCAAGAATGGATTAGTTGTCTTCTTAAGGTGGAGACACTTGCACATATAGGTTAGGCATCATCTCTTCTACTATTAGTTAATCCACTCGTATGTTTTATTTATACAACAAATGGTATGAAAAGATGAAATTTTTGTGAGCTTATCACACGTAGCCTTCCTTCTACATGCAAGCTTACTCTTGTTTTCTTTCACTTAAGAGTTAGAAGCTTAGAACATTAATTCTAAGGAAAGGAAGCATAATCCTTACGATAGCCAAACCCTTTTTACCAAAAAGACTTCAAAGGGAAATGCTTCGCTACTTTTGAAATTCTAAAAATGAAAGGAAAAACTTCATCAAGGTGATTAGAGCTTTGAATTGGTCAAGTTCCTTTTGAGGTAAGCGAAGACTTTAGAGTTAAGTTAGATCAATCTACTTGTTACTTTTAATTTGGATGGTTGTGATATTCTATGTTGATGTGTTACAATATTGAGAATATGGTGATATGTGGAATTTTTTGGTTGGTCTCAAGCATGTTAAAAATGGGTGTGATTTGTTTTCTTAAAGTGTGGTATTATTGGCAAGTAAAATCGTTAAATCTGAGCATGGAAATGATATCATTGAGGTGATTGTTGAATTCCTCCCGCTGGTCTTATGCATGTTTAAAAGGTAATTAATCATTTTACTTAAAGTGGAGTACATTTAATAAGTGGAAATGATGAATATGAACTCATAAAAATCATATTTGTAAGTTTAGGCTTAATCGTCGTTTGTAAAATCTGTTGATTTTTGAATTGAGTAGATTTTTCTCTTTGAATTTGGACATATTGATTTTTGAACTCGAGTAGACTTTATTTTCAAAATCTGAATATATGTATTTCTAAACTCGGGTAGACTTTACTTTCAAAATCTTGATATATGTATTTCTGAACTCGAATAGACTTTACTTTCAAAATCTTGATATATATATTCTTAATTGAGTAAATTTTACCTTCAAAATCTAGATATATTTATTTCTGAGCTCGAGTAGATTTTACTCTCAAAATCTAGATGTATATTATAAGTATCTCGGCCCCACCGCGCTTTCGCTGTGCCACGTTTTGTATAATATTGTCCGCTTTGGACACTAAGTCCTCATGGTTTTAAAACGCGTTACACAAGAGTTAGGGGCCAAGTCTTATAAACTCACCAAGATCTCACTCCCTAAGCAATATGGGACAAGAGCAATGCCCCCCCTTGCCATCATGGAAGCTCGCCGAAGGCCGCTCGTTGTCCAGGTACTCGGACCCCGGAGACCACTTTCCGCCTTCGTTGGACCGGGTCGTTACATTCTCCCTTCCTTCGAGCACAGCATTCTCGCTGTGGTCCCACATGCGGTCGAGAGTCGACTCTGATACCATTTGTAAGGACCTCGGCCCCACCGTATTTCCGCTGCGCCACTCCTTGTGTAATATTGTCCGCTTTGGACACTAAGTCCTCACGGTTTTAAAATGCGTTACACAAGAGTTAGGGACCAAGTCTTATAAACTCACCAAGATCTCACTCCATAAGCAATGTGAGACAAGAGCAATGCCCCCCTTGCCATCCTAGAAGCCTGCCGGAAGTCGCTCCTTGTCCAGGTCCTCGGACCCCGGCGACCACTTCCCGCCCTCGTCGGACCAGGTCGTTACATATATTTTCTGAACCGAGTAGATTTTACTCTCAAAATCCATACATACATATATATATCTATTTTTAGACCCAAGTAGATTTTTACTCTCTAAATCTAGTTATACTTATTTCTAAATCTGAATCTGGATATATATATATATATATATTTCTTAATCGAGTAGATTTTATTCTCAAAATTTGTATACGTCTATTTCTGAACCCGAGTAGATTTTACCCTTAGAATCCGGATATACTTATTTCTAAACCCAAATAGAGTTTACTCTTAAAATCTAGGCATACTTAAATCTAAACCCAAACAGATTTTAATCTCACAATCTAGACATATTTATTTCTGAATCCAAACAGATTTTACTCTCAGAATCTGGACATAGATAAGATTTTATTCTCTAAATATGGATATTTCTATTTCTAAATTTGAATCTAAATATATCTATTTCTTAACTGAGTAGATTTTACTCTCAAAATTTGGATATACATATTTTTTAACCGAGTAGACTTTACTCTCTAAATCTGTATATATGTATTTTTGAACCAAGTAGATTTTACTCTTTATATCTGGATATATGTATATTCTGAACGCAAACAAATTTTACTCTTAAACCAAAATATCTTTACTTTCTAAATTTGAATAGATGTGCCTTATGAATTGAGTAGATTTACTTTCTGAACTTTAGTAGATTTTTTTCTTTTGAGTTTGATCACATATTGCTTTGTACTTAATTTATTGAATAATGCATTTCATTGCTTTGAGGGATATGTGATGTAACAAGAAGGTGGGTATATACATGCAAATACTTATTATTCACGGTTTGCAGGAGAATAATATATTTTCCGTCACCTACAAATCAACGGTGATGATGCCCCATGTGTCAGGATGCCCCATGTGTCAGGATTCCCCATAAGTTGGAATGCCTCGAAGGGTGAACTGAGATGCTTTGAAAGTCAAGATGCTTCGGAGGGTATATCGAGATGCCTAAGGAGTTGAGATGCCCTATAGGTCAAGAAGCCTTGAGAGTGTTTGGGAGGGGAAGTAACGAACCTAATGCATGAGTATGAATGCTATATATCATATGCTTGTGTTTGAATGAATATATTGTGAAATAATGAAATGATCGGATTATTGTGGCATGTCTAAATGGAAAAAGGCATAACATTTATTCAAGTTTCGTGCACACTGGTTGTTATGCATGTATGTTATTTGTGCTGAGTGAAGTGGTAAGATGACCTTCCTAACTTAAAACTAGAAATTTCATTTATTAGGCTTTGACTTATTTCTTTATTTTTTAGACGTATAAGAATGGACAATTTGCCGCCAATGTTTGCTGGTTTTCCTAGACGCTATGAGTGCCAGTTTTTGATTGTCATCATTGGGGAAGATGGAACGGTCCATGATGTAAAATCTACCTATTCACAGGCAAGCCTTTGGAGTATAATGTAATATAGAGATATGCAACCTCCACCTTTTATCCCAAGGCTTTCGTGTTTTGTATTTTGCATAGATGATGTAGTAAAGTCATAAAACTGATGTTTAACATAAATAAAATTAATATCCATATTTAACTCATGTGATTTTCTTGCATGGGACTTTGTTGAGGAAAAATATAATTGAGCTTCCACATTCTATTACCAATTAAGGAATATAATTACAAAGGATACGTGTCGCGAGTGACGTTTTGAGGCATCACAGATGAGAATCTGGTGTTTGGTGTGAGTTTCTGGGCAACGGACATATTGTTACTGGCTTGTGTTTGGTTTTTTCCGGGGAGCTTTTTGCTTATCTGAAGTTCCAGAGCTCCCAGATCATGCTAAGATGTTATGCACTTGTCTGACACTTGGGAGATGCACTGTATGCATGACCATTTTTGCAAAAGCTTTTTAAATTAATTCAGCATCGTATAAGGCATGTCAAATGCATTCACCTCTTATTTAAGGATCTCTCATAGGGATATCGATTTTTTTTTTATTAATGGGTAATGCTATATTTTTTTTGGAGTCTAATGTTATATTTTAAATGAAAATATGTAAAATTCACCTTTTCCGACCTTTATTGGACGAGCCTTCGTGTATTTGTAATAGCTCAGTTGTCGAGTGATATGAAAGGATGGTCAAATACGAACACAAGGATCTTTGATATCTTCAAATTTCCCTTTATATCCTCAATTTCAGCACTGTCTTTTAAGACCAAATATCGAAATTTTTATTCTCTTAATCATCAGTCGTTTGTCTAATGTATACATAAGGAGTATGATCATCGCTTTTGATCATCGAGTTATCAGATACTATAGTGCGATCAATGGCAATACCCGAAATCCATCGACTTCAAACCTTTGAAATTTTCGGGACCGCAAAAAATAAGTAGAATACTCAATAGTATCAACCCATTTTATTAAAGAGCAAAATTGATGCATGAAAATCTCTGACGCACGCAACTCAGCTCTCTATTATTCCCTCTTATTCTTGCTTCCTCTCCTCTCGTAGAGACTCGCAACACGCATCAATCAATGGTTACACAGGCATACACAATTTGCCCCTGGCACAAATCCATTTTGGCTCCTTTGGATGGCCATAGACATAGACGCCATTGTGACTGTTGGCGCAGCCAGTTGAGGTATTAGAGGTTTTTTTTTTACGTAAGGGTAAGTTTAAAATTCGAACTCCTATGTTAAGCGTACTCGTGTGAGAGCGCTATTGAGATGAGTGACATCCAGGAAAAGTGTCCATCTATATATCAAAGGACAAACCGTGAGAATCAATATGAGACAAGCCAAAGCAAACAACTTCAGGTGAATTAATCCAGGCTTGTCACACTTTCAGAGCTCAGATCATGCTATTGAGCATCCACTTTGATTGGCAAGGCTACTGATCATCTACTTAATATTTCTCAGCGAAGCAACATGCACGATATGTTGTATTTCCTATTTGCACGGTTACGTCGTTCTCACTTGAGCCATTCTATCAAAGAAATATCGTCGAATGTTGTCTTTGTTAAAATTATTTGTTGGGATAATAACCTTGAATTTTTGTCCGTTTTACAGGGGAGCACCTCAATTTTTTTTTGTATTCAATCGATTTCAACTTCTCTGACGTGGTTCCATATGAGGCCTCTGTTTAAATTAATCACAGATAACAAATGCCATCAAGACACTACCATTGTTAAATAGCCATTATCTTTTGAGACGATGCCACGTCAATTTTAAATAGCCACTATTAATATGACTAATTTCATGGTAAAGTAACTACAAATTCTAGTTCCAGCGTTGGTTTGCCCTTCTAACATTAGTGGAGCTCGGGGGAATATAACGTTTCATTGAGCCAAGTTTAAGCTTGACGATCGAAATGGAGTAGCAGTGAGGCTCCACCGTCGGAGGCGAATCAACTTTTGGTATTAGATTGTCTCGACACGGGTTTGACATCATTTTTCACGACGAAAGAGCTCAATCTCATGGGGGCATAGCCATTACGCACACACGAACAAAGCAAGTGCTGAAAAATAAGTCAATAGCTTGTGACGGTTCGACACAGTCTTATTGAGAACAAGATCGATTCACTCTACAGTCTCCGTTGCCTCACCTTGCGTTCGGAGCACATACACGTCTGTTGTTTTCAAAGATAGGGTGAAACCCGGTATTGCACTTCTCTGGAATACAATCGCCGTCCGCGTAGACCTGGCGCCTTGATGGAACACAGAAACATTCGGCATTTTTAATGACGGGAAGATACCCGAAAGGACACACTTGACCTCTGCCGGTGATGTCTAGATGACACGCTACTCTTTCTTCTGCAGCTTGTGAGACAGCAAGACCTTAGAAAAGAAAAGTTCGGAAAATTCATCAGTGCGGTTCTACAATTACTAATAATAATAATAATAATAGACGAGAGATGAGAGAAACCTACCAGATGCAATCACCAATAGAATGACCAACGCACTACGCTTGGCTTACGCTTCTCCATTTCCAAGTATTTCGGCTTTGATTGTGTAAGCTGTGACTGTGCAGAGAGTTTTTTGGGATAATATAGGGGAAATTTGGGCTTGATTATTAGAGACAATAGTGGAAGATATGTTTCATGAGTCCCCTCGATGTGGGTTTATATAGATGTCTACAGCATGGTATTATTGGAAAGTGAGTAAATGCAAGATCAAAAACTGAATGAATAGCAGCTAACTTGCTACATATTCATATTAAGCTGCTGATATAAATTGTTACATATTCTCGATCGAAATCGGCACTTGCTTTCCTAGGTAAGATACTAAGCACTAGTGGTGTGCAATTTTATAATTCGAGATTCTCTTAATAAAGTTGAGCAATCCTTGGATTATTCAAGATTCTCCTACCATAATATAAGAAAAGATACTTAACATGTATATATTTTCTCATTAGATAAATGCTCTCTGTTTTCTCGATCAGATTAAAAATATGCGAAAATTCAATATTATTGCACAAAGTGCAAATTGTGAATATTAAAAAGGGTTAATATCACAAAAAAAAAAAAAAAACCTAAACTGGTATATCTGTGATAATATTACCCTAAACTAATTTTATGATCACTAAAAATCTAAAACTGGTACACTTGTGATAATTTTACCTTCTACTAGTTTCCGTCAAATTTTATAGTCAAATTTCTTAGTTAGAAGGCACGTGACAGTTGACGAGTGTACTAGTTTGGGGTTTTATCCTCCATTTGTTACATGTGTACATTTATGGTATTAATTCAATTTAATGAAGGGTAAATTTGTCACAAATGTACTAGTTTGGAATTTTTTATGGTAAAAAAATTAGTTTAATGTCAAATTGTGACTGGTTCCCGCAGTATCTTCCTTCCAAAGTAGTATTCCAGCAACAATTCTCAATAACTCGAAGATGGATGCACTCATGAATTCGCAAATTGCGATTTTCCTTTAACAAGGAGATGTGCTGTACAGGCATACAAATAGAAGCGAGGCATAGAGAATGTCTTCTCCTTCAATCCTGCATAACATGAAGGACGCGGATTTTCGACAAAATCCAAAGATATGGTTTAGTATCTCTCTATTCTTGATCCTCTACTGCTGTAGAGTCTCTATAGGACACTTTTATTTGTGAACCAATCTCACTCAACATCGAGTAAAATAATACTTCTCTGGTGGTGCATGCCATCTTTTGCGGACTATGTAGATTCGATGCCTCCAAGTTCAATGAGGCGCGACCCAACTTCCTTTTGCGATCCGTTTGCCTTCATCATCATCTTGACATTCTCGACTGCATCCCAACTACCTTTGGCTGCATACATGTTTGACAATAGTACATAGGGCCCAACATCTGTTGGTTCCAACTCAATCAAATGCTCGGCCACCATCTCTCTGTTCCACGTGAGAATGGGTCCTACGGGCAGAAGCAGAGCACCCCATAGTGAAGATCCTGCCACTATAGGTACTTCTTTAAACAACTCTCCTGAATCCATCACCAGCCCAGCTCCAGCAAGAAGATAGACCATGCAAGCATAGTGCTTCACCTTAGTTTGGATATTGTAAATCCGAGACATCAGGTTGAAACACCACCAACCTTCCAAAACCATTCCGGAATGTGTAGGCAGGTACTATGCTGACAAAGGTAGCATCATTTGGCATTGGACCTCTCTTCTCATCTCTCAAGAACATTTCCAGGGCTTTCTCGCCATGCCTATGTAATCCATAACCGACGATCATAGAATTCCACGAGACAACACTTCTATCAGGCATCTGATCAAACACTTTCCTGGCTAAATCCATAGTGCCACTTTTTACATACATTGTCAATAGCCCAGTCGAAAGCAGCACTTCGGCTTCAATGTAATTATCCTTCATGGAAGAATAAACTAAGTGGCCTTTATTGACGTCCCCTGTATTGTCACACGCTGTGAAAGCACTCACAAGAGTAGCCCCGTTGGGTTTAATCTCTTCCTCTCGTAGCATACTATCAAACAAACTCAAACACTCCGTATAACCTTTAACACGTACATAAAGAGCCAACAAGGTATTCCATGAAACTACATTCCAGAAAGGCATCGAATGAAAAAAGCTGCGAGCCTCTGACATGTTTCCAATCCTTGCACACCCATCGATCGTACGATTCCACGACATGATGTCCCTAAGCGGCGTTCTATCAAACAACCATCGCGCCTCGCCTATGTCCCCTCGCGCAACATAACCTACAATCATCGAGTTCCAACTGAAGACGTCTCTTTCAGTCATCTCATCGAAAAGTTCGCTAGCAACATCCACTTCCCCATACTTCACATGACCATCAATCATGGAATTCCAGCTAACCAAATCCAACGCAGGCCCTGCATCAAACACTGAGCGCGCACTCCTGGCTTTTCGAAAAACCGAATACATGTGAATCAACACATTCCTCACGAATAAATCTGACTCGAACCCAAGTTTTTACACCCTACCATGAACCTTCTCTCCATCATCAATGACCCAATCCCAACAAACCCTTTCACTACAGTTGGGAAAACTTATTCCATGATTAACATATTCGAAACGTATTAGATCAATCCGGAAGCATGCCCAATGATCATCAACTTATATTACCGATTGTATAGGCATATTATATAAAGAACGTATCCGGTATTGCCACATATTAAATGTCACCTTGTACTTGAGAGTGATTTTCGATCGTTTTTTAAACCCACTTCCGTTCCGAAGAAAAACAAGAGAAAACGCTATTTCGAATAGGTGTGTTATTTCGTATATATGAAAAATCATGTTGGTTTTTTAAGGGGCTCTACTATTTATAATAAGATGCAAATAACTACCTCGTGGGTTTTTGTGGTTTATGAGCCGAGTTTGACCTATCTTGGGCGGTCCACTCATTATGCTTTTTAACTACAATAGGAAACGAATAGTGATTTGACGCAACATCATTTCCTACCATCTCTTCATAATAAAACCTCGTAGCACTACACGCATCATTCATGTGGACATAAGTTCTCGTAATAGTATTGCATAGAAAAGCATCGGGCTCTTGGGTACACTTGAAGAACATAGACGCAAGAGCAACCGCACGTAAAGAACGGAGCTTCTTCACGGCTCGGCTGGTGGCAAGAGAGTGTTGAGAGAGACGAGTAACAACTAGTTGAGCATGGACATGATTGAATTTCTGACGCTATTGCACGTCTCCAGTCTGCGCAGAATCGGATGGGCTAACGTCAATATGTCAACTTCTTCATCGTTTGTGAATAAAATTCGTTGCTTGACAACGTCAGGCCAGAGTTTCGGTGTGGGCTTGGAGAGGTTTTTCCAGGATTTGATGAATTTGTCAAGAGAATGGGATGAGAATCTTGTGTTTGGTGTGAATTTCCGGGCAACTGACTTATTGTTACTGGGTTGTGTTTGGTTTTTCCCGGGAAGCTTTGTGCTTCCGATTTCTGAAGTTCCTCAGATGCGTTATATGCATGACTGCTTTTGCAATAGCTTTTACCTAATTCAACATGTCATAAGGCATGTCAAGTGCATTTACCTCTTATTTATGGATCTCTCATGAGGATACAGATTTTTCTATTAATAGGTAATGTTATATTTTACATGGAAATATGTAAAAATCAGCTTTTCTGACCTTCATTGGATGATTCGTTGTGTATTTGTAAAAGCTTAATTGTCGTGTGATATCAAAGGATGGTCAAATACGAAGACAACCCAAAAAGGATCTTTGATATCTTCAAATTTCCCTTTATTTCCTCAATTTCAGCACTTTATTTTTCTTGTCAACCTATAGCAAGCGTAGTTAGAAAATGCAAACTAAGTTTGAATTTATTTGCCATCAAATTCGAAGACGTTAGGATATCGAGCGTGTCACCCTTCCGGGACTTTGTCTTCTAAGATCAAATATTGAAATTTTTATTCTCTTAATCGTCCGTTGTTCGCCTAACCTATACATGAGGAGTATGATCATTGCTTTTGATCACCGAGTTATCAAATACTATAGTGCTATCAATGGCAATGCCTGAAATCCATCGACTTCGACCGTTGGAAATTTTCAAGACCACCAAAATTAAGTCCAATACTCAATAGTAGGGAAAAATGCCAAAAAAGTCATAAACCTTTTGCATTAGTGCCAATTTAGTCCTAAACCTTTTTTTTTGTGCCAATTAAGCATAAATCTTTTAAATTGATGTCAATTCAGTCCTAAACCTTTTGTTTTTGTACCAATTTAGTCCTTCCGGCCAATTTTGATTGGAATTTGTCGACGTGGACGCTGACCGGCCGACGACCGGTCACCGGTGCCGACGTGGACAAATTAAATAATATTTTTTTGAATTTTTCTTTTTTTCTTTTTTTCTTCCATTTTTTTTGGGTCTTGTCCTTCCTCTGGCTGGTCGTTGGTCCGGCGACCGGCCAAAGGCCAGAGGCCGGAGAGGGCGGCCTCGCCTTGGTCGAGTGAGGCTCGACCTCTCCAGATCCAGCGAGGTCGGTCCTCGCCCGACCATGGTGAGGCTTGAGCCCTTGACGGAGGCCGCGGCGAGGGCCTACCTCGCCGGATCTAGCGAGGTTGAGCCTCGCCTGACCAAGGCGAGACCGCCCTCGTTAGTGGACAGCGAGGCCGCCCTCGCTAGTGGCCGGCGACGATGACGGCGACCTCGCCGGCCTCTAGCCGGTCACCGAACCGGCAACCGGCCAAAGGAAGGAGAAGACCAAAAAAAAAATGAAAAAAAATAAGGAAAAAAATTCAAAAAAATATTAAAATATTATTTAATTTGTCTACGTTAGCGCCACGTTGGTGCCGTTGACCGGTCGCTGGCCGGCCGACGTCCACGTCGGCAAATTTCGATCAAAATTGACCGGAAGGACTAAATTGGCACAAAAACAAAAGGTTTAGGACTGAATTGTCACCAATTTAAAAGATTTATGACTTAATTGGTACTAAAAAAAGGTTTAGAACTAAATTGGCACAAATGCAAAAGATTTAGGACTGAATTTGCACCAAAAAAAGATTTATGACTAAATTAGCACTAATACAAAAAGGTTTATAACTTTTTTGGCACTTTTCCCTCAATAGTATCAACCCAAGAAAAATTGATGCATGAATATCTCCGACACATGCAAGGCACCTCTCTCTTTTTCCCTTTTATTCTTGCTTCCTCTCCTCTCACAGACACACTCGCAAGACGCATCAATCAATGGTTACGTTGGCATACACATTTGCCCTCGGCACAGACTGAGCATTTTGGCTCCTTCGGATGGCCACAAACAGATACACCATCGTAACTGTTGGTGCAACTAGCTGGGGTATAAGATGCGCTTTTTAACGTAACGGCAAGTTTAACATTTGAACTCCAATATTAAGCGTACTCAGGTAAGAGTGCCACTGGGATGAGTGACGTCCAAGAAAAGTGTCCATCTATATATCAAAGGATGAAACCGCAAGGCTTGGTACGAGACAGGCCATAGTGAACAATTTCGAGTGAGTTAATCCCAAGTTGTCACACTTTTAGAGTGTAATGTCAATAACAAACTGTTTTGCTATATAAAAATTACACATGTTCTCTAACTGGATCCGAGCATCTACTTTGATTGGCAAGGCTACTGATGATCTACTTAATACTTCTCAGCGAAGCAACATGCACAATCTATTGTATTTGCCATTTGCACAGTTACGTTGTTCTCCCTTGAGCCATTGTATCAGAGAAATATCGTCGCATGGTGTCTTTGTTAAAATTACATGTCGGGCTAATAACCCTGAATTTTTGCCCATTTTACAACAGAGCACCTCAATTTTTTTTTTAATTCAATCGATTTCAACTTCTCTAATGTGGCTCCATACAAGAACTTCGTTTGAACCGTAGATGAAAAATGCCATCGTGGACACTACCGCTATTAAATAGCCATTATCTTTTGAGACGATGCCACGTCAATATTAAATAGCCACTATTAACATGACTAATTTCATAGTCAAGTAACTACAAAGTTTAGTTCCGGTGGGAGTTTGCCCTTATTACATTAGTGGAGCGTTGACACCTAATTTTTAGCCGATGTGTTTTGAAAAGTAAAAATTTGAGATTAGGATTTCTGATCACAACATGACCCGTTTTTCAATTAAAAAGAATCATTTAGCATTTGAATTAGTATTAGCCACTCATTTTCTAGCTTTTTGCATTTATTTTTAAAAAAAGTCAAAACATTGACTTTTGAGTTGATTTTTCGTCAAACTTTGATCGAAAAGTCAATCCAAAGTCAAAACTTGATTTTTTGTGTGAAAAACCGCAAAATAGTGTTAATTTCACTTTTGCCCAATCACTTTTCAAAAAATTCAAAGTTTGACCCATTAATTGACATTTTAGTATATAAGTACTAAAATGTATTTTATCCAAAAAAAAAATTGAAAAAATTCGAAACCCCTAGGAAATTTGGGCTTGATTATTAGAGACAATTGTGGAAGATATGTGAGACGAGTCCCCTTGAAGTGGGTTTATACAGATGTCTAAAGCATGGTATTTTTGGGGTCTGAGTAAATGTAAGATCTAAAATTGAATGAATAATGATTAACTTGCTACATATTCATATTCAGTGCTTATATAATTTGTTACATATTCTCGATCGAAATGCGCACTTGCTTTACTAGGTAAGATAATAAGTAGTAGCAGTATGCAATTAAATAATTTGAGGTTCTCTTACCATAATTCGAGAATTCTTTCGATAATTCGAAATTCTCCTACCATAATACAAAAAAAGATACCTAACATGTATATATTTTCTCGTTCAATAAATGCTCTCTTTTTTTCTCTAAATTATCATTGTTTGACCCGATTAAAATATGCAAAATTCAATAATATGGCACAAAGTGCAATATTCAAACTACGTTCGAATTTCTTGAGCATGCCACTCTTCCAGGACTTCATCTTTTAAGACCAAATATTGAAATTTTTTCTCTCTTATTGATCTTCAATTGTTTGTCTAATCTATACGTAAGGAATATGATCATCGCTTTTGATAACCGAGTTATCAACTACTATATTCAACTACTATAGTGCAATCAATGGCAATGCCCAAAATCCATCATCAATTTCGACCGTTTGGAAATTTTTCGAGATCACCAAAAATATAAGTCAAATACTCAATAGCATCAACCCATTTTAAGAAGAGCAAAATTTGATTGATAAAAACCTCCTACACATGCAACCCACCTCTCTCTTATTCCCTTTTATTCTAGCTTCCTCTCCATCTCGTGGACACACTCACAACACACCCCAGTCAATGTTTGGGCTCCAATCGGCCACATGTACATTTGCCATGTGCATAGATGTGATGAAACCCCTCGGGACACATCTCTGGAATACAATAGCCTCCTACTCCACCATTTGCCGAGACATCCTGGCGCTTTGATGGAACGCAGAAACATTTGCCGTGCGTGTAGACCTTTTGAGACCCAACAGGACACTGCTCTGATTTACAAGGCGGGGCGCATTTACATTTCCCGTGTACATAGACGGCACGAGACCCTTGGGGGCACGTCTCTGGAAGACAAGCGCCTCCTTCTTGAGCTTGTGATACAATAAGACCTTGAAAGAAGGGAGCTTGGAGAATTTATTAGTGCAGGCTCCACATTTAGAAATAATAACAATAATAAAAGAGAGATGAGAGAAACCTACTAGATGCAATCACCAATAGGATGAGCAATGCACCGAGTTTGGCTTGACCCGTCTCCATATCCAGGTATGATGCTTGATTATCTGAGGTATGATTTGCAGAGATTTTTTTTTTAGGATTATAGAGAGGAAATTTGGGCTTGATTGTTAGGGTTAACTGTGGAAGATATGTGTCATGAGCCCCTTGAAGTGGGTTTATATAGATGTTTAAAGTATGATATTTTTGGAGTTAGGGTAATTGCAAGATTCGAAATTGGATGAATAGTGATTTACTTGCTATACATTGATATTCAATTGCACATAAGTATTGGGTTTTTTTTTGTTCTATTTATTTCACGAATCTCAATTGAAATGCGCACTTGATTTACTAGGTAAGACGATAAGTACTTGCGGTATGCAATTGGATAATTCAAGATTCTTCTACCATAATATAAGGAAAGATATCTAACATGTATATATTTCCTGGTTAGATAAATACTCTGTTTTTTCTCTAAAATATCATTGTTTGACCCGATTAAAATATGCAAAAATTCAATAATACCGCACAAAGTGCAAAGTGTGAACATTAGAAATCCAACTCATTGGTTTTAAGCTTTTTCTCTTCACTGGCTGCTTAGTTTGCATGCCTCGCTAAGGAACTTAATTCGGATTTTTTGGACTCTATAATAAGTATAAAGCAAACTTTTGAATTTCATATCTAATTCATATTTTTACAAAAACTGGTGATTCAAGGCTTAATCCATCGATTAATTAAGTAAGTCTGATAGCTTTCGCTAAAGAAGGTTCAAAGCGAAAGCTAACCATATTGATGCAATTTATCTCCACAGGCATATATAAAATTCTTCGGGCAAAAAATATACTGTTGAATCATTAATGTGGGGGATTGTTGTAATTATAAGTTATTAATGGCTCTACATTAGTTCACGGATTAATGAACACGTTAATGGACGAATTAATGAACGTTTTAACGGACGCGTCTCTCTAGCTCTCTACACCAGTTTTGTGGACGCTTTAATGGACGATGTAATGAACACGTTAATGGACGACTCTCTTCAGTTCTCTCGTGCATCAGTTTTGTATATGCGTTATGGCTATGTACGTGTTGGCTTATATATTATCTTTAGATGATTTCCACACGAAGCGCAAAATAGACTAGACTTTAAGACTTTATCCTATTTAATCATTATTTCTTTTGGTTGCAATTCCTTAAACCGCTTTTATCTTTTCCTTCGTCCAAGAGCGACAACTATTGATGTGACTAGTTTCGTGCTAAAAGTAAGTATTAATCATTCTCAAGAATTCTAGTTCAAGCCCGAGTTTGAGCTTTATTTTCAGTAGAGCTAAAGAGAACAAAACATTTTATCAGGCCAAGTTCAACCTTGATGATTAAAATGGAGTCGATATGGAGCTCCACCATTAGAGGTGAGTTCAGTTCAAATATTAACTGTGTGTTTGTAATTCAGAAAAACCTTCATGATAAACAAAAATGATATGTGCACTAGAAATCCTAAAACTTATTACCAAAGTGCAATTGAGTTTAAAAACTTGCAAAAAATATAATCAAGTCCTAAAACTGGTCAACTTGGTTCAATTGAGTTCTAAAGTTAACACCGTCAATTTTTCTAACGAAAAATACAGACGTAGCATATTTAAATCAATTTCTCTATCTTACATGGCATTTATTATTATTATTATTATTATTATTTAAATTGTATTAAAAAAGTAAAGAAAACTAACATTTTATTTAAAAAAATAATGGAAAAAAAGAAAGGAGCCCTCACTAGTAGGGTGCTGCCGCTGTCACCCATTGCTAGAGGCTATCGGCGCCACCCATCGCCGACCCTGGGTGAGGGTGGCCGGCCTTTGCTGACCCTGGGTGAGGCCTCACTAGCCCAGCCAAGGACTGGCGAGGCTCGCCCAAATTTGGGTTGAGGTGCCTAGATTTATGCAACGTCGGCCCTCGCTTGGGGCCAGCGCTACTCGCCTAGATCTGGGTGCCGCTCGCCCTTGCCAGCCCCGGGCAAGGCCTTGTCGACCCCAGGCGAGGGCCGGTGAAGCTCGCTAGGCCTTGCCAACTTGAGCGATAGCTGGATTCGCCCAAATTTGGGCAAGCTTCACTCAGGCCTAGCGAGCGTCGCTAATCTTCACCTAAGGCTGGTGAGGCCTCATCCGGGCAAGCACTTGCTGCCATCATCAAAGGCCAGCGACCTTTGCCGGCCACTTCGGCAATGGGCAACAGTAGCAACGACAGTGCACTACCGACAAGGCCTCCTCTTTCTTTCTTTTTTTCTTTGTTGTTTTTTAAATAAAAATTTAGCTTTTTTTATTTAATTTAAATAAGATTTGAATGAAATAATAATAATAAATGCCATGTAGGAGAGAGAAATTGATTTAAATATGTCACATAAGTATTTTCTGTTAGAAAAATTGACGGTGTTAACTTTAGAACTCAATTGAATCAAGTTGATAAGTTTTAGGACTTGATTGCACTTTTTGCAAGTTTTAACACTTAATTGCACTTTGGTGAAAAGTTTTAGGCTCTCTAGTGCACATATCCCTAAAAGAAAATGATTTCTTGATTATATGTGATCAGAAATGTATTGTGGATCTCATTTGCAAAATGACCTCATAGATAACATTTTCGTCTTCTCTTGCATTATATATACGCTACTACTACGGCACACTCCCTCATGTGCAACTCGTTCAAGCCTGAGGCGGGAGGCGATGGCGGCGAGGGATCGAGGCCGCTTCGGATGATGATATCGAAGGCACGGTGTCCATAGATTTGATGCTCGCCGCACTCGAAGAAGGCGCAACCACCATGGCGTGAGCACAAAGAGAAGAGAGAGATCTGCGATCTTCGGATGGAGTCAAGAAAGGTGAGCCGAGTTAGATGAGCAGCGTGAAGGGCAAACGTGGTTGACAACAGCAGAGACCAGCAGGGAGTGAGAGAGGAGACAGAGATGACTTGATTTCGAGTTGGGAGAGAGAAGAGCAGTTCAGAAAAATATTTTTACCTTTTCAGATTTAGGTCACATTCCTTTAATTTATGCATGAATATTTTTGTTGACCGGAAAGTATTTTCGATTGATTAGTCATTTTCAATGAACCAAAAAAGTGAAAATTCACAAAAACTAATTTCTAGAAAACACTTTTACTCAAACAATTTGAAAGAAAAACTATTTCCGAAAAATTATTTTTCGACTTTTGGGTACTTGGATGGCGGAAAACTAATTGATCGATGGAAAACGTTTCAATAGAATGAAAACAATGAGTTTAAATTGGGGGAAAATGGCTTCCCCATCTATGAAAAGAAAATCACTTTCACTAAACTATTAAACAAATAAAAACTAATCATTTTTCTTGAAAATAATTTTCATGGAAATTATTTTCCAATTATCATGAAGTTTTTAGTAAAACAAAATGTACCCTAAATTGTCTCAACTTGGGCCGGCACCATTTTTCACGATAAAGGAAGCTCAATCTCACGAGGCACAACCATTATGTACACGCAAGAACGAAGCAAGTGCTGAAGGACAAGGCAATACTTGCGTCGGTCAACACGCCTTATTGAGAACAAAATCGATGCATTCAAACAATCTCCAACCCAATCACGCTCGCACGCACACAACATCAACACATGCAGACACAATATCCCTCGGTACAGATGGAGCATCATGGCTCTGTCGGATGACCACAGATAGGGAGACCATCTTCAGGGTTGCCGCAAGGTGCGACCAGGCCATCCGGGCTGTTGGTTCTGATGCATATGCATAGGCCTTGCACGCAGATGGGAGCATATCCAACTTCACACTGCTTGGGCTTGCAATCCAGGTCGGTCTGGCAACGCATTTCCTCGGCATGCGAGACCACAAAACCTTAAAAGAAGGAGCAATCGTTGGTAATGTGATAACAAGCGAGGGATCAGAGAAAATATGAATGAAAGGGGCCACCTACATGATGCAATCACCAGCAGAATTGCCAATGCACTGAGCTTGGTTTGACCCTTCTCCATCTTTCCTAGGTTTTGCTTGCAGATATAGAGGATTGGGTTGTGATTACTGGAGAGGGATGTGGTCGATACTTGTCATCTCCATCATTGGCAATGGGTTTTATATAGATATTTCGAGTTTGGTATTTTTGGAATTGGCGTAAATGCAAGATTTATAATATGGAATTGGAAGGTATAGTAATTAAGTTGCCACTTCTACAGATTCATCTTCTAATCCTGCTAGTATTATTGTTGGGTTATTGTTTCATGGATCTTCATCGAAATGCATATTTGCTTTTACTAGTAAGCCAATAATTACTTGCAGTATATAAGATGACGCTATTTTCACTCCTTTTTTTATATTAAAACTCACTATTTTTATATCAACAATTGCTCTTTGCATATATTTTACGTCGGATATTATCGCCCAGATGATTTCAACCGACTACTGTCCCATTGTGTAATAAACTCGTAATCCAATTCCCCATTCCTTCCTCAACTGTAATCATCTGTCAATTAAGTAAAATGACTACACCGTAACTTCGTTGATCGTTAATATGATTTTTTTGAGTTAATGTTGTTTCTTTTTTTTCTCGAAATAGATATATCATTTCATTAAATCAGAGCCCACCCATAGGAGTAAGGGGTATCAAAATACAGGATTTTCCAAAGAGGGGAATGGGGGGTTACAAACCCATTTTTGGGGGAGGGTCTTACACCTTGATTCCTTTACGACTCAATATGCTAATCTATTTGAGTTATGGGTGCAGAGGACCAATTCTGGACTCTTAAAAAAAGCCAAGAGGCTAATACAATCAGTGATAATTAGCTCAACATCCCAAGGATAGAGGAAAGAATCTCTTAGACAGCTTATCGATGTTGAACAATTAGACTCTAGCTTTAGTTTTAGATGAGGCCGATCAGCAAAGTGTTGAAGAGCATAGAGATAGGCAAGGGCTTCGGCTTGAAGGGTAGAAGATTCTCGGATTGGTCGCGCGAGACCTTCCATCAATCTTCCTTTTGAATCGCGGCATACGCATGCAATTGCCCCTTCCGTGATTCCTGAGAGGTGAGATCTATCGATATCTATCTTCAGCAAACCAGGATATGGTGGTCTCCATCTCGGTTTTAAGTTCAGCGATATTGCTTCATTCTTTAAGTTGCTTCTATTCCACTTCGCATAATTACAATGCATGTCTAGAGCCAAGTCAATTATGCCGATTGGGTACGTTTGCTCATGATGGAATACAAGGGTGTTACGCACTAATCAGATTTTCCATAGGGTGACTACAATGATCTTAAACAACATATTCTTCTGGGTTATATCATTGTAGTTTAGTAACCACTTCTTAAATCTAGTGACTTGTTGGTGAGAAAAGTGGATGTTGAAATAGGGATTTGACCAAACCTGCTTTGTCTTGTCGCAAAAGAGGAATAAATGGTCGACTGTCTCGGGCTTTTTTCGACATAATGGGCAAAAAGGTTTAGATAATACTTTTCTCTTGAACGAGTTTATTCTATATGAAAAGTCTGAATTTTGGAAGTGTTTTTAGCCTCCAAATTTTGCTCTAGAGATCATTGGGTATTTGGTAGAAAGAAGAGGGCTGCCTAGAGCCATGTGTGGTCTCGTTCTTTTATAACTCATTGTATCCGCTTTTGACGGAATAACAATCGGACCGATTTGATGACTACACTCGCGAGTCTTCTTTCGGGGTAGATGGTAGTAGAGTAGCTAGAATTTCATTCACAACTTCTTCATCGAATAAGTTGTGCAAAAGTTGCTCATTCCAAAGAGGTTCCATTGGGGTGATTAAATCTAGTAACATGTTGGGTTCATGTTGGTTTGAGTTAATGTTGTTTAATCCACGATTGCTGTTTGACAATGTTTTGGTGGCGAACAACATAATATGCCGATCAAAATTACATTAAAAATGTTTTGATAACAACATGAAAAAGACCAAAAAAAAAAAGGGGGCAGAAATATTTAATACAAAAGAAATCGAAAATTCTATCCATGGAGGCCCGGTCAAGCCCGCTCGAAACCCGCCCGGCCCGCCCAAATCGCCAGCCGTCTTGACTACCAAAGCTCGCGTGCTGCAGAAATGGCGTGACCGTACAGAGTCTCGGAGGAGTCGGAGATCCCATGGAGTACGTCGACGACGACCGTCGCCGCTTCCTCTTCCAAGCGCGCGCGAATCCTCCCCCTCCTCCGCCGCCGCCGCCGCCGTCGTCTTCTTCTTCTTTAGCCTCCGGCCAACGGCGGCAGCTGCCCAAGCCCTTCCTCGTCGCCACCACCGCGCTCTCGGTCGTCCTCGTCTCTCTCGCGCTCCTCTACGCCCACTCCGAGCCCTCCCGATCTCTCCTCCTCTGGCTCTCCCTCTCGCTCCTCGTCGGCCCCTTCGCCCCGTCCTCCCTCACCGGCGGCTCCGTCCGCGTCGGCCACGGCCCGGTCGTCGAGTTCCCCCCGGATCTGCAGCCCCAGGTCGTGGAGGAAGCGAAGAAGAAGCCGTCTCAGAAGCGGCCGAAAGGGCAGCCGCCTCCAGGTAATAACGTTGCGGTTTGGCCGCCAATTGCTGAAATTGATAGTCAATTGGGGAAGAAGATCGAGGGAAATGGTGTAGCGGTTCAGGGGAAGAGTGATCTAGGGTTTCGGGAGGAGGAGAAGGGGAAGGAGAAGGATTGGAGTGAGGATGAGATCGAGCTCTTGAGGAAGCAGCTGGTGAAGCATCCGGCTGGGAAGCCGAGGCGGTGGGAGATAATCGCGGAGGCGTTCAACGGGGGTCACAGAGTGGAGAGTGTGATCAAGAAAGCGAAGGGATTGGCCGATAAGAAGTCGAGCGACAAGGACTCGTACGCGCAGTTCTTGAAGAACAGGAAGCCTCTGGACGAGAGGCTGAATGAGGGGGAGGATGGTAGTGGCAGCGGCGAGGTCAGGAGAGAGAGCGAATGGAGCAGCGCGGAAGACGTTGCGCTGCTCAATGCGTTGAAGGCATTTCCAAAGGATACGCCGATGAGGTGGGAGAAAATCGCAGCTGCCGTTCTGGGGAAGACGAAGGTGGATTGTGTCAAGAGGGTGTCGGAGCTGAAGAGGGATTTTCGGAGTTCGAAAGCCGCCAAAGAGGGACAGATGGAAGAATGAGGATCGGTAGGTTTCGATCAATTTTGACTTCGATTTACCATTGTTTGATTCAGCAGATTGAGTTCTTGACTGGTTTGTTGTAGCCAGATTAGAGGATCGAATAAGATAGTGATCATGAGCATACAGTCCTGTTGGAATTTCTATACACCATACACTCTCAATAAGATGGGCATGTTGTTTTGCTGCTAAATTATCCTCTTGTTATTGACCTTGTTTAGCTCTATGAGGTATTCTTGCATTTGCCTTTACAAGACATAGAAACTTGTATTGTATACGACAATTATGGTGGATCCGCTCAACTAAGTTGGACACCAACTTTTGAGGAATGAATGGCCATACTTAACACCTTAACATCTCCCACTGGGCACTGTGTGAAGGGACAAAATTTTTTGTCAAATGCTGTGTTCGTGTAGTTTGTTAGACCTTCAGTGCAATACCTAGTTTCACGTTCGAATGTATAGCTGCACTGGCAAGCTTTAGATGGAGAGAAGTAAATATTTTTCTCTTCCATGCATCCCTCGAGCTCTTCACAAGCCACAGCGATGTGTTCTTTCATGAATCAGTACAAATCTCCAAAGGGTGACTTATCTGGATATGAGGTAGATTGAGATTGTCACTTTACAGATTTTCGTGGCATGACATGAACATTAACACGATGCCGTTTTAAGCTGTCAGACTCCAGAGTTTAGCTTGTTTCTTTCCCATGACGCCACCAAATTGAACGAATTAGTCTCTAGCTTGTAGCTCCAGCATAAAGGAGCTACCTTTCGACTTTCACTTCGCTATGTTTCTCTCCTCCAATTTGGTCTCTTCTTTTTATTGTTGGACAGTGAACTCCTCCAATTCGGTCATATTCACTATTCTTCGTCCATTTATATTCCCTCTGCATGAGGGTCGAGTGCTCGAATCAGGGCACAGTTGTATCTGGTTGGACCATCTTCAGAAACCCTTGAGCTGAAGAGTAGTCTTTGTAGCTATATGACACTGCTGATGTTGATACTGCTCTCTTTTTTGTGTCATTCTCCTCCTAATTTTGTATGCTGTCTACTTTTATCTTTCCCTCACAAGGAAAACATTTAGGGGCTTTGGCCTCAAAGACTTGCCCCCTTTTAGGAATTCCTGCCGTTGACAGTGCAATGACTACTCTCGAGTCCTCCTTAGGAATGGCTGCTGTTGACAGTGGCAATGACTTCTCTTGAGTCGCCGATATGCTGAAAATCGGTAGATGAACTTGAGTTTTTATGTATTCACGCTCTTGGAATGACAATGATGTAATTCCCACAGTGTGTACGTCTCATTGCTTGAGAATTCTGGCCATACAGGCTTATGGATGAGACCGAGAGCTTGGGAGTTCTGATGACGATTGATTGGAACCTCTCTAAACTCGAATACGCGTGTCAAAAAAATTCTCTTCAATGCTAACAAGGGGACTTCTATGATCCCTCCATAAACTTATTCCGCGGTCATAACTTATTATAGCCACATTATTTTTGTTCCTGTACGAAGTGTCTTGCAACAGTGAAAGTTTTAAAATGTCATGACCAGAAAACCTTTCCATGGATTGAAAACAAGCTTATATCGGGGGAAAACGACTTTTTAATCTACTAAAAAGAAATTACCAAACAGATGAAAGAAAAATCTTCTCTTTTATCATGAAATTTTGAGCGAAGCCAACGCACCTCAAAGTGTCTCAACTTGGGTCGGCATCATTTCTCACGATGGCGGAGCTCAATGTCATGGGGCATAGCCATTACATACCCACGAATGAAGCAAGTGCTGAAAAATAAGTCAATACGTCATGGCGGACAACACGTCTTATTGAGAACAAGATCGATTCATTCGACAATATCCATCAAACGCTCAAAAACACAAGCAGACACATTTTCTCTGGGAACAGGTGAAGCACTGTGGGTCATTTGGATGACCACAGATATAGCGACAATCCTCAGGCTTGTCGCATCCACGGATAACTTGCACACACATATGCCTCCTCTGCAGATGGGAACAAACCCAGCATCGCACTGCTTAGGACCGCAATCCGTGTCAATCTGGCAACGCACATCCTCAGCACGCGAGACCACGAAACCTTAAAAGGAGTAGGAATCATTGGTATTGTAATAACTAGCGAGGGATCAGAGAAAAATGAATGAAAGGGGCCACCTACATGATGCAATCACCAGCGGAATCGCCAACGCACTGAGCTTCGTTGCACACTGTTCCATTTTTCCTAGGTTTTGTTTGCAGACAGAGTATTGGGTTATGATGATTCTTGGAGACCGATATGGTTGACGGTGATACGTGCCGTGTCCAGCCTTGAACATGGGTTCTATATAGAAGCCTCAGAGTTTTGGTATTTTCTGGATTTTGAGGAAATGCAAGATTCAAAAATGGAAGGTGTAGTTATTACGTTGCTAAAGCTACGGATTCACCTTCCAATCCTGCTAGTATTACTGGTTCGACAATATTTAGTTGCAGTAGTTCAGATCGACACTATTTCCGGACTTTTTTCTATCAGAACACATGCAATTGCTTTGCGCATGTATTTTAAGTTGAATACTATCCGGATTTTTTTGTCATATAGGAATAGGATTTGTTATATTTTATACAAATTTTGATAGTTATTGGATATAACACGGATATAGACGCGCTTGAATCAAATCTCAATCTTTTCAAGTCTCAATCGCAATCTTCTCCTTTCTCGCATTCTTCCCAAAATTATTACTCTCTCAGACCTTGTCATTTTACTTAACTTTTTCTCTATGCTAACCGGAGCAAAGTTTTCCAGCCTTTCTCAGGATGGCGAACATCGTAGAGGCCACCAACCGCGACACATGACTAATGCAAGGACGAGGCCTAGCCTCAGGTGACCTCCAAGCGTTGGCCAGGGACTCTAGTTTTGACAAGTGCAGACTCGTGGTTGCAACCTCTTCCTTTGGCTGCGGCCGACGCCAAGCAAGAGCCCCACCGTCAAACGACCCCAGCTCTACGGTTCTGAGGCTGGCAACCTTCGATCCAAGGTTGCAAGCCTCAGATCCAAGGTCTAGAGTGTCGGACCACGTCAATCTGACGGGTCTAGATAGAGAGAGACAAAGAGGGACAATGGCTAGGCTGCGCTCGAATCTGGGCACATTCTTGTCTAGTCAGACCATCTTCAGAAATCCTCGGAGCTGAAGAATAGTCTTTGTAGTTATATGACACTGCTGATGTTTGATACTGCTCTCTCCGTGTCATTCTCCTCCTCAGTGTGTGGGCTGTCTGCTTTCATCTTTCCCTCCACAAGGCAAAAATCTAGGGGGTCTGGTCCTAGAAACTTGCCGCCTATCAGAGTATCAGTTGTTAACAGTCCAATGACTTTCTTGAGTGGCCAATATACCGAAAATCTGTGGATCAACTTGAGTGTTATGTATCCACGCTATCGGGAATGATAGTGATGTAATTCCTACAGTGTGTGCGTCTCACCTACTTGAGAATTCTAGTCACATGGGCTTTATGAATGAGACTGAGAGCTTGTGAGTTATGATGACGATTGATTGGAACCTCTCTAAAGTCGAGTACGTGTGCCATATGAAAATTTCTCTCAATGCAAACAAGGCGACTTCTATGTACAGGAGCAAAAATAATGTGATTACGATAAGTTATGACTCCGGAATAGGTCCATCGAGGGATTTTGTGATCCAATGGTCACCAATTCCCTAAAACGGTTTCTCGGGATCATGGAATCCCGCAATAAAATCTTCCAATGAATCTATAAAATCTTGTTTACACCAGAAAATGGTCAATTTGTCGACATGGGAAACACATGACGGAGACATGAATTACATGTCCCATCGTCGACAAATTGTAGAATATCCATTTTAGTGCACCAATGATGGTTCGGTAATAATGACGTAGGATCAAAGATGGTCGACAAGTATTTGTACCAAAGATAATCAAGTTGCCAACATAAGAAACGCATAACAGAGGCTTGAGGCTACGTGGAAGCAAGGATCATTAAGGGACAAATGACATGCATAGGTAACATGGAAGCAAATATCATCAAGTTGCCAACATAAGAGACACATGTCAAAGGCATGTGTCGTGTATATGACCCAACATCATCAAGTTGATATGGAAGTGCATGATCGATAGATAGCAATCGATGGTAATGTTAACACATCGATAACAATCCGGTCATCGAAGACTGACCACGTAGGTTCTAAAATGATCAAGAAGAATACAGGCAGATATGATCGACAAAACCCACAAAAAAGCAAGCGAAGAGATATGAAGGCGACGTCACAACACATTTATAGGCCTAAAGCCGTAGGATTTTGAGTAATTAGGTTATGAAGTGATTGGCATGTATAAGATCATGGGATGGTTATTGCTTGAAAGCAGTATCATAGCATCACATGGACGTGAAGATAAAATTTTCGGAATGGAAGAACATGAGTACAATCATTGGAAACCGTTAAGGAGCAGCTACCACACAACTATTGTAAATATCATTTATTCGAGAACCCCCAACAAATTAACCAAAATCTTATCTTTCAATTATTTTTACTTTCCCGTATTGCAGTTTATTTTTCCTTAGCTATAGCTTTCCAATATGTGCCATCGATTAAATTTCACCGCTACATCTTTGTGTTCGTGTGTTCTTGTGAAAGTGGCTGCATTTTCAAGCTTTGTCTCCACTTAAATATTACATTTACTACAGGTAATTAACTTTTAGATATGAAGTTGATGAAAAGGCTAAAAATCTAACAAGTTATGGCAATACTCTTGTATGGAAGTTAACTTCATCCGTTGAAGGAAATCAAATCAAACCATTGGTATCCCAAAGCGTTCTTTGGGAATTCAGATCATAGGAATAATTTCATATGCCAATCTCAAGCTTTGTTTGCATGTGCGGAAAAGCATTAATGACTACTATTTCCAGTTCAATAGCAAATCATGCCTAGGTAAGAAATATTCTCCGTTATTTTAACTAAAATCTAACTCGATCTTTTATAATTGATAAAGGGTAAAATTACTCAAAAAGTCATAAACCTATTGCACTTTTGTCAATTCAGTTCTAAACTTTTTAACTTTGCCAATTGAATCTTAAACCTTTTCATTTCTTGTCAATTGAATCTATCCGGCCAATTTTGGCCAGAAATCGCTGACGTGTACGCTAAGTGGCCACGTGGCGCTAACGTGCATATTTTTTTATATAATATTTTAATAATTTCTTAAATTTTTTCTTTTTTTTTCCTTTTCTTTGTCTTTTTTTCTGGATTTTGAAGCTAGGGCCGGCAAGGGTGGCTGGCTGACCCTCGTTGACCACGGGCAAGGGCTGGTGACCCTCTCTGGCCAAGCGAGGGCGTGTAAGCCCTTGCCTAGATCCAACAAGGGCCGTGACACCCTCGCCCAAATCTTGCTAGCGGAGGGCGTGGGGCCGGCAAGGATGCCAAGCACCTTGCCTAGGGCCACCAAGCCCTCGTCTAGCCAGATCAGGGCCTCACTTGGGCCAGCGAGGCTGCCAAGCACCTTGCCTGGGGTCGGTGAGGGCCACCAAGCCCTCGCCAGATCTGGGCTCGAGCTTGTGCGCCCTCGCTTGGCTAGCAAGGGTCGTGATGCCCTCGTCGGCCCTAACTTCAAAATCTAGAAAAAAAAACAAAGAAAAGGAAAAAAAACATAAAATATTCAAAAATTATTAAAATATTATATAAAAATATCCACATTGGCAATTTCCAGTCAAAATTGGCCGGATGGACTCAATTAGCAAGAAATGAAAAAAGTTTAGAATTCAATTGGTAAAGTTAAAAAGGTTTAGAACTAAATTGGCAAAAGTGCAATAGGTTTATAATTTTTTGGACAATTTTTCCATGGATTAAGGGTAATGTGGTGCAAGCTTTTACCGATGATCAGTTGGATGATTTGAGTCAATGCATACAGTGAATATAAGGACTCTTATTGCTCAAGAGAAAGGAAATGACATGTACGAGGAAAACTATTGGATATACGAGGGTTGTCTTTAATTGTTTCCTTTGATTCTTTCTCGAGAATCCATCTTAATTTTCCTTAAATTTGGGAATATTATCTGCCCTTTAATTATTCTTTGCACTTCGTCTTTGAATTGTCTAATTAGTTAGCAGAGTTCCCGTAGACTGTAAAGCTGCAGCACCTGCTTCTTTCCTTCCATATCATTCTTTTCGTGGAAATGATCCGATCTATTTCAATGCGGAAGATTTCCATTCCTAATTGGAATGTAAATCCGAAACTTCCGCTAGTGGCCTCCACAGTATTGCTTGATCCAGCGAAGATTGTTGATGATTTAATCTGGGTATGATTATTGTATGGAGCACTACACATATATAGGTCAGAGAATTTCATTTATCTTACTTTCGTTAGTACTGTTTTGCAATGGCAAATACAAATCCTACTAAAACTTCTTATGCTTTGCTATCCTTGTTGGGCGTCACGATTAAGATGTCAAGAAACAGGTGTGCTTAAGGTAAGAATCCTTACGCAGGAAGAGAAGATGGGTTTAGCTAAGCCTAAAGGCACAGTGAAAAGCATAGATCTATTGCCGTTTCGGTTATTTCTTTGAGATTCTACCACCTTAGTCTGCATAATAGTCTACCCGATGTGAAATGTTGAAATTGAATTGCAATGTTATACTATAGTGTCACGATACAAGTGAAACGATGAATTGCGTCGACATCTTCAAGCAACTTGCCTTTGATCATCCACTTCTAAAGAATCATATCCTATAGGTATTGCTAGGGGAAGAACACTAGAAGCGACAAAATTTATATGCGGCGTTCACTTTAGTGCTAAAAGTTTTCGCCAAATTACTTAAGTGCTAAATCGGAGAAAAAACGATTACTTAAGTGCCAACGGTGAAAAATTTTAGCCAAATTAATACGTGACTTTTATAATTAAAATTTTAATATCAGTTGGGTTTTTTTTTTTTGAAAAAAAATCAGTCTATATGACATTTTCATGTGTATATTTCGATTTTTTAAATACTTTTGTTTTGATTTTTTTATTATTTTTTTCCTTCTTTTCTTTTTTTTTGCTTTCTTCTTCATTTACCTTTGGTCGGTGATCAGACATTGGCCACCGGCCGCCTGGCCTCGCCCGAACGGGGTTGCCGTCACTTGCCATAGGCGAGGCCCAACCGACCCTCGCCAGATCTGGCGAGGCCGGCTCTCGCCCAGGCCACAGCGACCTCGCCAGATCTAGGCAAGGCGACCCCTCACCGGGGCTCGCCCTTGCCTAGATTTTGGCGAGGGTCTCCTCGCCTAGATTTAGCGAAGCCCCTGTGGCCTAGACGAGGGCTAGCCTCGCCCACCCCAGATCTAGCAAGGCAAGGCAAGGCCGACCCTCGCTTGAGCTAGGGCGGGCGAGGCGAGGGCTCTCCTCACTAGATCTAGCGAGGCCATTGGGCTTGGACGAGGGCCAGCCTCGCCTATGGCGGGCAATGGCGGCCTTGTCCAAGCAGCCAACCAAAGGTAGAAGAAGAAGAAAAAAAAGAAAAAAAAAAGCAAAAAACCATTAAAAAATCGAAATGTACATGCTAAACTCTGTTGTTTTGAAGTGTATGTGCTGACTAAATCTCCGGTGAGTCACATTGGCTTCAGAAATTAATAAAAAAAAATGTCACGTTAGATTTCTGGCCAAACTTACCAAAGTTGGTACTTAAGTAGTCATTTTTAAAAAAAATTAGCACTTAAATGATCCGACAAAAACTTTTGATGCTAAAGTGAGCACTACAAATAAATTTCTGTACTTCTAGTGTTCTTTCCCCGATATTGCTAAATGAAGTTTAATTTGGGACCAATGCTGTCGAAATGTTATGGAGACCGAACCAGGTAAGCAAACCTAAATGCGGTTAAACCATACCGCTTGAGACAACATCTTATTGAAGACCAGAATGTAGCCCTTGCAAGAGAAGCCAATTTTCAGGGATACAAACCAATCCTGATGGTTTTCGGTGATTTTCCTACATATGATTTTGTTTTTAGCACTTAGTTGGGTTAACAAAAGCCGAATCCATCACCACCATTGTGGCTCTATCATAGCTCAAAACCAAGACCAAAGGCACAAAATTAACTCAATATGAACATACAAATGTAGGCAACTGCATAAGATGTTTTAGGAGGCCCAGGCCATCATGTAGCCATTTTAAGCAACAGTAGTTTGAGTTTCTTAGGAAGATGAGCCGGTTAGATGGCTTTATCTAGGAAAGAAGCAACATGTAAATTTTCTTTTCTCCGATGATACGACGAAAGCTGAAACTTCCATTTTTGATACTTTACAGGTGAAACTGAACGTAAACTAGAAGTTAAATGAGGCAGAATCATCCGAAGGCATGCTCAGTCAAGTATGGTGGAAATATGGAGAGTTCCCTGAAGGAACGGTCCCCATTAAAGCCAGCAAAAGTAAGATAAAAGAACGAGCCAATCCGTTCGTTCAACAAATGAAGAGAGTCAATCCAAGCCAACTTGACTGGATCCAAGTAGACTTCTTAATGAATATGATGTAAGATTATATGGAACAGTAAGCCTAAGTGTCTTTGCCTTGTGGGACTTTCCGCGGAGCACATGCGTATGTAATTGTGCGGAATCCCTATCCCATAGTATTGGTCAACGGAGCTATTTTTGTTGGATGTTTGTTTGTAAAACAAACAAAATAAAATTATTTTCTTTGTCCCACGTAAGAAAGTTTTGAAAAAGTGGGCAATTTTATAACTGTAAATATTTTCTTGCTTTTTAAAGTGAAGAAAATGGAGTGTGCGCTAGTTCACATAATACCCGCGTGCTTAATTAGCACTGATCCCTTTATTTATTTATTTTTATTTCGTAAGATTATCTCATTAATCTTTATTAGTTGAAAGGTTATTTTTGTTTATTAAATAATTTTCAAAATTATGAAAATTCGGAATTTTATTTATATATATTTCATTTTATTTCCAATTTTACCTGTGTCTTTTTAAGACAACCTTTGGATGTTATACTTGTTCAGTTTTCAATCTTTCCCGAATGGTTGCATTTGTTTAGTTTGCAATTTCTTCCGAAGGAACATTTTTGCTAACTTTGCAACTTTTCGTGAAGAGTTGCTTATGTTCTTTAAGACCGATTTCTATAAATATCAGTTTTTCCAAAACAAGAAACAGAAATCAATTTCAAGTCTTCTTTCAAAACTACAGCCATCATTTTCAATTATTTCCTAGAGAGATCCTGGAGAAATACTAGAATTGTTATTTAGTATTCTCATTTTGAGACTTTGTTGTATCCTGGAGGATTTTTGCTGGTGACTATTAGCAACATTGTAGGGCAAATAAATCCTTAAGGAAAGTGATATCACGCCTCAAAGTCCGACTTGATTGCTCTTTTGATTCGAAACCATTTATTTTAGAACAATTTTTTCTCAAATGTGGGTTGTGGGGAGGAAAAACGAGAATTTGAATACTATGGAGGAGGGAGGGACGGTGAGTACAGAATAAAAGCTGTATCGGCATTATTTCCATTCTCTATGTGCTCGGGGAAAAATGGTTCTCTCTTTTTGGTTTCAGGTAAGTAACTCTGCTAATTTCGGCAAACAGCCTTGGTCATTCATATATTCAACTATGAGTTCTCCTTTGTCTTTTATGGTATTGTGAGATTTTGTGGGGCACTGACAACTGTTCTAAAAATTTAAATTATTAAATAAATACGTGATTTAATATTTAATTACTTTAATACTCTTCCTCACGCTTAATGAGGTCTTTTTGCTTGGTACTAAGCATTGACATATTTAATTAATGAGGCAAACAGGGTTTGAAAAGATTCGAACCAAGGATCTCCAGCTCTAATACCATGTGAGATTTTGTGAGACCACTACCGATTATTCTAAAAGTTTAAGCTGTTATATAAATGCGTGATTTAATATTAAATTACTCTAACATATATCTAAGATTCTCATGAGAGTGAGGATCAAATGGTTGACAATTGACATGCTTGTTCCGGATGATTTTCAAAGTGATAACTACCAGAAAGACTAGTCATTTAAATCTTGACCAACCAGGATTTGTGCAAGTGGACCATAAAATTACTCTTGGATCTCTGATACAACTTAACAGGCATCAATATGATGTTTATATATCTGTAACTCAGGTAACTAAAATTGTCCATTTACGGAAATGATAGGCTCTTTCATATTCCCCGTCTAGTTTTCTTGTCATTATAGATCGTATGATGCCGTCATTTATAAGGAAATCAAAAGGTGCAATTTAACTATATTTGGGTGTGGATATTTGTCTTCTGACCAGATGTCTCGTGATCTTGTTACTAGACATGGGTGGCTTCAATTGGCGAATGTCGACAAAGGATATTGCCTAGGGAAATATTTAGTTCTTTAAGCACAAGTGCTGATGGGGTAACTTGGGGTAGAGAGATAGTCAACATTGAACCTTGGGCATCATACAACAACGCAAATAGGCAGCGGCCACTTTCCTTATGAAGGATTTGGGAAATCGTCCAGTTCTACAACCTTCAATATGTTTATGCCAATTTGATGAGCAAGGATGCAGCTAATTTTGTAATGATGGCGACAAACCCTGAGTGCTATGATTTGCAATCATGGGTAAGACTACTCAATACGGGGTCAATTTCTTTTACGGTGGTCCTGGGTTTTCAGGTGAGTGAAGTAGTAAATAGCGGCCAAGCCATAGAACAAACCTCCCTGGCGAGTACATTATGTCCAAATGGTTTCGAAATGGTGTTCGGAAGTTGCTATTCATTATTGTTTTTGAAAGTACAATCACATTGGTTTCAGATGCATTGTCGGATTGGGATTTCAACGGATGAGCTAGGAATAATTTGAAAATCAGTTGCGGGTTCCCACAAGAGCCTTGGGAAGTTCATGTCTTAGCACATCTCCCTTAAGAGATGGCATATTATGTCTAGAACGTTAAGCTTGATAATTTTATTTTTCTTCCATGTTTCAATATATGAGTAGGGTAAATTCTTGGTAGAGGCTTTGCAAGTTTGCTTTAATTTTTGCTACATCTTTGTGTATTGGTTTTGGTAATTTTATGTATTGTTAACATAATTTTTGGGATACGGGAGTTTCGTTATCATTTCTAAAGAAAGAAGGAATTGAGATTTCTCTGCCCTTTGCCACCGAAGCAATTTCACCTCATTACCATTACCATATATATTATATGTATGTATACTTGCCATCAACGTGACATTTTGATGGTCACTCCAAAATGAGAATTTTTTACACCTATGAAAATTGACCTATTTTTCCTAGGAAAATTTCAAAAAAGAATATGGAGTACTTTTTTTCTCAAATAAGAGTCTAAAATGGATTTTGTCTCAAAATAAAGGATGAAGTAGTCAAATCGTCTCAAATAAAAACTTTTGGCCGGTCAATGACTATTCTGGCCATTAGAGAAGGGGTATTTTAGTCAAAAAAATTAAGTATATTTTTTACTTTCTTTTTCCTTTCCTTTTATTTTCCTTTCTTTTTTTTCTTTCTCTCTCTTCCCTTTCCCGGCTGTCACCGATGACTTCTGTTGACCTTAGGCAAGGGTTTCCCTCATCGGTGTCAAGCGAGAGCCACCCTCGCCTGGGCTAGTGAGAGCCGCGCTCACTTGGGCTTGCAAGGGTGACCCTTGGCCTCGCCAGCCCAGGTGAGGGCGAGAGTCGCCTTGCCTAGGCTGGGCGAGCGAGGGTGGCGTTCACTTGAGTCCGATGGAGAAAAGAGGGAAAAGAAAAAGAAAAGCAAAAGAAAAAAATATATTAAGGAAAAAAGAAAGAAAAAAAGGAAAAAATAACATATGAAAATGCCCTTCAGCTAACAAGATCAAGCTTGTCTTTAAGACTAATATAACCACTTCAGGTTCTTATTTGAGATAAAGTCCACTTCGGGTCTTTATTTCTGTAACGCCCTCAATTTGGGGTTATTGATGCGACGTACACCACACTATCACATCCCAGCTAAGATCGTGACTCGTGGCTCACCTGATAATGTCCCATTCGTTATTATCTTTCTTTACAGACAAGCAGAAGCATGAATTCGGGACAATCACAATCTGAACAAACAACGAGGTTACGACAAGTATTATGAATAAAACTTGTATTTACATGATAACATATATATTTTACAAGCCAAACTTTTACATGCCCATTTTCTTTTTACGGGCTTTGTTTCCCTTTTCAATACACTACACGTATCCGCGTAGGTTGGGAGAAATTCCTATCTCCTGTAGCATATCTACAGCTCCCAAAATTGTGTGACACTTTCATGCCTAAAAATCTGAAAAATAATAGAATGAGTCGATGACTCATAAGTAAAACTCACTAAACTCCAGATAGGAGGACGTCTCGCCATCGAACAAAGCACATGTCATAGCCACATCAATTGATAGTAGATCAATAGCAAAGATACTTCAACCACACTTGTTCTTATGCATGAGATTATGTTAACATGCCTTCCTATTCAAGCAACAATATCTCAACGAAAAGCATGCGCACGAGGGATTCATTATCTTAATCGTTGGTACGATTCTTCTTAAAATTCTCCAGGCAATATCTCCTAATCCAAAGGTGGCGGCTTTTCATCCGAACTTAATGAGGCAATGTCCCTAATCATGGGCGACGGCTATTCATTCGAACTTAATCGGGCAACGTCCCCAATCAAGGGTGACGGCTATTCTTTTTCCCCCGTGTAACCATGCCAACAAGCATCATATCAACGTGAGTACCTCACGCGAAGTGAGCGTCATGCCATAAATCCTCAAAAATTTTAAATCATGCTAAGCACAGAACTAAGTTCACGATCCAAACCGACCGGTCATGGCGCCAAACTACACTGAGCAAGGCTTGGATTGATACGCCTCAATACCGACCCTCCAAGCAAGGCTTGTTTCGACATGCCTCGACGCTGATCCGAACTAAGCGAGATTCATTCATGGCTCGAGGCGTGCTCTCAAGCATGATGCCAAACACATTAGCAAACCTTACAAATGTATATGCAAGCATGGCAAGTGATATCAAGCGTTCACAAATAACGGAAGACACGCAAGCATCACAGACACATGACTCGCCCAACAACGTAACCCATCATCCTAGCCAAGGTTTAGTAAGTCTATTTACTACCCTCCAAGGTCATGGCCGAGTGTGACTTAGGGGTGAGTTAAGCGATAAGGTAACGGCAAGAACATAGCGCAACACGGGCACGAGTGCGGCTGAGAAAGAGAGGGCGACCGAGAGAGAGAGAGAGAGAGAGAGAGAGAGAGAGAGAGGGAGAGTAGTGATGGTGAAATAGTGAGCCAAAGAGGTGAAAATGCAAGAGATGGCTCGTCTATTTATAGGCCTCTTGTCAACTTGCAAAATAAGTTAGCCAACTTGCAAGATAAGTTTTTAATAAAGCCATTGACTTGACCAAATCAACTTATCTTCTTGCCCTAAGAAGCATTATAGGCGTGAATCATGTGGCCCTATCAAGAAACACTCAATAATTGGGGTCTTTGCTAGTTCTATTGGCACATTTTCCTTTGAACACTCAATTTTTGCTAAACTTGACTTAACAAGAAACTAAGGTAATTAGGGATTCTCAAATGCCATACACGATCAACCCTCCTATTTGGAACTAAGGTTCGATGTAAAAATATATCCGAGTATGATTGGACACAATCGAGCCAAAGATTAGGCTAAACGGCGCAAGGCCGAACCAACTGGGTTATCCTGGTGCATGGCCTATTCGATCGGGCCTAATCAGGCGCAGGGCCTGGCACACAGCCGAGCTACACGGGCGCGGCACCAGGCATAGTCTTGGGCCACACGAGCACCGAGCTAGCTGCACGGGTACTAGGCCGAATGCATAGGCACGGTACCGGGCTACACGGACTGTGTGCCAAGCGCACAGTTGAGTTGCAAGAGCAAGGAGCCGAGTGCACGAACGGGACTTACGAACGAGGGATCGGTTCATTGGCCCAAGGGCGGCACAATGCATGGCCCGTGGCCAAGTTTGGCGAGCACAAAACTAGGTTTGGACCATAACCCATGGGCACAAAGCCCAGTACAAAAGTAGGGCACAATGGCAGGCACACGAGCAAGTACAGGGCCAACCCGTGGCCTGACTAACGGTCACACAGCTGGTCCATGGCCGAGCGCAAAGCCTAGCACATGGCCAGTCCATGGCTTACCCATGTGACGCTCCAGAACGTCACGCGTGATATGTGTCTTTACCGATTTTTTTCTTATAATTATTAAAACATGTGGAAGCATAATAAAGCATTCACACCATTCCCAAACATGTATAACAAAATTCATATGCATCTTTTTATAAATATTATCATCAAATTTTACAATACAACATTTGGCAAAAACAACCAAAATACATAATTGCTGGGAAATATCAGAATTGCCTAACTTCAACACTTAACTACTAAGCCCAAAAGCTTGCCTGTACACTAACGAACCATCAACTCAGGATCGATGACTTCACCCGACGACATGCCATCGTTGCCAAACCTTGAAGGACCATCGAAGCCTCTAAGCGGTCCAATTAAGTCGCCATCGATATTCACATACTAAGTTACATAACTATGGATTTTGTATTCTGGTAACCCCATGTTGACCCATAAAACAGTAGTGCACTTAGTATAAATCACTGGTGATCCAAGTACAACAATGTCTTCATAATTATAATAAAAAAATATGGAGGCTCCAAAACGTAGTGGCGGTGAGGGATCTATCCTACATATTTGAAAAATAAGGAGTGAGCTGAGACCCAGTAATTAAAATCTCTAAGTCTCAGATAGAAGATTCACTCACCACCCAATCTGGTATCAACAATAATTATAAGTCCAAGGCAATACAAAATACATGAATAATGATATTATCCTTCTAATAATGTCATGTCAATGAAACAACAATAATTTTGCATAAAATCAATCATTCAGGTGAAAATTGATGGCATATTATATATCATATATATCGTGTGACAACTCATCGAGGAAAAGTGCAAAAGAAGTCATAAACCTTTTTTTGGTGTCAATTTAGTCCTAAACATTTTGTATTGATGCTAATTCAGTCCTAAACATTTTAATGGTGCCAATTCAGTTATAAACGTTTTATATTTGTGTCAATTCAATCCTAAATCTTTTATTTTTGTGCCAATTTAGTCCTTCCGGTCAATTTTGACCGGATTTTGCTGATGTAGACAACTTTAATAATATTTTAATATATTTTTGAAATTTTATTTATTTATTTATTTATTTTCTTTTTTCTTTTTTTTCCCCCTCCACTCCCTTCTTCCTCTAGCTGGTCACTGAATCGGCGATCGGCTAGAGTCCAAAGGCCGGCGAGGTTGACCTCACCAACCACGTGTGAGGCTCACTCTCGCCAACCACTGGCGAGGCCGGCCTCGCCCATCCACTGGCTAAGGCGAGCCTCGCCGATGCTGGCCTCTGGCATTTGGCCGGTCGCCGATTCGACAACCAGCTGGAGGAAGGAGGAAGGGAGGGGTAAAAAAAGTAAAAATTCAAAAAATATTAAAATATTATTTAAGTTGTCTACGTCAGTGTCGTTGACTGGCCACCAACCAGTCAGCGTCCACGTCAGTAAAATCTGGCCAAAATTGATCGAAAGGATTGAATTGGCACAAAGACAAAAGGTTTAAGACTGAATTGGCACAAATACAAAATGTTTAGGACTAAATTGGTACAAATACAAAAGGTTTAAGACTAAATTGATACAAATACAAAAGGTTTATAACTTTTTTAGCACTTTTCCCCATTTCATTGATTCATATTTGTTACTGGCAAGATTCATATCGATTCATATGGCATCTCGACTAACAAGGTATCGTCACCACCAATTCATGAGGGACAGAATCATTCATGCCCTTTGCCACACCTTAGCCTATTTATCACGGGTATCCTATACATTAGTGAGAATAAATACATCACTGTACATCCACGTGATTATGATCATTTCTTAATATCATACCACGGTAAAGCCATATCATACCATGACCACAAGAGTCATATCATCATAGGATTTCATATCATCGCAACCTTGTAGAAAACCATTTCATATGGTAAAACATTTGGCTGACTCCAAAGTTTTATCCATAACTCATACAAGGGAATTCGCTCTGCAGCAAATAGACTGCAGTAAAGGTCTTAATCACTTAATATCAAAGACATACATAATTAATTATAATGCAAAACATGTCACGTATTTTTCATAATTACAAAGGCAAACAACAACATGCCAACCTATTGTCATTGAACATAATATACATGACAATCAATTAATTATGCACCTTTTAACGTGAAAACTTTCTTTTTCTTTTCACTAAGCCAATATCAATTTAGAAGAGCACTTTTGTAAGTTCTATGACAGTTAAATACTACTATTCCATAATTTAGTATCTCATCTAATTTTTATTTATTTATTTATTGCCTTAATCCCTCTTGATCAAGCTCACTTTTACCACATATAAAAGCGATCATTTATATGATTCCTAATTCTTGAAATTAGAAAATTATCCTAGTAAAATTTCTCATTTTATAATTTTACCCCTAATTTTTTATTTTTAACCAACCAAGTCATATTAATTAAAATAAAAACTAAATGATAATATTTTTGTGCTTTAAAACACACAAACATTTTAATTACACTATAGACACCACATATTTTGCAAAATTTTCAAAATTGCCCACTTTTAATTAATTGTTACAAAATTGCTTCAATTTTGCATAGTTAAACATATGACCTAATTAAACAATTATCTTTAAAAACTAGCTTAACCACTTATCAAAGTGAGATTCCACATACTGTAATCAATCCCTAGAACTTCTAGTTTTTACAAATTCGCTCCTTAACTTTGGTGGAATTACAAATTTGCCCCTAAAGTTTATAAACTCATTTTTTTCAACCGGTTTGATTTCCTTTAATTGATAAAACTTAATAACCCACTAATTAACATTAAAAATCATAAATTAACACTGTTCACAGCCTCTCTTTATTTCTGTAAAATTCGAAATTCTTCCTTACCATGACAACAAAATTTACCAAAATACCCTTTTATGCCTAATTTTATCATCTCATTCAAGATGCAACAAAACGTACTAATAATCTCTCAAAGACATCTCGGCATGCAGAGAACTTTGTAATTCAAGCTCAACAATCACAATCGTATAACATACACTATTGAAACTTGCTCACACATAACATAAAATCCAAACTAAATAACAATCAACCAACCAAGATCAAGAGCACTAAATAAATCATTCTAGCTTAGCCTTAGAGTTTTCACTTACCCAAAGTGAAATCTTCAACAAAGCAAACCTATAACCACCTTGAAAACAAAATAGATACTAAAAATTAACAAATCTTATTCTTGTGAAAACAACAAAGCATATTTGA
Source organism: Syzygium aromaticum (assembly GCA_024500025.1). Classification (NCBI taxonomy): domain Eukaryota; kingdom Viridiplantae; phylum Streptophyta; class Magnoliopsida; order Myrtales; family Myrtaceae; genus Syzygium; species Syzygium aromaticum. The sequence goes on along the minus strand of CM044889.1, from coordinate 2,315,893 downwards.
TAAAGAAAAAGGAAAGGAAAATTCAACAATATACCTTGCCAAGAAGCTAGTTCAAAAGTGAGCTTGAACTTTGATATATATATATTGAAAGAAAGCCGAAAAGAAAATTTGCTCGGGAAGTAGAAGGACAAGAAGAAGAAGAAGAAGGGAGTGATGCACGTAAAGAAGAAGAAGAATAAGAAGAAGTGTTCTGAAGCCTCTTGTCTCCTAAAATTTTACCATAATTAAAAGCATTTTAGGGTCACATTAATTTACTTGGGTTAAAGACTATAATGACAAGTAACTATAGTTTTATTTAGATAAAAACTTACTACGGTTAAAATGTAATAGGTCATGCATGATGTCATAAATTTAGATTTCCAAGCATTTCAATTAGGCATGTGACAAAATGGGATGAAAATTAAGACATTTATTCATGCTAAGATAATGACAAATAGCATAATTTAATTGAATAGAGGAAGATATTAAATTATTTTGGGTATATACTATACATTGCGGTAAATAAACGGAGAAATCGGTATTCATTTGAAATGCTTGTAAATTAGAAAATTATTTTAAAACTGCTAAAATCATAAATAGAAAGTATAGTATAGAAGTAACACCTTAACTCAATAAAATTTTTAATGCTTGAAATTCATTCGATACGCAATTTGGAGCGTATCAGTCCCCGTTAACAATTACTAAACTAATTTTATTACCTTAATAACTCTCGCTACTAAATATTTTAAATATTATAAACTACAAAGAAAACTTCGAATGTCACAATCCAATTCAACGTAACGATCCATGGCCGATTCACAATCAGCATATGTTCAAGTATCAACGATCCATGGTCGACCCTCGGTTGTCATGTAGCCACGTGGAACCGAGTACCACGGAGTCGGTCCATGGACGCTCGTAATCGATGCATGGCTGAGCAGAATCACCTGCGATCGACACATGCCCACACGATGTCGATCCACAACCGCACAGGATCATTCCACTACCAACCCTTATGGTTGAATGGTTGATCCATGGTCGAATCACTCCAATTGATTTGCGTGATCAGGAAGTCATTTCATTGATGATCCCTTAGCCGATCCATGGACGATCCTTCGATCGAACCATGACCGATCCTTTAGATACCGTTCCGTCCATACTGACCAATCCATGACCGACCCTCGGATTGATCCACACACCATTTCCAATGCCTTTTTTCCTTTAGTTATCTCGATTCCATTTGGGGTCCAAATTTGGGGATGTTACAATTTGAGAAAACGATGACATTTTAACCCCTTATTCTTCTATTTATGTTTCCATACGTAGAAAGACAAGGCTAAATCGTCGATGCATATCTCCTTTAGATAACCAAATCTTGAACATTTCCTTTCATGTGCAAAAATATCCATACTTGCCAAAAGAAGAATCATTTTCTTGCTTGTGGAAATGGTGATCCATGGCAGGCTAATAATGATTAATACTTGAATCAGGTTTCAGATCTCCCATAGGGATACAATTTATGTGTATTTAAGGAAGAACATTGTTTTGTCTCATTTTCAAAAATGCTCCAGTCTGTTCTACAATGGCAATGGTAAGTCTACGTATTCATTTTTCCAAATGGTTGGTTTTGATGATAAGTATTATCAGTACGATAATCGATGGGCGAGTTCAAGCGAGAATCCTTGCATCAAACAAAGTTACACGTTTCGATAAGCCTAAAGGAGCGGTAAAAACCATTGAGGTTATTCCTAAACTCTACATGTTGCTATTTCACCTTAATTTTATCTTTTAAATATGTTCTCTTTGCTAAGAAAATGTATGAGAACCCGTTGCAGAGTTATGAAACTGGTGAAGTAATCGATTGTGTTGACATCTTCAAGCAACCCGCTTTTGATCATCCGCTTCTCAAGAATCATACCATACAGGTTTGTGTCCACTCATTTTTTGACTTGTAACTTGCGCAGGTATTCTCTCCCGTGCCTCCAATAAAAACTTTGCAGTTAGCAGTAGAAATGAATAAGTGCGGCGATGACGGTATAAGTGCCTTATAGGGCCATCATAGAACAGTTCTAGGAGGAAGCTATTTCAATATTGCAGGATGTATAAGAACTTTGGGCTGTTCTATGTCAGAAGTATCGTTATGCAACCTTAGATATGTTCGTCCACCTTATTTAACAAATGCTAAAGCTGGCACGTTTACGAACAGATGAAACCAAGCTCAAATCGAAAAGCGAATGGAGCCGGATACGTGGAAGGTGCGTTTAGTCAAGCTTGGTGGAAATATGGTGAATGCCCAGAAGGAACAATTCCCATCAAAAGACCACAAAATCATACGAATCATCATGTTACACCATTGATTCCACACGTGAAGCGACTTAATTTGAGCGGGAATGACTTCAGTGCACCATATAGACATGAAGTAAGTGCAGATACATCACAATATGACTTACCGCGTTGATTTTGAGTTGCATTTTTGTTTATGCATTGATCCTTAAGTTTCACTTCCTTATGAGTTTAATGTATATTGGTCAGTATGCTGTAGCATTTATGCAAGGTGGTAACTTGATGGGAGGTCATGCACGATTTAGTGTGTGGAATCCTACAGTAATGGATTCAGAAATCAGTTTCTCTCAAATTTGGCTTGGATCAGGCCCTGATGAGAATCCGAACACTGTGGAGGCCGGATGGATGGTAAGAACTTAATTAGAATGATCGAATCTGCAGATTTTAGCATGATTGGCGTTCTAAATGTGCGTAGATTTAAAACTTTAAGTGGTTTATGTTTTTATTATAGGTTAATAGAAAACGGAAGAGTGATAGCACGGAGGCAGAGATTTTCATATATTGGACAGTGAGTTCTTAACTGTTCTGACCGCTTGCAATACATCAGACTTTCACAAACATATCAAACATTGACATGTTTTTCTTGGGTGGATTATAGAGTGATGGCTATAAGAAAACCGGTTGCTACAATCTCGAATGCGAAGGATTCGTACAAACAAATAAGAAGATTGCTCTAGGTGGTTTGATTCGACCTGTTTCCACCTATGGTGGACAGCCATATGACCTAACTATAGACATTACGAAGGTAATGGAACAATCTTTGAAGTAAATATACACGGGATATTTTTGAGCCTTCTGTCTTTTAACAAAAGTTTTTCAGAACGATTTTACCGGGCGGTGGTGGCTAAGCATTCTGGACACAGAAGTAGGATACTGGCCCAGGGAAATCTTCACTTATCTGAAAGGCCCCGCCGATCGAGTTATTTGGGGCGGAGAGATAGCTAGCAATAAACTAGGTGGTAGTCATACGGCAACACAAATGGGGAGCGGCCATTTCCCTTCTGAAGGCTTTGGAAAGGCGTCCTATTTCCGCAATCTTAAAGTCGTCGACGACAGATTCATTGAGAGAGACCCAGAGAATCTCGGGAAGGGTGTGACAAGACCTGAATGTTATGACTTACTACACAATGCGGACTTGCCCGATTTTGGAGTAAATTTCTATTATGGGGGCCCCGGATTTTCAGCTCAGTGTGCAAATTGGTGAACATATTATTACATGCTTCGTACCCTAATAAAAATGGCTCAATCAAGTGTTTAGCAATGAGTACACCAATGCTTTTGAAGGAAGTATTGCTAGATGGTTTGATATACTTAATGTTATTGGAGTCACTTATGACATATATTGATTATCTAGTTGAGACCGGTGTTGAGAGCAACATGACATATATCTATCCATAATCAATGTAATTAGAAGTTGAGAGCCATCTTTCAGATGACATAAAACAACCTCGGGCTGAAATGCATAGTCTATCCCTAAATGTGTCTCCATTTTCTTGTACTTGTAGAACATATCTATTAAAAAGAAATACATGCACACGTTGGTGTCGATATCTGATTTTTAGCCGAAATATTGGTAAGTTAAAAAATTTGAGATTAAGGTTTCTGATTCCGGCATAACCTATTTCTCAACAAAAAAGAGTCATTTAGCATTTGAATTAGAATTAACCTCTCATTTTCTAGATTTTTGTACTTTGATATCAAAAAGTCAAAATATTGACTTTTTGGGTTGACTTTTGGTTTTTTGAATAGAAAATCCCAAAATAGCGTCAATTTCACCTATGCATCATCAATTTTCAAAAAATTCAAAATTTAGCACATTAATTGAGTTTAAGTAATTAATTACTAAAATGTTGACCGGTTCAAAAAAGTTCAAAAACCCCTAAATCAACTCCTTTTTTTTTTTATCTTAATTCACTTTGACATCATCAATTTTACAAAAATTGGTTTAGAATCAACTTTTCCCCAATTCGTGGATTTTGATTCAAATCAGCCAAAAAATGAAATTACTTTGTTTCTGGTCATTTTCTATGAAATTTTCCTTTATGACATTTGATCTAAATGTTGTTTTATATTCAATTTCCAAGTCAATTTCAGAATTCCAAGCCAAAGGTAAAAACCCCCAATTTGAGCCGTAATTAGGGTTTCGGGTCAATTCTTTATAATTTGTATAATTAAATTGCAAATGAGTCTGATTTCTTTTATGCAACTCAATTCCAATATCAATTTTAACAAAATCACTTCCATTTGTCTTAATTTGACCAAATTAGTGAACATGCATTTGAAAAATCAAAAATGGGTTGTCTTTATTGACTTGATTCAACGTAACTCGTTCTAGACTAATATCCAATTTGATTAATTGAATTTCAATTTAGCCAATTGAGCCTCTATTGTACACATTAGTCTCACTCATAACACAATTCAAGCAAAATCAGAGAAATTGAAGTGCTGTGAGTCAATCCGGTTGAACCATTCTAACTCGACTCAAATCGAGCCGATCCGATTGAATCTAATTTGGTCTAAATCATTAAATCGATCCTTAATTCAGCCCAATTGATCAAGATGTCAAGGTTAATTAGTAAAATTGGGGCTAAGTTAAACAATTGGAGAACCTTGAGCCAACCCGGTCAAACTGGACCGACCTAAGTGAGATTGGCCAAACCCAAATGGTCCGACTGGCCCACCACACCGGATCACCAGCCACAACCAGCTCTCTCTCACTCAAGAAATTACCAAATTGCCATTTGTGGGAATCACAAAATTGCCCTTGATCAATGTCATCAAAATCCAACCGATGGGGGAATTTCTTAATAGCTAAGCGCTGAATCTTACCCATTCATTGATCAAGGAATCTTGGCCATCTATGGTAACATGTCATCAATCCATGTGATAGAATTTCAACCAATTAGAGGTTTGCTTAGCCGTGATGCTTAACCTTGAAGGAATCAATTAGAACCAAGGGATCAAATGGAAGGCTAGGATTGGAAGTTATTTTGAATTTCCCTCCAATTCTCTTGCCTCTCTTCCTCTTGGGCGCACATTGGAAGGGATAACGGAGAGCTCATTTGACCATTCCGAGGAGGAGTTCACCGACTCATGGCCTGTTTGATTCAATTTTGAAAATGTTATTTAAGGGAATGTAAATATCTTTGGGTGAAAGCTCATTGGGGGAATGCAAATAGTGTTTGGTAAAAATATTTTGTAAAGTTATTTTGGCCAAAATATAATGTTTGGTGAATTTTTTTTGCAAATAGACTTTGAGAATTATCTTATTTATTAAAAAAAAAAAAAACTAACCTACTCATCGTTGGAGCTGGTCCCCAGCGATGGCCTACGGCTGTCGGCGAGATAGATCTGGCGCTAACGGCCGTCGCCCAAGGTTGGACGACCCCCGGCGAGCCAGATCTGTCATTGCTGGCAGTCGCTCAAGGCCAGGCGACCCTCGGCAGGGGTTGCACGACCCAGGCAACGGCCACCTAAAGTCGCGCGACCCAAGCGGCCGTCACCTGGGTTGCGTCGACCTAGGCGGCCGTCACCTGGGTTGCGTCGCCTGAGGTCACGCGACCTCAGGTGGCCGTCACTTGGATCGTGTGACCCAGGCTGCCGTCGCCTGAGGTCTCGCGACCTAGGCGGTGCAACCTAAGTCAGCGGCGCCTAGGCGGTCGCACGACCTCTAATAGCCGTCGCCTGGGTCGTGTGATCTCATCGGCCTCTCGCCGGCGCGATCCAGGCGTTGATCACCCTCCCTCGCCAAAGAAGATAAACAGTGACGCCCTACTATTAGTAGTATTTGGCCAAGGCTGAAAGCCCAAGGCTGGTCCGGACTTGGGCTTTCAGCATTTGGAATGCTAGCGTTGACCAAATGCTAAACCAAACACCCCAATATTTTGGGAAGGGGTTTTCGAGATTCAAAGCCCCTTTTCAAAGCCTAACCAAACATCCCCTCATTCTCTCTGCAACTCCCATTCGTTCTCTCTCCTCTTTCGTGTTCTCATCTTGGATGAGCACATGGATACTCCATTTGTCTCTTTCTGCAACTTCTTTCTCTGGCGAATTTTCTCCACTAATTCTCTCTCTAGTTGGTTTCCTCCATCTAGCTGAGTCGTCCACTCATTCTTGGTCTTACTCTCTTCAACTTCCTCCCAAAGAGAGGAAGCCTGGCCGAACCAAGCTAGAAGAAAATCTGATGAGTTTTCCGCAGATCCGGTAGCAAAAATCAAAGAATTGGTTTAACCAAACTTCCAATCGCCTTAAATCACCGTGATATGCTCTTCTGCTCAGCGATTCCGCGGTGAGTCCTTTCTTCGTCGGTGGGAAGTATCTTCTCTTCAGCGAGTCTAGCAGCTGCGTACCATGCTGATCCGTGAGCAGCGATTGCTGCTACAAGACTAAAGCTAAGTGTTCCTTTTCTTTCTTTTGGTGTTGATTCCGAATTAGCACAAGCTTTGCACTAGTTTCAGTGTATTCTTTCATTCAATAACAGCTTAGTTAGCAAAACACAAATGAAGCGTACAAGAGATGGACGGTCTGGTGGTAAGTTCAATCAACGTAAATTTCATTAAGCCCATTCGGCTTCAGTTGATGTTTGCTAGATTTGTATCTAGTATGCTAGGATTGGTTGTCACGAAATAGAATTCACTAGAATCGGTTGCTTGTACGCTGGAAATGCCGTTGGCTTGCCATGAGATTGTTGAACATGTTAGAAAATCAGAGAACATCGCTGGATTCAGTGGTGGCTGGCTAGACTATGCTGAGGCGTGGTTCTTTGTTCACTTCGAGTTCGAGCATTCTAATGTTGTTGGATGATCGTGAATGAGATCTAATATGACTTGAAAATGCTCTGTTATTGTTGGAAATAGGTTGAAGATGGCTTAGAGTTGGTTGATTTTTTATAAAACTCAAGTTCGAAGTTGACCGCATTTTCCTCGCCATTCCATTGTAAGTGTATACCCAAAGCTCTGACTCTCAGTCTTAACTTCATTAACAAGGATGGTCGAGAAGACCACATTGCCGCTCCATAATACCACAAGACAAAACAATAACCCACAAGACGACGGATGTCCATTTGCTCTCTCCCCACATTTCGTACAAGACGACATATATTAGCGTCCACGCTTTTGCAGCGGCCATAGCCAAAACGGTTCTTTGGGCTAGTGAGAATTACCCGTCGAGCTCTGGCCTATATCTAAGATGAATTTTTCTTTCAGTACAGATCTCAACACGTAAATCCACACGAAATTCAATATTTTCTGAAAGTCAAATTCAATATTCAACACGTAAATCCACAGGAGAAGAGGCTTCGGCTTCAACAATGTCCCCCGATCAATCAAATTAGTTTGATGGGCAACCATTTTGATCAGTTTCCCCACATCAGGAAGTGTTCAAGGCCTGCTCCTCTCGAGTTAAACAATGATTCAAGGCTTCCGTTTAGCGATCGATAGGAAGATTTGAAGTATGACTGAAGTTTTGTATCAATACCACCAGCATGGTTGGCCTAGTGATATAGAGATTGCCTGTCATCCACGAGATCAAGAGCTCCGCTCACATCACGTGGAAAATTCCGGAAATTTCGTGCTGTGGTACCCAGCTGCAACATACCGTGTTCGGAGAGATCCTCCGGCTGCTAGCATTGTGGTGGGGGTTTCGGTAACAGGCTCGGCAATCATGGACTTTCAGGTCAAGGGTGGTTTAGAACAGCTCTAATTCAATTCTAATTTTCAGTAACGAGTCAGCCCTATAGAAAAACTTAGCGAGGACAGATGTACCAATTGTTGTCTTGAGATTACAAGATGAACTCAACCCCACGATGAAATTTCGACAACAAGACAACACCCATGTTTCGCCCTTATTGGTTTTGGCATCATACGTATGATTTAGGGTCTACTACTAGGAATTGGTGGAACCGTTGACAAGTTCAAACTTAAAAATGTCTTTCTCGTTATAATAATTTTAACTCGAGAGTGTGCATTTAATTGGCTTTTTTTTGGGTATGCTTGCTTAGTAGAGAACAAATTGATTAAAAGAGGAAATACGAAAAAGTATAAGTTTGCTTTAACGGCGCACATGATAACTATTTTTTTTTTTTCTGTTATCGGAACGGGTTTGGAATGGAAATTCGTTTGATAATACAATTTCATTTTTTTTATTTTCAGAACAAATTTTAATCCAGAAAAAGGTTTGGAATACAATTGCAAAACAAAAATTTTCTACTTTTCTGCTTCTGGAATAGAAAGATAAATAAAAGCTATTCTCATCGCTCATCCTCGCCTCCCACCACCTGTTGCACGCGGCTGCTACCCATCGCTACCCTCACCCTGGCCTGCCGCCCATCGGTGAATGAAAAAGAGTGTAAAAGGGAGAAATTTTGTATTGTTATTGAACAAATTTCTAATCCGAGAAAAGAAATTTTGTGTTGTTATCAAAAGTATAATTTTATTTAGAAACTCGTCTAAGAAATATAAAAAAATGATTATCACTGTGCCAGATTTATATTCCAAAACAAAATGATTATCGCTGTGCTCCTAATTTTTTTTTTTAGGGGGTGATTGATCGACGCAAAGCTAACTTTCAACCTCGAGAGGCAATTTCTTGCAGCGGGACAAAAGGCACGAAGGGCAGTTACGTCTTTTCACGACCTTCCTTCCTCCACACAAAGACATTCCCCAAATCCTGCAAAACCCTAATCCACCAGAATCCCACAGTGAAACCGAAACGTTCCCAGCATCTCGCGCTCGCGCCATGGGTCTGCTCTCCTGGTTCAGGGGCTCTCCCAAGCCTCAATCCGAGCCCAAGCCCTCCAGCGCGAAGGCATCTCCGACCTCGCCCCCCGGAGCTCCCGGCATGAACGGCGCCGTCGAGGTCCCCCGGCCGGCCAACGTCACCGTCTTCGAGTTCGGGTCCGTGGCCGCCACCGCCGACAAGGTCACCCTCGCCGGGTACTGCTCCGTCTCCGACGATCTCGAGCCCTGCCGCTGGGAGGTCCTCCCCGCGGCCGGCTCCGACGCGCCGCAGTTCCGCGTGGTCTTCTGAGGAGGGAGAAGGAGGAAGGAGGAGGAGAAAGCGACCTGCTTTGTATAATAAGAGTGTGAATTTGTGGAGATTCTCGTTCGGTATCTGGGATTGAGGGGGGAAAAAGATGTGATTTTGCTTATATATAGACGATGACTGTTGAGGATGATGATTGAATCATATGAGCTTCCTGTTCTGTGTCTGGATTGGGTAAGATATTTCATCGCGTGATGATACTCTCAGTCTCAGGACAAGAGCAATTTTCGTGAAATAAGTTTGAGTGTTGTTGAGGGACGTTGATGTCGATGAGCATGATTTGATCAAACGAAATGGCGTTGATTTGATGCTTCTTGCGCGCGCACAAATTATCAGATAACAACCTGAGATCGACACACTAAAATTATACAGCTTAAAGACAAATTGTAAATGAACTTGTCTGATATATGAAGTTTGCAGTTACCTTTCCACATTGTAGATGCAGTGTAATGTTGGTGAAGTTTCGATCTTCGCGGTTCATCGGTAAACCAGAAAATGATGTAGAGATGAACAAGTTGAGTGCTAGCAAAATCGGCATTAGCTGAGACGCCTGCATAGTAATTCATTACGATTCATAATGAGAAGAAGCTCCAAGCAAGATGTCTGCATTATCAATGCCCAAGACTCACAGAAGAGAGGCTCCCATGATAAAAGTTCAGTGGCATTCAACTTGATAAGTTTTCTTCTCATATAATAAGCTGTTGAGGAGTCTGTCGGTCCAAACAAGAAGTCCTCTGCGATGTAACAGATAATCCTAGTACAGGGAAATCCCTAGTTCCAACAGATTAATCCTAGTGTCAAACATGTGAATGGAAGCAGCAAAATTGTGAATGATCCTAGTACAGGGAAATCCCTAGTTCCAACAGATTAATCCTAATGTCAAACATGTGAATGGAAGCAGCAAAATTGTGAATGATCAAGTATGACATCTGACACCCCCCGAGAAACAACGGGAAAAGATTGTGATGATGACGGATCGGGGAAAGATTTGTACCTGTCATTAGAATCTCTCAGATGGATGTTGCACATTCCTCGATTTCAACAGTAATGCAAGAAGCCTACGACTTACTCTCATTTTGAGGATTGGGTGTGGTAAGCTCAGTCCCTTTGCTGGATCACACCTTATGCAGAACATTAAATCGACAATTGCATTTCTGTTTTGTTAACGAGAATCTCACTCCAAAACTGAGGAACGACAGTTGCCTTCGTTCACCAAATTAGTTAATGTCGCAAACTTTTTTTCGCTGCAATAGTTTCTGATCTTCGCCACTTTGCTACGTTTCCACCTTGTTATTCAGCTGGTTTGTCCTTATGCTTTCCCAAAACAGCTATATCTTCTCTTCATTGATTAATGTCCTATATGCAAACTGTGCAACCGGTGGCATGTTAATAAGACTGATTTCGCACACTCAATGCCATTTGGGCATGTACCAACAAGAACTCCGTTAACTGATGCGGGTCAGAATAGACACATAGTGAGTTATTAATCCATAAAACAGTCTCGCTCATCAAGATTTCCAAGCAGGAGAGATAGCATGTCATCTGCTTCCAAAGATATTTTACTCCCTGATAGGAACAAATGAGCTCTCCCTTTCAGTGGTATCCAACTGCATCCAGGAGTTTTCCGTACGCCCTTCTGACCCATCTCCTTCCTCAGAATTTTCTCATGGAGGTACCATCCATTTGCCGCACATACATTACACAACACCACATGGGCTGGTGCATTTAAAGGATCCAGTTCAAGGAGCTTCTTGGCAGCACGGGCAGCAATTTCGGAATTTTTCTTTAATCCACATAGACCAAGCAGAGCTCCCCAAACAGCAGAATTTGGTTCGAAAGGCAGCCGCAGCACAAAGTCTTCAGCTTCCTCTAGTTTCCCTGCACGGCCCAAGAGATCAATCATGCAGATATGGTGCTCCAGGCCTGGAGGAATTGCATAGACATCCCTCATGGAATTGAACTCCTCCCATCCTTGGTCAACTAGCCCTCCATGACTACATGCCGACAAAATTCCCAAGAAGGTTGTAGAATTTGGGTGGCTTCCACATTTTAGCATGGACTCAAAAACCTGCAGAGCCTCATTCACCAACCCATGGTTTGAGTAACCCATGATCATGGAATTCCATGAAATAATATCCCGATCTATCATGCTCATGAAAATACTATGTGCCTCATCTATCTCCCCGCACTTCGCATACATAGATATCAGCGAGTTTTGAACGGTCAAGTCAAGCTCAAAATTAGATTTCAGCAAGAGGGAATGATACTGCTTTCCCTGGTCAAGATTTGCCAATGCACCAGCTGCTCCAATAAGAGTTGCGTATGTAAGATTAAGAGGATGAAACCCCTGAGTCCGCATTTCAGAGAACAAGTCAATAGCCTCAGCGATTAACTCATTATGGACATAACCTGATATTATTGCTGTCCATGCCACAGCATCCCTATCAGGCATAACGTCAAAGAGTTCACGTGCTTTGGAAACTTGTCCGACACTCAAACAACCATCAATCATGGATGTCCATGAGATCCTATCACACATGGGTGCCATGACAAAGAAATTTTTAGCTTTTTCCAACTGTCCACTCCGAATATAACCACTAATCATCAAATTACACAACCGGACAGAGCAGCTCTTTATGTTTCTGACAAAAATGTGATGAGCAAAGTCCATTACTCCGAACAGAGTGTACATGTGTATCAAACTTTGGCTCAGCCTCCCATCATCATCATCATCAGACTCCATTCCTCTGATTATCAAGTTTGCATGTAGCTGCTTGCCAAGGCGACTAAATCCAACTCCAGCACAGGCATATGCAAGTGAGATGAAAGTTTCCTTGTTCGGTTCGAGATTGAATTTCTTCTTTGTTTCAAGAAAAATAGACAGAGCCTCTCTGTAGAAGCCATTCCAGGCATACCCTCCAATCATGGCAGTCCAAGAAACAACATTCTGCTCGGGAATTTTCTTGAACAAAGTATAACCTTCTTCTACAATTCCAATTCTACAATAACCAGTTACCATAATGGTCCAAGTAACAACATTCCTTTCCTCCATTTGTTCAAACAAGACCCTAGCTTCTTCCATCCTGAAATTCTCAGTGTACGCCGAAATCATAGCATTCCAAGAAATTACATCCCTCACAGGCATTGTGTCAAAAACCCACTTTGCTTCGTCCAAATCGCCATTCCTAATCAAACCAACAACCATGGCGTTCCAAGAGACAACATTCCTCTCCGGCATATCACTGAACAACCTCTTTGCCTCGTCAATCCTCCCCGCATTTGCATACCCACAAAGCATTGAAGTCCATGACACGACATTCCTCTCTGGCATTCGCTCAAAAAAGCAACAAGCCTCACCAATTCTCCCGCTTTGAACGAGCCCAGACAACATCGCATTATAGGTGACTTGGTTTTTCTGCGGCATGATATCAAAGAGAGATTTAGCTTCATCAATGAAACCAAATCTAGAAAATCTCGATAGCAGCGAAGTCCAGTGCCCGACTCGGCCATGAGGTCCTCTGTCGGGCATTCTCTCGAGCATGTTCCGTGCGTCTGGAAGCTGACCCTTGCGGAGATAATACAGGGTCCATCGAAAGGTCGAACCCATCACGTTATCCAGAAAAGAGCGAGAACAGTATCTCGGAATCATTGGAAGATTGCTTGGCGTGACAGAGTGCGTAGCTTTGTCAACTGGGTGTTGAAAAGGGGAAGAATGAGAAGACGATGCAGGCCTTTGAATCTTCCATCGATTTTACAGGCAAAACGACTGTTGAGGTTATATGACCGCGTGGCGGGCATCAACTGTATTGCAAAGTTGGTTTCTTAACACATTCTCATTTTTTTTAAGGAAAGAAGAAGAAGAAGAGAAACCTAAAACTAAACCAGCTACTGCCAAAGCAGCAGGATGACCAAAGGAAGATTTTTTTGTCAGAAAAGGTGCTTCATTTACTTGGGATTTCGTCAAGCGATCTAAAGTTGGCGCATATATCTTGATTTTGACAACTTTCGATGGCATCAAATCCCAATTGACTCAAACTACCGCAATGGGGGTTTGCGATGGATACTGTTGTTTCCTTGGTGCTTCTCTTCCACCGTCCATGAGTGTGGTTTTGTCACGAGATAATGGCAAAAACAGTTCATGAATTTTGATTTAATATATAATATAATCATTAAATTTTTAATTTATTCAATATAATCCCTAAATTTTAACTTAATAGGTAATGCGATCCATAAACTTTTAATTTATTCAATATGATTTATGAACTTTTAGTACATATTCAATGTAGTTCATGAACTATATGAAAACATTTAATTTAGTCCCTGAACTTGAATTAATGGAACGACAACATTAATCATTTTCATATAATTCAAGGGATAAATTGAACATGTGTCAAAAATTCGAGGACCATATTGAACAAATTAAAAATTCATGAACTACATTACACATTGAGTTAAAGTTCAAAGATAACAATGAATAAATTAAAAACTCATGAACCACATTGCACATTGAGCTAAACTTTAGAAACTGTTTGTGTCATTTTCCCATTCATTGTTGGCATTTTTCTTGGGCAATTGCAAATTGTTATAGTTTTGTTGCGGACCGATGCCACCTCGCCTCCCTATCGGTTGCCCAGTAGCCAGATCTATTCATATGTTCATTGTGTATGGTGAGAACATATTTCTCAAAGAAACAATCCATGACTCAATCTATCAGGTCGAAATTGACCCATGATAAAATTTTAGAAGAGACTCTTACGATAGTTAAAAACGGATTATAAAGAGTTATCTTTCAGTTCACTTTTCTATTAGCAGTGACCCTTCAAGTTGAATTTTTCTTAGTGCAGAGTTATATGGAGCGCCCCAAGTTCTTCTCTGCAGTTACACTCCTGCAAATGGAGAAACACAGAGTATTTCTTGTTTTTCTTTCCGAATTCATGAACATCATCAGTGTCTGTACAGCAAGAGGTTAATAAGTCATCGTGCGACAAAGCACTCATTGGACAAGGCAAAATAATCACTCACTCAAAACAATAACGATTTCTGTGTCAACACAGACAAATAATTTATCCGAGGTACCAAGATGCACCATCATGCGAGATGCAAATGGTTTAAGGGGGCTCTTTGTAGCTGCTACCGTGGCGTCGTATCTCACAGTATCCTGTATTCGTCATCATTGCTCGTCCGGATGTAGCACATGATAGATAGCACAATCACAAAGAATGACGACAGCTCCATAGCCAGAGCTCCCCAGCTGATGACACCAGCATGCTTCAAGATCGCAGGTATGGCAATGCTTCCGACTGCTGAAGCTCCAGTTAGGAACTTGGTTGCATTCACCCATCTAATTTATCGGTCACCAAAGAACAAAAAGGGACTTGTCATTCTCATGCATTTGCCAAAACAAGTGGAAAGGAATAGAAAAAGGATAAGGACTCCTCATTCAAGGAAATTGGACTAACCCGCTATCAGATTCAGAAAATAGAACAGAGCTATCAGAGCCAGCGAAGAAGAGCAGTGGTATAGGCAGGAGCACATACATGATTACTGCAAGGATGAGGATTTTGTAAGTCATGCACGTACTCAAGCAACTAGAACTGCAGCGTATGTAAAATGAGTTTTCATATGACTGAAGTTCTAATTGCAAAAGGAATAGGAAGTCGTACAACATTCCTCTCTCTGAGTCAAAAAATCTTTATAGGATCTAAAAGTACAATTTGATAAGCAAACAAAATGACCAATAAATTAGCAAAGCTACACAACCATGCAGGGCATATTGTCACTAGATACGCTAGTCGATGAGAAGTTCAACATAGAGACATACACTCTAAACAGTTCTCACTGACAGAATGGTAATTCAATTTGAAAATTCTCGATTTCTGAAACAAATTAATCCAGGAATCGAAATATAAGGTTTATCACAGGTGCTATCGACTAGAAAGTCTGAATCAGGTTGATCCCCTAAAGTACAAAAGAAGTGGTGTCAGTTAGGGTAACTTCTTGCAGTTCTGTCTGTCTCTGGAAATGTTAGCATGACAATAGATCACAAGATGAAGCATTCCGGATTAGGATAAGTAGTTAGGACACAATCTTACTGATAATTGATTTGATCTCATACGACTATGACCATTCTTAATTTTTTACAAAGCTAAGATGCTGTACAATAAAAGAACGGAGAAACCAAATTCCTTATGGGCGGTTGCACATAAAGGTTATGACATCCACTACTCCAAGATACAGTTACTTACAGCTTAGCATCGGCCACCAGTTATCGTACAAAGCACATGCCTGCAGCACATCATATAGAAAGTCAGACAACATACGGTACTTCGCCAGGGAATCTTTTTGATTATTTACACAAACAAAGTTCTGGTACAATCACTGATACTAACCAAAATTTGCAACACAATTCCACCAGAGACCAAAATTGCCAAGAAAGCAAGTTTCCCTGAATGCAAGCAGGCACGCATATACCCTGGTAAGTCTGCCATTAAGCAAATCCAGTTCCGGTCACCTCATAAGGGATCAAGACTGAAATGAAGACAATTTCAAGAGGAACATGTTAGAGAGCCATTCCATATACAGGAGGAATATCAAAATGCAGCAGAAAAAGGCAAAAACAAGAATGCAAAGTATGCATGCCTGCCTATACTTTTAGAAACCCAACATTTTCATCCCCCAGAATATAACAACACCTCTCACCAAGTGATTCAGCAGCCTCAATCTTCAATGAAGTATCACAAGAAAGCAATTACTGAATAGTAGCCGAACTAAACACTGTCTAGTTATGACGTACAAATCACGAGAAAATGTAGGCACGACCATTTTAGCATGTGAAAAACATTCAATCCAATGACTCAAGATAAACTGTAATGTGATAGCAATCGATTCATCTGTCATTCAAGAACTCGGACCATCAGGTAGAGGCACAATGTAAGCACTGGAGAAATTTTTAGGTTCAAGTCTTAAAATTTGGCTTATGAAGTTCCCAACTGTAAGTCAGTTACCAAAAAAAAAGAAGAAAAAATCACAACTTTAAGCCTGGTTTCATGAATCAATGAATCATATAAATACTAATCAATCTCACTAACCATGAGCCAACTATCTACAATTAGATCATGAAATCAGTAACTCTAAACCAGCAAAAAGATCGAATCCCCAACTGGGTCTCATTCCGAAAGCAACGAAACCACTCGAATTCCAAGATTCCGATCGAATCCGACTCCTCACGGCAAACGCCGACCCTCTCCGACATTCTTTTTTCCAGATGCATCCATACAGCGACATGGGATCTCCCAAAAAGGGCCGCAAAACAGCATAGTTAAATAAGGTTTGCTCACAACGAGCGAACCCCGACGTAATTCCAGACCCAAATCGGTCGGATCAAGCTGCGAAAAAGGAAACGGAAAACCCACCTGGCAAGAGGGTGGAAAGGGTCGGAACTGCAAAGAAGATTCAAGAAAAGGTGAAGAAGCTTGGATTACGCCTTGCCCATCTGGAATCTACTGTGCAATTTGCGGGTTCTTTAAGGAACCAGTTGCGGTAGAGAAACGGACAGTTAGCCGAGTGCCGAGGAAATTGCCACCCGTAGTTTTCGTTGTTTTTTTATTGTATCTGATTGAATTGAATGTTTATCTTAATGCATATTGCTCAGCACATTTTGAGTTTTGAAAATAAAAAATGAATCCTCATTTCAAAAATAGTTTGGAGAGACTATATACAATAAATTTAGGTGGCATTTGGTCCTTTCTTATTATAAATAGATAAATAGCTTATGTGTGTTTAAAAGCTGAATTACTTTAATTTGAGATATAGTGTTTACATCGATACGAACAAAATTGATTATTATATAAATGAAAACTAAATCATCTTTTAATGTAAATTTCAAAATTATCCATAACATAACTCTATCTTTTTTATGGCTTCTCGTATAATTCTATCTCTTAAAATTAAGAACTTGTTCATTCAATTTTACAATGATATTTTCATGTGATATGAAACGATGGTCGCTTGAAAAAGGAGTTAATATATATAATAATTTCTATTATAATAATTGAAAGAAATTTCACTATGCATATTATTTATCTAAAACATGAATGCCACCAACTTTGTAGCATTAAGTAAATGCAACTAAAAGGTACAATCTCAATTAAAATTTATTGGGTTCTTATTACATATTTTTCTAACGACTAAACAAACGAGATGAAATTATTGTTCCAATCCTTTTCATCCCATATACTCATTTAGTATTGCCCAAACCCTCATACTTGCTGACCAAAAAAAAAAAACCCTCATACTCATTTGTACCTAACACGAATCATAGTACTTCATTTATTTTTTCGGCAAGCTTAATTCAAATTCTATAATGCTGTTGAAGCTTGTAATTTTTATTGTAACAAATTTATCCAAACAAGCCCCCAAAAAAAAATTGAAGATTTCATAATTTTTACTCCTTTAGTTTGAGTATTGACTAGGTCCCTAAGCTCATCATTTGAGAGACAAAAATGAAGAAAAAAAGTACTTCACCTAATGTTCTCCTTGAAAATAAAACAGCTTATTCGAAAAGAAACCACTGGCCTTAAATCATTTCTAGTATTTAATTTTGATTTCTTGCTTTGAAAATGAACATCTGATTTTCGACCAAAAAAAAAAAAACATCTGATATATTTATTTATTCATTTATTTATTTATTACTTATTTAATTTAATAATTTCTTGTCCCACCAAACAGCCGAAATAAGAACAAAATGCATTTCCCAGCTTCAAACGTTTGGACGCAGAAAAAGTAAAAAATGTCGTCCACGTCAAGGAGGCGCTCGAAACCCAAACTCTCTTCTCCTTCTCCTTCTCCTTCTCCCTCTTCGTCCCGGAGATCGCCGATCGCGCTGGAGCCGCCGCAATTCATGTTCCCGTCGAAGCAGGAGCTGCTGAGGCTTGTGGCTGTGCTCGCGATCTCTTCTTCCGTCGCCGTCGCCTGCCACCTCCTCGCCAGCTTCCTCCTCCGCCCCCAGGCGAGGCCCTTCTGCGTCAGCGGTTCCGACCCCCTCGATTCATTCGCAGGTTCCTCCCTTCTTTTCGATGTTGATGGGTTTCCCCAGTCGTGGGTTTTCGGTGCCTGGTTCGTGGGTTCCGTTTGTTTTTTGCGCTTGCGTTCGAGTTCGCTTTTATGTAATGTAATTTCATTTTAGAAAGCTCAAGGTAGAATCTTTAGCTAGATCAGGTATCAGCTCTTACATGGGTAAGTGTCGATCATCTAACTGTTGGCCCACTTGGTGTCTGTGTTCCATTCCATACCGGAAAACTGAACGGGTTTTTCTTCGGTACATCGTACGGACATGCTGTGCATCGGCATTTTGATGTGTTCTTTTCTTAAAGGTGTTTCGGTGTTTCATTTTACAAAGACCAAATGATTTTTATCCAAGCTCTTTCTGGCGGATCTTCCAGTGCGGGGCTAGAAATTATCATGTAAAGCTTTCTTCGGCAGTATTGTCATATTAACTCTCATGACTGCAGATGATTGTGAGCCTTGTCCGAGTCACGGAGAATGCCATCAGGGCGAACTTGATTGTGCTCATGGATACAGAAAGCTTGGGAGGTCATGTGTGGAAGATGGAGATATAAATGAAACCGCCAGGAAACTTGTACGTTATCAGAGTCATTGATTCTGCTGTACTTATAGTGTCATTTTGGTTGGATGTAATATCTTGATGTGAATCGTGTAACTTATCTTCTTGATTTCAGTCAGAATGGGTTGAAAATCATCTTTGTGAAGCGAATGCTCAGCTTCTATGCTATGGGACTGGGACAGCTTGGGTATGTTCTTGCTGCCCATCTCTTCCTCTGTCTCTTTGGGACAATGACATCCTCATTTTAAGTCTCTTTGCTTTTAAATAATGCTCCACATTACTTGTCTGCTTAAACAACTAAGTATTGTCAGGTTTCAGCTGAAGAGATATGGAAGGATTTGGATGGACACCAACTGATGAAGAACTTTGGCTGGGACACTGCTATTTTCATTTATACAAAACAGAAGGCGGTAGAAGCTGCTGGAAAAATAATGGAGAGCAGGACAGATTTTTCTGGGTATGTTGTTTACATTTATTGAAAAGTCAGATGAAGTATGTATAATGAGGATCCTGCACTTATGTGTTTCGGTACTTATGCGCAGAATGAAAGAGCTGAAGTGTCCAGACTCAGTAGCAGAACTTTTCAAGCCATACACCTGCCGAATCCGTCTATGGATCTTCAAGCATGTGTTATTGGTTGTGCCAGTTTCTTTGCTGGTATTCTATTCTTGGGCAGTTCTCACTGTTTATGTTTTACAATCTATACTACCGAAGCTTGTTGACTGTATTAAGGTATACAGCTCGTGGCTTCTGCAGTGCTAATCTGGAAAGTCCGTCGCAGATGGCATTTGTCAACTAGAGTGGAAGAGCTTTACCATCAGGTAGTCAAGGGATATATCTGGCTGATTACAAAAAAAGTACTTGGTTCATTGGAGATAACTAAAATTAAAGATGAGACATAAGTGTGATTTGGTTCATTGGAGTCAATGCATGCTTTGTACTCATTACAGCTGTCTCTGCTATATTAGTACTCCTGTCCAGTTGTCCTTATGGAGAACATGCTTAAATCTGGAAGAATTCACTAATTATCGTGTACCATCTTTTAATCTGCAATTTGTTGCCCCATAAGATGTATTTTTCAGGCACTTAACTTAAATGAGGACTTCAATTTCCTGTTTTTGAAATGATTAGGGCCTTGAGCTTATATTTTTTCTTCCATAATGAGCATTAAGAGAGATGATTCTGTAGAATGATTTCCAACCTCCTAAACAATCGAGACATTAGCTAGCCAAAAATAAGACACCTCGAGAGATTTAGATCTCCCTGTTCTTCTGGCTGTGGCATGATTATTCTGCTCGGAAGGGTAATTAAAAGTAATATGGTTAATGTGGAATCAAAGTCAAAGAATTTTGACTTATTATTGCCCATATTTCAAGTGCTGATATTCCTGCAAAGAAAATTTTTTAGATGGGGCATGATATCTGATCACATAGCGTGACAAGAATTGTCTATGCTGTCAACAGAATAACTGTACATGGAACCCTATAACATTGGTCTGGTGGCCAAGCTTCATGGGCTATTTTTGCTATTTAATGATCTCATACTGTTCTTTCATTTTACTTGCAACTTCATGTCAGACCATTGATTGCAATCTTACTGATAGGTTTGTGACATACTCGAGGAGAATGCCTTGACATCAAAGAAGGGTAACAGCGAAACTGAACAATGGGTAGTTGCTGCTAGGCTACGAGATCACCTTCTCTTACCAAAAGAAAGGAAAGATCGTGTTCTGTGGAAGAAGGTTCGTACACCCACAGTTCTGGATACAGATAAACATTTTAATGACAAATTTTCCTGTGTGCTCTGGCATTTTACGATAGCATGTTTTTTCTTATTCTTCTTGTTCATTTTCCAATAAAAAAATGAGAAAGAGTTGCTGTCTGTATTAATATCCATTTGAGTGGCAGGTTGAGGAGTTGGTCCAGGAAGATTCTCGCATAGATAGATACCCAAAGCTGGTTAAGGGTGAATCAAAAGTGGTCTGGGAGTGGCAAGGTATTGGAATTTGTACAAGCTTAATTTATGTAACTCGTAACATAATTCCACAAGTTGGATCTCCTGAAGATGGTCACAGCAGAATGGTCGTTTGTCGTGGTTAGATATACTATTGAAATATTGAAAGCACTGTCATAAATGCTTTAGCTCATTTCTCTACCAGAAACGCAGTGCAGAGAAAATTCCACACCATTGTATTTGCAAATGCTTTGACAGTTTTTTTCTCTGGTTCTGTACTTTTCTAGGTTCTGTAGTTTCTGCATTTCTGTGCCTCACAAGAAAAGTCAACATGATATCAACCAGCGTTGTTTGTCAATTGTTCCATGGTTTGTGTGTAGTTGAAGTGTCCATTGAACATTATGGAAATTTCTGCCTACTAACTTGAATTGCCTGTTTGGATAAAATGAATTTTCCTAGATAGAAAAACTCATCTGATCCTTTATTTCAATGTTAATGTGACAGATAAAACAAAGACAAGAAGGTCAATAACTATGCAATCATGTGATAACAGCAGTGAGATGTAAAATATGTTTCAGCTTTTTCTGGGTATTAGATTATGGTCTCATTTACAAGAAAGCAAAGAAGGAGAAGGAAAGGGGTTGAAAGGAGGAGATGAACATAACTCTATTGTGAGATAGCTACAAGGCAATCTTTCATCAATTAAATGTAGAACTTGATGTTTTCGAAGCAGAATTGCCTTTCTTAATGCTTGTGAATATATCAGCAAAATATGTTGAGGGTAATCATTATGTACAAGGACTATGAAGCATCAAATTTACTTGGACATGTATGACCGCTGAATGGACAGTTACAAATGCATGTCTCATTTGCGGCAGAACAAGAGTTCATTTGCTCTACTGATAAGAATAGGAAGAGGAGTTCATGTGAGGTATATCATAGGGCTTGATGAACTATCTGTACTATGCACGCCACATATAACCATTGTAGTTTGTAGTATATGCAAAATGTTAAAGGATCTCATTTTAATTTGACGTGTTGAGTTGGTATGGACAAGATTTTTCATACTGGATAGTGCTAATCTAAGGAAGTCCCCCTTTCCTCTGATTTATTCCTAACTCAATTCTCTTGTTTTCGTTAGTTGAAGGCTCTCTGAGCTCCTCAAGATCCAAAAAGAAGGGAGAACAAGGAAAACTTAGGTTTAGTCACGGAAGGCATTCGAATTTTGATCAACCGTCCCATGAATCAAGCAGAGGTGAGCTGTTAGACTGTGGATATATGCTTTCCACTTCTCTTTAAATCTGATGATTGCACTTCTGCTTCAGAATCATTTATCACGTGGACATGCATCTGTTTTACAATTAGAACCTACTTATACATTGATAGATCAGTATGTACTCATAAAGAATGGTATTGGAGAGGTCAAGGCATTCTGCAGTGTCATGTAAGCATATTGGAAGTCAAGGATGATGACTTGACATAAAGCCCGCTTGAGGACATCTCACTTAGTATAGGTCTCTTTTCTGTTGTGCAAATAGAACCAAAGAAAGATCTAGTTAAGATGGCCTGGACTGTTACGCCTACTCTGAGCCTAACAGCTAAGATCAGGCTACTATGCTTCACACAGAGATGGCTAGATTATTTAAAGTTTTAGATGGGTCATTACAGCGTGTAACTAGTTTACTATAGGAACACCGATTATATCTTATGATGCTTAAATTGGCGAACGCCTAACTCTGTTATGCTATATTTGTAAATGGGATGATGGATATAATAACTCTTTGAACAGATCTTCAAGCCAGCCCACATTTTATCGATGAAAACAATGCAACCCATTCATAATGAGAAACCGCCCTTAATCATGTGGATCTGGCCAAATATTCTCAAGATGATAAGGTGAATTAACTCCCATGGGATTGTGTATGATCTTTTTGAAGTTCTCAGCTTGGATCAAACTCAACATACGGTACATAGTGTTTCCAAGACCAAAGAGCTGGCGGCTGCTTGTGCTTTGGGAACACGAGTCTTCTTCTTCTTGATAGAGCGATGCTATTTAACTATTTCCCTTGAAGTTTTCTTAAGAACTAGAAAATACAAATGCAACTCCTTGACAGACCTTTATTCTTCACTGTCTTTTGAGTGTAAAAGTATTCCGGCTAGTGAATCGATGGTGGTTTGTATAATTGTTGAGAAAAATGTTGCTGTTTTATTTTTCACTGTTGCTTTTGGACCCTCTCATGTACCAGCACAAAGGAAATGAAGGCATCATAACATATTGACCTAAAGTTTCCTGCGCATCTGCTGTTGGTCCAATGGCCCTTCTGTTTTCCTGCAATGGCCGACCGAGGCAGAGGCCACCAAACATTATAAAGATGCAGCAGTTAGTCTCAACTATCTGTGGCTCACTTTTTTGTATGTTTGGTATGATAAAATGGAATAAGGTCAGAATGCAGTGGATCGTGTAATGAAATGGAATCGAGAATAAAACAAAATTTGGATTCCTACTTGTACAAAATTGGCTACCAGGAAATCAAGAGACAGAGCATTGATTTCCTTGTCTTTGATTAAGACTTTGGACTGTTGTTGGTGTGGCAAGAGAATTCCAATCAGAAAATATTTCTCCTTGAAATAAATTACCAGAGATAGAACCATATACGATACATTGCACTCAGAATAATTGCAAGTGAACTAAATGCTTGTGAGTGGAATGAAATGCAGTGTTTTAAGAATGGAATACTCCTCTTTGTGGTTTGGACTTGTGGGAGGGGGGGGTGGTGTCTGTCGAAATGATTTGTACTTTTAATTTTTTGTATCTTAGCACTTGATATACATAATATTGACCAATCTAAATCTTTAAAAGAGGTCAATTTATTGACATCTAAACTTAGATTCAGGTCACATGAAGTTTATTCACCGTCCTTTTTGGGGTTAAAGTAATAAATTTTCCAATTTGACTAGACTAGCACTGTCAAGGTAGTTGATCGAGTTGGATAATGCTTGCTCTCACATGGTTTGGAGCGTCTTTGGTCGTAAGTTCAAAATTACCCGGTCACTCTTTGATCTTCGGAAATTTTGGTTCCTTTGTGGTGGAGGTTTGGCTTGTGCACCGGGCAACACCCCCAGAGAGTCATCATTTATGAGAAAAACACGCGCCAAAACAGCAAATGACACGCTTTTTTGCTGCGGTTGTTTTCTTAGAGACACCAAGAAATGAATCCCACATAAGAGTAGTGATTCCACTATGATCCGGTTCCTTCCTACCAAAGGAGAGAAAAGATGTCGAGTTCTCCACTTCCCATCCGAAGGAAACACAGAAACCTTCTAAAGCCTAGATTCTACTATCAAGATCAGTGAAATGTGAAAGCCTGTAATACACTTATTCGCATTAAAGATTGAATCCCAAAGTTAGAAATTAACCATCCCCTCGGTTCCCGTTCATGAATGGCACAGCTTGTGCATGCAAAAGTCAATTTCATCTAGATGCTCGTGCCATTTGAATCAAGTGACAGCATACCAAACATTGACACTGTTGAATCTGACATTTTTGCGTCAACTTAAACATCAAGAACAGTACTTGACTAAATCGAAGCCATCATTGTCCGAACATTGATTTCAAATTCATCCATCCACGACACACCCAAGTCTGTGGGTTGAGTACATGATTTTGTTCAGGATCTTGTCAAGAGACAGTGAAAATCTTATTACATGGGTATCTGCTTAAGCTAAGTTGGGGTCATGTGTTCGGGCCATCTGTTGCGGCCACCTGGCATTTGATTTAATCCTGGATGTCTGAGATACCACATTCTTTTCCCTTAAAGATATCACGGCCTTGAATCTTCATCAACCTCGTGACTTTTTTTTTCTAAACCTAACAGTCCGTTCCATCAAAAGCGGTCGAAATATTACAAAGAGGAACCGTTGCCTACATTAAAATGATAAATCAAAGAAGATTTTACTAATACTGTATTTTTAACTCTAGATGGAATATTATTAAAACAAAGATGTGGTTTCCATTTGATGAAAAGTCCAATATGCAAGTTCAAGAGTGGCACCATTATTAGGTCTACTGGTCCACTGCAAAGCCAATCTCGGGTTGTTACTAAGTAGGAAGCGAAAGTCCACGATGAAAAGATGAATACTACAGAAAAAAAAAAACCCGTTGTATTGAATAACATCAGTTAAGACATTGCAGCTGCTTTAAAAAACCGCGCCATGGATGTTGAGGGACTAAGCAACTTTGCAGGCAAGAAGAAGTGATGCAGCTTCCACTTCCACCTGTAAGTTTCATCTTCTTTGTTTTAACATAATATTAGCCGAAACTCAAGTCAACGACTTGAAAAGGTGAGATTGCATGTATAATATCTTTCAACATACAAAGTATTAGATTGTTCATGTATAATAACCTTATAATGTGTAGCATCATCCTTCTTTAAAGAATAAAGTGAGCCATGCATTGCATGGGAATAACACTAGTAAAACATGGAACCTGTATCGTGTGCTTTAGTTGTAGGCGTCTTTGTTCCTTAAGCACTAAACTAAATAGACCAAGCAAATTCAGAGAAAGCGTGTTTGGGCTTAGGGTTTGCAAAAAGACTAAAGTCCAGAAACTCTAGGGGTTATTCCACAAATAGTTTGTCATCCTTTATGCGCCTAAAGAATAAAGAATGGCCGCTTGACAAGTTCGGCAAATTCAGAACCAAAACTAGGGAAGCATATCTCCCTACGTAATCTACCATTTTCTGCATCTGTTTTCTGTAGTAGACTAATCACTCACTCAGGTCATGTTGGTCTTATATGATGATTTTTCAATGTCTGTGAGCTCAACAGTTAAGCAGGATATGGGAGGAAAAACGCACTTGTATTGCACTTTTCAGAGTTCAACCTTCTTCACTAGTCTATGTTCAACTAATCTACAAAAGTAGAAGCCAAAAGCGTAGGGAGATAATACAAGTCTGGACATTACACGTCGAGAATCTTGATGAGGTTTCAAATTTCCCATCTGGGTATAGACGTTACTGAGTAGGATTGGACTTTTGTAGCAATCAGTTTGCTGTAACTGTTATCAGAATGATCCTGTGTGCTCAAATAGTGACATGGCACTAGAGAGAGAGAGAGAGAGAGAGAGAGAGAGAGAGAGAGAGAGAGAGAGAGAGAGAGAGAGGATATGCCTATCATGTTTGAAATGCAAAATAAGGGCAAGATATGTCATTAAGCAATTTGTGGCTCTTAATCATAAGGCAAAAAGATGATTAAGGCAGATGAAAAGGTGTGTGCCCCATTATAATCTCATTATTTATCTGTAATGAGACATGAACTTAAATAATTCTTCTTCATTTTTTTAAAATTTTGGGTTTAAGACAAGAGCTCGTTCAAGATTGAAAATGATTGGTTCCCCCATATTTCTTTGAACAATTGATTGAGGAGACAGATGTACAGAACAATAACGTGGGGCTTCCCCGCACCAAGTCTTCAGCAAAAACAAATTCAAAAAATTCTATAAAAAAAATAGAGAATAAGCTTTACTTTTCTCATCTGCATGTTGAGTTTGAGTCTTCTGTCACTATGATAATACTTCATTCAACTGATGGCTAATATGTTTTGATAAAAAAAATTGTTAATACCACGAAAAATCTCAAATTAATACATATATAACAATTTTATCCCAAACTAATTCCTAAAAATGAATAGAGCTAGTAAAATCACTCTATTTAATGAAGATAAAGCCTTAGGATCACAAAACAATCATATAAAGGTTTATTTTCTATTAAATTATCATCACTCCGATCTCCACGTGTTGAATTTTTTTCCCTTCTCCTATAAATCTTTCCCTTTTGGGTAACTACAATTAGCCTATAGGTGCTTTCTTCATCATGTTGTATATAAACCAAATTCTTAATACAAAAACCAATTCTTTTTGTTTCTGTGTGACTTATCATCAAATTAATAGATTAACGTATCTTTAATTACATTTAGCAGGGCCCAAGAATAATATGATAATTGTTGTAACTCCTACAAGGTTCGCACTTTCTTTTTTTGATTGAAAGGTTTGTACTTTTTGAAAAGGGTGCAACACAAGGAATTCTAGGAGGTCACCCGTCATAATACTAAGGTCAAATATTGAGCCCACTCTAGATATAAGCTTATTTCTTGCCTTTTCTCCCTTATATTTTTCGTTTTCTTTTCATTTATGATTAAGCGGGTGACCTTTTTTTCCAAACAAATTAGTTTATTTGGTGGATAGAGAACTAGTTATTGTGTAAATGAGTTATATATATAAATCTTTCCTTTTATTTTGTACTAGGAAACCATCCTAGGTACAAGTACCAGAGAATCATCAACTAGCTTTAATGAAAGAATTTTGTATGATTAATACATTAATATATGTCATTAAGTTATAGTCAATGTATTAAACTGCTCAAGTTTCATTTTAGAAATGATATAAAAATAAATCAATAATAATTGGACTATTAGATTCACCAAATAAAATGAAAGTTGAATAGTTAAAATACATATAATAGCAACATATATTAAAGTTTTAATTAAACCAAATGCATCCATTAAAATCTGTAGATGATTCTCTTCACTCTTTTGCTTTAGGTTATGTTTAGAATAAAGGCTTCTTAGTACAAAAATTTATATACAGCTCTTCAACACAATAATTAGTTTCCTAAAAAACCTGCCTTTTTCTCTGGAAAAGAGGATCACCAGTCTCATTCCAAATAAGAAAAGAAAATGCAAATATAAAGAAGAAAAAAATGCAAGGTATAATGTTGAATTAAGAGTGGGTCCCACATTTTAACTTAGCTTTCTCAATATGAAATTTTTTTAATTTTAACAATATAGTAAAGTGGGACTCGAAAAAGATAACAACCTCAACTTAAAATGATAGGGATGTCTCCATCCATATTCGGGGTGGAAAAAGATCGAGCCTTCCCAAAATAGTTGCCCTCTCGCTGTAATTTCTTTTTCTGAGAAAAATTTGTTGCACGGGGAATTTTGGCCCCGTGGCTGTCACTTTGCCACTTAACTCAAATTACGTGGCAAAGATGTGAAATAGCTCATGATGTGAACTTCCAAGGGCCCGTTGCCTCATCCTGTGTTTGCTTTGATGATAGACAAAGTACCCGTGTTGTGCGATTTATAAGATTTAAATGTGGGGGAGGTTGGTTGTTGGAAGAGGCAAAAATAAACATTTATGTTAAAACAAAAGAGAAAAAAATGATCACCCAATTGAAGAAACCAAATGGTCCTTCCATCTACAATTCAATTGCAAACTATGGAACCTTAGATAGGATAGGAGGTCAATTTCATAATCACTGCGAATAAACTTCTTCTAATTTCCACTTTACCCAAAAAAAAACTTCTTCCAATTTCCAAATCTTCAAATTGACCTATCATTGGTATTTGGTTAAAGGTAACCTCACCACATAAGAGGAGTCGAAACTCTCATAGGAGCCTTCGTGGCCTATCCGTTTGATATGTTGAGATGATAGATTCTATGGATGCATTTCTTATTTTAACTTATCGATGCCCGCATGTCCTCAATTCCCCCCAAATCTTTTTCTTTCATGGGAGAAAGGAATACCCTTTTAAAGCTTTACATCTTAGGATCCCCAAGGTCCGGGCGAGGTATATGATAAAACCTTTTAACGACATGCTTAGGTCAAAGGTCAATTTCATTATCTCTTGGAATAAACTTCTTCTAACTTCTAAATTTTCACATTGACCTATCGTTTTGCCACGTATGCTGGCCTTTTGAAACCAGAGGACAAGTTTTACGGACGAATCTAGAAAAGGGTCGTAATAATCGAGTACATGTCGTGTTCGAATTGACAAAGAAGGCCAACTTAATTTCAAATCGGGGGTGTAAATCTAGGGTTGAGCTTGTCTTCTTAGCCACACGTTATACAATATTGGAGACAGGACCAATTCAGTCCTCGCGTGGCAATTATTGCACATAAAAGTATCATGACAATAAATTAAAACGGTATAAGATCGTGAGCTATGGTCGGTCCAATGTCTATGTTTACTAGACTTACGCTGGGAGATTAGGGACCGCCCGCTTCTGTCGAATTTCCGTATTCATTTGACATCAGATTAGCTGTAAGTGTCAACCATCTAAAAAAACGGAAATAAAAATTTCCAACATGCCCTATACGATCGTGTTTAACCGGTTATTAGGAGGATTAGTAGCACGATATTTCACATCCGGGCTCCACTCAGTTGTCTCGGGCAAAAACCATTACCCGTTCCTGTGTGCCGAAAGCATGAGAATGCTCTTTGCCATCACTGTCAATACCGGGTGGGTTTCCAAGATACTGAAAATTAAACGAATCGCATTTCTTAACAGAGTGACCTACTTCAAATAGTATACAAATTTGGAAAACGTATTTAATAAAGACTAAGCGAGTTCCAGAGAAAGCAATAATTGCGTAATAATGACAGAGCTCAGGTAGGTCTTTTCGTCTTGCTTTTGCGATCCATGCAATTATGAATTTACTTTCTGTCACGCATGGCCAAGCAACAGAGGATACAGAGACCCCCAGCCAAAGAAAAGAACTAGATCGTGCAAATGATGCCTTGAAAGGGGTCGCTGCTGCGGATTCTTATGTACTTTCTTTCGTTTTTTGCTATTAAACGCACGTATATCATTACATAGCACAGGAGATGCAAAAGGAGTAACATGTTCTTGTTGAATCATAGGCATGCATTGAATATTCTGCTAGAGACTTTCTCTGATTGAATTATGTGGGCTTCGTTCGCTGGGCAAGGGAGCAGATGTCATTGAACGCTCTAAACTACCTGAGATCGCAAACCCTAAAGAAATGACTCTTGGAACTGGGGCATGTTGCAAGGTCTCCGATGCAATGGTCTCTCTATTCAAGCTGCAGTACGTGGAACTGCATAAGGTGGTCTGGTCGGATGATGAGAGTTTTCACCTTCAAGCATCCTGAATCGACAACTCTTTCTCGGGATCGAGGTGAATCGACAATCTTCACCTTCAAATTTTCCTAACAAAGTCCACAGGTTTTTACAGTTCCTGATGCATGGAATCGTTTCTGCTCTGAACTTGGAGATACGTTGGACCTGGAACCTGATGATGATTCATGGGGCTCTTGCAGCAGATCTCTTCTGACTCTTGAAAAAGATAGTTCGATTGGAAACGTGGGAAGCATTGAGACAGTATCGAGCTTGTACTTTTTCCCACGAGGGTCACATGAAGGTGGGAAAATTGGATCCTTATCTTGTAAAAACCCTTCTTGGAATTTTCAAATTTGAGACGCCACGGGCAGATGATCTTCCACCTCCTCACGTAACCTGAATTTGCAGTCGCCAATAGCTTAGATTATGACAGTGCTATGGCTTGACAATAGACTTGAATTTTCTAGCCAAAAAAATAAATAGAGATTTGAATTTGCCGTCATGTAATTTTTAGTAATTTTACAAATTCCCCGCTGGATTGGTAATTATACAATTATAATTTATTATGATTTCATGTGAAAGTTTTATATTTCGCTTTCAAGTTGGGGCATTGCTAATCTTTTCTCCATCTCAATCTCTACGAGTCCAAAACGTGATTGCTTTGTAATAGACCACGACCGACCTACAACGACGTCCACATGATGTATTAAACTCATTTGCTTCGCTTACCAAATGTAGTCTATACTTTTAAAAGTGTAAAACTTTGTCGATGAATGACACAAACAGTCCATGAATTTTGATCCAATATACAATATTGTGTCTAGACCTTTAATTTGTTCAAGGTGTTCCATGAACTATTGGTAAATATTTAATGCAATCCTTCCGTTTGCTCAAATGACAAATCAAACGTTATTTGATGACATTGATTATTATATGCTAAGTCAGATTTTTAATAATGATGAGTCAACATGTTCACTTTTTTTTAATTTTATATGCTTAAGAAAAGGAAAAAAAATTAGGGCATTAACATGTCCATCATTATATTACATTGTAGATTATGTATCCTAATTTAAAATGAATACCGAACTTAAATAATTCACATGTAGCTTTTTTTTTGTCCACCGTCCAAACTTAACAGATTGGAAGTCATGTCAGCATATTCTGTTAACTTGAATTAATGGAATGATGACATTAAACATTTTCATAGTTTAGAGACTATATTGAATATATACTAATAGTTTAAAGACCGTATTGAACAAATTAAAAATTCAAAAATGATGTTGCATATTGAATCAAAGTTTAGAGATATTCGTGTCATTCTCCCAAACCTTTTTGTCCTCATCAAAATATCGTGATCATACAGGATAATTTGTTCCACTAATAAATAATCGTGATTGAGGTATCAATTCGTTCATCTATATCGCATTTGTACGAATAATTAACTTTGCTTGGTCATCTTATTTTTAAAATAGGTCCGCGACTTATTTAATACAACAGACAATGGTCAAAATATTTCGAATTATTTTTTGTAAATTAATAAATATGTCACGGAAATTTTCTTACTAGGATGCTTTGTAATTGATGTGTATGTAATGGAGTCACAAGGGGTTCGTGATGATGTCAAGTTCCCCGTTTCGGACTCCTATCCTGCTCAGGATGACATGTCATTCGTCTGCTTTCTTTTTTTCTTTTTTTTGGTCGAACATTCGTCTGCTTTCGTTATTACATTGGATTACGTTTTTTTTCAAGAAATCGTTATTGTGTGGCGCATCTATCTTGTGCAGATTGAACCCAATGGACAATTTTTTGGTTAATATCCCACGAACCCTCAAATCGGAATACATATGATAAATTTATTCAAAATTAATTTTTTTATCACAAAAAATCTCAAACTGATACACTTATGATAATTTTACCTTTTGTTAATTTTTATTAAATTTTACCGTTACATTTCTGAGTAAAATGATATGTGACGGTTGACAGATATACTAATTTGGGGTTTTATCCTCCGTTTATCACAAGTATACCGGTTAATAATTTTTCGTGGTATTAATCCAATTTAACTTAGGGTAAATTTATCACAAATGTGCCAGTTTGGGGTTTTTGATAGTTAAAAAATTAGTTTTTAGTAAATTTGTCACAAGTATACCATTTTTTTAAGTTTTTTGTGGTCAAAAAATTAATTTGAGTATACCTTTACCAAAAAAAAAAAATTAATTTGAGTTAAATTTGTCATAGATGTATCGGTTTAGATTTTTTGTAGCATTAACCCTATTTTTTGTAAAAAAAATAATTTTTGTTTATATTTTGATATATTCACTTGGTAGATCATATTTAGTAAATGTTTTTATAGACACTTTGCATTTCGCAATTTAGAGATAGCGAGAATAATTGAGTGGTAACATTAGAGACGTTTTATTCAACTACGATTAAATCTGAACAATTTAGTACCAGATTTCAGGATCCATATATCGACCTTTACAAAGAAAATATTTTTTATTCTTTTTTCAAACTTTGGGGTGCGTGTATTTTCGCTTTTCTATGCGTTATGTTCGAAACCTGTCAAAATATTCTTTTCGCGGCATTTAGGATCACGTATAATATTTCATAAGTTTTCGAAATATAAATTATATATAAATTTGATGGAAAAATTAAAAAAAAAATCGGTTTTGGCCTTTTTTTTTCATAACCCAAGCAAACCCACGTTGGCTCCTTCTCGTTATGGTTCTTTAACGGTGCTTTGTGAAGATTTGTGTTTTTTTTTTCACTACTAAAGCTAATTAATGATGAAAAATCACTTCTCAATTTGAGCATCATTAGCATTTCATAAGTAGAGGATAACCCGTTTTCCATTTTCGGGAGAAAAACTCGGTAAAATCTCATAATTAATAATAATAAAAAGTGAACGGTGACATCTACTTGATTGGCTATGCACGATAAAGAAAAATGCGCTCAAGCACACCCGATGAATTCAACTTAAAATATAATCAATCAACTAACTAACTACCAAGTTAATCCCAAGCAAGAATGTTTTAGCAATGATTTACTTGGATAAGCTGCTGTGGGTTTGTCTCTTGTCCACGAGTAAATTATATTTTAATCACTAATCACCACGTGTGTTGCCTTTTCCAAACTGAAACGAGGGGAGGGACAAAAAAGTTGGGAGATCTGCGCATGCTCAATCAAAAGCTAATAAGTACAAACATTAAGAGATTAGATCGAGAACAATGATATGATAATGTCCCAAGTTGTAGAATTCATCCAAGAAAAGACAATAATAATTTAGAATTTAAGGAATCAATCTCGTCAATACGGATACAAAGATCATATAATTGAAATACGAGAAGATTGCAAATAGAAAATGGGCACGAATTCAAATCAACTATGATATCCCAAGAGATCAACCATCAAATAGTGTGCTTTCCATTGCATCAAAAGGCTGCTATGTTATTTGGGAATTGTTCTTTCTCTATTTAGTGCACAATTCGATTTATTCATGTCTTATTCGTCATTTTAGAAGCCTATCAGAAGCCGATTTTTGTCTAGGCCTTTTAGCCCCGACAACCACTCCCCGCCTCGTTGGACCGGGTCATTACTAG
This sequence comes from Syzygium aromaticum, assembly GCA_024500025.1. NCBI lineage: Eukaryota > Viridiplantae > Streptophyta > Magnoliopsida > Myrtales > Myrtaceae > Syzygium > Syzygium aromaticum. The sequence goes on along the minus strand of CM044889.1, from coordinate 2,282,434 downwards.
CCCACTTAGCTTCCGCATACTAGAGAGGATCCCACTCTAGTACCATATCATGACATTTCTAGATTAACTTGTTCGAGATATTATCTATTTTGGTTCGTCCTATACCAAGCTTCAAGATTTTGTCCTTTGGCGTGTAGTCAGATATTTTCCCATAAAATGTCACCCATCCTAGAAGTGTTCTATCACGAGCACGCTTAACTTTGGAGTTTCAAAGTAAATATTGTCATTACTCCCCTAGTTAATTTTAATTTTTACATATATATCTCAAAATCTTTCTCCTCCGTTTAGTGCATAACTAGATTCATTTTTGTTTCTTTCACCATCTTAGAAACTTTATAGGAGCCACTCCTTGTCCAGACCCTTCTGGCTCTGGCAACCATTCTCTGCTCTTATTGGAACAGGTTATTACACAAACACATTGAATTCGATATTCTTTTTTCACTACAATAACATAAACCCGCATATTATTACAATAAACTTTATCATATGACAGCCCCCAATGTTGCGCCATGTAATGATTAGAAGCATGAGCACAACATGATAGACAAGCATTCCGCAAAAAGCTTTCAGGCGTTCATCTTGCCACTGTTAGACTTTTTTGTCAACCTTTTTTTAGGGATTCTATAGATATTCACCTAAAAAGGAGGCCTTCAACACAAACACAAAAGTTCATTTCCCTTTGGAATGACCCTCGTTTTCCAAAATGGAAAAATGAATAAAAATTCATTTTTTCTTTGCCCGTATCCTGTGGCCTGTAGCAACTGACAGCAACTACTCGGAAAGTCACAGACCATGTTTCAGATAGTGCACTTACATCAAACACCGCCCCCCCTCTCCCGTCTTGCCGCTACAGAACGGCATCGTCTGGAGACTCTCTCTCCCTTTCTCTTTCACTCTTTTCTGTATACGCCCAAACAAGTGAAGTAACAAAGTGAAAAAGCAGCGTGTGTGGTGAAACTAGGAAGAGGGTTGCCTGCTGTTCACCAATGGTGGTGAAAACTGAACAACAAAAGGAAAAAAGAATAGGCCCTCCTCCTCCTCTTTTATTTTCTCAGACCACTCCAGTGCTGACTTGACTGCTTTCAGCCTTTGTTGATTCTCTGGTGATTCTATCATTTGTATGTTGCTTCAAGTTTTGGGAATTCATAGTCGTTCATCTTCCTTCCTAGTCACCTTGAAGATTTTTACAACCATCCAAGTTGGTGTTCTGGGTTTTCTAACTTCTTTAGCGTTCCGGCTAAGTTTTTATTTCTTCATCTTTTCCATTCTCGTGATCTTACATGTGATTCTGTTTATTTGCTGTTCTGCGGAAAACCATCAAGCAGGAAAAGTCTTTGCTTTTGAACGAAGATCTTTCTCTTCTGCTGAAGTTATTGTACATGCTTATATGGCGATCACTCACGATTTGGTCAGTCTCAGCTGAATTATCACCATGCTCGTATGAGTTCATCCTGCTAGAGGAATCTTTATCTTGGAAAGTTGCATTAGCAATAAGATCAGAGTGATCTGGTGGGTGAGTCATAAAATTCTTTCCACGACTCATTTCTGTGTAGATTCATCAGATCCCGGAGGATTCGTACATTTTTCCCTTCTGGCATAAAAAAGTTTCTTTACTTATGGCCCTGCTCTCCTCTCTCTGGGATCGATTTTGTCACAAGTGGTAACATAAAACTCAAGGTGTCTCGGAATTGCATTTGATTTTCATTTGGGTTTACGCAGAATCATTTTGGTGCAGTGTGACTTGAGAGACATGTTGGTAGCCTGAGAAACAATGCCAAACCAGCTATGGTTTGCACTGCCAGTGATCTACAAGAATGGAAGGACTTTCCAAAGGGACTCAAGGTCCTTCTTCTTGACCAAGACTCTGCTTCTGCTTCAGAGATAAGATCAAAGCTGGAGTTGATGGACTATATTGGTTAGATTATTCTCTCTCCTTTCTCTTTAGTTACCATAAATGTACAGATTCTGATTCCCGAATCAGAAAAATTTGCACCTTTTCACCCTTTTCACCTTCCCTGCCTCAACTAATCTTTTTATGACAATACTGAACTGGTCCCAGATTTTCCGTCAAGGCATCTTTATCGGAGCTTCATTGCTTTAGCTAATGTGGAGTTTGGTTCTTGATGCCAAAGTGGTCTTGGAATTTAACTTTCGCACAACACTTTACAATGATCGTGAATGATGTCATTTGTGGATCACGATTTACCTTTTTGCAAGGCTGAAAATCCAACTTTATAGGGATGCAACAGTCGAAGATCCAAACACGTACCCAGTTCCACGTTGCAATTTTTCTTATCCTTATTTGGTGCACTGCAGTTGTGGGAGTTGCCAAAATCCTATTTTAAGCACGTTCCAAATGCTAATTTGATTTTTTTTCATTGCTCTTTAGTCTCCAAACGGCTCGTTTTGTACCATGTAAACGGTGTTTCCTGTGACTGCATTCACTAAAACTTTCGGGTGATCCTACGGTTTCTTAACTGAGAATTTCCTTGAGTTGTAATATCGCTTATCTCCTCAGTGATGCTACTAAATTCATTCTTTAAAGCGAGGATGTCTTGAAAGCTTTCAGTACCTTCCCTGTGTATTCCAGCCTACTTCCATGTCTTTGATGTTCTTTTAATTCTCCTTTCGATTTGACAGTTTTTACATTCTGCAATGAGGACGAGGCTCTATCGGCAATTGCAAGCAAACCCGATAGCTTCCACATAGCTATGGTAGAGGTATAAGTACCGTCAATTTCTCAGTCTGAGATCTGAAAATTAATGAACACCTTTTGTGAGAGTGGAATTCTGTGACAAAGGATGCTACTTTCTTCAGAATGCATCTTTGTATCACATTGTTGCAACAATGTAATCATTCTAGCTGGATCAAGCTAACCACTCAGTCGATTCGTTTACGAACTACAATGAAGAAAAACTGACTTTGATCTCATATCGTTTACTTCCTTTATTCCTTATCTGATATGCATTGATGGGTGCAGGTGAATACAAGAAGTAACGGGAGTTTCAAGTTCCTTGAAACCGCTAGAGACTTGCCTATCATCAGTATGTTTGAATTTATGCGCCTGAATTTTCATATTGACAATCATGTATGATCAGCGTGCCAATGATGAACCTTTTTGTTGAGTTTCTTTTGTTGCCCCCTTAATTGACCTTAATTTTAAGTAGATTTAACTTTCAATTTGCTTTTGTGGGCTCCATAGCAAATTCCCATAACAACTCACCTTGTTATCATCATAGAGCTAATATGCATTGTATTGAAGTATTAGTCCTTGTGCAGTTTCTCACGCAAATGAGTGACATCTTCTATTGCAGTGACGTCAAATAATCATTGTCTCAGCACCATGATGAAGTGCATAGCTGTAAGTTTTTTGCTTCTTCACTTGTTTAATACTTGAAATTGATTTCTCTCATAGTATTCACCTACAATTGGATTCTTTGTCTTGTAACCTGGGTAATCGTATTTTTACTGCTGCAACAGTCCGTTGTTTGCAAAATTTAAATCAGATATTGGCAGTCTCTATGATAAACTGGTCAGATGTCCTTGGTACTAATGCATAAAGTTCACATTTATTTCAGCTTGGTGCGGTCGAGTTCCTCCACAAACCGCTCTGCGAGGACAAACTCAGGAATATTTGGCAGCATGTCGCCCACAAGGTTTGACTGTGCTCTTTTCATTCTTCTTTGCCGAGCTTGCTGTTTTTTTGTGCAAGAGCGCGAAGCAAATAATCATTCTGAAGAAATTCGAGCAGGCATTTAATGCAGGGGTCGGAGAGGTCTCAGAGCCTTTGAAACCTGTCAAAGAAACTTTGGTCTCCATGTTGCAGCTTCCAGTGAAAAATGAGGAACAGAACAATGACGAGTCAGTGGAAACGAGAGAAGTGTCTGTTCATGAAACCGATCAAGAGATGTCCGCTGCGAGTGATAAGTATCCAGCGCCATCGACTCCGCAGTTGAAGCGAGGCACGCGGCTCCTGGATGATGGGGATTGCCAAGATCAAACGAACTGCACAGTGGAGAAGGAGAGCGGGGAGCAAGATGGAGAGTCCAAATTTGTTGAAACAACTTGCGATGATTCAATGTCTGAGAATCTCCAGGAAGCTAAAGGCCAGAGAGTTAGGGAGGATCTGGTAAAAGAGGAGGACGATTCCACCGACAACTCTAAGTGTGAGAGAATGATATCTCCGCTCCCCGAAAACAAAGATAGGTCTCGCGATTTACATGGTTGCAATGATAATCTAAGCAAAGCATCCAATCTTCATAGTTCTGTCGGAACACGGGGTAACAGGAAGAAGATGAAGGTATGCTTGTGAGGATTGCTTTCCTTTTAGCTAAATGGGTTTGATCTGATCCATCTTCAGATAATTGATATGATAAGCTTAAAATTTAACATCATCTTTTATATGAAAAACATCTATTCCTAGTATGCATGGAAAGAATCTTTGTTTCGTCAACCTCCCCTGCCTTGATGTGGGACCAATAATAGTTGCAAAAGATTTAGTTTGCTTGCTGAGTTGATCTCAAATATGTGCGTCCACTTTGTTTTGTTCATGGAAATTGCAGAGAACCAACTGAAGTCCATCCCTGTCCATCTTCCCTTGCTTCTGATGTTTCTTTACTCACTTCACTTGCTGACCGGTGATTTCATACATTGGTTTAGCTGTTTCTCCTTGCCATCCTCGTGGTTCCCAAAAAAATTAAATTTTCCTACAGAGCCTCCATAAGTTTTGTAAATACAAGTTTTTTGTGATTTCCAATGTAGAATTATTAGTGCTATATGAGTGCTAGTTAAACTTTCAGTTGACAATCTGGTAGGAGAGCCTTGTGATTCAGTGACTTAGTTCGTTCGGTCTATTTTGTTTGCCATTTCAGGTCGACTGGACGCCGGATCTGCACAAGAAATTTGTGCAGGCGGTGGAGCAGCTAGGCATGGACCAAGCCATACCTTCTCGCATACTCGACCTTATGAAAGTCGAAGGCCTAACGAGGCATAATGTGGCGAGTCATCTCCAGGTTAGTGAACTGCTTTTATCTAAGATTCATGCAATGTTTTCGGCAATTCACTGTCGTAGGATCAAAGTGTTACTTCTACTTGTGCAAGTTTACACTCTCTTTTTTGTGTCGTGATTGGCCTTAAAGGCCATATGAAAAGTGACGAGAATTCGCATTTTGCAGAAATACCGAATGCATAGAAGACACATCTTGCCCAAGGAAGATGAACAAAGATGGCCGCACTCTCGTGACGGGGTCACCAGGAGTTACTATCCGCATCGACCCATCATGGCCTATCCGCCTCACCACACTGGTCTCCCCCTTCCACCAGGAGCAGCCTATCCTGTGTGGGCGCCGCCCAGTAATCATCCGGCTGGCGTGCAGATGTGGGGGCCACCTGGCTATCCGCCATGGCATGCTCCTGAAAACTGGCATTGGAAGCTTGCCTATCCTGTAGTAAGTAACTACTGTCACTCTTAACAGTGACATACACAAAGGTTTTCAACGGGTGACCGTTTCCATGTATCTGCGGTTTCAGATACAAGCCGACGTGTGGGGTTGCCCAGTGATGCCGCCTTCTCACCACAGTCCTGGCTTTGCCTTTCCTCAAGTGAGTGTCCTAAACAATCGATAGAAGGTTGTCCTTTGGCCTGGTTATGCTGAATTTGATTCGGTCTTTCGTGGGAAATTGCAGAGTGCACCCGGTTGCCACTGTCCCGACCCATTGGAAAACAGCTTCACCAGAAGTTCGTTCGATTATCATCCGGTAAACGGGAAATTCTCATCAACATTCTACAATAATTTCATGTGGCAGAATTTAGTCCTAGGCCCCCCAAAAAATGCAGCAGCTTGTGCCTAGATCCCTGATGTTTCACAAGGAGTGACAATAGCTAGTCCTAGGATCCTGTGCTTGGTTCTTCGTACTTCTTTTCCTTCAAAGTCTCGACCCGTCACTTGTCATATAGAAATTATCAGACATCTCAGGACAAAAAGGACAATTGAATTTCCCCTTAGGCGATGCAAATGACTGTGACGTTTTTGTGTTGCAGGACGAGGAAGTTATTGACAACATCGTGAAGGAGGCAATAAGCAAGCCGTGGTTGCCTTTGCCCCTGGGGCTCAAGCCTCCTTCCATGGACTGCGTCCTAGCCGAGCTCTCCAGGCAAGGCATCCCCACCATCCCTCCCCACGCCAACCACCACCCCAGTCCGTGCTGACGTGGCGGGGTGCCGCCCGGCTCCGTCCCCGAGCAAAACTTATCGGTCCTCTGGCCTCCCCAGTCCAGATCCCTAGATCGACGGGCGGGGCGAGGACCGACCCACCCGATCCGACGGTTCATATTTTCCGGTCTACCCAAATTTGGCCGATGTTCAATAACAAGAGGCTCGATCTTATCCAACGGCAGAGAATAAAGGTGGGCTTCCAGAAGGTTTAAGGAGGCAGGCGATGTGGGCGGCTGGGAAATCGCCACGTAGGTCGATGCCTCAGCCACATTTTGGTGGACTTTCTGGTTGTAATTGTAAAATGACATAAGTCAGTCGCCTAGCAACAAAAGGGGACAGGACTTCGATTTGAAGTCACGTTGTTGATCCTTTTGCTAGATTTGGGTCATGTTGATGTTGCATGTTGGTCCTCTTGAGAATGGGGATGGCCCTGCCTTGTCTGATGTCTAGTCTCAAAATAATGGGTCGTCTTTGGCATTTCCTGATGTAGTAATCTGTCTGCATTTTCGAAAATTCGGGGAGGAACGTCAGTGAAATCTCGCGAGTGTCCGTGAGAGAGAGGGAGGGGACATTATGCCAGGTTTGCCACAATAATTTTGAATAGATAGAAGAAGAAAATGTGCGGCCATGAGTTATTTTGATTCGGTGGATGGTGATTAGTGATGCTTTCGGTCCGTAATCGTTTAGCCAGCATGACTATAGTTACCATATTTGACGTGGCGATTCAATCATGGCCGACCATCCGACATGATACGACGCCACTTCGGCAACTTTTAGGAAAAATTAATCATAATATATTAGAACTCCATGCAAAGGTTCATAACAAACTTGATAATATCGAAAAGTTTTTAGAATTGATCTGACGATTTATTTAGGGTTTCGCCTGCATAATTTACCTCTGATCCCTACATACTGTATCAACAGTGTACCCCGATCAATGATTTGCACGTGGTGAAGCTCAAAATCCAGTAATATATATGCTAACAAGTTATTATCATCACAAGGAATTACAAACCATTCGTCCTGTTCCAATTTTACCCTCCGGTTATTTCCGATAATGTTCGTTTTTTTACCCTCCTTTACGGTCTTAAGCATGTGAGCACTTCTCGATCGATTTAATGGAAAGAAATAATTGAAAACTTATCCTTACCAGAAAAAAAGATAATTGAAAACTTAATGTTTGCTGCTTAGTAAAATCGCTCGTCACGTTTGTCCGTGGACCTTTTCCAATTATTGAGAGCGTGGCCCGCCTCCCACCTTGACCGTTAGTTGGTGTCCTTGAATGACCGTTAGGACGATTCCCGCCTTGACAACTCGGCCCGTCCAAAAGGAAGGGGCGCCCACCGCGCGTGCCGTGCGGCGATTCTTAGGACGCGTTGTGTTTTTTTTTTTCCGCGAAAGTGATTTTCGCAAATTAATAATTTCCCCAGCAAATTTTACGGAAGTGAATAATCGAGGGAAAAATATTTTGCGATCGAGGAAGGCAATTGCAGTTCAATTAATTACATTTAAGAACAAAATACGGTCATTCCGGAGAAAATAAATTTCCAACGTAAAACATGGATATGGGAAGGATTGTTTTTTCTTGGCGTCTCGCTTTTAAGAACACCTCTGAAAAATCGAAAGTTATTTACTTTCCCTAAAAATAATTTTTACGGAAAACCATTTTTCACCTCGAATCGGGTCAATCACAGCCATCGGTCGAAAACAGACCGTGAGCCCCCTAGTCCGATGTCCGGTCCTCCAATGCCGAAATAGAGCTGCTGCCGAGGGAAAAATCCTTCAATATTTCGAGTAGTCCGTGAACTTGATCTTCCGAGGCGATTTCTTTTTCCCTTTTTTCTCTCTAAACAGTGACAACAAAAAAATCCGTTCATTATTAAGTATGATGAATAAAGAGTTGCGACCGGGTGATTTCGGTTAAAATTGGAAATGCAGTAATTTTTATCGATAATCGGCCGTTATATCCGCCCCTTTTTTTGGGCGTGAAAAATAAAAGTGCGTACACGTGCATTGAAATGTACCCTTTTTTTTTTCTTCTTTTCTTTTTTGGCTGAATTTTCCAAAAGAATCACGAGAGAAAATGAGGGCGCACGTCAACAACAAGAGGAAGGACCGGGGCCAATTTTACCGGGGCTTGGGGACGACCTGCGAAACGGACAACACGCAACGATTCCATCCCCGTCCCGCCGCCCAGGCACTTCCCAATCATCTCTGTGCTGACCAGCTCACGTTCACATCCCATTCCCTTGGCTTTGCTTGCGCCCCAATTTCATGAAATTCCCCACCCATCTTGACGTCGCTGTTTTCCTTTCTCTTCCTTGTTTAAATTGGAACCGGGGCCCCGGTTATTTCGCCTAAAATGTATGACTAGGGAAACGTTTTCCTAAGGATGATCGCCGGTCGATTGAAAAGGTGTTCATTGACGGCAGCAATTCCCCGTCTCAAATATTTTTCGGAAGCAGTGAAAACCGTTTTCGTTCGTTCATATTTATAAAAGATACAGGCGATCGTCTTTTAAATAGCGCTTTGTAAATCGTTCATTCTCCGCAAAAGAAACGGGGCCAAAACGTGTGAACGGAAACCTTCCATCTCTTTGCTGCCCCGAACATGGACCCGGAGAGTGGTCCAAAAAACACGAGTAATAAGTGTCTCTATAATGGTTAGGAGCCCTCTCGATCGTACGATTTCGAAAATGCATCCCCGCAGGTCAATATCGATCAGGGATTGACTTAGACAATAAGAGAGTTAGTTCATCTCTTGAGTTCAAATCTTGCTCAACAATGTATCCTGATAGGTCACTCGTCTTTTAATGTGATGCATCGTGATTTCGAAAACTTATATCGACATCGAGATAAGGGATTGACTTAGACGGTAAGGGAGTTTATTCGTCTCTTGAGTTCAAACCCTATTGGGAGCGCTTCGGGAGCAAAATCCCAAACACAATTGGTCGATACAGAGGGGGATCGCAACGTTAAACATCGCCCCGCGCGGGTGGACCGGTCAAAACACGCGAGGCTGGCCCAAACACCGCTCGACCCGATATACCAACGACTTACAGTAGAATTGCGCATTTGTCGATTAGGTTTTTCTATCGAATGATCGCTTTCATCTTTGACAATGTCGAGCCAGTGATGATGTCAATTTTGAAGACTTATTCATAGCACGATACCCATCCTTAGGTTTTGATAATTTCTTCAGATGAGATCGTGGACGCACGTTTGAAATTGGGGAGCTGCTTAAGTATGAACTGTGAGCTCCAAAGCCCAAACGAAATAGCTCGATGCTCTTTAATCAATCAGATTCTCCCGAAAATTGACCTCCACGTAATTATAAATTATCACGCAACGCTTATATCAAACTTCCTATTCACGTAATTACATGATGAACTTTTATTTTCCGTAAACAGACGCTCATATAATTGATACAAATATACCATTCTTGATTGATAAATTTCTATGCACCTAAATTTTACGACCAAGTTAATTTGCATAAAAAGACCCCTGAGAATAAAACTATGGAAGCCCACCGTTCCGTTTGTTTCACGAAAAATGAATGGCTTGGAAAATATTTTCCCTGAAAATGATAGCTCTGTATCGCTAGAAATGATCAGCCGATGGAAAAAGTTTTCATTATCAACAATAATTAATGTCTAAATACCTTCGCGGACGATGAAAACAATTTTTATTGATTCGTTTTTATAAGTGATTATTTTTAGGAATTTTTTTTTTCCAAACTACTAAAGGCTCGAATGTAACCATTTTATTCTAGAAATAGATTTCTGGCCAGATTTCTATTTTTGCTCCCCGGACGAGTTTTTTATAATGACACGATTTTTTTTTTTCTGGAACATAAATTCTCTCGATAGCAACACAAATTTTCTACCTCTTATGCTCTTTTCCATTCATCAATGGGTGGCGCCTGGCGGCGGTCGATGGGGAGTGACGACGGTTGGCGAGAGGCCGTGGGGGCGCATGGTGGGAGACGAGGCCAGGCGATGAGAAGAGTTTTTATTTCTTTTTTCGTTCCGGAAACATGAAAGTTCTGGACTTAAAAATTTGTTCCAGAAATAAAAAGATGAAATCGCATTACCAAACGGATTTCCGTTTCAAATCCGTTGGCGAGATCGGAAAAATAGAAAAGTAGAGAACTAAAATGGTTATTACAGGCGCTTTAATTTTTCAAAAAATAAACGGAGCCTAGCTGATTATTTTTGGAGAAATGATTGTTTTTCAATATATTAAATTTTGGTAAAAGGGGAATATTCTCGATTTTCTTCTTCTTTTTCTTTTTCCAGGTGGAGGAGGGACCGAAGAAAGAAAAGCTGCCAACCTGGCAAAATCGAAACCAGCAAATTCTGGAAAGAAGGGAGAAAAAAAAGAAAAACAAAAACAAAACAAAGGGCCCTTCGGACTTTCCTTGCCACCTTCAGGGCTTTCTCTCTCCTCTCCCTCTCCTTCTCTCTCCCTCTGCGATTTCGGAATCCGAAGAATCAATCCGACTCCAACCTCGTAAGTTCTCGATTCGATCTCGCGTGCTCGCGCAGTCGTCGGAGCTCGATCGGTACCGCGATCGTTGGTCGGTTCCATTTCCGGTCGCCGGTGTTTATTCGCGCCGCTTGTTCGCAGCCGGAGATGCGATCGGCCTCTTTTTTCCTTGGCCTTTTGCGGTTTTGATTGGTGTGGGATTTCGTGTCCTTCGTTCGATTTTGCTGGGGAGGTTTGGCATGCGTTCGAGGTTGGATTAGGTGTTGTGGGTACGGCCTCAGAAATGCTGGGGAATACGGGGTTCGAGCTGTGTCGTTGCGGAGGCAGTTAGTTTGTTGGTGGCTGGGGGGGCTTGGTTTTTAGGTTTGTTGTCTCGTGCATTTGCGGATTGAGTTTGTCCGGGACGGAAGTCGAGCTGATCTGAGTTCGCTGAGGTCGTAATTTGTTTGGAGAGGCATGTGGGTATTCACCCATTTTCTTTGTAATGGAACGATGCCGACTATCGGCCCGCGTAGCTGGTTTTGAGTTCCTACGGAGCTGTCTTATGTTTGATCTGCTGTTGTTTCGTGCTTGCGATTAGGTAGCGGGTCGGTTGATGATTTGGACGAAACCGACTTGATATCTACGGAAAGGAAGGAGAGGGCGATATAGAGGATGGCGTGCAGAGGGTGCTTGGAGTGCATTTTGAAGCTCCTGAACTTCTTGCTAACGCTTGCGGGTTTGGCAATGGTGGGATATGGGATCTACTTGTTCGTCCAGTACGAAAATTCATCCAGCAGCACTGTCTCAGTTTTGCCTGTGGGCACTGGTGGGAATTTGGTAGAGCTCGGCAGGCCGATGCTCACAGCGGTCTCTCTGTCAAGCAGCATTTTTGATGATTTGCCCAAAGCTTGGTATGCTCTTTGTTTGGTTTTTTTTCCTGACCTAAATTTGCATTATGCTCTTGAGTTTGTCAATTGTTGCTCATTGTGGCCGTGCTGAAGCTGGATATTGTAGGTTTATGTAAGGGCTAGACTGATCAGTTTGCTGGACCTCAAAATATAAGGATATTTCAACAAGTGTTGATTAGTTACGTAGGCATGAAAAAAATAAAAATTTATGAAGAGCCATTCTCCTTAGAAGAAAAAAATTAGAAAGAAAGTGTTGTTTTCGTGATTAGATGGACAGGTTCCTCAAGATCTCTGGTCCAGTGATAGAGGATTGAGCATAATTAGAGCATGGCACTTTGATATGTATGAATGTTTCCGAAATTAGAATATCTTAAGTAACTGGGTCAGGATTATTGAGAGGAATATTTTATTGCTGTTGTGGGAAGTAGGATTTTGGATTGATCCTGCTATCATCTGATTATGCCAGCATGCATAATTACTAGTGCCTAAATCTTTCATTTAACGATGAAGGGAGAGAAAAATTTCAGTCCTTGAGCTTGCCCAGATGTCGAAATGGAACTTTTGAAATGTTCTCCTAGACAGTCTATCTAGTGGACCTTATGGAGATTAGTTGGGTCATTTGGCACGAAGTGCGCCTTCCTAGCACTTGCACGGAGGCTCACTGTAGAAATACCAGTATTTCTTAGTATCATGATACCAAAGTGTGCGCTGTATCCTCCGGAATTACACTTTCTAAATCTATGGTGAATGCTTCCAGTCTACCATATGCATAATCAAATCCAGTGGGCTGCAGGAAACTATTTTATTTGTGGGGTCTGAGCTTAAAAGTTGCCTTCATGGCTATATATCTAGATTGAATTGGGTACGACATGCTTGAGCTCTCACTGGATTACACTTAAAACGTGCATCTACTCTATCTCCAGTATTATTCCTATCAGCTGATATTTAAACTTTTTGCCTCTTTTGGTTTTCTATTTCACACTCTTGCATTCGGAAAAGTGTTGATCGTGACAACCACACCTCCAAGTTCTGAGCTGATGTTCATTGATGCCTAGATTTGTTTTCTGATACTGTTTTTGTCTGTTGGCTTATGTTGGAAGTGTCTGACTCCATCTCCGTATCTTACGTTGATGCAGGTTCATATACCTATTTATTGGTGTTGGAGTGATCCTCTTCGTCATATCTTGTTTTGGTTGTATTGGAGCTGCTACACGGAATGGATGCTGCCTGTCTTGTGTATCCTTGTTTCACTACCATAAATAATCCGGTCAAAACATATCGATTGCCCTTTTGCTAATGGAAAGTACTCCGAAATATTTTACCCTTTTTTTTATTTCTTGTTTTCACATATTATGGCATGCCGTCAGCATTTCTGTCGGAGTAGCTCAAGGCTGAGTACATGCCTAGGAACTTCAATCTTTACTCTTTTACTGTTGGTTTGACCGTATTGGTCATTGCATGGCATTAAGTTCATTTTGCCTCACATGTTAGTAGCTCTTATTAGCTTATAGTATGGTTTTGTGTTATTCTTATGAGGTAATTGCCTCATCATTTCCTTTTATAGTGGATTTTTCATGTTTAAGTTTTGAATTGGTAGCCAATGCTTTTCTTAAGTAGACACAGTACTCAGTGCTGGTGATCTTATTGATCTTGGTAGAGCTGGGATGTGCAGCTTTCATATACTTTGACAGTAGCTGGGAAGATGTGAGTATTATACCGCTTGTTCTTTTTTCCAAGAGTTTCTGAAATATCAGATAATATTACAAACTCATCTTTGACTTGTAGGAACTGCCTAAGGATAATACTGGGGACTTTGACATGATATATGATTTTCTGAAAGAGCACTGGAGTATTGTCAAATGGGTCGCTCTTGGGATAGTTATATTGGAGGCAAGCTCCTAATTTTCTCCTCTCTCTCTCTCTCTCTCTCTCTCTCTCTCTCTCTCTCTCTCTCTCATTGATTGATACAGTGAACGTAATAATGCATATTACTGTTGTAAACTAGTTCTCATCTAGGCCTTTGGGAAAATGTTCTGGCGTTGTCCTAGTTGTGCTACTTTATGAGCAAAAGTAATCCAAATTTGGTGTGCTAACTGTATTTGATAAAAACAGCTATAATCATTACGAGGTCAGCACTCAACGGCATGGATAAATTTTCTATTTTCACATGGATGCCAGCGAGGAAAAAATTCCTGGGTTGTTTGAATGCTGAGATTCTAATGCCTTTCAGTTTTCTTAATCTGCTGGGCACTGTCTGCTACATTGCACGAGCGGTGCATTCCCAACGAATTTTTATTACAGTGCCGGAGCTCCTTGGTGGGGGTGGAAGTTGGGAAAACTGCATTCTGAACGATCATTTACTGATTGGTAGAACCACATGGTGTAATCTCATGGGCGGTTAACAATTCAACACTAACATCAATAATTTGTGAGCAAATCTAGACTTCAGATAAAATGAAATCCGGTTTTAAAATACTTCTTTGAGTAATGCTAACAGAGAGTGGGGGTTGCTTAAGAATTATGACTTTGCTATGTATGAACTGCACTGAAGATGGTAGAGGCTTTTATTTTTCGGGCACTAGATTTAAATGTGTCAATTAACACTAACTCCCTCCACTTACCTTCCCAAGAAATATGAAAAATGACGCCTTTTGCTGACTATAATAGCCTCATCTGTTAGCTTTGTATGGCACTGTTGTTACTTTAGTGTGGGAAGTAACCTCAATTAGATTCTCGTTGTAATTTCAGGCATTGGTCTTCTTGTTAGCTCTTATGGTTAGGGCTGCAAACAGGCCGGTGGAATATGACAGTGACGATGAGTATATTGCTCCAAGACAACAGATCCGTCAGCCATTTCTAAACAGGCCACCGCCACCACCAGCAACTGGTGTACCTGTTGCTGGCACCCTTGATCAGCGACCAATCAGAAATGATGCCTGGACGGCTCGTATGAGGGAAAAGGTCCAATCTCTTCTTGCATTATAAGTCTTCAGTTATTTTTTAACCTTGGGTTGATAACCAAGATTTGATTCCTGAAGTCCGAAGACCTGAGTAGGGTAACAATCTCAACTAAATTTTGTCTCCCTATGTCACAAGTGTCTTTTGCATTATTTCACTGTTAAAATCACACGATTTGTTTTTATCAATCACAGCATCAATTTCAGCACATTCCAGAATATGTAGCTTCCTTTTCATCATTTCACATCTTCCTGTATTGTACGATTAGATTCCATTTACTGGGAGATAGTTCCAGGATGAAGTTTACATGTTGCTTTCTTTCCAGCATTTCACGAGCCTTTGCATTCTCATCCTTTTGAAGTTCCCTTCAATATATCATGCCAAAACTGGTCCTTTTGTTGTTGCACATGTGAAGACAACAACCATGCAAATTGCACCTCAACAGACCAATTTTACTGAGTTTTGCCTAAAAAAAAATTGGCCTCCCCTGATATCTCACTCCGAACACAGAGACTCTAACTAGGTTTTAAAATCTCTCTCCCTCTCTCTCTGTGGCCTTAACAGCGAAGTATTCCAAGTTAAAATCTCATTTGCCTGCCATGTCATAGCGGTTTTAGCTGTGGAACCTTATCATTTGACTTTTGGGTGCAAAAATCATATGTATGACCATGTTCTGGAAGACTAGTCCTGCTTAAATGCACGCGTGTAGTTCCTACCCTGAAATGTCACTAATTTGCGATGCTTTTCTCGTTGGACCAGTATGGGCTAGACACCTCCGAGTTTACATACAACCCATCCGAGTCAAGCAGGTATCAGCAAGTGCCTCCGCAGACTGCTGAAGAAAGGAGTCGCTGCACCATCATGTAGCTGACGTATATCCATTGGTTCAAACTGATGAAGGCTGAGCTCAAGGACCAAGGTGCGATCTGATAATGTTGAATTTGAGGAGACCCGTGTGCCTTTTACAATTGAGTCTGTGTATCTTACAAATGTTTTTGGGGGCTCACAAGGTTTTACTCATGATGTTGAGTACATTTCCGAGTTTCGTGTGTAAAATCATTTCTGCTCTCTTCAGTGCCGAGTTGCGGGTGACCTCAGAGTCTGTCGAGAATTGTGTTTTCCCAGTTGCGTGAGTGTCTTTTGAGGTAGTTTTTCATAGAACTGTGGACTGAAAGTTCGCTAACCAATTTTGCTAAGGTGGGCTTTTTATTGATGGATACGCATTCTTTTTCTCTATAAATTTGTGCCTGTGACCGTACTTTCAGTATAAAACTTATACTGCAGTCCAATTGGTATCTCGACATTTCTTTTAAGTCGCTCGAAATCTTTCTTCTAGTTTGAGCAAATAATGCTTGTAGTAACTCTGAATGTCTATTTACATAACGACGTGACGATACACATTGCACCGTTTGATTGAACCTTTAATCTTTTGTTGATTGAACTTTTTATCCCACGAACGACTGATCTGCAACTTGGTGGGGAAAAGAAAATTAATAACCGGATGAAGCAACGGTGTAATTTGCCAAATCAATCAAATCCAATTCATCCTCCTCGCGAGAAATCTGCACACATGAAAAGGTGTAGTGAAACGGAATGCTTAGGAAGTATATAAAATGCAGTGATGGATCGATAAGGAGAGAACAGAAACCTAGTAGAGCAAGAGGAGGGAATTCCAAGTCAGTACCAGATAGAGCAAATCTGCAGCTCAATCACCTACTAAAGGTGCTCGAATACGTTCGGGGTCGACATAATCATGCATCTTGTCCTCCCTCACAAGCACGTGCCAGCGTGCCTTGACAATTATCACCAATCTCGATCTCGAGTGCTCGAGAACGTCAGACTTTCCGTCGCAAAGATAAAAAAATCCAATTTTTTTGTGTTTTCTCACTCGTCGTAGATCCAAGGTTCTGTTAATGCCGATCTCTGATGCAAAGAAGGTAGTCCACTCCAAAAGCTGTTGGACTCCAGAAGGAGCCCAACCCAACCTCTGATAATACCGTCTTCAATTGACCCGAATGCCAATATTTTTATATGACAAGTTCCCATCGGAGATTGTCCATACATTCTCTGGAGGGATCTGCGCTTGCAATTCGAAGCCATGCCATGCCATCCCACCACCACCTTCTCGTTTCGTTTTATAAATCCCACGTCCTTCCCTCAAGAACAAAACCCACTCAAGCCTCTCTACCATCACCAACAGTGACTGCTAAGGACTGATGCGCACTAGTGCGGTGGGCTTGTCATCTGTGGTCCAGAAACTTACAGCAAGTCGGTCACCGTGCGTGCGCTTTTGGCCTTTATCAAATTGATAACGTGACGAACGCCGCACGCATTTCGCCATTTTGTATGTATATGCACATTGCTGAGCGCCGTAGACCGACCTCCTTTAATAACTATTGTGACCAATGACTCCTGACGAACGAACCGCCATGACAAGCCGACCTCCCCTATGTCACCCCATCATTCTTCATCGGCCCTCTCCCATTCTTCTTCCCTCAATCATACACGATAACCTTGTTATTGAGAGGGATCGTGTATGATGTTTCATGTGTCGATAACCGTGTGTCATTCCATATTCAAAGTGCGTTTGGCAATACAATACGTTGAGGGCATGCGTCAATGTTTTGCTTTGTATAGCAACTAAATAATTGATCCGAGTCGAGTTCGAGAAACCAAAGTCGCACTTGGGCGGTTGCGGCTCATTCCCACCAATCGTTTCCATCCTTTTCTTTCTCACCGTTCTCTCATTCTCAATGTCGTTTTCAAACAAGCTTTTAATTTGGTTTCTATAGGAACTTTTTCGTCCTACATGTTCATTGTTTCTTATTGGATTGTCGACAGTTGTGGGCGAGGACGACTTTCTTCGGCATCCAAACTAGTCAATTGGCACTTTTCGAGATGAGACTTGTGAATTTATGCAAATTGTGTTTGGAGTTTTGTTGATTAAGCAAGGTCGAATGACTTTGAGTCATCTCTTTTGACAGCCAACGAACTTAATTCATACTTTGAGTTCAAAAGGGTGGTGCGGTGTCCCACTTGCTCGTACCAGTTTTTTTCTCAAAACAGTAGGCAGACTGAAAATTTCGAATTTTTCTTGTCATTACTTCATCTTTGTCTCATTAATTACTAGTGAGCTTTTGCTTTTTGTATATTGAATTGGACGACATGATGTTGTGAGCTGATAAGCATGTATTTAGTGTCTCTATAGGAGGGGCCACGGTGACCAGAAAGAGCTAATCTTTAGAGATAACGCTTTTCAACCACACTTGGATGTTGCATGTGTCCCTGATCAACTTCACTTCCATGTCATTTCACGCGTATCCCTCAATGTTACCGACTTCTCTCAACGTGGGTACCGCGAAAGAAATGACCCAAAAAGTCTGAACGAGAAGACAGGCTACTTTGAAGTTTGATGGATTTGATTTCCTCAACGTATCATGCACTTCATTTCAACTAACCAGTTGGAAGATTTGGAAATCTGCCCGAGAGAAGATTCTTTCTTGCATCTCAGGACCATTCATGCATCGATCACTTTCTTGGTTTTGTACTTTAGCCTTTAGGTTATACATTCATCGCATTGAGGTACTTTATGCAATATTTTAGGGAGATAAAACTGTTTATGAGCATATTATGAGGGAAAATGATGCATTTCCATAGTTTCGGGTGTTGATTTTCTACGGAACATACATGGTTAAATTAAATATAAGCGCAACGGAAAGATATAACCATACATGTATCTCCAAAAGTGTTGTTCGTGCGTTTCGATCAAAAATCGGAAAACCATAAGGGGTTAAACGGATTACCTTTCGTAGTGTGCCCAAAACGATTTTAGTTCGAATGTTTTTCAGTTCGAGCCCCATAAGCGGCGGACCTCTAGTACAAACACACCACCAATTGCACGACAAACGGAAGGAAGAACTTGCGAGTAATCACCAATATAATTGTGCTAGCAATCTTGTGGCAACAATTCTCTGCACTCTCAATATTTCAGTCATAGCGTCGGAAGAGAGAAAACGTATTTTCTTAACTCTCATGAACACATGATAATTGCATACGCATTTTCTTCATCATCACTTTTTAGCAACCGTTGCTGGTTGCACTTTATTAGTGGGATCAGTAACGGTTGTTGATTGCCAACCTTTACCCGATCAACAACCGTTGTTGATTGTGTGTGCATATAGCACACGACCAGCAAACGGTTGCTGATCGTGGGTGATGCCCACGGTCAGTTGCTAACCGTGTGCATGCACCATTAACTCCTTTTTTTTAATTATATATATTTAAATAAATAAATAAATGTAAACATATATATAAACATAGAAATGCATGATCGGCATGTGTATTTTGTGAGCATCATATGCACACACACCCATGACAAAAATTGAATTAAATTAAATCTCATTTAATTTAATTTCAGTCCAACTCAATTCGATTGCAAACATATTTGTAATATCATCTCTTCCCAACAACATCATCCTAAATTGGTTATGGTGTGTGACATCCCTAAGTTCATCACTGAGCTAGTAATAAGACTTGTACTAATACATTAGTACTCCCAAGAGAATTGATTGTCCCGATCGATCTCTGAGTCCTACAAGCCATGATTGACATCTAGCAATATGTCATGGCTACCCATATAGTGTGAATATTTTAAGAATATAATGAATCTGTCAGCTTTTGTTACAGTGTAATTCAATCCCTTTATCTTACTATGTCTCGATCGAACAAAGACCATGGAATATTTGTCAAGTCACCAATTCGATCATATGCACAAACCTAATTGACATGCATTTTATATGAGACATGAGCGATTCATTCTCAGTTACAATCTCGGCCGAGGATTTTCATGTAGTGTCAAGGTTAGATTGCATAGGACATCATTATTGTATTTTGTGTATAACAAGGAGACAGATTCCATTTTGTGCACACGTGTAACTTCGTATGTGAACGAAATATGGCCATCAAGTACAGAGAAGGATCAACGAACCCGCAATATGCGCACCTATGAACCATAGCCATCCATCACACAAGTCAACATGTGCGTTGGGTCTAAGTATTATTTACACAAAACCAGAGCATGAACGATTAGGCATTGACCACGCTAAAAGCTTCCATGTTGCTAATCGTTAAATGCGTGTCACGTTCGGTGAACTTCTCTAGTACAAGCACCTGTGTTCTAACTTGAGCATCATAATACCCAATGACTCGTGACTCGTCATTCCCTTAAATATCCAATACTTAACGGTGAAGCTAGGAACACACTGGTCTCAACAGGATTATTAATATCTATTCAATGATCCATCGACCGGGAACAATTTAAAAATTCAGTCTAATTGTGAACCTGTCACACATATTCTTAACGTCTCAAGAATAGGTCCAGTCACAACTGATCTTATGGAATCATTCATATATTTAAATAATTGGACAAATGAATGAATACGTCATTGCCATTAAATAAATAATGAAATTGAAAATACAACTTAAATCCCTAATATGTAACTATTACATGATGACTTTAGGGCATACATCTAACAATCTCCCACTTGCACTAAAGCCAATTTGTTTGATACCTCAATCCCATCTTGTCAATGTGTCTTTCAAAAGAAGACTGAGGTAAGGCCTTAGTGAAGGGATCTGCCACATTTTCCATTGAGGCAATTTTCTGCAAGGTGAGATCACCTCTTCCAACAATTTCTCTAATGAGATGGAAGCGTCTCTCAATGTGCTTGGACTTCTGGTGAGACTTTGGTTCCTACGCTTGAGCTATTGCCCCATTGTTATCACAAAACAATGTTATTGGTTGTTCAATGGAAGGAACGACTCCAAGTTTAGAAATGAACTTCTTCATCCAAGCGGCTTCCTTTGCTGCTTTTGAAGCAGCTACATACTCTACTTCAGTGGTGGAATCAGCAGTTATGCTCTGTTTGGAGCTCTTCCAACTAACTGTACCACCATTAAGTGTAAAGACAAACCCAGATGTAAACTTATAATCATTAGGATCCGATTGAAAATTGGAATCAGTATAAGCTTCAACTTTAAACTCTCATTCTCCATAAACCAAGAATAAATCCTTAGTCCTTCGCAAGTACTTAAGGATATTCTTGACTGCCATCCAGTGCTCTTCCCTTGGATCAGATTGATATATGCTAGTAATGCTTACAGCATGTGCAATATCAGGTCTCGTACATAGCATAGCATACATTATGCTTCCAATAGCTGATGCATAAGGTATCTTTGCCATCCTCTCTCTTTCTTCAGAAGTGTTGGGACACATCTCCTTGGAAAGATGGATTCCATGCCTAAAAGGCAATAATCCTCTTTTAGAACATTGCATGTTAAAACGTGTTAACACTTTGTCTATGTACGTAAACTGTGAGAGGCCAATCAATTGTCTCAATCTATCTCTATAGATCTAGATACCTAAAATAAAGGTTGCATCTCCTAAATCTTTCATGGAGAATTTCTGTGACAAGAATAGTTTGATTGATGATATCATCGGTACATCATTCTTGATCAAAAGTATATCATCGACGTACAAAACTAGAAATGCAATTGCACTGCCACCGACCTTCTTGTATACACAAGGTTCATCCAGGTTTTTGATGAAACCAAACAATTTGATTACTTCATCAAAATGGATGTTCCAACTTTTAGAGGCTTGTTTGAGTCCATAAATGGATCTTTTAAGCTTACACACCTTCTGATGTTCACCATTAGATTCAAAACCCCGTGCTTGTTCCATATATATGTCCTCCTCAAGAAAACCATTTAGAAAAGCCATTTGGACATCCATTTTGAATATCTCATAATCTAGGTGTGCAGCTATAGCCAACATAATTTGAATGGATTTTAGCATGGTTACAGGTGAAAAAGTTTCGTTATAATCGATTCCTTCTTTTTGACGTTATCCTTTCGCCACCAACTGTGCTTTGTAAGTTCCAACTTGACCCTCGGCATTCATCTGCCTCTTAAAGATCCATTTACAACCAATTGATATAATACCATCAAGCAGGTCAACTAAGATCCAAACTTTGTTGAAATACATTGAATCCATTTTGGATTTCATGGCTTCTAACCATTTACCAGAATTGATATCCGACATCGCCTCTTCATAGGTGTTTGGATCACCAGGTTGATCACCATCATTCACAATGAATAATGGTTCAATATGTTCAACTAAGTGTCTATAACGAGCAAGTGGACGAGATGTTCTCGCACTCCTTCTAAGAGGTTGTGTATCAGAAGTTCCCACTGAATCAGAGATCGGTGTTTGAACTTGGTTATTTGGTACTTCATTGTTCTTTTCTTCTAAGACTATTTTCCGCCCAACACCACCTTCCTGGACGAACTGATTCTCCAGAAAAGAAGCATGCCTGCTGACCGAAATTCTTAGATTAGAGTGAAAATAGAAATAGTATCCAAGAGACTCCTTTGGATATCCAATGAAGCGACCTTGTTCAGACCTAGCCTCCAATTTTTCCATTTTCAGCTTCTTGATGAAAGATGGACAACCCCAAATCTTAATATGATTAAGACTTGGTTTCCTACTATGCTATATCTCATAAGGCGTAGTTGGAACAGATTTGGATGGCACTCTATTCAGTACATATGCGGCTGTCTCAAGGGCATATCCTCAAAGGGATACAGGCAAATCAATGTAACTCATCATAGATCGCACCATATCTAATAAAGTGTGATTTCTTCTTTCAGATACACCATTATATTTTGGAGTTCTAGGAGGTGTCCACTGTGATACAATGCCATTATCCTGAAGATAGTCCAGGTATTCAGTACTAAGGTATTCACCTCCTCGATCAGATCAAAGAGCCTTAATACATTTTCCTGTTTGTTTTTCAACTTCAGCCCTGAATTCCTTGAACTTTTCAAAAGATTCGTATTTATACTTCATTAAGTACAAGTAACCATACCATGACTGATTATCGGTGAATGCAATGAAGTAAGAATAACCACTTCTAGCATTTTCATTTATTGGTCCACATACATCTGTATGTATCATTTTTCCTAGAAGACATGCCTCACAAGCCGAGCATGGCTCAAACATTGATGGATCAATAGACCAATCATTACTCAACTTGTTGATTCTATCTTCTCGAATATGACCTAATCGAAGATGCCAAACATACTTTGGGTTTGGACTATCTCTTAGTTATGGCATTTATATCATTATTGTATAGCTTATTGGCATTGGTAATCGCATTATCGGACATTGTAATGGTATAAAGATTATTGGTTAATAAGCCAAAACCAACACATCTTTTATTATGATAAATAGAACATACATCATCAGCAAAAGAAAATTCATAATTCTCTTTACTCAAACGAGGTATAGAGATGATATTCCTAACAGCATTCTCATAATGCAAACAATTTTTTAATACCAATACATGTCCAGAAGGTTAACATAAACGAAAAGTCCCTATAGCTAACGCGGCAACTCTTACTCCATTTGCAAATGTTAGGACAATTTCATTTCACCTCAACATCCTGCTTATTTCCAGATTCTGCAAAGACATACAAATATATGAGGTTGCAGTAGAATCTAGAATCCATAAGTTGGATTCAGCACTAACCATAAGATTAGTTTCAATAAGCATAGACACCATACCTTCGCAAGGTTGGTCCTTAGGCTTGACCTTCAAGCTCGCAAGGTACTTCCTGCAGTTCCTCCTCCAGTGCCCTTTGACACCACAGTAGTGACAATTCCCTTTTTCAACCTTGGGCTTTGATTGCACAGCATGTTTCATAGGCTTCTTCCATTTCTTTTTCTTCAAAACAGTTTTACTCTTTGAAGAAGAAGCCTTAGCCATAGCCACCACATTGGGACTCATGTTGTGCATTTCCTTCTCATAAACTACCAACATACTATGTAACTCAGCAAGAGTTTTCTCCATCTTATGCATGTGGAAGTTTTGGACAAAGCCAGAGAAGGAATCGGGCAGAGATTGGAGGATCAAATCCACAGCTAACTCATTATCCATAACAAGATTAAGCCTAGCCAACTCTTTGATGTGTCATATCATTTTCAAAGCATGATCATTAACCGATGATCCTTCAGCCATTCTCATATGGTACAATACTTTAGATATCTCATATCTAGAGATTCAACCATTCTCATCAAAATATTCTTTTAAGTGCAAGATGATCGACCTAGCATCTTTCATAATTTCATACATCTTCTGCAATTCATTATTCATTGAAGCAAGCATGTATGACCTAACTTTTAAGTCATCATCACGTCACTTATCATAAGTAACGCGCTCCTCTTGGGTCCTACCCTCAGGAAAGGAGTTTGGCATATATTGATCAAGTACATACCCGATTTTCTCCGAATTGAGAACAATTCTCAAATTCCTCACCCAGTCTGTGAAATTGGGTCCAGTCAAACAATTCTTGTTAAGTATAGAAGCGAGTGGGTTTGTGGTCACCATTTTCAAAGTAATAATATATATGTGCAAAAAATAAATTGTTAGTTGTTGTCTTTCAAAATAACCATTTCATTTTGGCCTTTAAATATAATAGTGCCTCCCACTAAATTTTTCGAATTCCATACTCCTTAAAATGGGAAAACGGTTATTTTTGTTGAGTAAAGATTACTAATGGGGATTGGATTCCCACTAGCCCATAGCCCGCCTCACCTTATAGTTATTGGTGTTCTATGAACTTAGTGAGTGAACCAACTTATTCAACACATCATATGTGAGTCTCAATCATAACTTCGGCCTCTAGACCATGAAAGTCTCACCTGACAGTTATTGACATCATGATCATAGTTAAATCTAGCTTATCATCTCATGCAAGTATTGAAAACACAAACGATCCCCTCACCTAACAGTTATTGGAAATCATTCGGCTCCAACCTCACAGCATCATATGCATAATGGAGAGATCCAATATTATAAATGGCAATTGACCCCTATGTATCAATAACCGGTCAATCAACTACTACAATGTTGGACCAAACCACGACAATGGAAGGCCACGAGTCCGAAACCTGTTTCGACTTAATATAATTAATAAGGAGGTTTGGGTCATTATTAATGGTCTCACTTTGCACATTAACCGGTTTAACATGCATAATAACTGAATAAATAAATAGATATCGAATACATAAAAATTTATTCTACGTGGTGATCATGGAATTATGGTTCAATGGGTCTCGAGCCAATGAGTCCCATTTAGCAATTTTAATGTTTTAATAATAGAGACCGCTCTTCACTTCTTCTTGGATCCTTGAACTTTTCACGAACTGGGCCCATAGAGCTCTCCGGCTTAATGGCTCCTCCTTGTGTAATGTTTACATCAACAATTGATAATACTAAACTATACCAAAAAAAAAAAAATACATTACATGGAAAATAAAAAGAAGGATGCAGCCTCCATTTAATAATTACAACCCCAAAAATACCTGTAATCATCATTCATTCATCCATACATCAATCATATTGATTAGGGATTTTTCCATGATCGCCACCCTTCCTACGAGCCATAAATTCTAAATTTAAAGCTTTGGAAGGCACAAATAAAATTCTGCACTGAATCAAATTCATGGCCGAGCAACTTAAGCCGCGTCAAGAAATCAAAGTCGGTGAAACAAATTTCACGTGCGTGATTCCAAGTGACGGTAGCGTTGTTGCCTCTAGATTCATAGTTGTGAATCATTTTGCAGAAGATAAATGCAAAAGAAAACAAGCTATGGATTTTTTATTCAAAATTGATTTAGTTCCAATTTTTGCTCGATTGATCAAATTTATCATATAAATTAATCAACTTCTATAGGCCACTTAAGAGCAAGTAATTCGCTTAATAAACGTAAATTGGCCATTTGATCGCAAAAATATATATGAACCAAAATCAATTAAATGCACGAGAACACCTACGGATTGGCTTTGATACCACTTTTAGTTTTCTATGGAACATGCATGGTTAAATTAAATATAAACGTAGCGGAAAGATATAACCATACATATATCTCCAAAGGCGTTGTTCATGCATTTCAATCAAAAATCGAAAACCCATAGGGGGTTAAACGGATTACCTTTCGTAGCGTGCCCAAAACGATTTCAGTTCGGATGTTCTTCAATTCGAGCCTCACAAGCGTTAGACCTCTAGTTCAAACACACCACCAATTGCACGACAAACGGAAGGAATAACTTGCGGGTAATCACCAATATAATTGTGCTAGCAATCTCGTGGCGACAATTCTCTGCACTCTCAATATTTCAGTCACGGCATCGGAAGATAGAAAACGTATTTTCTTAACTCTCACGAACACATGATAATTGCATACGCATTTTCTTCATCATCACTTTTTAGCAACCGTTGTTGATTGCACTTTATTAGTGGGATCAGCAACGGTTGCTAATCACCACTCTTTACACGATCAGCAACCATATAGCACACGACCAGCAAATGGTTGCTGATCGTGGGTGATGCCCACAGTCAGCTGCTGACCGTGTGCATGCACCATTAACTCCTTTTTTTTAAAATTATATATATTTAAATAAATAAATAAATGTAAACATATATATAAACATAGAAATGCATGATCGGCATATGTGTATTTTGCGAGCATCATATGCACACACACCCATGACAAAAATTGAATTAAATTAAATCTCATTTAATTTAATTTCAGTCCAACTCAATTCGATTGCAAACATATTTGTAATATCATCTCTTTCGCACAACATCATCCTAAATTGGTTATGGTGTGTGACCTCCCTAAGTTCATCACTGAGCTAGTAGTAAGACTTGTACTAACACATTAGTACTCCCAAGAGAATTGATTGTCCCGATCAATCTCTAGGTCCTACAAGCCATGATTAACATCTTGCAATATGTTATGGCTACCCAGACAATGTGAATGTTTTAAGAATATAATGAACTTGTCAGCTTTGATTACAGTGTAATTCAATCCCTCTGCCTTACTATATCCCGATTGAACAAAGACCATGGAATATTTGTCAAGTCACCAATTCAATCATATGCACAAACCTAATTGACATGCATTTTATATGAGACATGAGTAGTTCATTCTCAGTTACAACCTCAGTCGAGGATTTTTCATGTAGTGTCAAGATTAAATTGCATAAGACATCATTATTGTACCTTGTGTATAACAAGGAGACAGATTCCATTTTGTGCACACGTGTAACTTCGTACGTGAACGAAATATAGCCATCAAGTAAGAGAAAGATCAACGAACCTGCAATATGCGCACATGTGAACCATAGCCATCCATCACACAAGTCAACATGTGCCTCGGTTCTAAGGATTATTTACACAAGACTAGAGTATGAACGATTAGGCATTGACAAAGCTAAAAGCTTCTATGTTGCTAATCGTTAAATGCATGTCACATTCGGTGAACTTCTCTAGTACAAGCACCTGTGTTCTAACTCGAGCATCACAATATCCAATGACTCGTGACTCGTCATTCCCTTAAATATCCAATACTTAACGGTGAAGCTAGGAACACACTGGTCTCAACATGATCATTGATATCCACTCAATGATCCATCGACCGGGAACAATTTAAAAATTCAGTCTAACTGTGAACCTATCACACATATTCTTAACGTCTTAAGAATAGGTCCAGTCACAACTGATCTTATGGAATCATTCATATATTTAAATAATTGGACAAATGAATAAATACATCATTGCCATTAAATAAATAATGAAATTGAAAATACAACTTAAATCCCTAATATGTAACTATTACATGATGACTTTAGGGCATACATCTAACATCGGGTTACTTGATGAAATTCGAAATCCGGAGATCATCAACGGTAGTGTGTTGTCACGATGTCACGAAATGAAAATGACAATATATACACGATCCGGTTCCAAAGAAGAATTCTTAATGGGTTAATATGGACTATAGTTTATGGACCATATTGAATAAATTAATAATTCATGGACCATAATGCACATTGAGTTAAAGTTCAGAGTCACTTGTGTCATTTTCCCTAAAACTTTTAATTTTGTCAATTTAATACTAAATCTTTCAACGATTTATCAATATAGTTATTTTGATCAATTTTGATTGAAAAATCGCTGATGTGGCTGTCCATGTCAGTACTAGCCGGCTGTACCACGTAGGAATGCCGGTGTTCACGTTAATGAGTTCCGACCATAATTGGTGGGAATAACTATACTGATAAATTATCAAAAAGTTAAGAATTAAATTTACAAAATTAAAACATTTAGAATTGAATCAATCCCCGTACAATAAATTCAGAGCTTTTGTGCAATTTTCTCCCTTTTCTTTGCGGGACCTTCTCATAAAGCTTTTAACAATTCTTCGAGGAGCACAAATTTGTGTGGATCAAAGTCGGCAATACCATCACAAGAAACAAGAACTGCACCCCAATCGATTCAAGTACTTTGCAGGCTGTGAACAATCAAAGAGACACATGACTCTGCACCTTTTGCCCACTTCCATAAGGGACCGCGCATTGTTTTCGACGCCTAACTGTTTGACACCCACTTCATGAACTGTCCCCAGCTTCAACTTCAGACGCGGGGACGTTTTCCGTACTCCAGTAGGATTGCCCCCCAAAACAGAAAAAGTAAAGAAACCCTCCTTTCCAATGATAAAAGAACAACAACCAAAAAAAGGAAAAAACCAGTCCTTCTCATCAAGAGAAAAAATCCCACGTAACCTCGCCTATTCTCCCATGATCTTTCCTCTCCACCTACTTGCAGGAATGCCGTCATATCTCATCCCGCCTCGCACGCACCAAATCCATTTTCGCTTTTGAAGTTCTGTTAGCGAGTATCTTGGGATACTTGAAAAACAACGGATTGAAAAATATTTATTACCTTTCAAGTACCGACTTTTCTCACGCTACGAAAAGTTGAATCATTTTATATTATGTGTATTTGAAGGTTCGTGTATGTACTCCTTGAGATAAGTTTGTTTTTCCCCTTTTAACTCAAGTAGAAAGCAAATGCCAACCGTATGTACTCTGTTATCCGTTGCTGTTAACAATGCAGGGGCTACTCTCACCCACATATAGTGCTCAGGGTCCATATTTTATTATCAAATCCCACTTGCTCCATGGGTCAATTTCCCTTTTCCCTTTTTTTTTTCCTCGTGAAGACAGAAAATGTTATTCTGACCCATCTCATGCCAGGTTCCCTCTTTAGGCTCTTCTCTACATTTATCTTCTAGCTATATAAAGCTATGACTAGTGTTTCCCTCATCCCTTGACATAGAGAACACGTCAAGATAGATGATCAAGGCAAGAGTTTTTCTTCTGGAGGCTGTTCTCACACGTACCCATCAGATGGAAAATATTTACTTTTACATGGGTAGTCAGCGGTCAACATCATCTAGTGTGGCTTTTTCAACCCATTTTTTTCTTTTGCTTTGATTATGTCAGTGGAGAAAACAAAATCTTAAGAATACTAATTGTACAGGAAGAGTTGAAGCTCAACCGTCCTACCAATGAACGTACAGGTGGATATGAAATTGAAATTGGTCTGTTTTGTTTTGCTTAAGCTCTTCAGTTGCTTGTTTGACTTGGGTTTCCCTTTTTTTCTCTCTCTCCCTCTCTCTTTAAGTTTCAACCCTTTGTTATTGCTTAAATTGGATTTTCTGCCACGTTTCTGGCGATATTATGATAGTGGAGTTATTGCAAAATCCTGGCAATGATGCTCTTGAAAGTTGTTATCCCACCCACTTGCTTAGAAAATATCATTATACTATTAGCTTCTAGTCTTAATCAAGGGTTAGGCCTTGGCCTAGACTGCTTGTTTAGTGTATCTGCCCTAATCAAGAATTGTGGTGGGAGAGTATTCTGAGAATTGGGTCAATTTGGCGTGTCATCAGAAGTCACTGCTGACATGATTATGAAACACCGACCTGGATTGTCTTCATGAAATCGCAACAATGTCTAAGGAAAAAAGAAAAAAAAGAAATGCCCTCCTGGATTCTCATAATCATCTGCTGTTTTAGGCTTGTGGGTTGACTGAATTTTGAGAATTTAATGTGTGGTCACTATTCTCCAATCATTCACCTTATTATATAATTCTTTTACATTTTCTAATGCTATTTTCCTGTCCTAGACTGTTCTGCGTACGATATACCATTTGACTCGCTGTGATGCTGAAAGCAAAAGCTACGGCATAAAGTGACCTTTTTTAGGCAACAGTTTTGTTGTCAAGGAAACGGCATCTTGGATTTCTCTGAATTTTTAACAATACCATGCCAGTGAGTTAAGGACCATTTTGAATTCCTCTTTCTTTTTCTTTTTTTTTGACCTTTCAATTGCAAGTTGAATTCGACCAAAAATAAAATAAAATTGCAAGTTGAATTTGTGGGTGTCTATGGAGTATGGCCGTGCTTCCTGTCCTTTCTATTTGGTCCTAGTACGAATCTTCCGTGTATTTGGCATCAAACAAGCTTCTCCTTAATACTTCTTGTTCTCTAGTGGCTTGAGAGGAAAAGAAAAAGAAGAAAAAAGACTCTTGAATAAATATAGATCTCCTCAAAACAGCGTCCTTGATTTGCCTGTGCCTGCTTACACATTCAGACACTTCTGCTTTCAAAGTCCACTGTACTGCTGTTGCCGAGGTTGCCATTCCAAAGTGTGATCATTAGACTATGAAAACCCGGAGAGGAAAGCAGTCCGAGGTAACTGTTTCTGTGTTCCTAGGCACTACTTTTCTTTACCCAATATTTAGTGATGCCGGTTTTAGTATGTTAATGCCGTTGCACTGGTTGTAGGCATTCTGGCCTTCCATTGTGATGAAGAAATGGCTCAACATCCAGCCGAAGGTGTATGATTTCAGTGAAGATGAGGTCGACACTGAAACCGAGAGCGAAGATGATGGTATTTTTCAATATGACTGTTTGTCTATATGAATGTTAATAATGTTTCGTGTTTGATCCATACCTTCTGCAATAATCATCCAGCTTCCTCCGTTAAAGACGAAAGAATTCATCAAAGCAGCAATTATTCTCGCAAGGTGCAGAGGAACCACCCCGAATGTCCGAATCCAACTTCAGGCACTATACCTTCTCTCTTTCACTTGAGTTTCCTCGAGATGCTTCCCATTTTGCGGAGAATAGCATAGCATGAGGTCTTGAATACACATGGATGTTGCCATAATCGTCTCTCCGCCACTCTTTTGTTTAGGACTAGGACTGGCATGATAAGATTGTTCTGCCGTTTCAAGTTTATCTTGTTGCTAACATGGACAGGACTCTGGTTGTTGTATTATTGTTGAGGCATCTTGTGGTCACAGACTGTTTAATCCCAGTAATTTTGCATTATGTGCATCAACTTCTTGAGCTTCTGTCCCTTCTCATCTCATCAAGTCTCTTGTATGCTTTTGTGATGACTGTATTGTAGAATCACATGTGAAGTGCTTTCAGTTCAGACACAAAAGAGGGAAGTCGGAGACTTTGCGTGTTCAGTACATTAATACAAAGGAAGTGAGGTATGCAAAATAATAAAATAGTATCAAGCATTGGACTTCCACCTATACGACCCTCTCTCTCTTAACGTATTTTTGCTTATGAAGGGTGACTATAGGCACCTGGAATGTTGCTGGGAGACCTCCAAATGAGGATCTTGAGATCGATGATTGGCTTTGCACAAAAGAACCGGCGGATATGTACATCATTGGGTTAGTGCTCTCTTTCCCCTACTCTCAGCTTTCTGTTTGCATGAAATCTATCTGAAAGTGGTACACTCTGTTAGTTTGTTTCCTAAGCCTGTCATTGACATAGTAGTTGGCTTCTGTTGTCGGGGGTCCTCCGTGATTTCAATAGTTTCACTTGATACTAGATGAGGCTATGTTAGACAGTAAATACTGCATCTATGGATAATCCTTAGTCAATCTGTCAAACCAGCAAGAACATTTCTGGCTGTCTATGACTAGTTTAGCTTGAACTGCATGACATAGAGAAAAGGTTCTTACTGACCGTTGGGCCAAATTTTGAGTTACAAGCAAGTTATGGCTGACACACACTCAGATTTGCATGTCTCGTGGACTAAGATTTCTTTCCTCCGTGCTTTTGTCTGAGAATCCGGTTTGGTGCCTGCAAAAATCTCGGCCTATTACATATGCAGACTACTTTTTGATGACAAGAAGTGTTCAATGGCTTTGATCTGATTTTTCCAATTAAAACCATTTGATTACAGGTTCCAGGAAGTGGTTCCGTTGAATGCTGGCAATGTGTTTGGAGCAGAGGATAGCAGGCCGATACCGAAATGGGAGGCTATCATCCGTAGAACCTTGAACAAACCTATGGAACCTGAAACTAGGCACAAGAGCTACAGCGCTCCACCCTCTCCAGTACTAAGAACTTCCTCCGCCTCTGATTTGCTAGCAGATGAGGCAGAGACTCAAGCATTTGAGATGATGAGCGAGCAGTATGCTGGAACAAGCTGTGACTTTGACCATGAACCGCAGAACTTTCAAGAAATGATGGGTTTGGGGAGGAATTTACATATTAAGAGGATTTTTAGCAAAGACACCCTCAGTCAATTTGACTGGCCCGAACGTCCACTGGATACAACTCCTCAACTCTCCGCTGGCACAAAATTGCGAAGAGTACTGAGTAGTTCTGCAAGGATTGGCTCTACATGGACAGACACTTCTTTACTTTTCAGTTCTCAAAACTTTGTTGTTGACGGCAACCCACTAAGAAGATCATACAAGAGCTCTGGAAATCTAGGATTGGCTCTGATGGAAGCGCAACAGATGCCCGATTTTCTCGATTCCCCTCTTGATACTGTAGATAGTTATTCAGAGGAAGAAGATGATAGTTTTGTAGAAACAACTCCACTGCAGCATAAGAATGGAGTAATGAAAGATAAGGTGAAGCAACGCCCTCGATATGTTCGAATAGTCAGCAAGCAGATGGTGGGAATCTACATTTCGATCTGGGTGCGCAGAAGGTTGAGGAGGCACATAAACAATCTCAGAGTCTCTCCCGTCGGAGTTGGTCTTATGGGCTACATGGGAAATAAGGTAGCTCTTTCCTCTTTTACGCTAAGGCTAACGGAAACATTATGGCAAAGATGGTATCACGAAAAAGGCATCTTCTTTTAGTCCCTTTGAGTTAAAAGCCTTATTTTAGGGATGATGCCTAAATCTGAATAATAGTCACTTTTGAATATCTTTTCATGCTAAAATGTTTGGAAAAACTTGCATTGCCTGTAGAGAAAAAACCTAAGGCTACGGCTACTCTCGAGTTTCTTGTTTGTGCATTTATAATGCTTGACACATTTGAGATAGTATCGTATTCACCGCAATATATTTTGCTTTTCTGATACAGGGATCTGTGTCTGTGAGCATGTCATTTTTCCAGTCATCGATATGCTTTGTCTGTTCTCACCTGACCTCCGGTCAGAAGGATGGAGCTGAACAAAGACGCAATTCCAATGTGTATGAGATCCTACGCCGTACTCATTTCTCATCTTTCTTCAATCCAGATCAACCACAGACAATTCCATGTCATGAGTAAGTATCTTTTGGCAATAATCACTGCCGTGGAAGCCTCAATTCATCTTCTTGCCCTGTTCTGCTTGGATGATTTGATATTTAGTGTTAATCTTGCTGCAATCATACTAAGAAACAATTTTGCATACTGTGGCATCAACTAGAAGTCATGAGATCTGTTCACCAGGCATGGTTTAGCAAACGGCAGCTTATTGACATTCCAGAGCCAAAGTGTGACCTTTTTCATGATTCTAAGGATTTAGTGCTTGTCAATCTTAACCATAGCACAATGTCGTTAATCTTGTTACTGTCGCTACTTTTTCTCTGATAACACTTTATGCGTTCCTTAAGCTGAGCCTTTTCTTCAAAATAATATATATAGGTGCAGAGGAGAAAAATAGAATAGGGTTAAAATCTAGGTGAAGACATTAGCATGAGCAACCTAACTTTCCCCTGGGATTTGGCAGGGGAAAAAAATTTCCTCTGCAGAAGATCATACTCAACAACTGAGACTCACATCACTCAACCCAAGCAGAGAGCTTTTATGATCCCATATGACTACATGCAGAAAAAATTCGTTAAGGCTTGTTGATTATGCAGTACAAATCTAATGGAGAGATTTCTGACTTCTAGAAGTCCTGAGCGTTAGTGAATGTGAGCTGTGGCAAGATTAGAGAAGCATCTCCACTTTAGAGAAGCATCTCCGCAGAAAATGATTCATGCCTACCAAAGCTGTGTCCTTGGATTAAAACAGAAGAGCGCTATAATAGTCCCCAAGAGAGTGATTAATAGAGATAAAGATCCTAAGGCTAGTTCAACGTGGAACACTGTTAGTGCTTCAGTGCAGACTTCTACGATACAGAGTTGAAAATGCCTGCTGGTTGCCTCATTAGAATTGTGAAACTGTTAAATCTGCCTGAGCCTTAGTTAATGAGTTCAAATCATGTCAGTCAAAAATTGATCCATTTGGATTGTTCTGTAACCAGTCAGATATTCTGGTTTGGAGATTTAAATTACCGTCTCAATATGTTGGATGCGGAAGTAAGGAAGCTTGTTGCCAATAAACAGTGGGATGAACTCATCAACTATGATCAGGTGAGTAAAGAAAACTGTATTTCGAAAAAACCAGCATGCTTTTTTTTGTTGTTTCTTGTTTCCTTTCCCATTTCATGGAAAATGAAGCTTTATAATTTTGAAGAAGAATTTGTTTTCTGACTGGCTATCTCAATTATACAAGCATTAGGCAGTGCCAATGATTTAGAGAAACTGAATTTGATTTCAGAATGTATCTGAGAATAAAAGAAGTACAGATCAAAGAACCCGAGTACATGATGTGTAAGTGTTCCATGTTGTAGTATCTCCGCACAATTAAGAGACACATCTTGATCTAGTAAATAGCTGGATACATCTTATAGTTCTTTATGTATGATCACTGAGAATGAAAATGGCTCTCGAGGACAGACAAAATAAACTCCTATTCTTCTGTCAACATTTTTTCACTTCAAAGCATGCTTAGGTTTGTTATAAATGGCAGTTAAGCAAAGAACTCCGTGGGGGACATGTTTTTGAGGGATGGAAAGAAGGCGTGACAAACTTTCCGCCCACTTACAAATATGAAATCAACTCTGACAGATATGTTGGCCAAAACCCAAGAGATGGGGAAAAAAGAAGATCACCAGCCTGGTAAGTTATGCTTCCTCAACAAGGACGACTGAACTTGATGTGAATTTCTGTGGTTTTCAACTGATTACTTAGAGCTTGTCTATTCAAAAGTACTTAGTTTTGCTGATATGACCCGATCATGCTCAACATGCATTCTCTCTTCCTTTTGGTTCGGTAGACTTGACCCGATTCTGCATTTTTCATCAAACATTGTTTTCCTTGAAGTCAGATCTCAATCGCTTCTTGAATAGAGTTGACGACGGCTATAACATAAATGACTGGAAGACTATCTTAAATTACTTCTGGCCATGTCTGCAGGTGCGACAGGATACTATGGCTGGGAAAAGGTATAAAGCAACTTTCTTACAAACCAGCAGAGATCAGGCTCTCGGATCATCGGCCGGTCAGTTCAATCTTCTCAGTGGAAGTCGAAGTTCTAGATTATCGGAAGCTCCAGAGGGCTATCAATTTCACGAGTGCTGTTATACACCCCGAACCCCTGCTGGATGAAGATGAACAATAATCTGGATATCGCAGGTAACTAAGATCCATATAAGAAGACACTTTGTTCCCTTGTTGCTCAGATTTCACTCTCCAAATTGTCGATTTTATCCCCCCGTCACCATGTACTGAAACATATCATGACAGTCCCTTTCTTTGACAGGATTGAAGATTTTGCAGTTGCCAGGACAATTCTTTGTTCTGGAGAGCGACATCGACATCATTATGATGGGTCAGAACACACCAAATTTTCCATTTTAAAGTGCTGTTATACATGGCTTGAGGTTTGTTGGTACACAATACTTGATTTGTTGATCTATAAAGCTAACTTGAAGGGGAAAAAGAATTGTAGAACTTGCTGACAAGTTTTTTCACCAGCAGGAACCTGCATGTGTACCATTTTCCCAATTGATTTTACTGGAGAACTCTTGTAAATTAAGAGAACAATCTTTGTGTTTTACTTGTTCGTCCACCGTAATGAGAGAGAATTTCATCTGCCAAAAACCTTGAAGATCTACAATATTTAGGCACCATACTTAAAACTGTAGTTGAAAGTGTGCCTCATCAGTGTGACGTCCCATTCTAATCAACCTAAGAGTATCTGACTAAAACTTCAGGCAAACTAAAGTCAAGGACTTGAAATGGCACAGAACGATAGGGAACAATATAATGGATAAATGTTGCGTTTGAAAACCAGCCAATGCACACTAGAGAAGAGACTGATACATCGGACAACAGATTACAAGAAACTTGCCATCAATCCAAGGAAATTCAGGACTCAACATGGAGAGGAAGAGAAAAGGTACTGCAGATGACAATCTTCAAAGATATACAGAAATGAACTAAAAGAAAGACTTGAACTCTTTTCAAATGCACAAACTCAGGCAAATCATTCCCTAAATTCTTTGTTTGAAATACATGGCACCATTGTGATAACTGCCAGTTCTTGAACAATTGCCATCCTGGAAAACAAACGGCACTTCTTCCATGTTTTTCTTCTGCACCATTGTCAGTAATCTTCAGGGATCGAAGCTGTCATATAGACACTCCATCGACTATTTTCTTGCAAGCTGTCAGCGGCAATCTTCAGAGAGAGAAGTCATCATAGATATGTTGGATTGCGCTTTCCTCACTACAAGAGTCGTTGAAATGAAACTGGGAAGGAACAAATATAAGAATAAGCAATGAATAGCAAACCAAAACATAGAACCTGTTGGAATATAACGCGGAAACGACAGAATCTTGCAAATTAAGTCAATGGAAAAATACCAGAGAAACAAACGACGAACGATAAAGAACACCGGAGATTTACGTGGTTCAGTTTGAATATCGGTACCTTCATCCACGGGAAGAACCAGCAACAAATAATCCACTATAATCAGAGAATCAGAGTTACAATTTGTTCAAAACGCTCGAGTGTTTTCCACACCTAAATTGAAGCCCAAATCCAAAGTATTTATGAATAAACAACTTAATCGAACAAAATAAACTCACTGCACAAATCACCATGTTCAGAGAATTCCTTCGTACGATTTCTCTTCGGCGATTGCGACTTCTTCCTGTATGGTTCTTCACGGCTCAAAAGAAAAAAACTCTACGGTTCTTTTCCCTTATATATCCACACAACCACTGTAGGTTAAAGAAGAATATGTTTTCTCACAATGATCTTTATGCTATTGGATAATACAAAAGAACAAACTCTTTAGCCGCACAACGTGAATGCCCACAACGTGAATGCCTGATCTTCTTTTTTTTTACCCTTGGGCCCACAAACTACTCATAAAAGAAATATATAAATTGTAGAATATGTGTGTCCATGTTTTATCTTTTAGTGGCATTTTCTATTCACGTCGTCGTGAGCCCCTCATCCAAAATCAGTCAAATAGGAAAGTGAATTTGTTAGGCAGGCTTAAACTCAAGACATAAATTCAACAATTCTCCACCTTGGCTCGATGTTTATAGCCAAGCCATAGTACTCATCATTCATGCTAGCTCTCCCAACACCCCAATAGGCGCTCACTCTCCACAGACGCCAATTATGCTCAAGCAAAGCTTGAGCTTTGCCAAAGGAATAAACTTAGTCATCATGTCAGCTGGGTCCTTCTCTATCGTGATCTTTTTAACAACAACTACACCCTTCGCTAAGACATCTCGAATGAAATGGTACCTGATGTCGATATACTTCGTTCGCTCATAATAAACCGAATTATATGCCAAATATATTGCACCTTGGTTGTCACAGTGTATATCAACACTATTCTAATCTAACCCAAACTCCGAAAGTAAACCTTTTAGCTATATCGCCTCTTTCGCTATAAAGGTCAGTGCCATGTACTCTGCCTCAATCGAAAACAAGGCAACGTGATCCTGTAAGGATGATTTCCAACTAACTGCACCACCTGCTAGCGTAAATACGTACCCTGCTAAAGACCTGTGTTCATCCAAGTCACCTGCATGATCCGAATCCACATAACCAGTGGTCTCACTGCCATTACTGTTCCTTCGATACACAATTCCAACGTCTGTTGTCCCCTTCAAGTATCTGAGAATCCACTTCACAGCTTCCCAATGAG
Organism: Syzygium aromaticum; assembly: GCA_024500025.1. NCBI lineage: Eukaryota > Viridiplantae > Streptophyta > Magnoliopsida > Myrtales > Myrtaceae > Syzygium > Syzygium aromaticum. Next base: position 2,244,663 of record CM044889.1, on the reverse strand, counting down.
CTTTACCAGGTCGCTTCATGTAACGGCTAACAACGCTCACTGCTTGTGAAATATCAGGCCTAATACATACCATAGCATACATAATACTACCCACTGCACTAGAATAAGGAACATGGGATATATGCTCTTCCTCTTCCTCAATCTGCGATGATAACTTATCTGAAAGTTTAAACTGCATCGCCAAAAATGTACTTACAGATTTCGCTGACTGTATATTAAAACATGCAACAATCTTCTCAATATATTTCTTCTGAGAAAAACGTAAAATTCCTACAGTTCTGTCACGCAAAATCTCCATATCCAATATTTTCTTTGCAGCACCTAAATCTTTCATCTCAAATTCAGCACTCAATTGCCTCTTCAGCACAACAATATTAGATATATTCTTAGTTGCTATCAACATATAATAACAGATATATCAAAGACCCATCGTCCAATCTCTTATAGTAAACACAGTTATTCATATGACTTTTGGAATAGTTCTGACTAATCATGAAAGAATCGAAACGCTTATACTACTGCCTAGGAGACTGTTTCAGCCCATATAAAGATTTATTCAATAAACAAAAATGATCTTCCTTATCCGGAATAGCAAATCCCTCTAGTTGCCTCATGTAAATCCGCTCCTCTATCTTACCGTGAAAAAACACTGTTTTCACATCTAGCTGCTCCAACTCGAGATCCTGTACAGCAACTAAGGCAAGTAAAACACGAAAAGAAATATATTTTACCACAGGAGAGAACACCTCGTTGTAGTCAATGCCCTCCCGTTGTGTATACCCCTTCACCACAAGTCTCGCCTTATATCTCGTTCCCTCGACACCGGGAATGCCCTCCTTCCATTTAAAGACCCACTTGCTACCAACAATCTTTTGGCTCTCAAGTACTTTAACCAGCTCCCATATATGATTTTGATGAAGTGATTCCATCTCTTCACTCACAACCCCTAGCCACTGTGACGAGTCAGAAAAGCCATCGCCTAAGAGTAAGACGAAGGCTTATCTGTCTCCACCTCATCACCTACAGTCAATGCATAAGCAATATATGTATAACCACAACATACCGGTGGTTTAATTTGCCTTCTCTGTCTACCCGCGGCTATAGTGTGTTGCGGCTCTGCTGATTGTTCATTATCACCAACTTCAGGAACTGCGGCTTCATCTGCAGTCTCAACTTCCGTTACCTTCGAAGTCTCTGGAGTCTTCACCTGAATCTCCACCTCACTACTAACACCATGATCTATCTACTTTGTTGGTTGTGTCTCAAGACCCCTCCTTTGAAGCATTGCATTCTCGTTGAAGATCACGTCTCTACTGATTAGAAAACAGGGTGATCTGGGATCAGTACACCACAGCTGGTAGCCTTTCACCCCATGTGCATAACTCAAAAATATGCACTTCTTCGCCCTCGGCTCAAGCTTACCATCACTCGCATGAGTATACGCAGGACATCTGATTATTCATAATCCAGAGTAATCAACAGGTTTTCCCAACCATACTTTGTCGGGAGTGTTCCACTCTATAGCAGATGATGGAGATCGATTAACTAGGTAACATGCCATGTTCACTGCTTCAGCCCAAAATTCCTTACCTATTCCTACATGCGAAAGCATGCTCCGAGCTCGCTCCAATAAAGTTATGTTTTTCCATTCTGCAACGCCATTCTGCTGTGGTGTCCTGGACACTGTGCGGTGTCTCGCAATCCCTTCTTTCTCGCAGAACTCGGTAAAATCTTTACCACACAACTCCATGCCATTATCGGTTCTCAGGCACTTGATCTGTTTATCTAATTGCTTCTCAATCAATGCCTTAAATTTCTTGAACCGATCAAATACTTCAGATTTGTGCTACAAAAAGTAAACCCATACCTTTCTAGAATAGTCGTCAATAAATGTCAACATATATCGAGCACCTCCTTTTGAGGAAACTGGAAATGGGCCTCAAACTTCTGAATGAATGTACTCAATTGGTTGCCTAATCGAATGAACAGCTGTTGTAAACTTAATCCGGCGCTGCTTCCCAAAGATGTAGTGCTCACATAAGTCCAGTTTCCCTATCTTCTGACCCTTCAACAACCCCTTATCACTCAACATCGTCATACTTGTCTCACTCATGTGCCCCAAATGCATATGTCATAACTGAGTCAAGTCAAAATCTGACTCACCTGATGAAACTGCAGCAGCTGCTCCAGTCACAGTATCTCCCAATAAATGATAGAGATAACTCACTTTCTTCCTCTTCATCACTGTCATGGCATCTCAAGAGACCTTCATTACTCCATCCTCAGCGGTGTACTTACACCCGATATCATCGAGTGTCCCTAGAGAAATAATGTTCTTCTTGAGCTCTGGTACATGCCTTACGTATGTCAGTGTGTGTACCACCCTATAGTGCATCCGAATCTGAACTGTTCATATCCCCACAACATTGCATGTTGCATTATTTCCCATCAGAACTCTACCACCATCTGCAGTCTGGTAAGTAGTAAACCAGTTCTTATGAGGTGTCATATGATAAGAACACCCCGAATCTAGCACCCATTCGTCTCCTAACGAACCGGTAGTCACACACAAAACGGCATCTGCATCACTAGTACTCTCCTCAACAACGTTCGCCATACTACTTGTGGCATTCTGCTTGTCACCTCTATTTCTTCGCTTTGGACAATCTCTCCCGATGTGCCCCTCCTCGTGACACTCAAAGCACTTTACGCGTCCCTTAGACTTTCTATTATGTGACTTTAACCTGCTTTTACATCTACTACTACTAGACCTCAATGTTGTTCTCTACCTCGAATCACTAGTCCTTGCGCTACATCCTACGCTAGACTGTCATCTTGCAACTTTCTCTACCACTTTTTATAGAACAATGCTGAGTTTACCTCTTCCGAGGTAATTGTAGTACGCCCTTGGAGTAGTAAATCAGTAAAGTACTCCCATGATTTCGATAAAGAAGCCAATAACATCATGCCCTGTTCCTCTTCAAGTATCTTACCAACGTTTTTCAAATCCATCATGAGTTTATTAAATTTATCTAGGTAGGATCTGATCGACGTACCTTCAGTATATCGAAATTAAAACATCCTCTTCAACATGTACAAGCGATTGTTCAAACCCTTCGTTACATAGAGTGCCTGTAATTTTGCCCACAATGCTGCGGCATCCTTCTCCTCAATCACCTCTATTAACAGTTCATCCGATAAATTCAGCAGGATTATACTATTTGCTCTCTCCATTAGCTCTGCTTTAGCAGCCGCTTTCATTATAATGGGCAACTCATCTTCGTCATCTAATACTTTGGTCAAACATTGGGTTGTCAATAGCGCACGCATCTTGACGCTACATAACCCAAAATTGTTCCTCCCGTTAAACTTCTCAATCTCAACTTTCGCTCCAGACATAATTGTAATAGCAGAATTTCCAAATATTCAGACAAGCAAAAGCCCCAAATCACAATCCATAAAATCCAACCCTCAAGCTCTGATACCAACTGTTGGAATATAACGCGGAAACGACAGGATCTTGCAAATTAAATCAATGCGAAAAATACCAAAGAAATAAACAATGAACGATAAAGGACACTAGAGATTTACGTGGTTCGGTCCGAATATCGATACCTACATCCACGGGGAGAACCAGTAACAAATAATCTACTATAATCCGAGAATCAGAGTTACAATTCGCTCAAAACGCTCGAGTGTTTCCCACACCTAAATTTAAGCCCAAACCCAAAATATTTATGAATAAACAACTTAATCGGACAAAATAACTCACTACACAAATCACCGTGTTCAGAGAATTCCTTCGTACAATTTCTCTTCGGAGATCGCAACTTCTTCCTGTGTGGCTCTTCACGGTTCAAAAGAAAAAAACCATACAGTTCTTTTCCATTATATATCCACGCGGCCACTGTAGGTTAAAGAAGAGTACGTTTTCTCACAATGACCTTTATACCCTTGGAGAATACAAAAGAACAAACTCTTCAGTTGCACAACGTGAATACCTGATCTTCTTTTCTTTTATCCTTGGGCCCACAAATTACTCATAAAAGAAATATATAAATTGTAGAATATGTGTGCCCATGTTTTGTCTTTAAGTGGCCTTTTCTATTCACGTCGCTGTAAGCCCCTCATTCGAAATTAGCCAAATAGAAAAGTGAATTTGTTACGCAGGCCTAAACTCAAGACATAAATTCAACAGAATCAGTGAAATAGAGTAACTGCAAGACCCCGGAGCGACCAGTACAATTACACCTACTTGTGAACTAAAAAAATTCGAAATCCTTAAAAATTAGGTAAAATGAAGAGAGCAACGCATACCTTATGGAAAGGACTGAATTACTTGGTGAATTTATCATCTTTCAATGACGGATAAATAAATCAATCAAGATACTATTGAATAGGATAGAGCAAACAGCAGATCATCGAACTCATGTGCCTCTATCACCTATCACTTACTCAAAGGTAAAAACCAGAGGGCAGAGATCATGCATTTACTTTTTTTTCTCATAAAGATGACTTGTTACCAAAAAGCAAGTAATGTGTCTTCCACCGCTGCCAAAAGAAACACTGACTAGAGAGAATAACTTTACCCTATCTCCAATCTCTACCTCACATATATTAACATTGTGATAAAAATCACACAAGCTCATGTCTATATCCAAATATCACCATTGTCACCAACCCCAGCCATATGGTATCCTCCAGCTTGGTGGGAAAATTATTTCATAAGATCATACCATTCTCCCTACAACATATCAACCATTAGATCTACAAGACCAATGAATCTAACAGTTCATATGCTCTAGAGACAGATGGTCCAACGCCATGCAATAAAAGCTCCAATTGGTGGGGAGAGGAAGACAAGGAATTGCATGCCAAGATCGGAGTTCGAAACTCTGACAAAACAGAAATCTTAACAATGTCATGGAACACATCACAAGCATCAGTTCATGATAGCATCAACTAGAACCCACTGTATTTAATGATCATGATGGATCCCATCCATAAAAACTGAATTCATATGACTTTTCCAACTCCCTTATTGTTGATACCTGAATTTATCCTGTTTGGCATCGTGAAGAATGTTGTTAAATAAGAAAAATTGCAAAAGCTCGATCAACCCAATTTGACCAAAACCGACCCAGCCCAATAGACCTGACAAGACAAAGCTCGACCCAATCCGATCCTACCTCATCATTGGCTTAAATGTTAAATCCTTACCATTGTGAGCTCTCCACTTCTCACCATTATACAAAAACCCACATAAACACTTAAGTTATTCTACTTTTTGGTAATAAAAGAGGTGGCACGAATGGGGGATCTTTACTTTCTTCAAGAAAGGAGGGCTCTCCAAGGGTAGAATAACCTAGGTTTCATCTAGGGTTTTTGCCTGGGGATAACGTGTAGCGAGCTCACAATGGTGAGGATTTGGGCCAACAAGGAATCGCCATGTGGCATGGGAATTTTCAACTATAGAGAGAGAAGCACAATTCACGATCGAATTGGGCCAAGCTTTATCTGACTGAACCTATCAAGCCAAGTCGGTTCCGGTCAAACTAGGTTGACCCAAATCTTCGCAATTTTTTTTATTTTTAACAAAATTCTTAAAGGTTTACTTGAAGGAGAAGAGGATGACAATCCTTGAACTATTTATCTTTATCTCCACCAGCTAAAAGCCAAAAGTCATACAAGATTATCTGACCATCACCACCAAATATTCACATGGCAATTATGGTTTTTCAAAAAACGACATAATTTCATTGGCAAGTGCAAGTAAAGATTGATAATCCCAGAACCAACTTTTTTTCCACAATGAAACCTTTACGCAACTATTGTTGTGATTGGTAAATAAAAAGAGATAACGAAAGTTTGGTTTCAAAATGACTATCAATTTTAAGTTTCCCTCCTCTTCCTGTCCAACAATTTTAGAATTTTATTATTAGACAGAGGTGGGAAATTTTAAAAAAATTTCTGCATTGTCCACCCAAATTTTTATTCAACGTTTGAGAAGCAAGTTCTGCCCAAAGACTACTTCAAAACCAAGGGTCAAGATAATAAAACATTCTTAGTTACTGCTAAAATTCCTCACCGGAGCTGTAAAGGCAATAACGGGAGCGAGTAAATACAATGGACTAAGCCCAAGGGGAAAAATACAATCTTGATCAACACCTAATACAACATTTCTTGGCATTATTATACAAATAATGCTACTATATGAAAGACTTTGGAGAGCATAACAGGTAAAATGCCAGCAGATTCAAAACATGAAAGCATAGAAGAAAATGAGATGATGCACACAAGATTCAATTGCTTATAGACAAAAGCCACTTGCTACACATCAACCACCAATGAACTAAGTAAAGAAAAATGGAATGTTCAGAAGGGTATCAAGTCTCCAAGGTGGACGGACATTACCCACTAGCTAAAAAAAGATTCATCACCTGTACAGCTACTTGATGAGTTCATGATAATCAAATAGATGGAAAACCACTCTATTGTTTCGTAAAGTAAATACTTTGAAAATAGGAAGTGGCATGAGCACAAATAAAGTTGATTTTCGAAAATCGGGAGCATAAGATTGCGTAAATAACAAGATCCAACGGAAAGGGCCATGCAGCAGATCGAATCATATTAGCAGCAGCTCATAATATCTTTTTATTCAGTTGCACAACCTTAAAACTCTCGTTGTGTAAACTGAGAATACCATCAACCTCATTCAAAAATGGCCATACAAAATCTAGACAAACTAGTGAATACATTGCATGGATAGAGCAACAATCAGCAGCACCATACATCTGTCCCACTATCACACTTAAAACCCTCTCATCAAACCCCTCTCGTCAAAACTTGTAACTTGCATTACCAGAAAACTAGGATATTTAGCCAGCCTACATTATTGATGTAAACCGCAACTGCCGCATCCACACCGTCCATGGACATGGAACACACGTGATTGCACGTGTAAGCCACGCCAATGAACGGCATGAGTACAATAGTTACAATTGTTGTTGAGTGTTCATCTCGTCAATGCAACTATTAACATAGCTATGATTATCACTATTTTCTGACAATAATAAACGTTTGGAATACAAATGTTCTCTTCAAATCCAACCATTATTTAGTATAATGTGTCAAATAAGCTTTCCCCCCACCTTAGAGCTATATGGACAGTCTCATTTTAATTGCCCATTTCCAAAAAGAAATTCAGCTTCAGGCTTTAGGCTTGAATTTGGAAAAAGGAAGGAGGGAAAATGAGTGTAGAAAATTGGGAAAGATTCATATATTTTTGCAAAGAGGAGGAAAAGCTCAAATATTTCTCAAATTTTCACCCCACATTCTCTCAGAAAATATAAATTCTTTTGAAATTTCCACGACTTCCATTTGCCAGACTTGATCCACTCCTTTCCCAAATACAAGTTTGAGAATGTATTAGGTAAATGCAGGATCAATATCCTATTGACATGATGCCATGCTATCGACAATAAAGCCACACCTTATACGATTCAATTATTAATACCACTATACTACTATTTAGGTTGAACTTTCTAAAAACATCCTTCAAACAGTATCGCCCACACCGCACTAGAAACCAACAATCCCAATTTTATGAAAATCTTATATAAATTTAATATTTGTGAACCGAACACATCAGTCATTAATTTATGATGAGTTTAGATAAAGTCCACCATAGGCAATGACTGGTCCGATCCACAAAGAACCTGTTCATTTCAGATTTTTGCAATTGCATGTGTTCAAGATTAATGAAGGTTTACAAAAGGGAGAAAAGATATGTAATCCCAAGACTACCTAACACTCAACACACTTGCAATTAGTTTATGGCTGAGTGTCATCCATAATGACATGACAAAGCCATAATAGCAAGTTCTTTTAGAAATAGGTAATCCCAAGACCACCTAACTTTTTACCCTATCGAAACCTTTATGGCTAGAGAAAGTATGTCAACATGTTGTGCCAGCAGAGCAACAAGCTAAAGTGCATCAAAATCTTCCCTAGACTTACCATGAATTGAATCATTCACATGAGTTCCAAAATCTAGCAACTCAGTAATAAAAATAGAGCAACAAATGTTCTCACTTCACGTCCAAAACAACTTACTAGTCCAAAAAGGAGTAAAACACTAGTTAGGGCATCAGTTCTCCAAGGTGATATATAGTATCAAAATAAGTTCAGACGCAAATTACCCATTAGTTGATATGAGATTCATCACCTGCCCAACTACAGAATCGTCATTTCTAGTGCATGAAATAATTTCACCTAAGGGGCATATTGGAGAAATCTAAATCTGCATATACCATTAAGTCATTACACAAGCAGATAGTTCTTTTTTTTCAATACATGCCATGAATAATAGTTACATTAAGAACTTCAATAACATGGCCAGACCATCAAATTCAGATAAAACCATACCAAAAACACAGAAGGGAAAGGCTAGTAAAGGACAAAGTCCCACAAAAGCAATCAAGAATCAGTGGTTTAAAGACAACAAATGTTCTTTCTTCACATCCAAAACAACTTAACTAGTCCAAAAAGGAGTAAAACACTAGATCGGGCATCAGTTCTCCAAGGTGATATAGCATCAAAATAAGTTCAGACGCAAATTACCCATTAGTTGATATGAGATTCATCACCTGCCCAAATACAGAATGATCGAGCAATCACAGTAAAAACCCACCTGCTTTCGCAGGTGTTTGAAAAGCTTGGTTCTTTAAGCATCAATGCAAACACATAAAAAAGTTTTCAACAAATTAGTGGAAGCGAAAGAGGAGCTAGTAGCGATCAGAACCTGTCGGGATTCGCGATAACATCACGCTGTTTGAAGTCAGTGGATTGACAGACATGAATTTCTATCGTCACCTCGCTTCAGCTCAGCTCCCAATTCGAAACAACCACACAAAATCGATGCAGCCACACAAAAAAAAACAAACAAACGGGGACGGCCAGACAGACAGAAAGACAAACACACAACCATATTCGAAATCGATATGTCAGCAGACAGAAGCAAGAGGAGCAAAACGACGAGGATTTGAAGAGAACGAGAAAGAGGGCATGAGCTCAGAACTTCTTAGAGGGTTGTGCGACCGTCACCGACAAATCCCGAAAATGAGACCGCCTCGAGTACACGAGATAATCAGTTCATCACTGCAAAACCTCGTAAAGTTTCAACCTTTAGCAAAGAGAAACGTTTGAACATAGACCAAAAAGACGACAAGATCCGAAATTTGAAGGAGCAAACCGCCGAGGATGCCTGTAGTAACGCCGGGTAAGAGACCTGGACGGTGAGAAGTGGAGGCAGAGTGACAATAGAAGGAGAAAGATGGGCTCTTTATAGATGGGGATTGAGGTGGAAGGAGGCGGCAAAAACCCTAGACAAGATTTTTGCATTTTTATTTTTATTTTTTTGCATTTGTTAGTTTGCATGTATTAAGACTCTAAAGATGCACATGACAACGATTCTATACCCGAAAACTGATTCTGCTAAGAAATTATTCTTTTTAATTCTGTATCCGGGAATAATTTCTAAACATTTGATGGCATTTGGTAACTGCTCAAAATCTCTATTCTTAAATTAGAAAAAGAACAAAAATGCATTTAGTAACTATATAAAATTTCTTTTTGTTAATAATTTTTTAATAATATTTTGAATTTTTTAATATTTCTTTATTTTTTCTTTTTCCTTCTCTTTCTTGACCATGGCTAGTCGCCCGCTCCGATGACCAACCACAGGCCAGGGTCGGCAAGGGTATCGCGACCCTCACCGCCGGTCTCGTCAGTCGAGACAGTCAACCTCTCCATGGCCGAGCGAGGCTCGATCTCGCTTAGATCTAGTGAGGCCAACCTCGCCGTCGCCGGGGGTGATGACAGTGAGGTCAACCTCATCAAATCTAGGCAATGTCAAGCCTTGCTGTCGCGGCCACGAGTCACCCTCACCGATGGCCAACGGCAAACCGGGAATAAGAAGAACAATAGACCAAAAAGAAAGAAGAAAACTAAGAAGAATCATAAATGGAAAAATTATTCCAGAATCAAGAAGCTTCTTTTTTTTGCTTCTTGATTCTGTTCCAAAATTGATTCTAAAAATATTTTTTTGTAAATTTGTGCCTTGGCACAAAAATTTTAACAAACGAATTTCTATTCTCAAAATAATTCTAGAAACAAAAAAATAAAAATTTTTACTATTTGACAACTTGCCAAATATCCCCTAAATCATACGTGAGCTTTATTCATGAGCCAATTTTAGATTTTAATTTGGAAATATGAATCCAGTGAGGAGGTATAAATTTCCCAAAATTTACCTTTATTCCAAATTACTTTATAAACTTGATCACTTTAACCTAATCAATTACCGAAGTGACCTCACATTTTTCAAAGCTCTCTCTGATCTCGAATTTATTCCTAATTACCTCTTGAACTTGATTGTTTGGACCCAATAATCTCCTAAGCTCATCACCATTGAAAAGAATAGTCAAGTGATCAACACATGCTCGTCGTGTGCATGCTGTGCGCCTTTTCCGGAGGCATTTTAATTCGAAGAAAACGCATTTCTTCCGTGCCACTAACTTGCACATAAAAATCAAAATTTGCCCGAATTTTACAAGTTAGAAAAAACTAGAGTTTCTTGAACATACTTCGTAAAATTTGGAGATGGAGAAACACTAGAAATGTGAGACGATAACTGTCCTGAGGTCGTGTCATGGATTGAAGCAAACCCGACTAGGCACTCTCTCGTGTGCAAGCAGTATGAGATAAAATCGATTGAGGATTCTTCTTGAATTTCAACTTAGGATTTTAAGATTAAGATGGTTTTTGGACCCAAATGCCCTAATAAGATTCAAAACGTGCATGTGATTTTCTTTGTACAGACATTATTTTCACTGGCGATAATCTTAGATAATTATTGGGTCAAAGTGAACAAGTTTAGGATGAAGGGGTTTACAGTGTAAGAATGATCAAGTTTAAAGGTATTTTGGAACAAAATCAAATCTGAGGAGGGAACTTTAAGAAACAAGAGCCAATAAAGGGAGTTATTGGGTTATAATGCAAAAAAATTTAGGATTCAATTGACACTTTCGACCAAAAACAATATTGGCACAAAAAAAAAATTTACAACTGAATTAACACAATTGTGACTAATTTGGTAATCCTCCCTATATCCAGCTGGTGCAACACTCTCATGGCAAACATCCTCATAACTGGAGTACTCTTCTGCTTCTACTAAGTTTCAAGGTACAATAGCTTCAGAAACGTTTTGCCAAACACGCAAGTTACTCCACATATCACTGTGCATATACAACAACGAGAAACCAACTAATAGGTATTCCTGGAGTATAGTCCCTCCTCTCACATGAAAGACCACTGATTAAGGCTGTTGAAGTTAGAATATGCTAAAGAGCCTCCAGTGCTGTATAATGAGCCAAAGTTTACTTTCACCAGACCGTGGTATCTTCATTCTATGATCCCGTTGCGTGATTACCAATCATGAGCTCAGAGATCAGTTGGCATCAGTAAGGCCCGACTAACCTTCTCGGTTGCATCTCATAGGGGCATCAAATGAAACGAGCATTGCTTGTTTGGCCAGTAACAGACCCAATGAGTATGGCATCTTAATATTGCACTTTCTTCCGGCAGCTGGGTGAGGATGTTTCTTCTGGCAGAAAACATATCACTCCCCACCGAGACTGCATGAGCTAACGAACACTATATTCTTGACAACTTACTGAAGGACTTCATGAGACAGATACACAATTAGGTTGCAAGGTGGAACAGCTTGACATTAGGGGGGAAAAAAGAAAAACATGGACATTATAACCAGTTGACAGAGATAACAGCACACCTCCACAGGCACCAAAGCCTAACTGCCGCAGCTTCCGCGGACAAAAACTGTGTCCGCACACTACTTCCTACCGTTTGAAATTTCAACTGTGTATACGCCAATTATGGCACTGCAGGAGGTTGATTTGTCTGGTGATTTCTTTGGCATGCATCAATCAGAAGCCTGTGGAAAAGTTCAGAGCAGTTGTCAATATGCATTAGAAAGAGAAGATTATGCGAGCGAGACAAAGTCTGAAGGATACTTCCAACACGAGGACATCAGTCCAGTTTCCATGAGGCGAGGCAAAGTGTTTGAGCGCGCACTGCATTACTTGCCCGCTGGGGAGAGGAGTGGGGAGAGGAAAGGTCCCAATACCTCTTGAGCAAAACGAACTTTTGAGAGAGAATTAAGCTGGTTGCTTTCCATGTTTGCTAGTAACTGGATCGCCATTTGCAGACGAGGAACACTGCAAAAAGTAAGAAGAAGAGAGATGGCCACAATTGTTTTGCAGCCTCAGATTTCAGATTACCAAAAAAAAATATACAACTGATTAGCCACAATCACTGTATATATAGCAATTCTTAAGCCCGTCTTTCAAAAGGTATTAGTAAGTTTTTTTCTGTTATGCAGAAAAAAAGTTACTGCTATATTACATCATTCAGAAAATAATACCAAATAACAAAGGTGTTAACCTTTGCAAACTAGTACCCATGTGTGCATCCAGAGATGAAATTCTGCGAGGCATCTCCTCCAAGACCTGCACCACAAAATGGAAGGTAACAATGGCATCAGCACCCTAAGTAAAGGAACACCACTCTTGATCAACCGAGCCAGATCTATATGCATACTCGTCCAGTATTCCCTATTGTTGCTGTTTTTGCCAGAAACTTCTTCGGAAGCATCATTAGCTGGGCCTGAGGAACATGCCGAGAAAGAATTTACAATGAGTAGCACAAGAAAAACCACATAATGAAATGAAAACCTTGAAGCTGACCAGCCAGTTAGAACAGATTTATGATCCAAAAGATTCTCCGAGACAACTATATACTTAATTTGAAGAACAACTGATGATATTCAAGAGCCCATGGATTGTGAAATTGGTTTTGCATGACTAGGACGAAATTTTAAGCATCACACAAAACATTGCTCTGAAGATTCCAGTCTCAACACAATTTCAGCCCATCCTTTTGCTTTGCCCAAGTCACTAAGGGGTGATTCATGCCTAAACTACAAGCAATTCAGTTGAACTACTTTGGCCAACACTTAAATCGACTCATGCCTTTGTGTCGCCTAGAAAAATGGGATTTTGCTCAAAAACTTAGATATAGGCAAATGTCACGAGTTAGCCTCATGACCGGGACACATCAGTTTCCTAATCTGGATTTTAAGCAAGACAAGAAAGCTTAAATGCTACACAAGATGACATCTGAGCACCGTACAGCTCTATTTTTCGGGTACATAAAAAGGAATCGATCCCTACTTTTCTCTTTAATCTTCCTTTGTTTGCATCTCCTTTCTGTCAGAGAAATTTTACCGAAGAGAACAATATCGGTAGCATCGATTAACCAGCGAAAACAGCTGCATTGCAAATCACCTGACGACTGACTCGGTTCTCGCCACATTTCATAGGACAAATCAACCTTGTCGTTTTTATGTATTCACAAACAAAATTGGAGAATCATTCCTGCGTTGCCAGCTTCAAGCTAACACCTTCAGAATCCACTTCTTTTTCCCTCCCCAAGAACTACACAGAGCAAATCCCGAAAATGATCCAACCCCACTCCTTCATAACCCCACGTCCTCGAACTGAATAAAAGAAGAGCACAGATTGTTACCCAATGCTCCAGCCGCGACATGGTATCAAGGTCCAAAGCTTGCTAGAACCAAACATGATCGAGAGAGAGAGAGAGAGAGAGATGAACCTGGGAAGGAGAGGAGTGTTGCATGAGGTGGAGGAGATTGGAAATGGACTGAACGGCCTGCGATATCTGATCGGCGACGATGGCTTTTGCACCCCTTTCTCTGTTGCTGCTTCCTCTTCCGCTCGCCGATGAGGTCGCCATTGCTCAATTCGCACCGACCAGCTTCTTCTTCATCCTCAGTGCAGAGAGAGAGAGCGGGAGAGTTTTACAGAGACCGGTCCAACCGGGCTGGCTCAGAAAGCATTGTCCGAACCTCCTCCCCGACCGATGAATGGACCGGTCGGGCCTGACGCGCAGTCAGGCTCCTACATTTTTGGGAGAGCATTTCAGAAAAAGGCAACCCAACTCGAGCATGGGGCCACCGCGACCCCAACAAGCCACACCGATGTCGCGCAACCTTAGGCTTCCAAGGTCCCACAGCTTCTGCCAATGTTATACCAAGGTCACAACGCCTCCAGCCTTGCCGGAGGTTATGAGTGCTACCTCAATGATGCCATGCCGAGGTTGCGACACCTCAGGCCCTGCCAGAGGGGCCGTGGGTGCCGAATCTAGCTCATCAGTGCCTGATCTGGGTTGTTGGTGGTTAGATACGCAGAGAGAAATTAAGTTGTGGGTGAAAGTGAAATTTAGATAATTTAATGAGGGCAAAGTTTGTAAAAATATAATTCATTAATCTTCAATGCGGCATTCCGAGAATGCCAAGTGCCATGTGGGACTTGCATTGAGCTAAGGATCTCTAAAAATGCTGACTTTCCCACAAGGGCCTCTGCATTGTCATTGCCGAATACTTCAGCATTTTGCAGCCGTGCTGAACACAGCCGTAGAAGGATGTAAAGGCCAAAATGTTCGAACAAGATTCAACAAAATAACAAAGAAAATAGGACATTCGAAAAAGATTAATGGGGACCCACATGATAGAATTACTATGATAGATATCGTGTTGATCATTAGCAACCACAGTGGTTATGTTGCAACCCACTTTTGGCCGCATAAGTACGTTTCATTGCTTTTCTAAAATTTCTAGCTATACCGGCGCAATTTTCATAGAATAACTTTATGCAAAGGCCGTCGAAGAAATTTACTTTAACAGAATCTCGAAGACTACGTTGACTTTCTGATGATCAGCAATTTTACACTTTGGAAGCATCATTGTTCATTTGCTACTCATTGGCACATTACATTTAGAGCAAGTTAATGCAAGTCTCTTGTAACTCTTCTTCCTTGAATTGCGCAAAACATGAGTTTCTTTTGTTCCGTTGAACAACCTTCAAGACGACGAAGCCTATACAAACTGCCAAAACCCCAGCCTCATGCAGCACCCTCTAGCTGATCTCCCAGCAAGAGCAGCACAAATCGGGCTCAAGCTTCAGCTGAAGCAAACAACATAAAAAATAAAAATAAAATTACCTAACATGGTACCGGTGCTGCGGGCATTGTTGCTCCTGACCTTCGAGGTGGCCGCAATGGCCATCGTGCCCGCTCCTTTGACGCTCGCGGGTGTGGACATTCCCCCCGAAAAGTTTCTGAACTTCGGGGGTCCGATGAAATGCTGGAATGTCATCGAAGGCATGGAGGGGTGCGCCGACCGGTTCCTGAAGTCACTGGTGGCGTTGAACGTCAAGTTCTTGCCCAACTGCTGCAAGGCCTTCCTCGGCCTCCCCTTGAACTGCTTTGAATGGATCTTCCCCTTCCACATCTTCGGCTTCTCGTTCGGCGGCGAGGTCAACAAGTTCTGCAACAATTTAATTGAAGGAGCGCCTCATCCTGCCTCCTAGATCTTGGCAGCAGAATTTGATGGGAGGACTCTTGTGTGGTGTTTTCTCATTGTGGCATTGCTTCTAACCGTTCTAGTAGCGAGGGTTTCGGGCTGTTAATTGAAAAAATAGACAGAAATGTTTTTCATGATTTTAGCATGGGTGACGGTTCCTGTTATGTCAATTCATAGATTTATGGGTTTTTCGTGATATAAAGATCTGTTGCTTGCTTTTTCGACATTACATGCTACTCAAGTACAACTTTGGTGAGCGACCTAAAAAGGAGTATACAACTTTGGTAATGCGCATACACTTGCAAGAGCAGTCCTCCGCCATTGCCAAGAAGTTAAATTCGAACGACCACTATTTGTATGCAACATAGAGCACAAGAATAGACTTGATAGCGTGAAGCAAGCAGTTTTGTATGGATGATCGAGACCTGCCTTACGTAAGAAGCTCAAGGATCCTAGTTCAGCAAAAGGAAGCTCAAGGACACTAGAGCCATGATTAATTTTCAAATCATGGTTGAGCCCATATAAACATGAAATGTTGACAACTTGAATCTGGATCAGTGCTTAGGCTGTAAAGAAATCAAGAAAGATTTTTCAGGGAAACTGACTCGAAGCTTAAGCAGTGACTCATCAACCCTGTCATCAACCCGGCATTCTAGTTGATGCATCCTTTGCAAGTTAACATAAGCAATCCGTGAGAGATCTCATGCAAAGTGCAAATCCAGCACAACTTATCTAAAGACATAAAACTACTTTTTGAAAGATGATGTTTATTATATATCTAGCAGGTCATTGCAACATCCCCTTGACCGTAGTACCCAACCGCTTCTGAGTTTCGAGGTATTATAGCTTTAGTAACAGTTTGCCAAATACACAAATTACTCCACACTTCACAGTACATATACGACAATGTGAAGCCTGTGAATAAGTATTTCAGGAGCATGGTCCCTCCTCTCACATAAAAGACCACTGAATGAGGCTGTTAAACTTTACAATATGCTCAAGAGTCTCCAGTAAAATAAGCCAAAGTTTACTTTCACCGGACTGTGGTATCCTTGTCAGTGGCATCCTTCGTCAAGCTCATAGGGGCATCAAATGAAATGAGCGCTGCTTATTTGGCCCATAATAGACCAAACGAGTATGGCATCTTTAATATTGCGCTTTCATCTGCAGCTGGGTAGAATGTTTCTTCTGGAGAAAACATATCACTCCCCACAGAAACAGCATATGCTAATGACACAATATTCTTGAGACTTACCAAAGTACTTACTGAGATCCAGACATACAATCAGGTTGTGAGGTGGAACAGCATGACATTAGGAAAAAGAAAAAGAAAAAGATGGACGCCAGTTGGAAGAGATAACTGCACACCTCCGCACACAACAAAGCCTAACGGCCTTAGCTTCCGGGGACAAAAACCCTGTCTGCACACTTCTACTACCTCTGCTTTCAAACTTCAGCTGTAAAGCAGTGAAATACAGCCAATTAGGGCACCGCAGAAGGTTGATTTGCCAGTTGATTTCTTTGGCAGAGTAATGCATCAATCAGAAGCCTGTTGAAAAGTTCAGAGCAGTTGTCAAGACACATTAGAAAGAGAAGATTATGAGAGTGAGACAGAATCTGAAGTACACTTCCGACACTAGGACATCAGTCTAGTTTCCATGAGGCAAAGCGTGCGACTCATATGCAACCGCGTTTCTTGCCCGTTGAGGAGAGGAGTGAGGAGAGGAAAGGTCCTAATACCTCTCGACCAAAATGAGCTTTTGAGAGAGAATTAAGCTGGTTGCTTTCCATGTTTGCTAGTAACTGGACCACCGTTTGCAGATGAGGAACACTGCAAAAGTTATTACAGAAAACATCAAGTTGACGTGGTTCATACTATAATACTCACATGGCCTTTATCAGCACATGAAATTTATGATGAACAGAGATGGCCATAATTGTTTTGCAGCCTAAGATTTCAGATTGCCAAAAAAAAAAAAAAGAGAACCATACAACTGATCAGGCATAATCACTGTATATATAGCAGTTCTTAAGCACGTCTTTCACAAGGTTTTAATCAGTTTTTTTTCCGTTATGCAGAAAAAAAATTATCATTATATTACATCTATTACATAATACAGAAAATGATACCAAATATCAAAGGTGTTAACCTTTGCAAACTAGTCTCCATGTGTGCATCCAGAGATGAAATTACCCTCGGCATTTCTTCCAAGACCTACACCAGAAAATGGAAGGTAATAATAGCATCAGCACTCTAAGTGGACGAACACCACTCTTGATCAACCGAGCCAGATCTATATGCATACTCGCCCAGTATTCCCTATTGTTGCTGTTTTTGCCAGAAGCCTCTTTGGAAGCATCATTAGCTGGGCCTGAGGAAAATGCCGAGAAAGAATTTACAATAAGTAGCACAAGAATAACTACACATTGAAATCAGAACCTTGAAGCTGACCAGCCATTTAAAACACATTTAGGATCCAAAAGATTCTCTGAGACAACTATACACTTAATTTGAAGAACAACTGATCTCACTAAACGCCTGGACTACAATCAATTCAGTTGAACTTCTTTCGCCAACACTTCAGTCGACTCATGCCTTTGTGTTGACTAGAACAATAGGCTTTTGCATAACTCAGATATAGGCAGATGTTGTAAGTCATCCTCGTGATAGGGAGACAACAGTTTCCTAATCTGGGTTATAAGCAGATAAGCAAAGCTTAATTGCTACATAAAAATTATTACGGGCACCGTCCAGCTACATTTTCAGGTACATTAAAAAGAACTAGGTCCTACATTTCTCTCTAATCTTCCTTTGTTTGCATATGCTTTCTGTCAAAGAAACTTTACCCGAGATAACAATATCAGTAGCATCAACCAACCAGCGGAAAATAGCCGCATTGCAATCACTCGACCACTGCGAATCTGTACGGCAGATGAAATGGGACAACTGACTCGATTTTATGTATCAACAATAAACTGGAGAATCATTCCTCTGTTGCCAGATTCAAGCTAAAACCTTCAGAATCCTCTTCTTCCCAAGAACTACACAGAGCAAATCCCTAAAATGATCTAATCCCACCCCTTCATAAGCCCACACCCTTGAATCGAATGAAAGAACAACACCAATTGATACGCGATGCTCCAGCTGCAAAATGGTATTAAGGTCAAAAAAACAAACAGTTCTTGCATCTTCAGCTACCACAACTGACTCGTTTCTCATTACATTTCACAGGACAAAGCAACCTCATCGTTTTTTATATATCGACAATCTACTGGAGGATCATTCACCTGTTAGCCAGATTCAAGCTAAAACCTTTAGAGTCCTCTTCCTCTTAAAGAACTACACAGAGCAAACCCACTAAAAATTATCTAATCCCACTCATTCATAAGCCCACACCCTTGAATTGAATGAAAGAACAACACCGATTGATACGCGATGCTCCAGCCGCAAAAATTGCATCAAGGTCAATAAAAAGCAAACAGTTTCAGCATCTTCCTCTACCGGAGCTTGCCCCATCTCCATGAAATCACTGTCGGACCGATCCTGCCTCTACATAGTCGAGATGCCTCTACTTAAGCGAATCGAATTCACAGCTTGCGAGAACCAAACATGATCGATCGAGAGAGAGAGAGTGAACCTGGGAAGGAGAGGTCTGTTGCATGAGGTGGAGGAGGTTGGAGGTGGACTGAACGGCCTGCGATATCTGATCGGCGACGATGGCCTTCGCGCCCCCTTCTCTGTTGCCGCTTCCTCTTCCGCTCGCCGATGAGGTCGCCATTGCTCTGCTCGCACCCCCGACCTTCTTCTTCTTCTTCTTCTTCTTCTTCTTCTTCTTCTTCGGCGCAGGGAGAGAGAGAGAGATCGAGACCGGTCCAACCGGGCTGGCTCGGATGCGTTGTCCGAACCTCCTATCCGACCGATGAGTGGACCGGACCGGTTGGGCCGGTCGAGCAGGCTCCTGCCATTTTTAGAGAGATGTAGAAGGATCCAACGGCCAAAATGATTCGAATAAGAAAAGGATATTCGAATAACATTAATTGGGATATGGAAAAAACTACTATGATCATCAGCAAGAAATGACATTGATTGTGGCCGCATAAGCATGTTTCATTGTTCTTCTAAATTCCATGCAAATTACGATTTATGCTCCGTTTGTTTCACGGAAATTAGGACGTTTTTGGAAAATATTCTTCGGGAGTTCATTTCTTAGGAAAATGATAATATTTTATAGTATTTGGCTAAGTCTTGAAAATGAACTAAAAAATATTTTTCGTCGTTTGGTTAGGAAAATTGATTTTTTTAAATGGATATACACTATTAGAGCATTAGTAACTTGCCATGGGTAGCCAAGGAACCCGATACAAGCACCGGGTCTCGAGCCTGGATCGCCAACTGTCTAGAGTCGGGCACAAGCTCGAGAACTCGATGCTCGTGCCCAGCTCCTTGGCGCCTTGGCCAGGTCTAGAGAGGCTGGGTCTAGGTCCGCAGCACCCTAGCCTAGGAATATCGAGGCCGAGTCTCGAACCCCCAGTGCCCAGATGGACCCAAGCTCGGCCTCAATGAACCAGGGCTCAAGTGCCGGTGACCCGTCCTCACTGCCAAGGGATTGAAAACGAGCATTGGTTTTCCTGTAACCCAGTGCAGAATTTCCGATCCAAACACCAATACCAAGTTATATATTGGTAGGAAAACTTTTTCCGATAAGTCATTTTCTTAAGTAATCCAAACGTCGAAAAATTACAAAAAAAATTTCTGTGAAACAAAGGACCCTAGCAGAAAATGTATCATTTATGGAATATATTTTCCAAGAAAAGTCATTCTCTAGTGTCTGACTAAAACCCGAAAAAAACTTTGAAAGTATTTTTCGTCATTTGGTAAAGAAAATATGATGGAAAAAATTATTAAAAAAATTTTAGTTTTTCAATTATAATTAATTATTTTTATTTATATATATATTTTTTCTTTTTGTTTCTTCCTTGGCCGATCGCCAGTCACGGCGATAGGGCTAGCGATCGATCACAGGCGAGCTCAAACCTCGCCCAATTTAGCAAGGCGTGAGCTCGGCCATTGCCATTACCGTGGCTAGGGACTGGGAACCAATATTGGGTTTCTGTGCCCAAATGTAGAGTTTCACGTCTAAACATCGATAACTAATCACATTTTGAAAAACGTTTGCGGTTCTTTGAAAGGGGAAATCATTTTCCCGAATTTAAGTTTTGGAAGGAAAACATTTTTCGTTAACTAAATTTTCTGAGCAAACCAAACACCGCAGACAGATGGCATAAAAATAGTAACTTCAATGTAGAGGGAAATTTACATCGACGGAATCTCGAACACAACGTTGAGTTTCTGCCGATCAGCACTTGGTAGCGTTATCGTTCATTTGGTATTTCAGTGGTACATTTTAAAGCAAGTTAATGCAAGTCTCTTGTAACTCTTCTTCCTTAAATTGTGCAAAACATGAGTTTCTTTTGATCCACGTAACTCCCTCCCTCTCTCTCTCTCTCTCTCAGAGGATGGATTAACCTTCGAGACAATGAAAGCCTATATAAACACCCGAAAACTCCAGCTCGTGAAGCACCCACGAACAGATCTCCAGGCAAGAGCGGCAAAAACAGGTCAGGCACAAGCTTCGGCGAAAGCAAGAAATACAACTTGGTTAACACTAACATGGCATCGGTGCTATGGGCTTTGTTGCTTCTGACCTTTGCTGTGGCTGCGATGGCCGTCGCGCCTGCCCCATCTCCGATCGCGGGCGTGGACATTCCTAACGAAAAGTTTCTGGACTTTGGGGGTCCGGCGAAATGTTGGCAGGTCATCCAAGGCGTAGAGGGGTGTGCCCAGCAGCTCAAGGAGTCGCTGTTACAGCTGAACTTCAAGTCCTTCCCCAAATGCTGCGAGGCCATCATCGGCCTCCCCTTGAACTGCTTCGAATGGATTTTCCCCTTACCCATCTTCGGCGTCTCATTCGGCAACCTGGTCACCAAGTTCTGCAACATTTCAATTGGAGTACTGTCTCCTCCTGCTTCCTAGATTTTGGCCGTAGAATTTGATCCAGGACTTTTGTGGCTTTTTTTTCTAGTGGCATCGCTTCTGCTTTTCAAGCAGTGTTGGTTCTGGCCATTAGTGGAATAAATAAATAGAAAGGTTTTTCTTGATTTTAGCATAAGAGATGACGGGTTCCTGTCGCGTTATGTCATTGATGTATGGGTTTTTCCATGATATAAAGATCTGTTGCTCGCGTTTTCAACATTACATGCTACTTCCGTGCATTTTTTTTGGTAATGTGCATGCTTTCCCCGACGTTACTCTCGCAAGAGCAGCACTCTGTTATTGCCGGGTAATGAAATTCGAACGGCCACTATTTGTATGCAATAGAGCAAGAGAACAGACTTGACAGCATGAAGAAAGCTGATCGATATGGATGACACACAGCTGTCTCACATTACAAGTTCACGGATCCTTCAGCAAATGGGAACTCAAGGATCCTAGAGCCATGGAAATTTTGAAAACATGGTTGAGCCTATATAAACATGATATGTTGAGAATTTGAATCTGGATCAGTACTTAGGCAATAAAGAAATCAAGAAAGATTTTTCAGGGAAACTGACTTGAAGACCCTTCAAACTAGTTATCACCCCCGGCATTCTAGTTGACGCATCCTTTGCAAATTAACATAAGCAATCCGCTAGAGATCTCATGCAAAGTGCAGATCCAGCACGACTTATCTACAGAGATGAATAAGAGTTCTCAGCACCCACAGAGGAAAAAGAACAACACTTGCATTAATGAACGACGCTCATGCTTGGGCTCTAAAAGCAGTTTGCTGTCTTGAGGCATAGATAATCTCAGTCTCTGCGTGAGACCTGTAAATAAACGGTCATAGCAAAGGCTACTACCACACAAAGGCAGATACACAATCTGGAGTTTTGTGAACCCATTGAGCAAGCAAACATAACCATGCCTAACTCATCAAAGGAGCATTTCGGATTCAATATTAAGTATAGGTCTCGAGGTTTTCAGGACGTAAAACAAATTGAACAATGAGATGTCCAAATCAGATCTAAAATACCTTTGTCACCATCCTGAAACAAAAATCAGAGAAATAAGAGGCAAGGATATTTTAAAGCTCAAACCAATTTCCTTCTGTGTAGTTTCTCAAACTGATCATACATCACATTTGTACATGGAGTTCGAGAGTACAGATATTTTCAGTGGAATTCGACCACTCCACAAAAAACGAAAGCAGCATTAAAAGACATTCTAGTTGTTCTACATCACAGCAAGCCTGTCACGCAGTCAAAATAGTCTTCCAAAGAAATCGCAGCCCCCATAACCCTCACGGATCCATAGCAAGAGGTGAAGTTTTAGGTGCCGGTAATTTCGAGATGGACATGAGCTCGGACCTGTACTTCTCAGTATTGTCATCATTAGTCACCGCAGCACCATTTGCATCGTTAAAGGTTTCAGGTTGAACATTCATATTGACAGCAGTATCCGGTTCTAAATTAGAGATCGCAATAAGCAACTCGCGAGTCAATTCGTCAGCAACCTCCTTGCACGGTGATGATTTGTTATCCATATACTATAAACTTTTTCCTGCAACATAAGAAACAATCCTGTCTCTTCAAAACCGGCTACATGGGTAACTTAACAGCACAAAGCAAAATAAAAATTCTGAAGCCTTTCATGACTTTAAATGCATAAGCTAGCTACAATCCGGCACAAACTTGTCCTCCACATTTTCACGAGCATAAATCATCGTACAATTTCTCAAATTTTTCTTGTTTCCTTTTCACGGCAGTTGTAAAGGTCTGTAGGTTGTAACCGCCAATGCTACAGCTCGAGACTAGCACTACAGTGAGGCATTAAATAGATCCACTACACTACTAAGGTTCTTTCCGGCATCTCATTGAATCCGGTCGAAGAACAAAAACAATACTACAGAAGCACTTCGTTCTCAATGACTCGAGACTGTCATACTCAGCAATATAAGATAAAAGAAGAGCTGCTTTGTCTCGAGAATGTAACTCGAGCTTGAACTCCATCAAACTCATGATCCACAACACCCTCCAACTAAAAATGTATATACGCTACTCCAAAGCAATTCGAGCTCTTGAACTCCATCAACACATCATCAGAAGGAGCAGGCGGATGCTCAGCATTCCCTTTCAAAGGAAAATCAAACTCTTAACACCCTCGACTCAAGTTCGAGCATCCGATCACAAGCAAATAGAAGATAGAAACAAATGCAAGTTTTCAGATAACCCATCACCCCCCACATCCGACTTCAAGTAGAAAAACCTCAACTGAGCCCTAGACAGATTCCCAAGCTTAGAACGCTTGCAATCGAGAAAAATCAAGAAAAAAGAACTTGCAGCCAGCCATGCAGAAAACCCCCAAAGGAGAAAAACCCTAGATCCCAAAATTGGGAGGAAGGCAGAAAAAACCCAAATTCAGCTAATCCAACATCAAGCGGCCAAAAACCATGACTTCGGATCATCCGATGAACGAACAACGATGAAGATAAGGCACCAGAACACTTATCTCATCCACTTCCACCTTATTTTCCTGCTATTTTCCCGGACAAAAACAGCAGGAAAATGCGATCGAAGCGGATCGCCGAACACATAGCCAAAGAAATAGATGACCAGGAAACAAAAACGCGAACTTTGAATCGGAATTACAACAAGACATGAAATCATTTGAGACAGAGAGAGAAAAAACCGTACCTTTGAGCTTTTGGAGCGTCCGATGGCGATTTTTCGGTTACTTTGGGGCCAGCGAGGCCAGAATTTATGGGGAAACTGCAGTTTTGACCTTCCCTTTTTCCAAGTCTTTCCCGGGACTCCTTCGAAATTGCACTTGCTTACCATGGAAGAAACGGTATTTGCAAATTTGGCACCTACCATCTTGACCTAGGATCGCGATTCATGTCGAGTCGGGTCAAGTCGAGTCGAACTGGATTCACCGCTCGAGCTCGACCGGACTTGATGCAAGCATCAGTGCTCGGGCCTTGGCTCGTTCCGGCTTGGCTTCTCGTACTCGAGCTCAAGCTCATTCGGGTTAAGTCTTTCGGTAAGTTCAATTCATTTCAATCAGTTGGCTGACTTTAGCCAAAGCTCCGGTCAAACTTGAGCTCTGGTTCGAAGATTAGGCTAAAGTCGTAAATTTCAACACTATTTATCCATAATCATAGATGTGTCTATATGATAAATAAGCGTGATATGATTATCTCGATGCCGAGCTCCTCAAGTTTAAGCGTTTTTCAAGCTTGAGCTTGACTCTGATAAATATTTAACTCACTTGCAAATTCATCCTTAGATAGAAAAAAAATATCTCCAATCGCCCTTTCGCACTTCCAAAATGTATATGACGACTAAATTAATCGGGGAAAAGACTAGATTGTTAGCATTTGTTCTAAATTGGATATATCAGTATTAGAATATTAAATTACCATTTCATCTAACAGCTTAAATTTTTAGAACAGTTGACCGTGGTCTTACAAAATCTTTCATGGTATCAGAGATGAAGATCCTAAATTTGAATCTTTTCGGTTCCCGTTTACCTCTCCAATTAAATATATCCGCACTTAGTACTAGGCGAAAAAACCAGACTAAGCATGAAGGGGGCTATTAAAATAATTAAATATTAAATCACGGATTTATCTAACAGCTTAAACTTTTAAAACAGTTGGCTGTGGTCTTACAAAATCTTTCAATTAGAATGCTGGCAGGTTCAACTTTGTCATCTTTGATGGGATCTGACGATGGAATTTGTTGTTCATGGGTGGGATGGAGCGTGCTTTCGTCTTGTGTGGTTGTTAAGTAGGTGAATGATGTTAATCGTGAGATAAACTCAGCAAATGGGCATCATCGATATGAGTCAGACTGATAGCAACTTGAGGCTTCCATTGATTCTCACCAACCATTCTCGAGTCTTCTAATTATTAATGGAGTCGAGTTGATAACTCGGGGTCGGGCGTATGGGGCAACTTCGCAACGATATTCTCGTCTAGACCCGGTTGATATGAATCAAACACCAAGCGAACAACCGCTCTTCTCGATTGTCTCCGAATTTCGAGTGTGCTCCGCACGAATTAATTACAAGTTCTGTGTTTTTACACAGGAGCGAAAGAAAAAGTTAAATCAATTTCATAGTAATGGACCGCAACTGATTTTTTAGCTCCCGGTGCAGATTAAGCATCCTTTATCGCGATGTCTTACCGGCTCCTACAAAATTTGTGACCTTTTTCTTCAGAAACTTCTTTCGTGTACTTGCATTAGTCCATCTCTTGATAGGCAGCATTGGCTTTTCGCCTCGCGAAGAACTATAGTACAGGGTAATGCGGGCTTCGCAATTACTAATCAGTTGTACGGTTGAAAATTCCTGCTGCTAATAGTACCAATCTTTGCTTCATTACTGATAAATTATGAGAAGCATTAAGCAGTGACTCAAGAAACACCAATGCGCAGCAGAGAAAGCCTAGACACCAGATGGATTCATTCAGGCAGAGTCTAAAAAGAAGGAGAAGAAGAGAAGAACATGACAGAAGCAAATGAAAAGACGGCTAAAATAGAAGGAACTGAAAAGGACTTGGATTGGTAATTTCAGATGCAGAAATGAGACAGATAAAGATAGTGATGATAAAGAGAGCGATAAAGCGGCAAACCAGGCAAGTTAGAATGAACTCCAAAAGCCTAAACTACTGCTAGTTATCAATAAACCCCTTTATCATTGTTCGAACCCTGATGAGCGGCTTTCTCTTGAAGAATTTTTGTCTACTCCTTTGGATCCATGAGAGAATCAAATAATAGCATTCATCAAGGCAGAGAAATTATTTGTTGACAAGTCGATCTTTATAACTTTCTGATAAGATGTAGGAAGGATTGCAAGTCTAAGTCGGACAAAAAGCAGAGGAATTGCTCATATATGAAATAGTTAAGCATCCTGCTGCAAGAGCTAAGTATTAACATTTACAAGCATTTCATGGTTGTGAGTCTAAGACCTACACTACTTTATGCCACAACAGCTGATGGGCTCTGGGATTCCAACCAAGACACCAAATCCTCCCGAGTTGCTACAAAGCAACCGGCTTTCTCTTCGCACTGCTTAAAAGGTGCAGCGAGTTCGTCCACATGAGAGGCAAAAGCAATGGCTAATCCCTGAGAGAACTTATGCGTTCCGCTACCTGTTTGAGCAAAAAATAACTCCGGCAATGCTTCGTCACGTTTCACAATTCTCGACAAAGTTTTCATCCACTCCTCAAGTGCAGTTTGAGCAGCACCAACAGAGAGTGACCTAACATCTAAACTCCATTCATCAGCAGTTTTGTTATGTAGACTCGGGTACAAGCCATATAGAGTTCCTAAATAGAGAAGCTCATGGGCTTTCTCGTACAGATTTCTGTTTCTGCAAATATCAATCAAGCAATTACAGAAGGGTCTTCTGGCCTCGACTGCTGTTTTGCTGATCACACCCCTAAACTCTTCTTTTATCGTATCAAAATCAGTGCTTTCTCCTCCTAGGATCTTGACAAGGGCCACCAACTTGGGATTGGCTTCTTGCAAACACGAGAGGACTTTTTCCATGTCCTCATTGTCTTTGCACAGTGATACAACAGACAGCAAACATCCACAAAGCCTATCGTCCAGTTGAACCCCTCTTTCGACTGCCAAACTGAATACTCTAACCAAATCATCAATTCTCCTAGCCCTGCCTAGGCACTGAATCAGACAAGTGCAACCCATCACATTTAGTTGAATCCCTAATGTGGATAATTCCTCTAACAACTCCATTGCCTTCTCTACGTTTCCATCGCTACCGTATATGTTAAGCATTGCCGTGTAGCTCCAGCTATCCGGCCGACAGTTGCCCGATTGCTTCATATCATCAAATAATCTCTCTGCTTCTTCTACAAGGCCAAGGTCGGCACACATATTCAACAATGTGTTGTATAAAATGAAGTCAGTGGGCCACCCGTTCGACCTCATTCGCTCCCATAACTCTAGTGCATCTCTCCCCCATCTTGCCTTTCCATAAATCTTTACGAGTGCCGTCAAGGTCTTCTCATTTGGCGTTAAACCTGATTCGACCATTTCTTCGAAGAGGTTCCGAGCCAATCCGGGTTTCCCGGCCTTGCCCATTGCCTCCAACAATGTATTGTACACAACCAAATTAGGTTGCACTCCAAGAGACCTCATTTCTTGCAGCACATACCTAATACCATCATAGTCGCCGGCTTCACCAAACATCTTACCCAACACAGAGAAAGTAATGGGGTCGGGTATCCACCCGGTGGCCCTCCCTCTCTCATACAAACTCAGCACCTCCTCAACTTTGCCCAACTTGGCGTAAACATCTAAAACAGCCGAGTAAGTGACCTCGTCCGGCATCAACCCGGTCTTATACATCCGCTCGAACCATTCCACCGCTTTATCAAACTTAAAGCACCTCTTGGCACTAGTGATAATGGTCGAGTAAGTAATATTGTCAAGCTCAATTTCATCCCTTATCATCTCATTTGCTAGGTCCTCAATGAGCTCAAACTGCTTCCCGAACCTCAAAGACTTCATTGTGACATTGTAGAATATCGTCTCCATGGGAAACAAATTCTGGGTTTTGAGCCAATTCAAGAAAAGATGGGCTTTTTGCCACGGTCTCAAACTGTTCAAAATCAAGAGCGCGTCGTCCCTGGTGGGAGGATTAGGCACCTCTTGCAGAGCAGCCAAGAAAGCGGTTTCGGAGGACTCACAGTCATTGAGCTTCTCCGCGAACGCCCTCAGCTCCCTAATCTGTGGATTGCGCGCGTAGTGAGACCGCTTCTGCCTCTGCGGGTTCAGCACGGACCGCCTGGGTCGCGCCGGGTTGACCCAGGTGGACTTCGGCTTCGATTTCAAGACGTGGGTCCCGGCCGCCGTCCTGGCCGTGGGGAGGGTGGTCGTGGACAGCGGCCTGAGCTGCTCGGACAAGGGCGGGTTCTTCCGGTCGAGCTCTCGTTCCGAGAGGTCCTGAGGAGGTTTCGGCGGGGACCTGGGGGAGGAAGTGCTGCAGGAGATGGTGAATCTCCCGGTCGGACGTTGCCTGAACGATGAAGGGAATCTTTTCAGGTCCGGTTGGTGGGAGATGGAGTAACGGAGATCTAGAGCTGTGGGGAGAGTAGCGGCAGCCATTAGAGAGAAGGGGCTCAGAATCTCGAAATGGGAAAAAAATATCAGAAGACACTTTCGGGAGGACCTTATCTGACTTTGAAATCCCACGCAATAGAATGATTAGAGAAGATTAAAGAGGGAAAAAGGTCAGAAAAACGAAAATTTTGGGTTAGAGATCCGACAAGGCGGGCAGCCTTAACCGGATGTGCGGCAACAGGTAAAGCCCAGAGGGCCTTGTTCCCCGTTCCTGTCAGGGGAGATGCCAACCGTCTCTCCTTTTCCACGACCACAGACGAACCAACCAAGCAGTAGCGTTTATTATCAAGTGACAACATCTCGTATTGTGCTTGTTCTATTCGGGACTCTTGGGACTAGCTTCCGATTCATTGATTCTAAAAGATTGCGGCACCCAAATACAACGCGAATCGCGTCGTGTCAGTTCAGCCTTAGAAATTTTTTCCTAAGTCGGTTCCTTTTCCATTCATTGATTTCAATAGATTGCAGCACCCAAACACGACGGAGATCCAAGCCACGCCAGCGCAATCTTAGAAATTCTTTTTCTTAAGTCGGTTTTTTTTCCACACTCACTCGCTCATAAGCATTACAGAGGGAGAAACACTGTGGAGAAGTTCCGGATTGTGCATCACTTGTGAAAATGGGATATTACAAATGAGGAAGAAAACTTATTTATATATAAGTACATGCTCAATCGCATTCGCAGATCTCTAGATCTACCCGCATTTATTACACAAATACTTTACAATAGTGCACAATTACAATATTGCCCGCCCTCGGGAACAATCTAGAGATCACTAGACAGGGTGACCTGTACCTCTTGATCGATTCGCAGTCCTTCGGTTGTGGGGAACCTCATAACCTTGACACGTCAAATTCTTCCACGTATAATTTCTCTTTGAATAATTAACTAGAAACCGGGATTGAGATTTGTCCATTTGGCTGCAGCATAAGGCTAATTGACTATATTGACGTGTTAAATGGTGTGATAAAATTGCAAGTGGACGTTTGAAGGAACAAGGCATTTTCAATGACTGATGAGAGTGTACATGTATATCACTTATCACACACATTTTGCAACTGGATCATGGTACAGTGCTAGCTATATCAAGACAGATCTGCAAAAATTTTACATTGAACAATGTAAAAATCAGAATAAGCAGCTAAGATTGGGGGGACGATTCTGCTTTTCCATTAAAATATAACACTTTTTTTTTTTCGTGAAGAGTTACCAGGTGTCAACAAAACTGTTTGTAAAAAGAGTTACCGGTCACTCAATTTTTCTGTAACTTGTACATAATTCACGGTCACTTTTTTTGAAATTACTAACGGTCTTTTACGGTTTACAAATTATCAAATTTATTTATCTTGTAATAGCTTTTATTTGCCTTTTTATCTTATGCCTCAGATTTGTCAACTAATATATGAATTTACTCATTTTTATTTGATTGACTTACGAATTTTTTTACGTTAATGTGGTAATTTACCAACTTTATTCCTAATTAAATTAACCCAACAACAATGTTGGTAAAACTATAATTAAAAAAAAGAGTCAAAGAAGAGTTGGTAACCGACTCAAATGAAAATCAATAACCTAGAACTAGTGGAAAATTGACAAACCACTTAAATTGAAGCTGGTAATTTCATGTAAAAGTCAGGTGACTTCAAGGCTTCATTAGAAAGGTAAATGAATTTTGATCATAGATTAGAAAAGTTGATATTCGAATGAAAAATAAGTTTGATAAATGAATTTCCTATAAGAGTTACTAAATTCGGAATTTTGGTATATTTTGCTAATAAAAGTTGATAAATCAGTGCAAAAATGGCTAATTTGCAAATTGTAAAATGAAAAAAAGATGACAATTTCATAAAAATATTGGTGAAATACCAATAAATTACCAGGAAAATAAATTACCGACCATTTTTTTATCAATAGCTTTCCTGCACTTACCAACACTTACCGAAATTTCCCAGTATAGAAAAAATCCGTACTTTAGGCACGGAACGGGATAAGAGAGCTTTATTAACTGCTTCCATCAATCAGTACGTGAGGTGAGATTACAAGAACACAAAATCTACACTTTCATTTCTACCAATCTGCTGAAATATTTGCAATACAATTTGGATCAATGGTGGAAAGGAAGTACCAAGGAGTATCAAAATAATTGAAAATGAGAAAAAGGCACAAGATTCCTGAAAACTTCTCTCAGTGACAGTCTCTTCACTGCGGATCCAGCAACTCTCTGATTCGATTCTTGACTTTCTTCTGGACGAAAGAATTGGGCAGCTGCGATACCACCTCGGCTCCGAAAGAGAAAACTAGCGCCTTTCTTGCCGTCTTGGGGTCAATGCCGCGTGCTTGGAAGTAGAACAGCTGGCTTTCTTCTAAGTCGCTTATTGCAGCTCCATGGGAGCACTTGACATCGTCGGCTATGATTTGGAGGTTGGGTTTGACATTTACAGTCGCACGGGGCTCAAGTAGCAGGCTTCTCGTCAGTTGTCCGGCATCTGTTTGCTGTGCATATCTGCAAAATGACGAGATCAAGATCACTCTATACGTGATCACTGCGAGCAAATATACTAAAAAACAATTAGCTGAAACAATTTTTGGCTACAACAGCAACTTAAAATGACTATCTGCTAAAGATGTTAATAAGTCGCATGAATTCCAAGACAAACAATATTCTATAACATCGAGATGAGCAGAAATGGGAAAAGACCAACAGTTGCATGTATCTCAGAGCCAAGATAAGCTTCTAGTTCTCCAAAGTCCTCAAGAAAGTATAGACGGCAAGAAAAGGAGTCATCCTAATTGCGCACGTACTAAGACAACTAAAGGAAGAGACAAGGAAAAATGAAATTCCCATCAGGAAGTGGAGAAAACAGAAAGAAATAGACGGGGGTGCAATAAAACCAATTAAGATCGGATCGAGGGACGGAGGGAACTCCACGATGAAATTATTAGAATGTCTGTGATATTCAGCAAATCCCCAAAAAGATCAACAAGACAAAACTAATTAACGTACTAACCATTCCTACTTGAAAATTAAAAGTCATCCCATGGAACAATTTCACAGAAAACGACACTCATACATTTCAAACTTGCTGTCATATAATAACAAAATGAAATTGCCATCTTTCTCTGTGTGTCATGTTACCCCAATGCATAACAGAAATACATGTGCAAGCTAATATTTTACAACTGACTGAACAATATAGCAGACATACTCTGAGGATGGGAACCGCAATGAAAACTACTAGATCCCTCATATGAGATAATTACACAGCCTACCAGCGAGATAAGCGTGTATATACACCGCAAAAATGGATACCAAAACATATACACACAAAAGCAATCTAAATAGTAAAAGTTACCTGTTAACCTTAACGTTTCCATCAAATACTGCCTGTCCTTGTGAGTCTGCCACAATGCACTTATGAAGCTGACGGGAGCTACCACGTGGATAATCCAAGACTAGTCTACTATGTAAATCTTGAGTCTGTTCATAGAAGGCCAAGTGTAAAGTGGATAGCTCTGTCACTGTGTCAGGCCCTAGTTGCTGCACATGGAGATTATGCCTGCTCAACTTCCCGCCACTACTAACCTCCACGAGTTGATAACTACTTTCCGCTTCCTGGAAAATGGGGTTAAACTTTTGTATTGTTCCATCAGAAGGAAACAAAAATCCTAACTACGGCTGAACATATTCTAAAAAGAAGAGTGGAAGCATCAAAGAGACATTCAAGGTTTCCTCTGCCAATGCTGGCATTAAGTAGACACACATGGCCTTTTTCCCCTTTCTTCCTAATGGATGGAATTACACTACACCTTAGTATTTGGAGCTTAGAGAGGAAATGATATTCAAGATAATATGGTGAAGCAAGATATCCTTCCAGATGAACGGCATATCTGGGAAAGGTTTCATTGTTATCGCAATTTTACTCTGTTAAATAGCCCGATAGGAAGTCATTTTGCCAAGAAAAGAGGAGAAAAAACACCAAGTAACAAATGACATGAAGGAAGATTACTAAGACCAACGGATGAAGGAGTTCGTCAGATTAAACACATGAAAAACGATATCTCAATTAACAGAACTCGGATGCACACCAAGGAGGCCCAGCAAAATTGTGGTTTGACTTAGCAGAGACATGAATAGATGCACACAGAAAAGAGGGCACGCTATTCCTGTCAGAACATATTTTCAGAAATGCAACCGCAAGCAAGTTCTCATTGACAAATGGTGCGCCATCAATCAGAGCCGGAGATCATAGACTGTCTGCACCTAGAACAGATATTCCTCTATCTTACAACTGAGGGATGAAAAGGCATCAACTTTACAAGCATACCTACATGTTCAATTTTGTAACATTTCCAACATAAATGTTAAGCTTCAAGGAGCTCAGCTATCAAAACGACAATCCTACCAAAAAGAAAAAAAAGTGACACATAACAAAATGGTTGGAAGGGTTACCTGCCGAACCGAAGTCCACTTAATATGAGCGGCACATGGAGATTGATTTTGCACATAAGAATGTCTAACTTTGCCACCTTCTCCAATCACTACCTCTAAAACAGGATTAGCCCAATAACATCTATTCCCATCACCACCCATAAACTCCTCAACTATATCAACTTCCCCTCCTTTCTCTACCAACACAAACACCCTCGGATTTGAAACCGGCAATTTATTCGACCCATCATCACTAGCCTCAACAGAATAATACGTCAAATGAACCGGGTTTTCCACCCAGCAACCGGCGGGCACGTAAACAACTGCCAAATCCGGCGCACCGACACCATTTATGGACCAAAACAAGTCTCCCCAATCGAAATTACCCACAAACTCACCAACCCGTTTGACAAGACTCTCTGAGGTCGCATTCGACAAGCTGCCCACATACACCCCATCAGGCAGACCACTCAAATTGGAGCCGATATCCACAATGTGCCCATCAACGACGGCGAGATGGGGCAATTGGGTGTCTTCGGAAGAGCCCAGTGGAGCTTCCAAACTTTGTGGAGGAGGGCGTGAAACAGGGTAGATTTTGGAGTTCTTGATGAGGGAAGTGTCAGTGAAGCGAAAAAGCTCGTCTTTGCGAGAGGGCCACGGTGTGGACAACAGGGTTTCTGAGGACACGTCCCTGATTTTCTCTAGAGGCCAGAGTTTCGGAGAAGAAGGAGAGGAAAGGGAGTCTTCGAGAGCTTCCGCGAGTTCAAGAACGAAGGGGTCGGAGAAACCCAGTTGAGGAGGGGTGAGCGAAGATTGGACGGAGACTCTTGTTCTGGGCTTGGCTTTCGGTGTGTTGCTGAAGAAACAAGGCTTCGGCGCGGTGTGAACGTGGCGAGGGAAGGCCAAAGCGGCCATTTTTTGAGCCGGTGCTGTTGTGGGTGCCTTGGTCTACGCCAGTTGACGAACGGCTCTTCTCAATTCCTTCCTTACTTACCACCACCAACAACAACAACCATGGAAAGATAAGAAGAAAAGGGGAATGGGCCGATGGCGACGACGGGCACCGGCTAGTCACTGAGTCGTGGTGAGGAGAATCGGTCGCCTATCGCCATAGCCATCTCAGAGTCAACAGGGCGAGGGTTACCGAGGCATGCTGTGGCAAATGGTTGATGGGTCTGGGCTGGTTTGAGGGAAGCTGGGGTGTGGTTGCTTGTTGATGGAGAGATCCTGGTCCATTCTTGATTGGGCTCAGCCGTGGCCCGGTGTTCCTCTTTGCATTTGCTTTTCTCTCTTCTTGGAAGAAATGGTACTTGGCTATTGGAATCCTACATGCTATATTCCTAATTTCCTTCTTGATTGTGCAAGGTATTTTTCTAAATTTTCTTTCTTCATATTTTCATTTTAATTGAGAGTAACAGGAGGTTGTGGAAAGCTGGTGTATTGGGGGGCCTTATCGATTACTCAAAGTTCTTGGATCTTTTTTTTATTTTATTTATTTTGACTTTCTTGGTAAAGGAAAAGCTTATCTGAAAACATGTTTGGCACCGTTCCTCGGGGTTAGAAAACGGTTATGGTTACAAGAGTTTAAACCATAAGTAGAATTTAAAAGATGGAGAAAAAAAAAATCTTAACATATTAATTACCAAAGCAATTTCGAAAGAACAAATTGAAAATGGGTTTTTTCAATAAGTAAATGCAAATGCATACTGGAGCGCTATTGTTTAGCAACTTGTGCACTCTTGAGCTTACTTCTTTGAAAACTCAAATTTCTCTTTATTTTTTGAATATTAGAAATTTATTTAATGTGGAGAGAAGTATGAAAATGAAATATTTTTATATGATGTACATATAAATATTACGCGATGAATGAGAATACGCCTTTATTGTGTTTGAATGGAAAATTTTCAAAGCAGTTTCGAAAGGGTTTTCCATATGCGTTGGAAAGATGTTCTAAAACCAAAGGCAGATCAATCTTCACAAATCTGGGAACTTGAAATTTTGATCAGATCAATTCCCTTAACTTAGGGAAGGAAAATTTTACGGAAGCTTAGTCGCAGCATTTGAGTGTGCAGCACCATCTTTGACATCAGAAAGCAACCCAAAACAACACACGTCAATCAGAAGACAATCGCAGGTCAAAGAAATAGTAATTTAATCATGAAATTCCCCCCCCCCCCCCCCCCTGCCTGTGATTTGCTGGACAAAATTTTCAATCAGAAGAAGGAGAAAACAAAAGGAGGATCCTCTGAGATTTAGCTTTTTGAGTTTCAGAGGACAAAAAGGTTGACCAAATTTAATCGGCTAGAGCCTTCTCAATCAGCATAGGGACTCGTCTAGGGGATGGTGTAAAACGAAATGGCATGAGATTTCCGTGTCAAAAGAAGTATAAATACCCTCATATATCATATGCTCGCTAATAGTACTACATTTTCAAAACTTTTCGTTCCCATGACAGATAAGCTACTAATGCATTTTTACTAAAAGCAAGTTTGACACCAACTGTAGTGGCTGTAGCGGCACAGCCCGCTAAAATTTATCCTTTTTTAACGCATTTACCCCGTTGAACCTCGGGTTTTTTATTCATTTGCCCTTAATTTATTAGTCATTCAAAAAAAAAAAACTCTAATTGCTAGGAAGATTGGTCCACTAAAATTGTAAGGAGAAAATCAATTTGAGCTGCATGAAAAAATAATAAATAAATAAATCAGAGAGTTGCGAATTCATGCAAAAAATTTTAGTTCTAGGCCACCAAAGAAATTACAGGTTTCCTAAATATATGCAAAAAATGAGGATCGTATTGCATAAAAGATTCATTGATTCAAAGTAAGTGAATGATGATTTCATTTGGAGCAATTTAGTTCGTATAACTAAAAACTCAATCGGAGTTGCCAATTTAAGTTTTCATATGAGATCGAACTAACCTGGACTTATTTATATCATTATATTGTCTCGTCTCTCTTATGGTGATCACAAGCCAAGAGGGATAGTAGTGATCGCCATCCTTGAACCCCTAAATTGACACTATAGTTTACCTCGCGAATTTTTTCGTGGCACCTTTTTTCCCAAGCAAATCTCATACGTAGGTTTTCGTCTCTTTCCCTAAGCATATATTTCCTCCTTCGACCCTTCTCTTAGCATTCTTGTCTCACTCGCCATACATTCAACCCCATTGATCTTCGACTGTTGCCAAATCTACTGTCCATTTGATCACCACAGACCAAGTTTTATAAATCTCGATAAATATGAAGGAGATGGGAACAATGTTGGATGAGACACCTTTCTTTCCCGCGATTAGACCTCTCAACTGCTAAGGAAAATGATTACAGACTACAACTCTAAAAGCAAGGCAGCAACATGGCCACTTGTAGGCACCCGTCAATCTGCTGCTGCTGGCTCCTTCTCCTTCTTCTTGTAGCTCTACGCATATCCATATCGCCGTGACCCCCCACCCCCCCCATATTTCTCTGCATGATTCTCGTGTCACTTTGCTCGTCCACGTCAAACGGGAACTCATCATCATTAGATATTTAGATAACCCGATTTCCCACCTCACATAACTTTCTCCATGCAGTTCGATTATCCCATGGTCCACCAGATGTCTCTGTCGAAAAATAATCCAGTGGTGGAGGAAGAAAGATGTCGTCTCGTACATGTTTGTTTAGCTCGTTCAAGGTGTCCCGTGATTATGTAGCGGTGCACACAGGAAACCCACCTGGGAAAACAAGACTAAGAAAACGAAATGGCAGTATCCAACTTCAAAGGGGGCAATTATAATGATTTCGTTTGATTTTTTTTTTCTTGATGGACTATGACATGTGTTTCATACAAGTCGTACCCCCATTATCTAGCGGCTGTCCGCCATTGATTGATTAGATGAAATGGGGTTAAGGTGATGGTCAATTCATGGGTCAAAGAAGTGATCATTATTAGATGGAAGAGATGATGTGAATTGAGAAAAATTTAAAATTGATGGGAAGTGTGGAGATGACTGCAACGCAAGGCGATCCACTTTTGTGTTTCTTGTCCCCTAGTGTCAACAGTGGCTGGGGGCTGCCCTTACAACGTTTTTCCAAGTCACCATGATTACATCTCAAAGCTAAGAATATGCAAAATAAGCAAAAGATGAGCTGCTTGCACTTTCTTTTTTCAGGGGGTCAGTCCACAAGACCATAATTTGGCATATTGCAGCCCCAAATGACCAAGATCTTCTTTTGCAAAGCCAACATTTAACCCTCGGACGCGGGAAAAGCAGCTTCTTCACCTTTTACTTTTTTTCCTCCAACCCTTCCGGTAAATAGACTTTCGCGGAGTATCTTTTACGTCATTTGAGCCCTTTTCGTTATTCGCTTCGTAATTTGGTACGGGTTAATCATTGTTCAAGATTCGTCAAATATGCGGTACTGTATGTATTACCGATGTGACCATTCTATGGACTTTAATGACTCCGCTATCTTGAATTTGCAGTACTTTTTCTGGGTTTTTCGATATTTTTATGAGTAATTGTCAATTGGTTCAGAGATATCGAGTTGAAAGCAACTAAACAAACGGTATACTAAGGGCCTATTTGACATTTGTCAAATAGAAAAAAAAAATTTGTTCTTTTATTTTTAAAATCAGTTTAGGAACAGAAATCCATTTATTAAATTTTTTGTATCCGGTCACAATTTTGCAAAAAATTATTTCCAAAATTAGTTTTGAAACAAAATCAATAAGAAAAAACATATAGTTTCTTGATTTTGAAATAATTTTTTCATTTCTGATTCTTCATTTTCTTCTTTTTTTTGGATTGTTGTTGTTTTTCGGCCTACCTCCTGCCACCCGCCAGCCATAAGCCGCTGGTGACAAGCCGCAGGCCAAGACCGGCGAGGGCGTCTCGCAGTCGCGACAGCAAGGCCGGCCTCACCATCTCCACCCAGGTCCATCGCCTGAGTGACAACGGCGAGGTTGGCCTCGCTAGATTTGGGCGAGGTCAAGCCTCGCCTAGCCAAGTGAGGCCGACCTCGTCGTCGCAACTGGTGAAGCCGGCAACGAGGGAGGCGACGCCCTCGCTAGCCCTAGCTTGTGGCTGGTCGCCAGCCACCGGCCTTGGCCAAGGAAGAAAAGGGAAAGAAAGAAAAAAACAAAAGAAATATTAAAAAATTCAAAATATTATTAATAAAATTAAAATTTTGTGTAGTTACAAAATGCATTTCTGTTTTTTTTTCTATTCTAATAATGGAAATTTTGGGCAGTTATCAAACGCTTTCAAATGATTAGAAATTGTTTTTGGGCATATAATAAAAAATCATTTCTGAGTATAATATATTTCTAAGTACATAATGGTTGCCATGTGTAGCCTAAACACAATCATAGAAGACCTTCTTTTAGTAAATATATTGTATATGCTGTGACTACGTGAGGAGCTAATTGAGTTGGCGATGACGAAGAGAGGGTAAAAACATGACGATACAGGAAATTGTGAGATACAGCATTAGACACATTAGTGTCTGTTGTTTTTTTTTTCAGGTAGGCTCTATGTCAGATAGCAATGGGAGCTGGATCAGTTCTTGTTATACATGCAATCATATTGTCCAGAAATTTCTTTGTCAAAGACAAGAAACAGTGCATAAACTAAACAGTAAGTCAACTCAAGAACCAGTCATTGTTCTTGTCTTCAACCAAGGTAGAATCAGCCCACCATATGTGTTTTGACTTGTGCCCCTTGTTTGAAGTGAGACCCAATGAGCATTTTATGCGCCACGGCAGCAATTCTTACCAAAGAATAAAAGTGACCGAAAGCAGAGCACAAACAGCGACAACTACAAGCTTCTTTGGTCTTCCTATTTTCCAAAAAAAACCCCACCATTACAACCTAGTTTCTTCCACATTATTATTCACTCATTCAAACTTAGACTATCTCCACCTCTTTTGTAATACCAAGAAAGTAATGTGTAGCATAAGCTCGTATAATTGCTGACACGATAGACGTAACAAGTCACCATCACGATTTAAAATATTCTGGAAAGTTCGCGTATGTTTTACGTAGAGTCTAACGAAAATAGGTCTCATCAGATCTTAAAATGTGATCGGCCTGATTTGTTTAAAGAAGTCTAGGCTCATTTACTAACCCATTTCACACTCAAATCCGGCCTTTAAGCTTTTTAAGTCATTTTGTAAGCTGCCTCATCAATTGGGATTATGACTCCGATTCTTAATGACATTTGTCTTGTTGACATCCTTCCCTTCCGCACTTTTCAGAAGGCCTTTTGATTGTAATCCTGCAGTCTCGTTAAAAAGAAAACACAATTTTCAAACGTTAAATGCATGAACTGTTCTTTGTACTTAGCTAACTTTAAGAGAAAATAAACTCCAAATCAGATGAGGAAAAACAGAAAAAGAAGAGCAATAATTGCCATAATAAAGAATAGCTGTGAAATATTCCAGTGCCATTTTAGTCAGCAGAGGACGAGAAATTTTCCTTCTAATGCCTCAAAACAGGCAATATATTCTCCAGGAGATGTTAGACCTAAAAAAAACTCCAGGAGATGGACATGATTTGAAGACAAAATCTTAAATAGAGAGATTTACTTGCTGTTATTGATCAGAGTCATTGGATTGCATGTAGCTGATAGTAAACACTATTAACGTTAGATTCTATCCATTAGACCAGCAAGAGAAAAAACACTACTTCTACATATAGCATTTGAGTCTTACACATGATCACTTGTCATACTATTCTTTTGTTCTGGTATGAACGAGAAAAAGCAATAGGAATAGTATTTAATCTGCTGAGATCACTTCTCTGCTAATTGTAGAGAGAATAGACAGACAAGTCTGACCGGACACTCAAAGTCTAAAGCAAGTTTTCTGATAATTCTTTACCCCTTTCCGCTGTCCTATAATGAGAAAAGATAGGGTCTAGATTTATGGCTCAACTTTATTTGCTTGGTCCAATATTTTCTTCATTAGAATAATGAACAAGCTAATATACCCACTTAGAGAGAGAGAGAGAGAGAGAGAGATGTTCCAACCATCAACCTATATAATAAAGGCCTAAGGGAAGGCTTTGGGTGCATTATAGTAGTGTGAAAAGATTAAAGTCCCACCACTTATCTATAGTTTCTTTAATCAATTATATCGTTAATAATTCAAATCAAGGCTAGTCTCTATCCAAATTGTTGGAAATATAACGCGGAAACGACAGAATCTTGTAGGTCACCAAAAAAAAAATGACAGAATCTTGTAAATTAAATCAATGCGAAAATATTAGAGAAATAAACAAGGAACGATAAAAGACACTAGAGATTTACGTGGTTCGATCCGAATATCGGTACCTACATTCACGGGGAGAGTCAACGATAAATAATTTACTATAATTGGAGAATTAGAGTTACAATTCACTCATATACTCGAGTGTTTTTCGCACTTAAATTTAAGCTCAAAACCAAAGTGTTTACCAATAAACAACTCAATTGGACAATATAAACTCACAGAACAAATCTAGATCTCTTCGTGTGACCGAGCCTTGAGAACGTTTGTGCATTCTGTTTTCTTCGTTCTCGCGGCTCTGTAGAGGACTTCCCTATATGGCGGCTCACTCTCATTGAAGAAGACGCGTGCCCTTTTATTCCTCTCCATAACAAACCCTTTTCGTCAAAACCAAAAAGACAAGAAAGTCTTTCTGATACAAATTAGCAAAACTTCGCATAACGTGAGCAGAACTTCCCTTTTGTTGTTTCTTTGTTCCATAAAATAAATCTTTAATACATTTATTAAAGGTGCCCCTATTTCATCCTTTAGTGTCCACAGTATGTACCTGGAAAGGATTTTCTTTTGTGAGCAATCTTCAATATTATCTCCAATAGAAAAATATCTTCACAGTCAAATATGAAAATTTATCTAAGTGAGTTGCGTTCCGTAAACAGCTCAAGCTCGAGTCATAATTTAACACTAAGGACAAAAACAGCACATATTAGTGCCACCATGACCACTCTTCGCGCATCTTGCAATATTGTAAGTCTATCCTAAAGATAGATAAGTGGGAGGATAATCTTTCTTACCACCATTTTCTGGTGTTGTGTTAGAAATTTTTTTGTGATCTGTCATGGCCCATTATGCATATGTGAGGTTATTTGATAAGAATTAATTGCTTTCTCAGGGACCCGCTAATAAAATGTGGAATTTAAGAAGTCTACCAACTTCTTCTACATGTGAATCCACAAAAGGGTTTCGAGCTTCCACCACTATTAAGGTGCCTTTAGTGGTTCCAAAAGGTACAAAATACTGCAGTTTGCACTTTTAGGACTCTCCTTTTTTTTTCTCCTTTGAATCACTGCATTGGGGATGACACCATTACTTTAATGAGAGAGAGAGAGAGAGAGAGAGATAAAAGTGTTTTGTCTGACTCAGGATGATGTGGAAGGAGCTTGGACTCCAAGCACAAGATCAAATAAACCCTCAATCAATGCTGAGACTGCATGCACTTTCCGTTGCACTGGTGAGTTGTGAGTCCAATTGGCACTGTGCAGTCTTTCTCCAGTTCTTTCTTTCTTACGATTTTTGTGGAATACTATCAAATTCAGTAGTCCAGAGTGTATTAAATTTATCTTTAGGTGAAAAAAAAAAGGTCGGTTAAGAGAAATAATTCTTAGTTCATCTGAAGTGTCAGATTTCTGTATTTGTTTGACAAGTTGGTGGCTGAAGTCCATGACAAGCATGGGGCATTCCTTTAGCCATGTATTGATATTCTCTTATGAAAATGGAACCAGCAGCTTTCACAAGAATTGGCAATATAAATTAATAAAACTCGCGTTAGGTGGGTCACATGTCATGTTCACGGGCAAATTTTACTCAGTAATTTATTGTTTTTATCATTTTCGACAAATCTCTAATTCTAATGAACCTCTAATTTTTCGTCTCTAATTCTAATGCATAACCTAATAAATCTCTAATCAATCTCTAGTATATATCTTTGGTAATAAATCTCTAGTCAATATACAAGAATAAATCATACTTGTTTTGGTGATTTTAGTTTAATGATATTGTCTATGTACATATAGATTCCATTTTGAAGTACCTATATGAATGTTTTAAAAGAATCGTTTATGATGAGGTTACAAAAGAGTTTAACAATTTATGGATCCCCATCTCATATTTGACTCGTCTTTGGCAGATAACAGTATTAAAAGATCAATCTTTATTTAAAAAGTAAAAGAGCCCTTCAATTAGAGAAACTTTATCGTATATATTAAAGGGTCATATTACAAGATCGTGCATATTTCATGAAATAAAACAGATGAAGTCTTAAACTCGTGGCAATGCAACGGGCATATTGCTTGTTATATGACATTTTCCTTTTCTTTTTGGTAACATTGGCAACTTTATTGCATGAGGGCTTGGCTCTAATGTGATATTGTAATCCCAACAACATGGGGACTCGAAAAAAATTTTCTTCTTCGTTCTTTTTTTCCATTTTTCATGACGGTACAGTGCCATGACAATCCAAAAAACCGTTTCAAGCAACGGTCAAAATGTCTGAATCGGCGGGAATAACTGTTATGTGTGTGAACTGGTTCAGGGTTGTGGGTCCACACGTTTTGGAATTTTTTGGGAT
This sequence comes from Syzygium aromaticum, assembly GCA_024500025.1. NCBI lineage: Eukaryota > Viridiplantae > Streptophyta > Magnoliopsida > Myrtales > Myrtaceae > Syzygium > Syzygium aromaticum. The sequence goes on along the minus strand of CM044889.1, from coordinate 2,201,933 downwards.
GCTTCAGACAAGCAATCTCAACCTTTCGGTGTATGTCTTGGGGCTGTTGGCTTACCACACATCTTAGTCGTATATATAACCCCGTCACACACTCCTCTGCTTTTATTCTCACCACTTCTCTCTCTGCTTCTTTTGCACACACAAAAAAGATCTCTTCTTTCAATAATTTGATCTTCTGGGTCACCAAATCTTCATCTCTCTTCACTTACAAGAATTCTTGGATGGTTGCCTTTGCAGGCACTAACAGGTTCCAGTTCTGGAAGTTTTAGCTAGTTCTGGGTATTGGGTTTCAGGAACATTTGTAGTACTGAAGCGAGGAACTGCTTTGAGCATTCTGGGTATCGATCATATTGAAGTCTTGATTTGGAAATTAGGAAGATTTGGGGGGTTGGTTGGGTTGTGACAGCCTAATCATAAGAAAAACCAGAACTTTTTCTTTTCAAGACAATGATTCTGACCTCCAACGGGTGCATTCTGGGGAAGTCGCACTCGGTTCTTGCCAAGAAATCTGTCGTCGAGAAAAGCTTCTACTTTTGGATTTTCCAGATCTTCAATAGATACAGTTTGGGCACTTAGGCGGAATATTTCTGAGTCACGTCTTTGAAACAGCTTTTCGGCTCTTGACCTCGCGCATTTTCTTCCTCTCTAGTGTTCCTTGGTATTTCGCTTTGTAAAAAAATTAGGAGGATTGTGGAGTGAGATATAATGGCTAGTGCATCGCTGCCGCCGGGATTCCGCTTCCACCCCACGGATGAAGAATTGGTTGGATATTATTTGAAAAGAAAAATTGACGGACACGAGTTTGAACTCGAAGTGATTCCCGTTGTCGATTTGTACAAATTCGATCCTTGGGAGCTTCCAGGTACATGTTTGTATGCAAGCACAGTGGGCTCTATCATTAGCTCAAATGTTTGTGATAAAGTTCTGAGATTGAAGCTTCCTTTTAGCATACTGAATGTGAATAGAAACTTTTTAGCTTTAAAAAGTGCCATGTGATTCATTTTGTAATCATCCCTTCCTTTGCGCCTCTTTTTGGACCAAACCAAACAATAATTCCACCAAGATTACAACCTTTTTTCATCTAATGGACCGTGCAATGTCATACGACAGAATGCCCTGGACAAAACATCTTCTATATTTCTTTTTATCAAATCAAGAAGTCTATCTAATGGGAATGAGTTTTCACCCTGCAGATAAATCATTTCTTCCCCAACGAGACATGGAATGGTTCTTCTTCTGTCCACGGGACAGAAAATACCCGAATGGTTCACGAACAAATCGAGCCACCAAAGCCGGCTATTGGAAGGCTACAGGTAAAGACCGGAAGGTTGTCTGTCAGTCCTCTGTCACTGGTTATAGAAAGACACTCGTCTTCTACCGTGGACGGGCCCCATTAGGAGATCGTACCGACTGGGTAATGCATGAATATCGCCTCTGTGACAATTCTTCCCAAGGATCACAAAACTTTCAGGTAATATTTCTCAGGACCAAACACTACAGATGTTGTTGACACCGCTGTTTTTTGACAATCTATAGACTGATAAATATACATGCGTATCCAAGAAGCAAGAAGAGTAATAGGTCTATTTAGTTTCTTACAGAATGGAGCCTGAGGTATTCCATATGATTAATATTCATTTCAGGGGCCATTTGCACTGTGCCGTATTGTAAAAAGGAACGAGCTTTCTCAGAAGATGAGTGATTGCCATGGTGAACCAAAAGGCAAAATGGCTGGTAACAGTTCGAGTTATGGAGATTGTGAGACAATGGACGTTTGTAGTGAGCCTTCAAGCATGTCTAACAACACTTGTTCTCAAGGAAATTACCTATATAACGAAAGTCATTATCCAAGCCAAATGCTGTCTCAACATGAAGTAGCACCAATGGCAGATTTGAATCCCTACTTGACAGAGACCAATCCTGCAAGCTGTTGGGTCTCACCTGATATGATTCTTGACTCTTCAAAGGTACTAAACTACAATATATCAAAGAAAATGATATTTATTCATTGAACTGTTTCCGCATACATGTCGACCACTTCCACATTACTGATATTTTGCATTTTACCTTCTCATTTTACTTCTTACAGGACTACTCACAAGGACAACACACGGTTCCTCGTTACTTCCAACGCCAACAGCATGATATTCCGAATCCCATGACTTCATGGCAACCATACGATCACAAAGAAATTTCCCCCAGCACATCGTACTCAAATTTGGCAGGGGAAGTCGAACTTCCCAATGATCTCAATCGCTTCGGCTGCATGTCACCATACTCAGGAGATGGGAGCTACATGGAGTATTATGGGGATATACCATATGGAGGTTATGACAACACCAGCTTGCAAAATTATCCGAAACCTTTCTGAGAAGAGAAGGGTAGTGAGAAGAAATGGACAGGGGAACCCAACCATAGATTGCAGCAACAGGGTGATTAGATGGTATCCTGCCCCGAGCATGACTGTCAATTGAAAGTTGTTCACATTGCTTTGCCTACCCTGCTCAAAAAAAAAAGAATCTGATCCGGGACAACGCCTTTTTATGTTGGTTCTTGGAGTGGGAGATAAGCTAGAGCAGCTAAAGCCCTTCCTAATTACTCCAAAAAAGGTTCAAAGGGAAGATTTTTATCATCTGGTGTTCTTTTTTAACTTTCCGTTGTAATATCGTTTCATTTTCCACTTTATGGGGTTATGCTTAGATAGTAGTACGCCTCCTGGTGGAAATCACTTTTATAGATCGAACCAGAGATTGTGGTTTACTTTGCACTTGAAGTTTTCTGTCTCAGACAACGTAATGTAGTAACTATTGTGCTTGAAGTTCATTTTTCATTTCCCTGAATCGTAAAGGAGTGATACGATATTAAATGCTAGTGTATGTTTACATAACAAAGAAATGTCAAATTGAACGATGGAGCCGCTAATGTACCTATTGCCTGTCAAGAATTATACATCGTCTGGTTGTTCAGTTCAAACACATCCATTTCTTTATGCCTCTTTGCCCTTGTAAGCTTCTTGTGATGTGAAGCCAGTTATAGTCTTCACGGGAACATTCTGTCCGTATTTGAAGTCTATCCATTTCCTTTTCTTGTTCTTTGGACAATTGAACTATCTTGATACCGTATATTAGTGAAATTATCTGAATTCGAGTCTCTACTTAAAGGGACATGAAATTTTACCATTCAGGAAGATGTGCCTGAGTGAATGATATCCACTGCCCCCATTAAAAGAGAGAAATGAACAGATTTTGGTCTTATTTATCTGTAAGGTGTCCAAATCAATTCATTCTTTTCAGGGGTGCTTTAATAGGAACAGTTTTCGACTTTTTGCAGAACTACATGTCATTGTCGTAAACTATCAGCTAGAAGAATGAGTTATATATCTGCAGTATCAAAAGTGAGTAATGTGAAGTTGCGCCTTGAAGAGTTGAAAGAGTGCCCAGTGAGTACAAAATAAAAAATATTGCCATCCGTCTTTCAGCCAACATTTCAGTATTGCTCCTTTACGAGTTCTTTCCTAACTTTAGGTCTCATGCATAGATTCCCCTTCCCCTACCAAGCGTGTGGGCCCTTTTCTTTTCAGAGGCTAAACTAATCGATTGGTGGTTATTGAGAATCAACTTTAACAAAATGCTCCACTACTTTGATAGAAAATGCAATGAACAATCAGTAGAGAGAGTGAAAGGATTAGGGTTGGTGCCTGCAATTCTTTTGGCTCTTGATGTTTCTGCATGATACTTCATCCGGTATGTTGCAGATGGACTTTGGAATTCATAACATCATGTCAGAAACTGGAGAGACACTGGACCTGACTAATCAGATAAAAAGCAGTTTACTTTTTGTCGATGGATAAGAACAGTGTTTCTGATACTATGACTTTAAGTGGGACAAACCTAGCTAATTGATAAAAGAATAAGGTTCTAACCTTTTATTATATTTCAGGATGTGATGAATCTGTACATAAGTTGGTCTATTAGAGCCCACTGAGAAGACAATATGCCTAAAAGGCATTACAAGAAGAACAATATAGCATCAGAACCTCAGAGGGCACTCATCCTATAGAGTAAAATCTTTACTACTCTGTTCCAGATGGAGGGAAATGATTCTCAACAAAGTCTGATTTTTTTCTTTCAAGTGTCACAACAATGTCACCACCCGCTTTCTACTCCTTGAACCGAGCTATTCTCCCCAGTTCTTCGGCTTCCTCATTACTTTGATCAAGCCTAGCCACAAAGAAGCAAATGCGGCAAAAGGAAGTGCCTTGGAGAACTCGAGGCTAGCTATTAAAAGTTGACTCCTCTATGGCCTTAACACCTTCTGAATGCCAGGCGCTTGTTCAGGATATCTTTTGGCTTTTGATTCATGCAATGGAGACGAATTGGCTTCAAAGCTTGTTGAAAGAGAGATACTGGAGTCCTTTCTGTTCATCGAGTCTGAGAGAATCTGTAGTTGGGATTGTAGCGCGTTGTTGAGGTCCTGCAAAGCTATATGGAGATGACCGGAGAGAATTTCCAGAGAAAAATGGCTGCGATTCCTCATGCTATAAGCAAGTTCCACCAACACTTTTGACACCTCTCCAGCTAAACGGGTACACTGGACCTTGAAGAGAGCACGTACAGATGGTGGAGTATAGCAGCATTACATTTGCATTCATGAATTTGTTATCAGGGAAGAAACATAATCAGATCCAATAATTAGGGGATGTTTCTTTGACGCGACGCAAATGATCATGGGTGTCTAGAAGTGCGCTTTAGTAAGAGAAAAGAAGATATACAACAGATTCCCAGAGAAGAGATAAACTAACAATTTGAGTTTAGTCTCCGATTTTATTGAAGGCTCCATATAGGTATCAATTTGGTAGAACTTTGGTCAAATAATCTACACTTGAGAATCTAATATGAAATTGGAAATGTTTTGCTCTGATCTGATATGCCAGTATTGCGTGCAGTATACAGACTTGCGCTTGTGGATATCATAGCTACAGCTACTTCAGAAAACATTTTTTCCGTGAAACCTCCCCAGCCGGTGAGAAGACTAAAAGATTTGGTTCCTCTTTGAACATTCGTTGCACTCATTTATGGGTGTAGGGTTAGAGTCCCATATTTTCCTGACACTGAAATGAACATATTCAACCATCATTGGCCAATTTAAAATGCAAAATTGCCTTCCTTTTTTTGGTAAAATATATTAGCATCTTCGGGATAGAAGGGAGAATCAATAAAAACTATATCTTTACTCAATCGACTTCATCCTTACACTTTATTAGAGAATGTTATTTATGCTCGAATAATATGCATAAGAAAGGAAATCAGCTACTTTAGAAAATAATATTCATAATATCTGATAACCGAGATGGTGTTTCTGAGGGAGGTCAAACTGGAGCCGAAGAGCAGCAACGAACCATTTTGCATAGAGAAAAGGACTATTATCTTATTAATTATATATAAATGAATTTATGGAGATGTCAAATTAGAATAGTGTTGCAATGGATGGGAACGATTAGGGGTGAGCAACTTAGACCGCCCAAACCGGAACTGGACCGGATCGGACCGACGGGTTTGGTCCGGTTCTCGGGACTATCGGTCTGGTTCCCAGTTTCTAAAAGCGGAACCGGTTTCTAGGCGGTCTAGTTCTCGGTTCCAAAGAGGAACTGGACCGGACCGGACTGACTATTTAAAATATATTTTTGTTATTTTTTTCTTTAAAAAAATTAATAAAATGTAAACTGAATTGTAAGTGAACTTCATTATCATAAATTCATTGATAAAAATTAGTAAAATGTGAATTAAACCCTAAGTGAACTTTATTGACATAAATTCATTGACAAAAATTAGTAAAATGTGAACCAAACATTAAATGTTTAAACAAAAAAAATAGATAAATAAACTCTAAGTGACCGGTTTCATTGGACCGGACCGAATTGGCAGTCCAGTCCGGTTCCCGGTCCTAGAACCAACTGATTCGGTTTGCGGTTCCTAAAATTGGAAACCGTTTCTCTCGGTCCAGTTCCAAGTTCTACCTTTGAATCGGATCAAACCGGGAACTAATCACCCCTAGGAACTATCTTGTTTGGAGAGATTTTAAGCCATATTGCAGACATAAATCTGCGAAAGTCATGACGGAGTCATACCGAATCAAATATCCCAAAAGTTGAATCGTCCAATCAAACATTCACCTGAGGCGCGCCCATCTCTCACTAATTGCGACGATTAGATTAATCATCAGTATCGACATGACATGATTAGATTAATCCAGGACCATGTTCACCAAGGACCTAACAGGGTGCACCCAAGTGCGAACCTGTAATAGGATCCACAAACTTTGTTATTTTGCAAAATGTTAGTGATTGGTAAGGTAGGTTTAGGTAGAGGTGATCGGTTCGAGGGTGAGTAGTTCCTACCCTAGAATTGCGAACCACCTGCTAAGGATTGGTTCAAGGGTGGGTTCATGAAACCTGTAGAAATGTCTCCGACAAATTCATCAAGTGTTCTCCATCATACCTGCACCAGCACGCCCTCCTGCCCCCGACGAGCTACAGCTTTGCCGAGACCTCACGCGGCCGAGCATCACCGTCATCGCCGTTGCCTCATCGACAACGCCAGCCTTTTGCCAGGACAACTTCAAGCCAGCCGCAAGCTTTGCCGAGCCACGAAGCAGCAACCCCATGCCAAACTCTACCGAGATCTCCATCGGCGAGGTCACTAGTTCTTCGCTGCACTTGCTCTCTCGTCGCCCTCGCCACCACCTCCATATGACGCCGATTCAGCCGCGATATTCTGCTGCTAGAAGCTCCTGTTGGTCCTTGTTCAGTTTTTCCTTCACGGTTTCTGGAACTCACTTACCACAACTCGCTGCCCCAGATCTTTGCTATCTATTTCTTGGTCAAACTCAGCGGTCTTCACTGTCCAGGTGTCGTTGCTCTTGCTGAGAAACTAACCAGGGTGGCTGTGAGTAGGCCGGAGGTGATCGAGAGAGAGAGAGGGATCGACGAGGCCGGAGGCCACCGACAGCGAGAGGGGGGGGAAGGCGAGGCCGTGAGATGAGTTAGGCAAGAGACAAATAGAGACCAAGGCTCCATTCGTTTCACGGAAAATATTGTGTTTTTGGAAAATATTTTCCCGGAAGTAATTTACCTGGAAAATGTTTTTCCGAAATATAATTTTCCGGTGTTCGGCAACCAATACGAAAAAGTTTCGAAAAATATTTTTTTCCAGTGGTGGCGACCAGCGGCAGCAGCAATCGGCAGCCAGCCATGGCGGCGGATGAGCGGTAGGCGGCGACCGACAAACAATGGCCAGCGACCGCGGCCGGCGGCGGCGGCGACCGACAAGCGGCAACCGGCAACTGGCGGCGGCGATAACCGGCGACCGGCGGCGGCGGCCGGCCGCAGTAGCAGACGAGCGGCGGGCGGCGACCGACGAGCGGTAGCTGGCAATCGAAGGGGAAAGGAGAAATTTGACGGAAAATGATTTTCGTTTTTCAGAAGCGAAAATCATTTTCCTCAAAACAATAAAGGATTTGAGGGTGGGGAAGGAAAATGTTTTCCCACGGAAAACATTTTCCACCCCCGAACACCGAAAAATACGAAAAATATTTTTCAAAAAAATATTTTTCCTGAAACGAACGGAACCCAAGAGTAATATCACGACTCCGTAGTCGTAGTTCTTTTTTATGTACGGAAAGAACCTAGCCGTAGCTCCTGTAAATATTGCAACAAAAGGCAGAAAAGTTGTAAGCAGACTCAGTGATGAGAAAATTTGACCTTGGAGAGGAAATTACAAGTAGATAACACAATTTGTTTCATCACTACAGAGAGACCAAAATTACCGATCAGAAAAACCGCAGCTCCAATGAAAACGGCTCGAAGAACCTGACCAGATGTCGTTGTAACATGCTCAGTTAGAAATGCCAAGTACCCTGCCAAATGATTGCCCAATCTCTATTGAGTCCCTTGCACAAAGTTGCACCTATCAATGAGGAAAATAAAATGATCTGTTAGGCTAAAACAATCTCATTACGAATTCAAAGTAACTGGAAAATTGTGAATATGAACCTGCAGTGAACTCTAGCACCACAATCACAGTCATCATGGCCCAAATGGCGTTTTGGCTCCATCAAACACAACAGCGAGACCAATGTCAAAGATGACCTGACTTTCAAAGAATGGATTACCCTCATTGGATTTTTCGTACCCACTTTCCACATCATCTCCTAAATTTTCCTGGAAGCCTCTTGATCTTCTCAGCAGATTTTCCAGGAAGTCTATCCTCATTAGAGCTTTCTCTGAAGCCCCAGTCCGCTGCCACTGCCATATCCTTGCCTGCATGAACTTTAGAGAACATTTTCTGGAGTAAATGATCAATTGAAGCTAGAGTCATTCTTAAAAAAATGGACATAATGAGGCAAAATGTGAGAATGGTTCTGATTCTCTTAGGAAGTTTATGTGTCATTCAGATTAGGCACTGGTGTTGTGAAACATGATTTCAAAACAATCCCTGATAGATAAGTTAACAAGCGGAAAACTGTTAATATTCTCTTGTATACTCATCTTCCTAGTTTTACATTTGGACTCGAGAATCGATGTAAGAGATAATTAGGAATTTCTCTAGGATAATGTTATTTGTTAGAAGTTTTTTGATAATTCTGTTGATTAGGCTGATCTCTCAAGACTACATGTACATTGCACATACATTGCACGCAAATTGCACGTATATCTCCCCTTAATTATGCATATCTTGATTGAGATAGCACTTTTAAATCACCATCTATCTATTCTGCTTCTTGGGAAGGCAATTCATCGTGACTGACATCCACCGACAGGCGCCCGCAAGTGATAGAGATCTGATCATCGCGTCTAAACTCTTTAAAACATGCAACCTGTCCCAATTCCTTGACTTCCTCGATCACTAGTTTGAGCCTGTCAACCGTTTCAACAGGTGGCAAAAGCCGCGAAAGGAGAACTCCTGGCTTGTGGGGATCTTTGCTCAGCTGCAGCCTTGGGACCTTTTCCTCTCATTCTCGCTTTGAAGCCCTTCTGGTCCTCCACTCCAGTAAGAGAAAAGCGTCCGTCTTTACAGTGGGCAATGAGACGTTGGAGGCCTTTTGGTTCTTTTCGCTGGTCTCTGCAGCTGCCACGGCAAGCATGTTCTATGTTTGGTTATCATGTGAACCTAGGAAGACCCTAGGTTCTGCTGCTCTGCTTTTCAACTGTCAATGGCTGTATTCTTTATTTCTAATGATCATCTTCAGACGAACGTTACAACAAGACCACACTTGATATTTGCACAACCATTGCTCAAGATTTGCCCAACCATTGACCAGTGACCACACATGATGTTGTTAACTTTTCAATCAATAACTTGATGTCGTTTACTTTTCAATCAATCACCTAAGCGCCATTTAAAAAAGTTCACCACAAGTGCTATGTGGCTTTGGATTTCTGGCACTTGGGCTAACATTTTTTAAAAAGATTTCCACTTAAGTAATTGTTATGGCACTTAAAATGGTAAAAAAAAAAAAAAGTTATGACTCTCAAGTGAGCCCTATACAAAAGTCATGACACTTGTAATGTCCTCGTTCCGTTTACTTTTGTTGATAGATAAGAACAGTGTTTCGATACTATTATAATCAATAAAAGAATAAGGTTCTGACCTTTCAAAATATTTCAGGATGTGGTGAATCTGTATATAAGTGGTCTATTAGAGCACTGTTGAGAAGACAATATGCCTAAAAGGTGTTATGAGAAGAAGAAAATAGTATCAGAACCTCAGAGGGCACTCATCATAAAAATTAAAATCTCCACTATTCCACTATTCTGTTCCCGAGAGAGGGAAATGATTCTCAACGAAATCCGATTTTGTTCTTTCAAGTGTCACAACAACGTCGTCACCTGCTTTATACTCCTTGAACCGAGCTATCCTCGCCAGTTCTTCAGCTTCCTCAATAACATGATCAAGCCTAGCCACGGCCTCTACTAGCAAAGAAGCAAATGCAGCAAAAGGAAGTGCCTCAGAGAACTCGAGACTAGCTATAACAAGTTTACTCCTCTGTGGCCTTAACATCTTCTGAATGCATTGCACTTGTTCAGGAGGTCTTGCAGTTTTTGATTCGTGCAATGGAGAAGAATTGGCTTCAAAGCTTGTTGTAAGAGAGGATCCGGATTCCTTTCTGTTCAATGAGTCTGAGAGAATATGTGGTTGGCACTGTAGTGCGGTGTTAAGGTCCTGCAAAGCTTTACAGAGATGACAGGAGAGAAATTTGGGAGAAAAATGACAGCGATTCCTCATGCTATTAGCAAGTTCCACCAACACTTCTGATAGCTCTCCAGCTAAACGGGTGCACTGATCCTTGAAGAGAGCACGTACAGATGGTGGAGTCTAGCAACATTACATTTGCATTCATGAATTTATATTCAAGGAAGAAACATAATCAAATCCAATAATTAGGGAATGTTTCTTTAATGGGATGAAAATGATCAATAGGTGTCTAGAAGTGCGCTCCAGTTAGAGAAAAGAAGGTATACAACAGATTCCCAGAGAAGAGATAGACAAACACAATTTGAGTTTAGTCTCTAATTTTATTGGAGGCAAAAATGATGCATCCATGGTAGGTAATCTACATTTGAGAATCTAATATGAAAGTGGAAATTCTTTACTCTGATCTGCTATGCCAGTATTGCATGCAGTATAAATGAATATCCATAGCAATGATTTACCTAACTCTTTGAAAAAAAATCTAAATTGTTGGGCTATTAACCGTTGCCTCTACAAGATATAGACTGCGCTTGGGGATGTCATAGCTACAGCTACTTCAGAAAACATTTGTCCTATTGATGATAGCTCCAATAGGAATCGATTTTCAATACCTTGATTTCGGTGTGCAAACAACCATGTAAAGCCATAACCGTGTAACCAAAACGGCGTAGAGCAACTCCCAACTTCACATATTGCTGCCACGGAGATTTGTAACAGCTCCCTCGGTATCTCGGCTCCCAACTTGCATATAATGCCTGCAAAATTGCAACAAGAATAGTCAAATATTTGGTTTTTTGTATTTCAAATTGAGCGTCACGAAACCAAGTGAGCAATACCATAGTTTCATCAGTGTACTTGGAATCCAATACTTTGATGCAGTTTTGGTCGATGGAATCCTTTGACAATTCGTCTTGGATTTCTTTTGTGTGAGCTTCGTCGAAGTACTCCCCAACACAGGCTGTGAGGAAACCACTTCAGTTGAATTGAACCATTTTGCAAGACTGTGAGCCGAAACCAAAAGATGTGTATCATACCTTCTACAGATTGTGCTAGTCCTTCAAGCTTGGCTATTGTGGATTTATGGAGGTCATCACCTGACCAGGTTGGAAAGACAAGCAGACTCAAGAAAAGACATATTCCACAACCAATTGCGATAGTGTAGAACCGGTCTCGTGCCATCTTCGGTGTATTGTCGACCCGGTAGTTGGACACTAGTATCAAACTGAAGGTCAAAATGAATATCATGGCCCCGTAGTCATAGTTCTTCTTTATAGTGGGAATGAACCTCACGTAGGTAACTGTAGCTCCTGTGAATCACAATGTAGCACCCCAGGTGAGTGAGAAAAGAGATGGTGGCATTGCATAGTATGACGTACTTTGGCTCAAAACAGAAAATTAAAGAATGGAAAAAGATTGCACTGAGCTCTATAGACCCCTCGGAAATTACATGGGCAGTTTTGCTAGCATGTTGAACATTGACTTGATGAAATACCAAAGTAACAGAAGATGATCTACAGTCGGTATCAATTCCTTTGGCCAAATGTCTAATTTGAAATGTTAGTAAGTGGAGACGGAGCTTGGGGTCTACTAAACTGCATAATTCAGCTTGAGGCCACTTAACAATGACTCGAAATATGCCTGATATTTAGCGCTCACCAATGACAAAAACTGTCCATCCCATGACCACTGCTCTGGGTGTAGGCCGATCTGCTGTAAGATACTCTACAAAGAGTGCGAACAGTCCTGCTAACAGCGTCCCAACGCCCCTGTTCAGCCCTTTACATAGTGTTGCCCCTGTCATATGAAACGAACAATAAGTCAAGTGATTCGATGGGAAGAGTGACAACAATATTCCCAGATTTAATGACATATATAACTAGTTACGAATTTAATTTCCGCAATCTGTCTTAGATGTATTACAGGCAAAAAAATCTTGTTGATCTTGGTGTTTCAGCTTCATATAGCACATTCTCCTCAACCAAAGGTAAAAGAACACGATAAAAAGGAAGAAAATTAAACTGCAAAAGCCCTACACATGTTCACAAAAATTGCGAATGCCCATATCGCAATGATCATTTCCTTCTTATAGTCTTTGTATCTCTTTTGATTTTTGCTAAGCTAGAAGTTACCTGCAGTGAACTCAAGGACAACAACAACAGTCATGACAGCCCAGATGGCATTTTGGCCAATCCCTTGAGACAGGGACTCCAACAGGCACAGCAATGAAGCCAGTGACAAAGCCAAACCAACTTTGATCGAGTGTATCACTCTTCTAGGATCTTCTTTGCCCATCTCCCACATCATGACACCCACCTCCCCTGGAAATCTCAGCACTTTCTCAGCAAAAACTCTGACATTTAATTGTTCATGACCCCCACCGAAACTCCCCGCCATTCGCAATCTCAAACTCACCGATCAATCCACGAATGTTCTTTTCTACTTTTTTTTTTTTCTGTGAAAACTTCCCAGCCGGTGAGAAGACTAATTTGATTTCTCTTTCAACATTGCTTGTTGCACCCGTTTATAAAGGAGCTAGGGACCCATATTTCCCTTGGACACTGAAATGGAAAAGGTTCTTCGTATTCACACATCATCGGTCAATTTGATATGCAAAATATCTTTCTTTCTTGTTTTTTTTAATAGCTAAAGGTCGTATTGATTGTGCGTAGCATTTCGAGAACACTGTTAATATTATCCCCCTAAACTGGTCTTCCTAGTTTTAAATTCGGACTTGAGTTTCAAACCAGTCCTTTTTTAGCTGTTTATTAATGGGGAAGACATGGGTCAGGGGCACAACAATCGGGGAGCATATTAAAATACATATGAAGCAAACTTACCTGGGACAGGTTCCCAGGGTACTGCTTGTCCCTCGACCAGCGAGGGACAGATGGCTACGTTTAGACAAGTCTTCATGTTCTTGAATCTTCATTACAGAAATGGTGTTTCTGAGGGAGGTCAAACTGGACCGAGGTTGTGAGACCAGAAAAGTAGCAGCAGAAGTCCATCTGGGGTGGGTGCTTCTTGAGTTTCACGATTTCTTATGGTTTTAATTTGGACTGACCTATTTCTTCGAATCGAGCACGCGTTTGGTTTGGTTTGGAGCAATATTAAGTCATGCATGAGCCTGAAAAAGTCATGGCGGAATCATACTAAATCAAAAATATCTCAAATGTTTAATTGAGAAAGGGGGTGTAATGTTGGTGACTCAAGGATGGACCGGCTCTTGGATAGGTCCAACCAAGCATTCCCATGGGGCACGCCCATCCCTCACCAATTGCGACGGATTATATTAAATTGTTAGTATCGACACGGGATGATTAGATTAGTCTAGGACGATGTTCGCCAAGGACCTGACTAGGTGTACCCTTGTGCAATCCTGTAATAGGATCCGCAAACTTTGTTATATAGCAGGTTGTGAGTGATTGGTACATCTAAGAAATAAGGTAAATTTAGGATTGTTGAACGTTTTGCCTGGTGAAAGCACATTGGGGTTGCGACCGACAAAAAAAAAGCATATTAGTTCCATCAAAATAGGTTAATTTGTTCATTGCGGTCCATTAACTTTAGCCTAATGTACAATATCGTTCTTGAACTTTTAATTTGTTTAACATGGTCCATGAACTTTCGATATATGTTTAATTTAGTCCTGAACTATATGACAATATTCAATGTTACCTAAACTTGCATTAATGGAATGACAATATCAAATATTTTCATATTGTCCAGAGATTAAATTAAACATGTAACAAAAGTTCAAGGACGACGTTTCACATTGGGCTAAAATTTAAGGACTACATTGCACATTAGGTCAAAGTTCAAGGACCATTTGTGTCATTATGCCTTATTTATGTTCAAGACATGTCAAGATAACTGAGGTTGAGCAGATACTTCTGTTAGGCATGATGAAGCTTCAATCTCCATTGGGGTCAGCTCCACGGTTTTCTTTTGCCCCAAAGGATTGTCGAGTGTAACATTATTTGGTTCCTCTAGGCGCTTGTGCTAATGAAATGGTTTTCAATATCACTAATCCATGAAGAACATGATCCCCATAAATGAATCTCACTCTAGGAAAAGATATGATACCAAGCCAAATCAACCATGGCCAGCTCTCTAATACGTAATTTTCTATGCTACCCCTGATTAATGACCATCTATCTATTCCGCTGCTTGGGAAGTCAAATCATTATGACAGTCATTCAGGGGCGGACGCTCGCAAGTGATACAGATCTGATCTTCAGGTCTGAACTCTTTAAAGCATGCAACCTGCCCCAATTCCTCGACTTCCGCAATCACTAGGTCAAGCCTTGCGACTGTCTCGACCAGCAGGGCGGCGAAAGCTGCAAAGGGGAGCGCCTCTGAAAACTCCAGGCTTGTGATGGCGATCTTGCTCAGCTGCGGCCTCAAGGCCTTCCTCTCATTCTCCCTCAATTGCTCGGAAGTCCTTTTGGTCCTCCAGTCCCGTAAGGCAGAACTGTCCGTCTTTACACTGGGCAATGCAACTTTGAAGGCCTTCTGATTCTTTTCGCTGGCATGTGCAGCTGCCAGGGCAAGCATGTTCGATGATTGGTTATCATTTGAACCTAGGAAGAGCCTAGGTTGGGATTTGATTGCGGTGTTTAGGTCTTGCAAGGCCTCGTGGAGATGATCGGACAGTATCTCGGGTGAGCAGTGGCGGCGGTGCCTCACGCTGTCAGCAAGTTCCATCACGACCTTTCGTACCTCCTTGGCGAGTCTAATGCATGGGTCCTTGAAGAGTGCACGAACTGCAAGCGGGGTCTAGAAATCAACAGACAAAAAACTACTTAGATTAGTCCTCCACCAGATATCCTTAGAATCATGAAAATGCGTACACTACAAGAATCGCAACGTACAATTTGCACTAACAGGACCATAGTTTTAGAGAACAACGAAGAACTCGAAGCTGGTCCCATTTTAGAGAATAACAAGGAACATAGATCTTCGTCTCTTTTCTCATGAATGTGACAAATTGAAGGTCTGCTGTGTTCCGCAGGTACTATTTCAAGTAAACGGAACTGGGAATAATTATAAAGTGAAAATTTCCACCTGTTTGTAAGAGCAGGAAAAGTTAATACTTAGAAAGGCATGCTTTATCTCAATAGTGAGAATTTCCTCTTCAACACTTTTTAATGTGTGATGAAGACATCGAGGGTTGCTCATACGTCTCATTTTCCCGAAAAAGTGGTAAAAGTTTTTATTGATTAAGGGAAGGAAACCGCACAGAAGAAAGCAATAACCTTTGAAGGTCAACTATCATATTAGGTGTTGGGGCAAAAAAGTTAAGAGTGACCTTGTTTCTGATAAGGTTATTGAAGTAACACCTGCAAATCGTGCGTCCTAAGGCCCAGGAAGATATCTACGTTGGTGGACAATAGGGATCATATTAAAAGGATACCTGTATTTCTGTTCTCAAACATCCATGTAGCGCAACGACTGTGTAACCAAAGTGGCGCAGAATGGCTCCCAATTTAACGTATTGCTGCCACGGGGAGATATAACAGCGTCTTTTACGCCTCGGTTCCCAACTGGCATGTAGTGCCTGAAAAGTTCACGGCACAAAGACGTGTAAGGTCTCATCTTATTCGTGTCAATCCAAGATCAATATAGTTTTCTTGAAAGTGCAATGAAAAACGTTACCAGAGTCTCATCACTAGTCTTTGAGTCCAAGACAGCCTTATAACCCTTGTATATGCGATCCTCCGATGGTTCATTCCCCTCTTCTGCTGACTTCATCTCACTAAAATATTCGTTAACACATGCTGCAAGCAACATTTTCTTAATCAGAAAGGTCAACCACACTTCTTATAGTTTTGACTAAAGTTTAATTGCAGTTATTTACGCTGAAGAGTACTGTTTGTTATCGCATCAACAAAAAAGAATAAGAGGTGTTCCACTTACCTTCAATGGACCTTGCCAGGCCTTCTAGCTTGGATACCGTAGAATTATGGAGATCTTCCCCTGACCAGTTAGGAAATATCAACAGAGTCATGAAAAGGCAGATGCCGCACCCGATGGCAATGGTGTAGAGGCGTTCGTGGGCTATCTTCAACACATTTTGAACACGATAGCTCGACACTGTGATCAAATTAAACGTCAAGAGGAATATCACAACTCCGTAGTCGTAGTTCTTCTTTATGTACGGAAAGAACCTCATGTAGGTAGCTGTAGCTCCTGTAAATATTGCAATAGAAGGCAGAGAAGTTGTAAGCAGACCCATGATGAGAAAATTTGACCATGAATGTTTGGAGAGCAATTTACAAGAGACCAAAATTACCGATCAAAAAAACTGCAGCTCCAATGAAAACAGCTCGTAGAACCTGACCAGAATTCGTTGTAACATACTCAATTAGAAATGCCAAGGACCCTGCCAAAAGAGTACCCAATCCTCTATTAAGTCCCTTGCACAAAGTTGCACCTGTCAATGAGGAAAATAAAATGATCCGTTAGGCTAATACAATCTCATTACAAATCCGTAGTAACTGGAAAATTCTAGATATCAACCTGCAGTGAACTCTAGCGCCACGACCACAGTCATCACGGCCCAAATGGCGCTTTGGCCAATCCCATTAAACAATGGCTCCATCAAGTACAACAGCGAGACCAATGTCAGAGATAACCCGACTTTCAAAGAATGGATGACCCTCCTGGGATCTTCCTTACCCACTTTCCACATCATCCCACAGATTTTCCATGGAAGCCTCTTGATTTTCTCAATCCTCTCCTTGTTAGTGTTCTCTACAACTTTCCCTGAAGCCCCCAGGTCTGCTGCCACTGCCACATCCTTGCCTGCATGAACTTTAGAGAACATTTTCTGGAGTGTATGATCGATTGAAGCTAGAGTTATTCTGAGAAAGACATAATAGCAAAAAATGTGAGAATGGTTCTGATTCTCTCAGCGAAGTTTATTTGTTATTAGTAATAGGCAGTGGGAACATGCAGGCATTATATCAATGTCAGTCATCACATCCCACTTTTGGTTTGATATTGAGGAGGTTCAGCTTCTAGTGGCAAACTCCTCCTTGTCCTCTCTGCAAGGTTAGAGTTATTTATTGAGAGGTTGAGGGAGGGAGAGAGAGAGACTCAGAGAGGTTGATGCTCTAGCTGCAATTCACATGTCTCTCCCCAATAAAGTTCTTCAGACTATTAAAGATGATAGCTTTCATTTCAGCTAGAAGTCAAATGCAAGAAGAAAGTACTTCTTGTATGTTGAAGAGAAGAAAAACCTGTTTCATGAAAAATGAAGAGTGTTCCAAAATCTGTATATCTTGATGGGAATTAAACACTACCCAAAATATGGGGAGATTCACTTGCCATTCCTCAACGCAAAAATGAGTGCCCAGTGACGGGAAAACCTGAGGCACGGGAACTCGTTAAGCATGCTTCATAAAAAAAATATGTGACTTCGAAAGCATTAACTATTCACATCATCAGAAATGTTAGTATATTGAAAATTGCAACCTTTCTTAACAAATGTCGTTGTGGCATTCTTTAACAGAATCCAATTTATGGCGCAGAGAACTTCTTTTTCGGTCTTCCTCTTGCTTTCATACTTTGTTATTTTTCTGTGTAGGATTTAATTAGAGTATAAAGGTCAGGAGCCTTATTAAGTCAGGAAAAGGTGTTTAAGAAAAGAGAAACGAGATTAGGCCTCTTATTATGCTCCATCACAGTCATGCACAGGAATGAGCAAAAACAAGGTTGTGCCGCAGAAGAATATGCAGCTTGTGCAAACAACTGAATTAGTTCAATCATTCATAATATACAAGCCAAATACTTCCATATACCTCCTGAAGAAGCACATGACCTCATCTTAAACTTTGTTATTGGAGATTCCATTTGTCAGTATGCATGTAATGTAGTATTCTTCAATATTATATTGGCAGCCCGTTTTTGCTGAATTTTCTTGGTGGGGTATTTTCTTTCTTGCTTCTAATCTTGTTTCCTTAGCTAAGATAATTCTGCTCTATATGGGTTGGTGTCGAGAAATCGATGTCATCCTTTCATCGTAATTTCCTCTCAAAGAAAAAGTAGAAGAAACTGTGAATCAATGGTTGGTAAAAATCTCCTCTACTGTTGTTGACATCTGCAAAAGAAAGCAACCGGCCATGGTTTTGAGCTATGACCAACAATAAAAAGTGCAGCAATTTTGAAGACTGGAGATGGTGAAGGACAGAGACAACTGGAACTGCCCAGCTGCAATGATGCACACACTTGGGAGAGGCACGAGCAAAAAAGCTCATGGAAAAGATCAGAAAAAGTTTTTGTAGCTTGGTAGAAAAGGAAAGACAGAAAAAGGGAGAGATCTTGGATCGTTGACCTAACATCAAACACACTCGGACACATCAACGCTGTCTGTGACTTCTCAAGACAGCTAGTTGCTTCATCTTTAAATGCAATGTTTTCGTATGCAAGAATCAGACACCCGTGCACTGGCAGCCTACGAACATGAAGCTCAGGTTACACCATGTGGCACTTGCAATGGCCACACAGCTCTGGCCCAACCACTGGATTTATTGAGCAACAGGTAAAACATTTGGCGTAATAGGCATCTAGGAACGATCGGATCAGGGCAGGAGTTGTAATTTCTGACCTGAACGAGAATAGGATTTGATAGGAAGCTGTGACGAAGATTTGCCCTAGGGAAATTCGAATAGGATACGGGCCGGTAACAATCAACTCAAAGTCGACACAAATTGACACGACACAAGTTGACACATCCAGGCCACGCAGACCACTAGATCAGGTGATTCTCGGGCGCCCAGTGCACCTCGTTCGGGATTGTCCAATCTTTAATTTATCAAGCCCTCTTATTCAAAGGATACAAAAGCATATTCTCTCTAAAAAAGAAAGGTATATGCGTATGTTCTGATCTGAAAGTGTCACAGGAGGTCCGAATTCTTTGAAAGAAATTTTTTTGGCAATCCGCGGACCAAAAATAAAATTAAGATCTAATATGAAACAAATTAATACAAGAGACCAACCTTTGAAGTCACATGCCCAGAGCAGACTGACTTGATTTTTCCAAGTTACATTGCATAAGGTACATAACATAATTACACTGCCATAAGCCCACATACACACAACAGAACAGCCAAAAAACCAAGAATAACGAGAAGACAACAACTAGATCGACATAATCATTCCTTTAGATGAAAATTTAGCCTTAAACATCGGACCATGTTATGTCCATCCATCCCCACTAGTCTTTAGGCACGCCCAAGGCTTCCCGCACGGCTCTAGACGCATCGACAATGTCATTATAGCACGGAGGCTGATAATCATGGTCTGCGTCGCATCCCATAGTCGAGTCACAGTCGTTGACCACCATGGCCACCACGCTCCTCCTGTTGCCGTTAATGGTTATATTGTGGTGACACCCACTCATGTTGTCGAACCAGCCAGTGTATAGTGCCACGATCGGTAAATTGTCGGAATGGTACTGGTTGTCACATTCCGACGGACTGCCACCGTCTTTGCCCTTCTCGAAGCTATTAAGAGTGAGGTGGGCTGTAGTGTGGCCAGACACCAGCGGCAAACACTGATAAACGGGGTACATTTTGCCGTCGACGCAACAGTCCGATTCGTCACCCGTGTAGCATTGTCTGGGCGGCGGTTTCCTCCCTCTGATTCAACCGCTTGCACTGCAACTCTGCGCTTCAACCTCCGTGAATTGCACATAGGTCACCACATGAACAAGAAGCATGAAAGTGAATGGTTTGAAGCTAAGATTCTTCATTCTGTGACATTCTGGTTTAGGCTTGATTCAAGTGCCGGATGCAAGAAAATGAATCAGATGAAGGTATATATAGAAATTGCTGGCACTCTGACTCTGTATAAGACAAAAGAGGAAACCAAGATGGTGGGTCTGTATAATACAAAAGAGCAAACCAAGATGGTGGGAAGGAGTAACTTTCATTTTCTGGCAATATTGAATTGACCACTGTCTCGATTATGGAATTTAAAGTGGGTGTCTCATAAACCGTTAGATTGTCTGAACCTATTGATATTTTGATCACAAAGCTTCGAAGGAACCACGAAAAGAATTGGTTAGGTTGGATATTGGTGTTTACTAAATTGATAAACAGTACAGATGCTTGCAAAGGCGAGAGACGGAAAAAGGACGTTCCTTCAGCTACTGTCAAAAGAATATAATGTACATTGACATGCTAGACTAATTTGCATAACTGCCATGGCGTAATGATAATCGTCATCTGAGTGCCTTTAATCAGGCGCCGTCCTTCGTCGTAATTGTGTTGACGATTCACAACACGAAATAGTAAAAGTGAAAGGGAATTCAAGAATACGAAGGAGGCAACTATTGCATGTTATATTAAGCAGACACGTGAAAGAGGTGCACTGGAGAAATCTGCTGTAAAAACTAGATCTAACTGATTTAGCTAGTCACTGCTTTGGAAGCATTTAAGGCTCAATGGAGACCCTAAAGAAAGCCACGAACTCCGAATACTTCTCGATAATCAACTAAGTCCTCTGTAGGTGTTCTATGGTGCGCTTATCCAAGTTTTTTCTTCTCCCAAACTATTGCAAACTGCTACTGCCTCGTCCAGATCTTTGCTCAAACAAATTGACTCGCTAGCTCTCTCTCTCTCTCTCTCTCTTCAAACTTCATTTGAGTAAGTAAACATTCAGGATACAAACCATGAAGAGATAAGGTCGTTTGAAAAACTTCTGACATTTTTGCTGACAAATTGCAGTGTAACTCCCATATTTCAATCTCAAGGAGCAGGCCTAGAGCAGGCTGACGTACAAAATATTGTTCAAAGGGGATGTCCCACTGGTTCAATCACCCGATTAAAATCTGTAACATCACTTTGTAAGCAAGACTGTGTAACCCTTATATCACTTTACAGCTATGTACACCTTGACATTGTTGATCCAGTTCCCACAAGATTATTTGAGACCTGCTTTAGCCAGTAACAAGGAACCAAATGGGTCAAATGCAGACAAGCATCAATTATTTCAAGCTACCTCCAAAGACCCGGATCGCCTCTTCAATCGGAACTTGACACATAGGACATAAGACTTTATCCTTATACCCGTATTTGTCACAGCAGTCAGCACACAAAACCTCATGGGCACATGGCAAGAAGACAACACAGACTTCATTTTTCCTGCAGATTATGCATTTTCTACCATCCTGTTCGTCCAACCCATGCATCAGCGGAAGCAATGTTTCGAGCTCTGCCGTTGCTCCGCTGCTCCCAGTCGCTATTTTTAGAAATGAAAGCTCTCGCTCTAGTCTCAGGACTTTGTCCCTGTATGACTTCAACTCTATCTCTGTTCTTAATCGTACATCTTCTAGCCTTTTCTTACTATCAGCCTTCGCTGCTTCCAATGCTCGCTTTTCTTCCTTAATCTGTGCATTCAAAAGCTCTTTTTCATCTGCTGCCTGCCTCCACTTCATCTGCAGTTTAATATGATGGATAGGAAATTGATCACAAACAAAGAAATTCTAAAAGAAAAAAATGACATGAACAATGTTATAGCATCTCTAACGAATCCAGATGCAAAAGAACATCGGGTGGGCCAAAACCAGTTTTTCTCCGATTGCCATAAAAGTAATCAAAAGAAATTGTTGGTTAAGCTCTATCAAATATTCTTTTTGTTCCCTTGAAGATGTTTCACATGAAGCTAGAAAGGCTAGACTTCTTGAGCGCAGGTTCCCCGGACAAGGATCATGACAACTTAATGTGATAAAGAAACAGAATCAGCTAAGAAATTCCTGACAGTGTCTAAATAGATTTGGAATGCTAGAGTACAATGAACTATATGATGACTAAAGAAACGGTTGAAGATGGGAAGTGAAGAAAGTTCTTCCCACTTCATGGAAACCAGAGAAAAGAAAATACACCAAGTAAATAGCAGGAGAATTTGTTTGATATTCAAAGAGGAAATACTTAAGCTAAGCTAGCCACCTCATAGGTAACTTCAAAGTTTCTCTTCTTAGTATTCTGTGCTAGAGTTTTGCGCGTTCCGGAGTTTAACCTGTGATGTCACTTCAAGACCCCTATGCCAGTCTGATAAACGTAACTCTGTAGGTGACTAAGTGAGCTTAAATGATGGTACACACATTAACCACAATCTCATGATCAGTACACCAACAGTTCCCTCTTTTTCCTTCCACGAAATCAGAAAACAACAGGACTGCTTCATAGGTAGTTGACAAAGAACGTAAACGCAATCTTGCGCATTCAGTATCTGGTGGTGTTCCCACTTTTAACTTACTAGCATCAGATATGTACAGATTTCTTATGTCTTCCTCTAGTCATCTTGTCTCAGACCCATAAAAATATAGAAGTAGGTCCTCTTGTCACAGCACTGAATTCACTGTATGCCAAGCCGCCGATGAATTGCCAGATAGACGTGAAATTCCCTGTTGTACGAACTCAAAGATATAGAAAGCTAAACTTCAACAAGCATAATAAGAGACATCAAATCTGCCCAGACGACAAACAAACGTACTTAGGTATAAAGAGGCACAAAAAGTTGTGTGCGCTTGGACTACGAATTTAACAGACCTCAGCTTCCCTCTGGGCTTTCTTTATCTCAACCAACTGCTGCTGTAAGTCAGTGATCTTCCGCCGCTCCTCTGCAATCGCCTCTTGAAGCTTGACTTTCTGTTTCTCAGCACCCAAGAGTTTCTTCAGGTTCTTCTTCTCCCTCTTTGCAATCTCCAGATAGGTGTTTGCGGATTCCGATGCACATAGGTTAAAAGCCTCCAATTCCGCGCTGATTTTAGCCTTCTCATTCTCAACCCTTACCATAGCCGCGTGAGCAGCCTCCGCTTGGGCACTCACCTTCCTCAAAGCACTTTGCTTCTCAGAGAGTTTCATCATGGTACTCACATCAAGAGTCGGTTTACCTTTCTTCAATGCATGACTCTCCGCCATCTCCTTCCTCAACGTCTCGAGTTCCAATAAAGCACTGTCAACACTTCTCTCTGCCTGGATCGCCTTCTGGCGAGCCCACGCCTCTCTCTCCTTCACTTGCTTCTCGAGATCCTCGATTTGATTCTGCAAGTGCAGAATAATGGCATCCTTTCTATCTTCTGGCAAACCAACCGAATTCCCGTCAAGATTTAAATTGCTAAGTTTACCGCAAAGTGTGTCCACCACAGAGTTCACCCACTCTTTGCACCCCAAACCACTAGACTTTTCACCAACTTCAGGCTGCGAAACCGCCGGGGCATCCCCCTTCACAGAAGCATTTGAGGGCATAGAGGCCTGGGCCAACAGATGCATAGAGTTTTCCCGAATGGCCGCAGCAACCTTAGCTACGTTCTTTTTCAGCATTGACTTCAGTTCCGGTGACAAACCAAACCTCTCTGGGACCTCGATATCTCTTTGCAAATGCTCTTCATCATTCGGCCGATGGTTGTTCCGTTCATTGCCAACAGCCGACCTATTCGAGGAAACCTCTGAATCTCGTAACCAACGAATCCCCACACAGCGGTTGAACCTACAGCACGGCGGCAGATAAACATCGCCTGCATTCTTGTCAGTACTATCAGATATGCTATCCCCATCCGATGGAGGCAATGCAATTGCCGAACTCATATTGAGTTTGCCAAAAATGAGAGCCCACATCGCCATCCTTCTACTGTGGTGAATCTGTTGCAGGACGTGAACCATGCAACCCAGCGAGTGCTCCACCAGACGCGCCAAGCTAGTGAACACAATCCCATTCGCCTCGAAGATCGGGTTCCTCCTGTGGCAATCGCCAGCCAAGTAAGCGAGCGCGTTATTGAATACATTCAACAGGACGTCCTCGTCCCCGTAACAATGCCCGTTCCTCAGGATCGCCTTCAGCGCGGTATCCTCATCATACCCTATATCCACAAGCCCACGCAACACCTCTAGGTACATATCCTTCAAAACTCTCAGCAGTATATTCTCTAACCTTTGCTCCACCGTCAACTTATTGACATCTTCTTGCGCAACACGCCGGAGCATAGGGCCAATCGCCGGGGATGGGGTCGGGAGCCGACTAGCACTGGAACTCAGGTCACGGCCGGCACGATCCTCAGGTCCGCTCGGAGGGCTTGAACCGGGTCCGGTCCCTGAGCTGCAGCGTGGCGCTTGACCCGGCTCGTCACGGGGGTCAGGCTGTGGGTTCTGCGGCCGCAGTGGTCGGTTCTTGGATCTCTGCTTGTTTCTTGCGCTCTTACCCATCGAGGGTGCGCGGCTGGTGTCACTGCCAAGACAGAGGCTTGTTCACACGATGGAGAGAGAGAGGTGAAATGGGGAAAAGGGTTTTGGAGAGACTGAGTGAACGATGATGGAGACTGGTTCGATCTTTGCGATGACGGTTGGTTTGAAGAGAGCGCAGAGCGGGAAAAGAATGGCGGGGGAGAGGGAGATGGAGAGAGCGAGGGAGATGAGTCGGTGTGGGGAGGGGAGACTTATATAGGTTTCTAAGGAAGGAAGAGCGGGCCTCAATGGGCGGGCTCTGGGTAAAAACTATAGGCCCGTCGGGCCGGGTTGTTCGGGCCGGGTTTGATAATTCCGCGTATTTTCCTTGTCTTTTTTTTTTTTTCCTAATTTCGTTGATTTTCTTTTATAAATGGGATAATTACACGAATGACCCATGAACTTTGGCTAAATGCGCAATACGATCCATAAGTTTTTATTTTGTTCAATGTGGTTCATAAACTTTATCTCGATGTATAATGAAGTATCTTAATATTTAATTTGTTCAAACCCAAAACTTTTGATTAATCTTCAATCGAAACTCTAGACTATATAAAAATATTCAATGTTATCTTTTCGTTAATTCAAGTTTAGGGACTATTGAATTTATACAAAAAATTCATGAACTCTATGAAACAAATTAAAAATTTAAAGGTCACATTATACATTTAGTTAATAGGGATCACGTTACATCTTTAGCAAAAGCTTAAAAATCGTATAAAATAAATTAAAAATTTAAGCGTCGCGTTTCGTCATTACCATTTGTGTTATTTTTTCTTTATGAATTACTTATTAACCCGAACCCGATAACCCAGGTGCCAAAGTTACGGGTGCGGACCATCCGTCGCCAACATCAAACTGTCGATACCGATCGCTTTGATTCACTTCGAGTTCAGCCTCAGACCCTAATACAAAGTCTCTCCACATTTCGCGAGTCAGAGCTCTCGGAGGAGGTAATTCGAGCTGGGCACAGCATTTCAGCCGTCGGACTGGCTAACGAGTGGCCAAAACAGGTAAAGATCGACGCCTTCTTTTCGATGTAATCTTTAGCTTTTCAAATTTTGGTGGGTGGATGCAATATCATGCGGGTTGCCTCTTATTCTCTGCTGTTACTCGAGAAGTTTCAAACTTTGGCACTCAAATTGATCAGTTATTTAATGGGTTTTTTTTTCCTTTTAATTTTACTTTTTGATGATGGAGAGCTCTGTATTGATGTAGGCAAAGATGTTTTCTTTTTTTCAGATTTTTCTGGGATTGTACAAATTTTCATCCGCAGGAGGTCAGCAAAAAACCTGCTGTTCAGGCTTGCCTATAGACTATGAAGTTGCTCTGTTTATGTCGGATATTGTCTTTATGAGTTGATGTTTGGTCCTTTGATTTGTCAGGGTCTCTTCGGCTCCGAAAATTTCAAGTTTGTCGAATTTATTGGTGAAACGGACAGAATACATGGATGGCACGTCTGGATTTCCTAGTAAAAGGGCCAAGAGTACGGATGCGGAGATCGAGGATCACAAAGTGAATGTATATGTTTGGGACATGGATGAGACTCTCATACTGCTCAAGTCTTTGCTAAATGGGACGTACGCGGAGGCACACGGTGGTTCCAAGGATGTGCAGAAGGGTATAGAGATTGGCAAGATGTGGGAGAAGCTCATACTTGATCTGTGCGATGATCATTTCCACTATGAGCAAGTGAGCTTCCCCTCTCTTTTCGCATTTTCTGTTAGGAAAAATGTCTAATACTGAATCCTAACGAATATTGGCATCATTTCTTGGTCACGGTTGCTCCTTTCAACTTACATCAGATCTCGATCGTGTAGATCGAGAACTTTAATGAGCCCTTTCTTGATTCCTTGAGCAAATTCGACGATGGGCGAGATCTTTCTCATTATGACTTCGATCAAGATGGATTTGGTCCTCCAAAAGATGATGCCAATAAAAGAAAACTAGCATACAGACTCAGAGCTGCAGCCGATATGTATGAAAAGGTATTCTCTATAATTTCCTTAGTTCCTTAGCCATCCTCATTGGGTTGTTTTTTATGCTTATTCTGATATTAAGTCGAGCTTCTTTGAGCATGATGCAGTTTAAGCAAGCCTCGTTCTAAGTATGATCCTTTTTGCCCTTTATATAGAGGCAGGCTGGCATGTAATCTCCTTATCTCTGAGTCACATTGCAAGATTTGAGAGAATTTTAATGAGGTTGGCCACATGCAATGTGTGAATAGATGTACGCATGTTCACTAGATGTGTTAGTGTAATACTTTCTCTACTGGGCTGTCATGAGGATTTTACTTAGATGTAGACTCTCAAATTGCTTTGGATGATTGACGGATTTTAGTTATGCCGCACTTTACAGTGATTGTTTTTTCAAGTTGTTGGTTAGGCATCCTATACATGATAATTTAGTTGTGCCATTGTGTGGGAGAATATAACCTCATGAAGTCTGTACAGATATTTAGCTTGTTAACTACCAATGTTGTCAAATGGTAGAAGTATACAGATCCTACTCAGTTGTCGTACTGCTCACAGAGTTCTTTTGGATCCAAACTTAATTATTTCAGGGTCTGCACAATATTTTTAACCAAGACTTAACAGAAAAGTGGGATCAGTTGTACCAAATGAGCGATGAGTACACGGACGGTTGGCTTTCCTCGGGTATGGTTTCTGGTGACTGTTACTTTGTCGACTTAAATGCTTATTTTGAAGGTAACATCCTTATTTTAACTGCAGCCAGGTGCTTCCTAGATGAGTGTTCCGGTGGGGAGGAGGACCCAATTCCTTGTCCCAACTCGGCCAAAGGGATGGCCGAGAAGAAGCATTCTCAGTCCATAAACGTTCTAGTGACCTCAGGATCGTTGATACCCAGCATCGCAAAATGCTTGCTCTTTCGCTTTAACGGTTTGATAAAGCACAGAGATGGTAAGTGATGGGTATTGGTCCTCTTGATGTCAACCTATCAACTTATTGGTCTTGTATCGGCTTATATACTAGTGATGATTCTGAACATTATAATAATAAACTTATGAATTGTCTTGTTGATTTTAAGATAGCTGTGGTCAGGATTGCAAGTTGAAATGCACCGTGTTTTTTTCAGTGTACAGCTCATGGGATGTGGGGAAACTCCAATGTTTCGAGTGGATTAAGGAGCGTTTCGGCAGTCCCAATGTCCAGTTCTGTGTGATTGGGGACGGATGGGAGGAGTGCGAAGCGGCAGAAGCAATGAGATGGCCATTTGTCCAGATCGATTTGCGACCAAACAGTTCTCACAGGTTTCCTGGCCTTACACTGAGAACCTTGGGATTTTATTTCTCCATTGTGTACGGGAATCGTGGTGCTGCAACTGATGAAGTCGAAGAGTGAGTTTGTGACTTACTTTGCTAAGAAAGCATGTAGACGAAATAACATGTTCAATGTCTCTGGTGGAAATTCCTGGTTAAATTAGTTTATTTGATTCACCTTGACTGTCAATTTCATATCTCTTCATGTGTATTTTTCTCGAGTATATTAGAGTTTGCTGTGTGAAGGGCTACATCTTTTCACTCTCCTGCTATTACTTGTACAGTTTCTTCTTTAGAGAAGACCGATCTTTACAACATTTCTTGCAAATGTCATATCTTTGAAGAGCCAAACTTTAAGTGGTCTGGTTATGAGAACTGATTAGATTGCTAAAGGATACAATCACATGAATGGGACAACTTTTAGTGATTTTCCTTCATGGTGAATCCCAATTCTTTGATTAGCTTAGTATGTGAGTGCTTGGGTACTCATGCATAAGTGCATAAGCGGCGAGGAAAAAAAAAGTGCATAAGTGGCGAGGGTGGTTGTGCTTGGACAAGGCTGTGGGAGCGTCAAGCCACTGTACCGATAGGTGCAGGAGCATAGGTACTCGAACACATGAGAGGAGCGAACCCAAAAGCAAAGTCCAATAACGAGAACCGTGCGCGCAATGTATTGAACTGAATAAAGCTGAGCTTAGGTAGGCTACAGCCACTCTCAAACCGTGAGCTCATAGGCCGTTGGTTCCACTCTCTCATATATGCCATTTTACGATCTTGATGTGACGGCTGGGTCTTGTGACCTAGCTACCGAACTGACTCAATGAAATGGTAGACGTGGCCAAAGAGGGGTCGAACGGCAACGAGAACTCACACCTTTCTTCTAGGAAGCCATGCTGAAAGGGGGGAAGCCCAGTATAGTAGTAATCCAACTTGTGTGTTTCCATTATGATCGCCCTTTGTTATTTGATAGTTCAATTCAGGCTACGACAAGAAACTAAACAACCTCCAGGATGATACAAACAGATTCTTAGACTACACACGACGGCTTCATCCTGGAATGCAACGGCAGATCGTTGAATTGACAGCGTACATTTTGTCTCTATATTTCAGGGGAAGACCATCTTAATTGCCAACAAGAACAGTGGTAGAGTAGGCTACTATCGAGAGAATCAACTGTTGTTCGTAGAACGATGTTTCATAGCAAAAAGTCCCACTCGGGAGAGGAGAAATCATCTCAAACTATCGTCCCTGATTGCACATCTGGTCGGCTTATTCATCACCCGTTGCTAACTCTAGAGCATAGTCGTCCCTTTCCTGCAGCATCAGCAAAAGAGAAAAAACAAGCACTGTTTCAGGAACAGGACGTTAAACATCCTAATTCCTCCCTAGGAAATTAACCGCTACTCCATATCTTTACGGTTCTCGTTCAATCTAATTGTAAAGTTCTATATTGATAACAAGGTATCTCAAACTCACAATAGGTCCCCGCGCAAAATATCTTCCAAATTGAAGCCAATAGACCTGCAAGTCACATGAATGATGTTTGAAAAATAGGAACGAAACATCTACAGCAAACTTCTTAAACAGATTTACTGCATGCAGAATGCAAAATCTATGCTCTCCCCAACTCATCACTTTCACAGATTAGACATGTTTTCCAGACTAAAAAGTTCTACCAAGAGCAAAATATTTACTTGAGCTAAAAAAAATGCGTGTAAGTGATATGATGCCCCACCCAAGCACCAAGTCTTTGAGGAAAAGTGATGGCATGCTTTTTACTATCAAAGAGAGGAAAAACTAAACCAAAACGATCTAATCCGTGTCAAATGAAGTAAATTGGTTCCAAAATAGTTCATGAGTAGGTACAGCTTCCCTCACGAATCATGGGCACAAGTTACACTCAACTCAAAGCGGCGAGTGTTATTCTACAGAACATCCTAAGCTCATAACTGGAGACCTCCTTTCGTAGATCATATATGGATAGACATCATTAAGCACATTACCTCATCTTCATCTTGTGTTTCTACTTCAAGATCTGAGGAAGGAAAGCCAACACAGAGTAGTGCGTACCCCTGGATTGCCAAGAAAGAACAGATTATCTAAAAAGTTACAACAGCAATACTACAGTAAAAGCAAATAAATGACATCTCTCACATATACAAGGTTTGTTAGCTGAATTTGAGCTTCTGATAAGTAGATATTCAGAGAACTAAGAATGTAAAACCTATCTGATTTCAACCAAAACTTCCAACTGTTAGGGAATTAAGTTTGCATATCATGAACCACTGGTTCATCAAGTCAAATTTGCTTCCAAGATCCAACAATATCTTCAGGTTATAGATCTTTATGATGATCGCATCAGATAGGTAAAATTTCTTCCCGGTCAATGAATTTACATCTAATGAAAACAACTGTGAATTCCCTAAAGTTCGTTTTGCCAAAGGGCCCTCCCGGTCAGTTAGATAAACCAAATTCGGGAATTGGAACTGAATTGTTTGGTAACAACTGCAGATTAGCCGGAAGACCTGCATAGTCGATTCCACCAGTCTCACCCATGGCACTAAAACTGCATAATTACAGATGTCAATACAACACGGCCCTTCATAGACTGAATTTCTTTACTAGCGAACTACACAGGATCAAAAGATCCTATTTTTATTCTCCTTACTATGAACTAGCAAGGGAAGCAGTAGGTGAAATATATAGGTCAAGGAAGAAGTGTCCCTTCCCAATACCAAGATAGACGTCCCATGGTACGTGGTTTCGAATGTCTCAGAGAAACTCAGTATTACATAAATGGAGGATTGCCTAAATCCAGCCATTGTTCCAAGTGGGATAGGAATGTATAGTACCTTAGACTTTAATTCAGCAGAAATCCCCAGTGCTTCAGGCTGCCTGATTTCTCCTGATTTTATTCGAACAGCACAGCTAGTACAACAACCTGTCACAGTAGCTCTCAGCACATCTGTGTTTTGACATAAAGATAGCACTAGCAGTAGTAACGCAGATGGTTAAAGTAATGCATGAGGTGATAACGAATCCAAAAGCTCCTTGAGCAAGCAATAGGCCTCTTTATTTTTCACCTTTCAGGTTACAAAAAAGTAGTGGCACGATGGTGAGATGCAAAGACAGGACCTATGCATGAGAAGTGTGGTCCATAGCAATTGAGCCGACCAATTTGATCTCAGAGTCACCGACTTTATAGGACATTTTAGCAGTCAGTGTTTCGCAAGAACAGGTTTTCGCATGACAGCAAACCAACAGCTCTTGCAAAGGTTGCAACTTGAAGGTGCATATCACATAGTAGGTGTATAAACATTGCGTTCTTTGCCTCATCAAGGGAGCAATTGTTGTAGACATTCCATACTCTTTGGTCAGCGAGGTTCTTACATCTCTCTAATGAAAAAATAGAAGGCGAGTTTCTAATGTTTGGTCCATTGGCTCAGTAGATTCTGCGAAACTATTGAGCCTACAAGCTGAAGACCACGATGAGCCAAAAATGTGGGAAAACAAAACATGCACGGTTACTACTGTAAAAAATGCTTGTTGTTCCCACACTTGTCCTTGAACGCTAAAAGCAAGAATCTGCACCATGCACAATCTATGCACAGTGGACCAACACATTCTCAAATTGCAGCGCGAAACCAATACCGTGCCTGCAAGCGAAAGGAAGGGAGACGTTCTGAGACTCAGCCGTGTGCAGTATATACTGATCCTGCATCCAGATTCAAATGCACTGACATTAGACGAAGGAAAACCGACACCCATGAAAACAAGCCACTAGCTAATGCGCTTAAGTAGCCGGGACTCCAATGTAATGAAGAATTGCGCAGACAAACTCAGTCTGATCGATGAGAGTGCCATCGAAAAACTTAATATTATCCATATGTGCTCCCTCTACATTATCTCTGGGTAGGATCCTATTGACATGATTGCCGGAAAACGTGGGAAGAAAGCAACGATCCGTCTACATTTACCTCCGCGTAGAATTCTCACCTCAGGGACCGAAAACTCGTGAACGACGCCTCGCTGCCGATCGTGGACGGTGACCTTGTGGACCGGCACGGAGGCCGCGTGGCCTCCGCTCCGGCCGTTTGGCCCGGCCGCCGCCCGGAGCTCGCCGGATGTTGTCTCGCGGCGGCATCTCGCGGCCGCCAAGCGGCGGGCACCGCCGCCGCCGCCGCTCCCGGCGGGAGGAAGGAGGCGGCGATGGCGGGGGGGCGGGGCGGAGGGAGCGAAGGTTAAGGAAACGTCCATCGGAGAGAGAGAGAGAGCGCGCGAGCTTCGGCGTTGCAGAGTGCTGGCACTGTGGTCGAGGAAGAGAAGAGATAGCGTTGGGGGCTCTGAGAGAATCCAGTCCTCTTCACTCGGACCGTGTCTTGGTGTGAGCGAGCTGATCAGCGTGCGTTCTGTTGACTCCCGCTGTCTCCATCTATACGGACGGCCAAAATATAGAATCTGACTAGCTTGATAATTTGTTTTGAGGTTGCTGTATTATATAGGGGTGATCGGTTCCCGGTTTTCAAGGTGGAATCGGGAATGGATCGAGAGAATCAGTTCCCAATTTTGGAAACTGCAGACTGAATTGATTGCTTCTAAGACCGGGGAACAATACTGGACCATCTATCCTGTCTGGTTCCGATCCGGTCCAATAGAATCGATCATTTAGAGTTAGTTTTTTTTTTTTTTGGTTAAACACTTAAGGTTGGTTCATATTTTACTAATTTTTGTCAATGAATTTATGTTAATGAAGTTTACTTAGGGTTTAATTTACATTTTACTAATTTTTATCAATGAATTTATGATAATGAACTTCACTTAGAGTTTAGTTCATATTTATTAATTTTTTTTAAAGAAAGAAATAACAAAAATATACATTAAATTCTTTACCAAAAAAATATATTTTTTAAATAATTACTTTGCCAAAAATATATATATTAAATAATCGGTTCGGTCCGGTCCGGTGCAATCCTCCCTTGGAACCGGGAATCGGACCGCCCGAAAACTGGTTTCCACTTTTAGGAACCGGGAACCGGACCGATAATCTCGAAAATCAGACCAAATCCGTCGGTCCAGTCCGATCCCGGTTTGGGGAGTTCAAGTTGCTCATCCTACTATTATACGTGTTGATACAGCAAAAGTATATTGAATCTAAAAATCTTTAAAAAAAATTGCAACCATATCGCAAAACTTGTCGTATTTGATACAATCAAGTTCCGTTTATTGCAAAGCCCGAACGTGCCCGCTGATTCCACAACATTTTTACCTCAGTCAGAGCAAAAGAAACAAAAAGTCACAGCTAACCTGTGACTATAGCCGCATTCTCTCTTGCTAATATCTTCAAAACTGGTAAAAGAATCAAAGGGAAATAATAAAACAAAGTTTGTTAGGGACGAAATTGCATTTTGGATATTCATGTGTTTAATTTGCTAAAAAGGATCGGTCATTGAAAAATATAAACGATCAAAGAAAATATGCATGTTTACAATTCAAAAGAATGAAATTTTAAATCTAAAAAGGAGAAAATGTAATATGATTCTGCAGTCTTTTATCATAAAGATTTCTCCGAAACAAATACACCCGAAACTCGTGTGAATTATATAATTAACTCTATCTATCACGTTAAATCTAAAATCAGTTTGCCGAATGTATTTCTCCTCATTAAGCTTCGGGGTTATATGAGGGGAGTTGCCTCATCTGAGATCCGACGTGGCGGCACATCCTACGTTTAACATTGCATGTTCGGCACACATGGCGGCTTACGTGGCACGTGGTGGCGGATGGAGGATCCACTAGACAGACATTCCCTCGGTCTATATTGTACTTTAAGCGAGGTTCCCTTTCACATTCAATTATCACACAGCATTTGCTAACCCGGAACAGAGTAAGGAAGGTCAGACCAAGTGCAAGAAGATGCAATCCGCAGAAGAGAAGCTTCAGAAGGTGGCCAGTTCTGCCAAAGAGCACATCAACACAGCCAAAGCCAAACTTGAAGAAAAGGTCCTCATGGAAGCCCCCCATACGCATAATTGCACAAAAGCTCGTGCTCTAACTTTGCATTGCAGGACATAGGAGCCTCGCTCCGAAGGAATGAGTAATCGAGATGGAGATTTTGCAGGCGGAGAAAGTGGCGGCGAGGACACCGGAGGAGAAAGAGATGGCGCACCAGCACGGTAAGGCTAAGGAGGCCGAGGCCAAGATGGAGCTGCACCAAGCCAAGGCCAAGATGGCGCTGCACCAAGCCAAGGCGAAGCACGCAGCTGAGAAGTTTACTGCCAAGCATTCCACCTTGGCAGGCCATGTCCAAGAGCCAGCGACTCGTGTGGCTGCAGCCCCAGGCCACCAAACTGGACGCCAGCCCATCGGGGTTGCAGATCCAATGACCGGAACCACCGTTCCGACCTACCCTTTAGGAGGGCACCCGCCCCACTCAGGACACACACACAAGTATATGCAGTGCTTCGTGTTTTAAGACATGGTTTGCCTAGACATTAGCCCTTTTTTTAAGTTCGTTGTGGTTTGTTCTGGGCCTCTTTATACTACAAGTGAACTTATTTAGAGCACAATGAGCGGCACAGAGTCGCTTTGCTCTTATGGTTTACTGCGAATTGCAATCTTGGTGATGCATACAAGCAAGCAACCCAACAACTCTTTTAACTGCTAAAGAATCTGAGAATCCTTTATCCCGGTCAGAATCAGCTCTCAAAAATGACAGGGCATACGCTTGCATAAAAATTCAGCAGCAAACTCAAAGTAGGATGACATTCTTATATGGGAAAGTTTAAAAAGTTAATATACACTATCCCTTTTAATACGGATACAGGAATGTCTGCAATATGGAAGTATCATCTATCAGTACAGTTACAAGAATCATTCGCAATGAATCGCAAAAAATCATGCAGTATTCCCAGAGGAGAGGATGAAGTTCCTAGAAGTGGAGAGGAGAACATTCCTCCACGGGTCCTTGTTAGTATTATACCCACTCTAGTCTACCATGGTGTTCCACACAGTGTTGAACCTTGCCATCGTGGGAAATTACCTGATTCTTGACCATAGCTGGTCTAGTGCTGTACCGCGCAGCAAACTTCGGCAGCGGCTTCTCCTCTGGCTCAGTAGCGTCCGGCAACACCTCATCAAGAAACTCGTGAGCCACATCACCATCTTCGTCTATTCTCAGTCGTTTTGCGCACCATCGGAGACCCTGAATACAAAACAAACTCAACAGGTTAGTAGATCGTTTTGCGCACCATCGGAGACCCTGAATACAAAACAAACTCAACAGATTAGTAGACTGTAAAAACTCCCAGGACTGAGGGAGAAAAAGGTGCTGCTACAACAACTGCACAAAAGATGAACGTGAACAAATTAAACGAAGCCTGAGCTATTTGGCCTGCCATTATAGAGAACTTTAGCTGCTAGTTCATGAGCACAAATTGACATCACATGTGAGAAAGTGAAGCTTAAAAAGCCTAAGATCCTGAAAGATAGCCGTCCGCCAATATTGGCTGTTGGGTTCAGAACTAGCAATTCTCCTCGGACCTTTCAAACTGCAACTCATCAGGTTCGCTACAAAATTTGCTGGCTCTTTCAACAATTCAAGAAAAGGAACACTGAAGGGGTGAAACATTATATGTTGACCGTCATAATTGAAAAAAACATAAACCAAACAAAAGGCTTTCATCTACCTTCCGAGGAATAAGAAGCAAGGTCATAGTACAAAAGGCTTGTGCTGATAGCAAGTTCACGAAGTAAATCATTTGATGCAATCAAGGCTTTTTTAATACAGGAGCACACAGATAGAAAATAATTGAAAATGACTTGTTAAAACTAGCATCACAATCTCAAAGGACAAACGATCTCCAGAAAATTTACAGAAATCTTGGATCCATGAGTTGCATGATATTAGTTAAAGAACATAGGTTTGTCCATCACAAACTCTTCCTTCCTGATATCTCTCCCGGCATCCAAATTTCTCTAATCCGAGGGCTTGGATGTAGAGTTCCTATGGCAATGCTCTAAAGGAACCAGATACACCGGTAGCCCCCTCTCATCCTTCTTTTTCTAGCGAAAAAAATCTAAACCTCTAATGTAACTTTCAACAAGAAATGTCAAAGTTCCAGAATACAACAGATGCCCACAATTCATAGCAGCAGGAATATCTTTTGTTTACGATATGGTTTTAGCTCTATCCCATAGGTAAAGTTATCTAAACTAAGCTGCAGCTTCTTGCCAAAACAACTAATTGATTCTTGTGTGGGAGTTAGCAGCGTAAACATATAATATTAGCCGACCACAAAACATTATAAGGAACCTAAAAAGGGTAGGATCTTAATGCCAAATTCCGGACATTATGTTATCCTAACAAAAGTATAGAACCCTGTAAAATTTAGTTTAGTCCCCAAAATATGATCATCTTTGCCAAGGCACCAGATGCAAATAATTCACAACAATCAAGTTCCTGGAATTCGCTTTCACAAATGACAACTTCTATAGCTTAAGGGGCTTAATGCTATTGTCATTAATGTTGCATCTTCGTATGGACACTGGTTTTTCCTAAGTGGGATGCTGATGTAATCACTAGATACTCTAAGCTTAGACAGCGAGCCTGCAATAGCACCAGTAATGAAGAATTACCATCTCAGACTAATCCCAAATCACATCTCATTTTCCAACGTTATAGTCAACCCCTCCCAAGATGACCGTTATACATGTAGTGGCTGGTCTAATTGGCCATTCAGTAGATGTCCTAATCAAACAATTAGACATGGGCTCTTTTCACGGACAAATGACCCCATAGGAACTCAAGTAAAGACTCTCATCTTTCAGCATCAGGTGATGGGGATTTCAGTGTCCCCTAATCGATAAAGAGTTAAACATAAGCATCCTAGACAAGATGCAGCAACCTAAAAGACCTTGACATGGCAATGCAAGACGAAAACGAGACACAAAATTACTTCAACATCACTGAACAGCTCCTAATCGATGAATAAAATATGAATGCCTCCTTGACAAAAAGTGGATGAAGGGACTCAATCTTCGGCTAGATTGTATTTCACGACATAATAAAACAAACCTACAAATATGCCAGATGAAGCATAAGCTCGTATCATCAACACCAATCTAATAGTAGCGCCCACAACTGATCTAACTAATGGAAAATCCATTGTGAATTGCAAAACAACAGAAAAAATTGTCACTGAAATGGTCGGCAGACTCCATCAACATCCCCATGATGACTTTAATCAACTGGGTTCTGCAAAAGAAACTTGAAGTCCATGTTTAATCATATTTAAGCATTGTCAATCTACACCCATTTTGCCATGGCAATGCTCCTTCTCTGTTTCACTCTACTTTCTATGAACGCCTACCAAGAAAATACTCACATCACAACTCTACATAATCAAAAGAAGGTCAGTTCTGTCTTTGCGGGTATCCAGGCATTCTCCTGGCAAGCTCCTACAAGCTAATCAGCTCCCAGTAAAATGGAGTTCCTACATCTTATGAAGACGTATGTTACTTCCATCTTTCGAAGACTAACATCTTGACCCAGTTTACCTTACCAAAAAAAAAAAACATCTTGACCCAGTTACTCCGCATGTCAATTTCAATAGCAAATCTGCATTTGCTTCAAGACCAATCCAAGTCCAATGAGCCCCGATTGGTGCCAGGGAACGAGCACAAGATAATGTCGCCCCGCCCTAGCTCGAAACACCACAATTTAGCTGAAAGAGATCATATAAGCAGCACAGACCACACACGGGTACTATAAAGTCGAGCTTAGCCTCCGAAGCTCCGACAGACGAGGAAAGAAGCCGACTCAGAACGAGAAAAACGAGAGATGACCTGAACTCCGCCGTCGCCGGAATCGCAGGGGACGAGGAGGGGGCCGAGGCTGGGCCGGTCGACGGGGACCTTGACCGGGACGCTGAAGCCCCGGCGGGGGAGACCGGTCTCCTGATAGTTCCTACTCCGGCCGGCCGCATTCGGGGGATCGTCCGCTCCTTCTTCGTCGTCACGCCCTTCCCCGTCGCCCCGGTGCTGCCGTTGATAATCCTCGTCGTCCTTGCTGTTGACTTCGTCGCGGCCGAAACCTAGGAACCCCGCTATCCGCCGGAACAACCCCATTTGCTTTCTGCGCCTGCGGTGAATCCGGCGTCAGATCATGAGGAAGAGGGCGGCACGGTCGGTGGGGGGCGAGCGGCGGAGCGGGTGGATGGAGGTTGAGCTTGGGAGTTCGGGCGGAATATACGGAGGATCTCGTAGAATTCTGTTCATCCCGGGAAGAAGGAGAAGGAGAAGATGGTGAGGGATTCTTGTTATTTTCTCCTCCTTCTTCTTCTTCTTCTTCTTTTTTTTTCGCTTTTTCTTTCTTTTCTCGCTTTTCTCATTGGAGAAAATAATGAGATGAAATTTTTTTTTTCTTTTTTACCAGTCCATCCAATTTTATCCCACGTTTTCCTTTTTTTACCAAAATTTAATAAAGTTTGCATGCTTGACACTAGGGATGAGCGTGGTCCAGATAGATAGTTCCTGAAGGATTAGTTCCGAAAAGTTGATATTGAGACCGGATGGATCCATGGAATCAATCCTCAATCCTTTCAATCAATATCATAGTAAACTTAATTTCTATATTGGTACTTATTTGCAAGGGAAAAGGATATACACACACTGATTTATAGCTAAAATTGGTGTAAACCGGTTTGTTCGGTATTTGATTGATCAAGGAAAAATAACCTTACCTATTGATGATTGTACCTTGAAAATCTTAATGGCATATGCCTTTTCATTGATATATGAAAATCAAATTAATCGCTAATCTCACACGGCCCTAAACAACATATGATTTCCTTCGTCCTTGAAACAAAGTCTAGATGGACTAAGAAATGAAACTCTACTCGTTGTTCAAATGATGAGCACTTGTGTATTGCAATTGACATTTAAAGCTCTTTTGGTTTTATCGGTCCATAAATTTTGAAGGATATGCCAGAGAAGGTTTACATATTTCAATTGACACAAATTGTTTCTAAATCTTCTAGGAAGTTATAATTGAGGGTGGAATTTTTAAATATATATATTCATATACTGGTTCGATCGAGGTGAGCAAGAACTGGGAAACTGATTGGTCCCCATGAAAACCGCCGATTTCGGCCGATCTGATTTGATTTTGAGCGATCTAGGCAGCTCTCGGTTCCTTTGCACACCCTTACTCATCACATAGCTTTTTAACCTTTTTTCACTAAGGAAGATCGGTGTCGTGAATTTTCTTATTCCGTTTTGTCGTATATGATATTAATTAGCAAAACAGTGAGGACAAAATGAAACGAGAGAATTCTCTTTTCTCTATCTATTCATTTTCATTCCTTGTTCTTTTTTTAGGTCAATACCACGAAAAACCTTAAATTGGTATGCTTATGATAAATTTACCGCAAACCGGTACATCTGTGATAAATTTATTCTCTATTAGTTTTCATTAAATTTTACTGTCAAATTATTGAATTGGATGACATGTTGCAAATTAACAGGTGCACCGGTTTGGGATTTTACTCTTTGTTGATCATAGATATATCGGTTTATAGTTTTCCATGGTATTATGCTAGTTTAACGGAAATTAACGGGGGGTAAATTTGTCATAAGTGTACCAGTTTAAGATTTTGGATGGTCAAAAATTTGTTTTGGGTAAATTTATCACAGGTGTATCAATTTAGAGTTTTTCAAGGTATTAATCATTCTCTTATGCTAAAATTTTTCATAATTACTAAAAATTTTTATCACTAAATACCATCAGTTGCATTAATTCCCTTATGCTATTGGATCGGTTATGTTGTGTTGGTGAGAAGAGATCATATATATCCATCCATTTCTATCCAATATCCACTTCTATTTAAAAATCTTTTTGAATAGGAAATATGACTACATTTTGCATACTCATGACAACAACTTATATCCCTTTTTCTCCGCACGAGGATGATGGGCTCCATTTGTATTCACATGAATTTTCTTATTTAGGCTCCATTTGTATCACAAAAAATGAATCACTTAAAAAAAAATTTCTTAAAAATAATGACATGCATCACTTTATAAAAATAAATAAACGAGAAATATTTTCATCACCCATAAAAATATTTACACATAAATTGTTGTCAATAATGAAATATTTTTTATTAACTAATTATTTATAGTAATATGAACGATCATTTTTTAAAAAATATTTTTTAAATTATTCATTTTTCGCAAAATAAACAAAATCTAGTTATTGACATGGTTGGTGTTTCGACGAGGCAAAAGACAAGTAGAATATTGCCCATACGGTTCTTGGGCAGTGCGAGGAACAGTAGATTGATTTCATTATATAAAATCAAAGGAAAAAGCTAAAAAAAGCTCCAAATTATGTTCATTGCAACACATTTAGCTTAAATTTTTTTGTAATACCATAAATCCAAAACTTAGTACTCCTAAGACACATTTATGCTAAACTTATTTATGTGATACCAAAAACTTCAAATTTGTATTCATGTGACACATTTACGCCAAGCCTATATTCGTATAACATATTTATCCTCCATTAAAACTATTAACAAATGCCACTAAAAACCTTATGTGTCCGCTTACATGGACGGCAAAAAGAAAACAATGCAGATGTAGCACTCACGTGGCAAAAATGTCAACTCATTGTATTTTTTCTTTTCTCTTTTTTTTTTCTTTTTTTAAAACTTCCTCATTCGTTTTCTTCTTTGGTTTGGTGACGGTGAGAACGGTGGCCAAGGCAATAGCGAACACAAAGGAGGAAGGAAAAAGTAAAAAAAAAATCTTGACGGAGGATAAATGTGTAGCGCGAGTCTAAGTTTGGGACTTTTGGTGTTATAAAAAATAAATTTAAGATAAATGTGTTACATTGATAGAAGTTAAAGCTTTTTTGTGTCACAAAAAAGTTTGGAAAAACTGTGTCACACGAGTAAAATTCAGAGTAAATAAGTCACATTGTTACAAGTTTGAAATTTTTGATGCCATAAAAAAATTTGAGTAAATATGTCACACTGTGCAAAATTTAGAGTTTTTTTTTTTATGGCTTTTACCCTAGAATCAATTTGATTTATACTTTGGACGAAAAAAATGGTGGGATTTGGCGAGTATTTTATATTTTGTTGTTGATTTCATCTAATAACATTTGATTGATTCATAGCAAGTACATTTCTCTTCTTCAGGCTAGATTTTTTTTTCCAAAGAAGATCATGCATCCCATAACCTATTTTATTTTCATTTAAGGCTACATTTAGTAGCTAGGATAAAAGTTGGGATTTGATAAAAGTTATCATATCCCGTGTTTGATTCCTACTCGAATAAAAATATCCCATGGGAGAAGTGAAATAAAGATGGAAAGAATTTCTTATATCCATGGCAAAAAAGCTATTTTTCTCAAATAACAAGCTTCTTAAATTAAAATAATAATTAAATATAAAATAATATTCTGTGTCTAATATGAAAAGAAAATTCAAAATAATAAAAAAATGATGCAGAATTTTTTGTTATTTATTTATTTATATATTTGAATTTTGTTCTATTCTATATATATATATCAATTCTTTTTTTTTGGTCGGAACATATATATCTATCCAGTATCTATGTTTATTACAAATTTCAGGCATATTAGTATGATTTACTATTTTTTTGGTCGAAAATATGATTCAATATTTAATCAAATTTTATTTAAGGAATGATGGAAGGAATGAAGAAGAAATAAAAGGAGGAAAAATAATTTAAAAAATAAACAAATGAAAATGAAGTAGAAGAACTTCGGTTCTAATTAAACAAATGCAAACTCGAAACGGATCTTTTTAATTCACTGCGTCTCCATTTTCTTCATATATTTAGTTTATGCTGAGGCTTCACAGCTCCTCTATTGTTCCATTTGTTCACATCAAAACTACATGTAAAACGAAGAAAGAGTCGAAATCCCTTTTCCTCCATAACTCTCTAAATTATATCAAAAGTCCACGAAAGCAGCAAAAGAGTCGTAACTCATCTTTTCCGTAGTTTTATGTTTCATATTGAAGTTTTACAAAAGTAGCGAGAGACTTAAAGCACTGTATTTTTCGTTATCACAAAAACAAATAACCACGTTTTCTTTCTTTTGCAAGGTTTGGTGTTCGTTGGTTGATCTATCTCATCGACGTTTCCATAGGTCACTTACATTTCTTGTCATTGTTGAATTGATGTGGATCGTAAAATAATTACAAATTGATTGATGGAAGTTATTTAGGTTTGTGCATTTGTGGTTTGTTTAACAGTGAATCATAAGAGATTCTTACAATCTCGATTCGTGCATTTTTATGTTCATTTATATCGATACGCCCTTCATACCAAACAGTGGACAAAATAAAATATGAAAGTATCCCAAAATAGTTGATAGAATATAGCAAATTCATTCAATTTATCGTTATATCCGAATTAAAAATCTATATAACAAAATGTAACCTAAGTATATTTATTACACGGAAAATATATGATTTATAAAATATTTTCTTAAAAAAAAGCTTGTATTGCCTACAAAATGAATGAACAAATGTCAATAGTGAAAATGTTTTTCATTGACTAAGTATTTCAAACAATATAAATGATCATTTTTAGGTAGAATCGAGAGGGTAAAAGGAAAGCAAAGAAGAAGAGCACGTGCCGGCAGCCTCGCGTCACGTGAGAAGCAGATTCAACAAAGCCAAAGCGACCAGATTTCGCTGACCACAGCTCCTCGCCATTTCCCCCAAATCCATTCCATCACTCTCTCTCTCTCTCCCCGAATTCATTCAATCCCGCATCCTCCATCGCCGTTGAGAAATTTCAAATGCAGTAAATCGCTCGCGAGCCTCCGGCGAACGTTCCCGCAGGTCTCCGAATCCGGCGGCGGCGGCGGCGGGGAAGAAGGGGCGGGGGGGGGGCCTTCGATTGATCGGATCGTCGGGGGTGTGGTTGTGGGGCTGGTGGGGAGGATCGGCGACGATGCCGGTGGCTGCTTCCGCCATCTACTTCCTGAACCTGCGCGGCGACGTCCTCATCAACCGCCTCTACCGCGACGATGTCGGGTAACAGTCCCCCTCCGCTGCCTGCTTCGTTGACGTTGCGCGGTAGCTGAATTTTGACTCCGATCCCGCTGATTCCTGGTTAGCTAGGTTGATTGTTTCCCTCGTCTCCTCCGATGAGCGAAGTGCGGATCCCCTTTTTGGGGAGCTAAGTGGAGTCGTAGTTTCTGGATGGAGATCGTTACGGCTTGTGCTGCTGCTGTTGTTGTTGTTTGCTGTTAGTTGAGCTGCCTACCGTGAGTTTTGTTTGCTAGAGCTTGAGAATTAGGGATGGTTCTGGTTACCGGGCGATCCACAGGGGCCTGTCTTTAATCGGGTTAAGGTGTTCGGAAGGTAGCAAAGACGTGAGAATTGGATGGTGCTGTGTGCGGTGCATCGGCGTAGTGTTGCTTTGATAGGATGTACTCTTGCAGCTATGTGATCCGTATTTAAACTGCTCAGAGGATTGCGACCGGCATGAAATTGTAGGAGGTGCTGCTGCCAATGGTTTTGTTGTGATCTATGTATATAGTGTATATGCAACTTGACAGCTTTATGGCTCCTGATCGTAGCTTTTTTTACGAGTGTAATTTGGATGGAGGTTACCCGTGCATATCAATCAGGCCAATGTATTATTCATTTTATCGGTTGTCGTCATGTAAACCCTTGCATTTCTTTAGTTAACTCAAGATAACACTTTCCAATAATAGGCCCTCTAGTTGTTCGCTGCAAAACTCCTTACCAATGTTTCTGTCATATCTATCTTGATCTCTCCTATTGTTCTGATTAGTAATTTCTTCTAGGGGAAATATGGTGGATGCTTTCCGCATGCACATCATGCAGACAAAAGAGCTCGGTACCTGCCCCGTGCGCCAGATTGGTGGTTGCTCATTCTTTTACATGAGAATTAGCAATGTCTACATTGTGATAGTTGTCAGCAGCAATGCTAATGTAGCTTGTGCTTTTAAATTCGTTGTGGAGGTAAGCTTCTTCCACAGTATGTCACCTTCTTTTGAAGTTAGCAAATCCCGAATTCCTGTTTAGTTCATAGATTACTTGTTTGGTCTCATTGTGAAATTTCACCATTGCTGCTAAGTCATTGTTAGGACAAGTTGCACCCGCTTCTGT
Organism: Syzygium aromaticum; assembly: GCA_024500025.1. Taxonomy (NCBI): domain Eukaryota; kingdom Viridiplantae; phylum Streptophyta; class Magnoliopsida; order Myrtales; family Myrtaceae; genus Syzygium; species Syzygium aromaticum. The sequence continues at coordinate 2,158,000 of CM044889.1, read as the reverse complement.
TTTGATAGTTGAAGTTTGTGCTCTCATTAGCTGTTGACTTTTATTATCTGTGGTCTCAATGGAGACGTGAATAGACTGCTCAGGACTTTCTTCAAGCATTATAATTTTTTTCGCAGAAGCAGAACCATAACTGCCGCATGCATCAGAAAATATACATGATTGTGGAAGAATAGGAGGGTTAGGATGAATGATGAAATTGTGGTGCAATCATTTTTCAAGGGAATGGATAGCTATGAATGCCTGATACAATTTCTCTTTCTTGCAGGCCGTTTCCCTTTTCAAATCTTATTTTGGAGGATCCTTTGATGAAGATGCTATTCGTAATAATTTTGTTCTCATTTATGAGCTTTTGGATGGTAAGTTAGAGGCTTGAATTAATTAATTGTTTGTTTCCAGTTGCGATAAGGTAGAATATTATAAATAATCCTGGGCAAAAGGTCCTGTGTGGTTGACAAGATTCTAGTTTTTGTCCTGGAGGAGCAAGCGAGAATAAAAGTTTCTAGAGATATGCCTACTTTACCTTATACTACTACTGTTCATGTGGATCTATTGTCATGATGCAGTATGTATGATAGTAGACTCTCATGTCTTGCTAATACAACAACCACATGAGTTTTCCCCCTTCTAAAACAGAAGTTTTGATGAGTTTTAAGAGGACGCGAAATGCAGTAGCTAACTCAAAACAGGACATGAGCGTATATTGATCGATTATTCAGGGTGGGGATGGTTGGATGTAGGATGGCTGAAAATACTGCTTTAAAGCAAAGCGAGAAAGCATGAATAGAGAATTCTTAGGAGTATATATTTAAGCATGTGTATTCTATGTAGTTTAGTTTTAGTTGTTTCTCAAAGTGTGAAGATTGTTTGGAGCTCACATGCATGTGCTTGGGGTGCCTGCTAGCTAGATGTTTTCTGTAGAGCTGCGAAATTGGCGAGATAGTTCTCTTTAGAATATTATTTAGAATCTCCAGTACAGGAATGGATTATTTACATTCATCATCATAACATTCATTTCAGAGATCATGGACTTTGGCTATCCTCAAAATCTTTCCCCTGAAATCCTGAAGCTGTACATTACTCAAGAAGGAGTCCGCTCGCCATTTTCTTCCAAGGTTGGTATCTTATTGCTTAAATTAATCCTGACATGGTTTTCCAAAGTGTTCTCTGAATGATTCTTCTTCTTCTTCTTCTTCTTTGGTAATTTCTAATTGTGCTATCTCCTATGAGTTTAACAGCCTTCAGATAAACCTGTGCCAAATGCTACCTTACAAGTCACTGGTGCTGTTGGTTGGCGGAGGGAAGGGCTGGTTTACAAGAAGAATGAGGTGACTTTGAGATTGTCCTTTGGCTCTTATCCATGATATCATCATATTATGTGATCACGAACTTCATTTCTACAGGTTTTTCTTGATATCGTGGAAAGTGTAAATCTTCTTATGTCTTCAAAAGGTAGGTCCAATATTTTGGATCAAAAGTACCATATTGATTTCTTTTGTTGCTCACCACAAATTGGTAAATACAGGAAGTGTCCTGCGCTGTGATGTGACGGGGAAGATTCTTATGAAGTGCTTTCTCTCTGGAATGCCTGATCTGAAGTTGGGTTTAAATGATAAAATTGGCCTTGAGAAAGAGTCGCAGATTAAATCTCGTCCTATTAAAAGGTAGTTTGTCACCCATAAGTTCGTTCAAATCAAAAGACTCTTGCTTTTTGTGCTTGATGATGTTCAAGTTGCTTTTGCATTGAAATGCACATTGCGTGCGACCTTGCTAATACCAATTCGTTCCCAGCTCATTTAAGCAATTATTTTCCTTCTGGCATTGTGTTTCTTCTCTTCACTTTATGCTCGTTAGATTTTGGCCTTTAAGTTTTCACTAATTATTTGTGCTATTATATGTTTGTTTTGGTGTTCTCGTCTATGACACTCGAATGTTTTTGCAGTGGTAAAACTATTGAGCTCGATGATGTCACATTCCACCAATGTGTAAATTTGACGAGGTTTAACTCAGAAAAAACTGTTAGCTTTGTGCCTCCTGATGGTGAATTTGAACTGATGAAGTAAGCTTGTGATTTCCTCTTTTGCATCATCTATTTATTGTTTGAACAATACAAATAATTGCTTATTTTGGTTGTTACCATTCATTCTATGTATAAGTACTTTAATGCTAGTAAGCATGCGTTCTTTTAATTGATTCATCTTATATTCTGTAGGTATCGAATAACGGAGGGTGTTAATCTTCCATTTCGAGTGTTGCCAACGATAAAGGAACTCGGGCGAACAAGAATGGAAGTAAATGTCAAGGTTAGTAATGATTATTAGTGAAGCAAAGTGATTATGCCTTGTCTACGGTCATTCGGTTTTCTCACCTGTGTTAATCTCCAGGTAAAGAGTGTTTTCGGCCCAAAAATGTTTGCTCTTGGGGTTGTCATTAAAGTTCCTGTACCAAAGCAAACTGCGAAGACCAGTTTCCAGGTGACATCAGGACGAGCGAAGTATAATGCTGCTATTGATTGCTTGGTTTGGAAGTGAGTATGTTAACTCAGAGGATTATATAGTTTGGAATTTGTTCTGGTTTCTCCTTTCCAACATATGGTCTAGCTCTAATTACCTACTTCCATTTTGAGTCCATGATGGGACATTGTTGTTCTCCCAAGCCCCTTACCGCTTCATGAAAGCACATGATAAGTAACCGGAGTACGAAAAAGGTCTTGTTTGTAGAATGGTTGGACTTAGAATAATTTAGAATAAATGCTATTTTGGGGTTGTATCTTATATTTAGTATGACGACAAAGTAAGAAACATATGAGTAAAGAGTGTACATTAATAAATTCGATTTTCTAGAAGATGCCTTTTAACCTCATTAATCACCAAAGAGGAAGAAAGAATGCCACATGTTAATAATTTATTTGTACATTAACTATAAACTAAAAAACTAAAATTTAAAACCCAAATGGGCATGCGCAGGTTACCAAAAACTAAGATAATTTTAGTTTTTTAATTGAAGTTAATGTACAAATAAATTATTAACACGTGGTATTCTTTCTTCCTATTTGGTGATTGGTGAGGTTAAAAGACATCTTCTAGAAAATAGAATTTATTAATGTACACTCTTAACTCACGTGTTTCTTACTCTGTTGCCATACTAAATAGTAGATACAACCCCAAAATAGAATTTACTCTAAGTTATTAACGTACCGTTCATTAACTAATGTGTTTCTTATGCTAAGACAAAAATGTTCTCTCTTTAGATTATGCTTGGTTGAGAAACTCATACTCATTATGTCTTGTGGCTCCTCAGGATAAGAAAGTTCCCTGGACAAACGGAACCAACTATGAGTGCAGAAGTTGAGTTAATATCAACAATGGGAGAAAAGAAATCTTGGACAAGGCCACCAATTCAGATGGAGTTTCAGGTGAAAAAACTACTGATATTTAGTGGCATTAAATCAAATCTATAGGATATGGTTCCTTTTTTCATAAAATTACGCTTCTCCAAAGTTGAACTTCCTGCTCTTCGTTTTTTTCTCTCTTCCTTAGCTGAATATTTAAGATTAATGCATGATTAGTAATTTTCTGTCTGGAGGATTGATAATATGAGTGGATAAACTTTTCTAAAGTCTCTATAGTGTAAAATTTACTCTTTGTGGTGCCATTTCTTCACCAAATTTACCGGTGAGCGAAGAAGTTCTCAATACTTTTTTGGCCATAACGGATGAAAGGTTTGTTGCTTATTTGACAAATTTCGTATCTCATTTCAGGGGTGCTAATATCCTGCACCACTGATTTTGCCTGTCCTTCGTTGAGCTTGATTGCTCCTTCCCTTATCCACTAGCAGTGCTTTTGTTGAGTATCCTTCCATGTTGCAATCCGTGTGCTTAGGCGGTTTTTCCTCCAATAAAACCTTTAGAGAATTACAATTGCCCACCTGCTGGTTCCAGATATATATATCTTATTTAGCCTTTTGGTTTTTTTTTTTTGGTCGAAGCCTTTTGTTTTGAAATGGGGCCAAAATCTTAAAAAAGAACTTGAGATTTTGAAGTCTTTTTGTTCTTTGGCTTGTTTGTCACTGTTCATTTGTCTGTCAACTTGAGTTTGCCCGCTGTAATTATGGCAGTCTGGCTTGGCCTAAACAATAGTTGAAAATGAAGTCTTCAACTAAATACAGTTTGTTTTGAAGCTTGCAATCTCATGGCTCAGATATGTGTATTTTGACATGCACTGCCATGTCTTCCATCATCCCCCTGTTCTCTAGTGATCTCATCAATATTGCTTGCAGGTTCCAATGTTTACAGCATCTGGATTACGTGTCCGCTTCCTGAAGGTATTGTTGCCTTGTGTATGATGTACATACCTTTTTAAGTGTGACCAGGGGTGGTTGCTAACATCATCTTCGCCGCAGGTGTGGGAAAAGAGTGGATACAACACGGTCGAATGGGTTCGCTACATAACAAAAGCAGGGTCTTATGAGATTAGGTGCTAAGCATTTGTATTGCCGCCTTGGAGGTCATTAGCATCGGAGTAGCAGCTGAAATTATGAGAAATTGTCAAGTCTAGTGCCACTACGAGTGGAAAGCTTGGTTATCCTTGAGCAGATGAACGCGGTGTCGCTCGCTTTCTGCTCCATTGTCTTGCGGAGGGATTTATCATTTTTCAAATATGAGCCTGTCAAATATGGTTATTATTCTTAATTCGTGGTTGTAAAGGCTTTATCTTTCATTCACAGGGACGTTTCGAATTGCGCGTTTAGGTCAGGTCCTATCAACTTCTGGAGCTTGGAATTGTACATTTGATTTATTCATGTAAGCGACGAGAATCGGTTGTGTCATTTGTCGACTTCTCATCTTCCGCTCACTTGCGTATGGCGTTAGTGTGGTCACGTTGTTTCCTGAAGTTCCTGTAGTAGTTCTTTCCATCTCCTTTCTCCTACATGCTGACCTTTTCACACGATGGAATCTCTCTCTCTCTGTGAAGAGAGCTGATACGGTGTTTGGTACCAAAGCTTTGGTTCTTGGGCCTCAGTTGGTCCACATTTCGTTCTTGCGAAACAGGAGGCGAAAAGTGGGGCGTGGTGGGTCCCCCTCGCCTGGATGCAAACCAGAATCTTGAAAAAGGGGTGATTGGGGGGAAGGCCAAAAGGTGTTACCTTTATGTTTGAATTTGGCATGACAAGTTTGACTTATGGTGCCTTTATGCAGTCATTAGGGGCAGGATCGGTGCTTTGGATTCAACTTTTTTCACCTGCCGCCCCCCTCCTCCAGTTCCCTGCCCTGAGTAAAAAATATATACGCGGATGTTGATGGGACTTGAGATGTAGCTAGGAATCTCCAGAACAATAAAAGAAAAAGTCACCGAAAAATCGAATAAAACAACTATCTTTTCAAAAATAATTATTTAAAATAATTAATCTATAAAAAATATTATCGATAATAATTTATGTCTAAATATTTTCGTAAATAATAAAAATTCTTTTTGCTCGTTTATTTTTATAAGCGATGCAAGCGAAATATTTTTAAAAAAATATTTTCAGAATAGAATAAGAATCGTGCATTTTATAGTCTTTCACTCAAAAATTGTTAGCCACCCACAGTATCCTTATACTTTGTGATTGGTTGTATGGAGAGATGACATCGTGTTTCACAGGAGTCTAAAAATTTCGTATTTTCTTGATAATTTAGTACTTATAATATTGATGTGGTCTATCACTAACAGATACCTATAGGTACGTGAAAAAGACCCAAGTATCTGATTCATATTGGGACGCGGCAAAAAGTTATGTCTCGTGACTATAAACAACACTCACTAAGAAATATCCAACCTGGCATTCAAGAGCTGGCATTCAAGTTCTCTAGAATTGCTGATTTCTCCTCTCATGCTCTCTCTTGAGGCTTTACTTCATCCAAGAGATAAACAACTTTCCAGTTGATGCTCTTTCTATATAATCTTTCCATAGTGACCAATTTGACAGCAATTATTCCATCGTCATCCTTATAAAAAAAAAAGCCCAAACTAGCAATTAGACCAAAAAGGGGCACTGCCTCCCGAGTATAGTATCCAACTGCAAAACAACCAACCATTTATTTCGATTTTTCAAAATAATACCATTACATCTTGCATATGGGAAAATATGGCTATCTATTAATGTTCTTCCTAGTTATACCCGAAGAGATCAGATCTTGCTCATTAATGTTCATTCTAGATACTCTTTCTATAATGAGCAGTTTCACCGCAATTATTACATTGTGAACTTTGGGATAATCCAAACTAGCAATTAGGCCAAAGGGGGACATATCCCGCCCAAGTATAGTATCCAGCCAAAAAACAAGTAACCTGTTAGATTTTTCTTTCCCACGAAATTTCACGTAATTGGTATGTCTACAGCGTGCGAATCATTGGATGGACCATATCTAATATGGAATACAACGGAAAGTTTAGGAATTCCTACTCATAAAGCGTGTATTCTAGAATTTGTCCAAACAAAAAAACTTTTTTTTTTCCATATAAGCGACGTTGAAGAAGGGAAAATTGTCCTTACCGAAAAAAAAAAAAAGAGAAGGGAAAATTGAATTATCCTCTTTATTCATTGAGCACTTGCCAACAATTCCACACAGAAATTAGAAATCGCTAATGATTGAGCACACATGAGTTGGATGCATACAAATTTTTCTGAATAAGCCATGTCGAATGAAGAAAAACCGTCTTTACCTATTGAGCACGTTCGAATTCGATGCATACGAAGTTTTTCCATATAAGCGATGCCAAACGAGGAATTAATGATCCTTATCTATCGAGCACTTACAAGTTTGACGCATACGAAATTTCTCCGTATAAGCGATATCAAATTGGAAAAACTTAAAATTGCAAATTTTTTCGACAATTGAGCGCGCACAAGTTTGTCGTGTGCAAAACTATAATGCAAATAAGTGCCGTCAAGCGAGGAAAAAATCGAAATTATGGATCGTTAATGATTGAACACGCACGAGTTCGACGCGCGCGGATTTTCCCAAGGAGGCAAAAACTGAAATTAACGGCCCCGTAATTATTGAGCACGAACGAGCTCGGCGCACGCGGATCTTTCCAAAAAAAACCCATTTCGAATGAAGAAAAACCGGAATTAACGGTCCTCAATCATCGACCTCGATACGAATTCCGGCGCATGCAAATCTTTCCAAGCGAGTCACGTCCGACGAGGGGGGGGAGGGAAACCGAAACTAACGAACTGATCATCCACGGTCGAGTCCAACGCATGCGGACACTCCCAAAATACGAATTCGGCGGCCCTCGAGAGGTTCGGCGCACGCAAGATTTTTCCCGGACCAGGTCACGTCGAGCGAGGACAGGCTGGGGGGAGGCCGACGACGGTTCACGACCGGGCCCCCGAGACGAGCTTCGATGCAGACGACACCATGTTGTGTCTATACAAGCGACGCCCAAGACGGTGGATTTTGGGCATGTTGCCCCTCCCCCTCCCCCGTGGCCCCTAAAACGATGGCAATGTTGGGTATCGGACAGCAAACGGGGATCTGATTGTGGGAGCCAAATCCCCCACAAGCCAAAGAGAATCCACACCAAAACCAACCCCCGCCCCGCCCCGCAAACTGGCAAAATATTTAAAACCCTACCTGCTCACCGTGGCCTCCCCCGCCCCCCCCCCACTATATAAGCAGCCCCCCGACTCTGTCCCTCTCAACTCCTCCATCCAGAGTAGGGTCTCTCCTGTCGCTACGACATTCTGAGACTTCGATTATTGAAAAAAAGAAAAAAAAAAGGAGAAGAGAGAGAAGGGAGAGAGTTCAGAAAACGAAAAAACCCAAAACCAAAAACCTCACCACCTGCGTTCACGCTTCTCATTTCCCTCTCTTCGCTTCCCCCAACAATAAAAATCTCGCCTTTGAGCCACCCGAGGAACCCGGCCCCCTCCCAAAACAGGGCAAGGAGGCGAAAAAGGGGTGAGCTTTCGCGGATCAAGGGATCCGACCCCGCGAGCGGAATGGACTCGAGGGACGCGCCACCGCCACCGGGGATGGTGGGGGTCGTGGGGGGTTCGGCCGGCTCCTACTCCGCCGCCGGCCCACAGCAGGGGTCGCAGCAGCAGCAGCCGCCGCCGCCGCCGCAGCACCTGATCAACCCCAATTCGTCGGCGGTCATGATGCAGCACCGGTTCCCCTTCAACTCCATGGTGGGCTCCGGCGGGGGGCCGCCGCCGCCCCCGCCGCAGCCGCAGCAGGCGGAGGGGATGGATTCGCTCAATAATGCCGGCGGCATTTACGACGGATCGTCGCAGGCGGGGCTGAGGCCGGGCGGTTTCTCCATCGAGCCGGCCAAGAAGAAGCGTGGGAGGCCGAGGAAGTACACTCCCGAGGGCAACATTGCCCTAGGGCTCGGGCCCACTTCAGTGCACTCCTCCTCTGGCGGGGATCACCACCACCACCACCACCACCACCACCATGGCGGTGGAACCAGTGGCGGCGGAGGTGATGGGAACCTCACGGGCTCGTCTGAGCAGCAGGCCAAGAAGCACAGGGGGAGGCCGCCTGGGCTGGGGAAGAAGCAAATGGATGCTTTAGGTGGTTTTCTTATCTTCATAAAGACGATGCTTTTCTTCTTTTGCAGTTTTGGGTGGATTGTGTGGGTCGCTTGGCTTGAGCATTTCCTTTATGCTCTGGGGTATGTAAATGTAAAGGTGCGATTTTGACCAACGTTGAGCTGAGTTTTGTTTTATGGTGGCAGGAGCCGGTGGAGTTGGTTTTACTCCGCATGTGATCCATGTCGACGCTGGTGAGGTATGTGGATTTTTTTCGTTTTTGCTTCGGATGGTTCTGAATGGAGAAGAATGTGGTCACTGAATTTCAGCTGCATTAGGGTTCTAATGTGTGTAGTTTTTGGGTGTTCCTGTTTGTGTGCAGTTCTAAGCTCGACAAACGGTGATTTTTGTCTCGCGTTTTTTCTTTTTTGTGCTGATGCAGTACTGATTGTTCTGGAGTTTCTTGACAACTGTGTCTTGGGCGAACAGTGTTTCTTGAGTTCAACGTTTATCCTGGTTTTTCGATTCGAAGTCTTAGATGAATGAGGGTGATCAGCTTGATTGAGAAGCCTGAAGTTCCGACATACTTTGTAGATGGACGTAGCCAGTTGTTTTTTTTTTTTTTTTTTTTGGTTTTTGTCTACATAGGGATGCTGATAGGCGTACCTGCTTTATAATTGATCAGTTGTATCTTTTTCCAGTCACGTGGATGAGATGCAAACACCTTGTAATTGATGGATCGTGTGCCACTAAGGAAGGTTAATCATATGAACGCGAGGTCGTTATAGATCATCTTCAATGAACTTATATAAGCTATATATCGTTTCCAACGGTACTGGAATAAATGAGGTCCTCTTTTCATAGTAAATGCGTCTCTTGTGCACGTGCCGACGCACTTGTGAGTGATGGATATCTTCATTTAGATGCTCTATCGGATGGCATAAATAAGGTTCTCATGTTGTTGTCTCTCTCTCTCTCTCATGTGTGGGGGGAATGCGCTGGTGAACCCTTCTTCTTGTACCTTCATATAGGTGCTATTAGATGGCATAAATGATGTTCTCTTTCTATTAGAGATACTCTGGTCCTCAGATATATTTTTCTGGATTTGCAGGATGTAGCCTCCAAAATTATGGCCTTTTCATTGCAAGGACCTCGTACAATTTGTATTCTCTCGGCAAGTGGAGCTATCTGCAATGTAACCCTCAAGCAGCCAGCAATGAATGGTGGGACTGTGACATATGAGGTGATCTTCGTGTTCTTGCCTAGCCAGTCTTTCATAAGTAGCGTGATATAGACACAAACTTAAAGTACATTTGTTTTAGTTGCTAAATGATTACGTGGGTTAATGAAAACTCTTTAAGCACTAGAGATGTTGCTTCTTCGATAATGATGAGAAAGAGCGTAAATAGTGGGTTGGTGAGAGAACCCAAAATCCTCGGACAGAAATTCCTTGAGTAGTGATGCGCTAAATAATGGGAGAATAGTAGAAGTCTGAAATTATACTAATGAATCTGAATTAGGAAATAACTTCGGGGTTGCCTATGGATTTAATATTAGTTCAGTTGGGAACGACAATTCGATGGATTTATTTCTAGATATGGTTACCACTTTATTGAGCAACATACTTTTGCATGCTGTAGATGGACTTTTGAGGAAGGATAGGAGTACTTTTGCAAATAGGTGAAAAAATGCGACAGTGGCTGATAACATCAATAGGTAGAAAAATTGGAAAAGTCAAGGATGTACAGCATGTCGAAATGTTTCACGATTGGTGATGTCTTCACCGCTATTTGATGATTCTCTAGTAGGGGAGACCATGGTGAATAGGTAGGGTTTCTGGTGAAGGTCATTGAATAGTAAAATAGGTGTGGATGAGAGAACGATATGGTGAACCCGGTTTTTAGCGATGTTTTCTCTCTAAAGTTTGCTTTCTGTTATATGTGCTATCGCTGACCTGACTCTTTAGAGCAGTTGATGCAATGATTGGTGGTTCATCGTTGCGTAGTCAGTTGATGCAGGTCAATACTATCTACTCCAAACATTTTAATAATGTATTTTCATCTGATCTCGCATCTTGTGGAATTCTTGAGGTGCTTGTTCACAACATGCACTTTACTTTTCTGACAGGCTTTGATGTCTAAAGCAGCGGTGTTGAGAATTTTAGTTGTTTTGACTGAGCCTTTCCTATCTAGTATCTTCATCTTTTTCTGTTCAGTTCATCGGAAGAGTACTTTGCTCTGTCTTCATGGGGGAGCTCTTCCATATGACTGATACTTGTCTTTCTGAATCAGATTTGCTAGACAATTCTACTTGTTACTTTGTTGGTTGTTTCTATAGTTCATTGGGCAGCCCTTGCCGACTAATGTTAATGTGTTGTTTGTCTCCTGACTGTACATTGGCTTTAAGACCTATAGATGTTCCAGTCACTATTTGCCTGACTGGATAATTCAAGTGAATATTCTTTGTATTTCAAGCGTTGTTTTCGCCAATATTATCAACTTTTCATGTTGATGCCTAAAATTTATTCCTTGCGCCTTTTGAAGCGTCATAACTGATGATCTCATACTGAGTTAAGGATTTTCTTTTAAAGCTGCAAAAAAGCAACTTCAATGTCAATTTATGATGTAAGAATTTCTTCATTGTCACTGGTGCCGTTGACTCTTAAATGATCCAGTAACCCTTAGGCCAGTGTAGAATGTTTACTGAACTATTCTGAATGCGTCTCAAACTTTAAATTTCTTTTAGCATCACATATGACTTTCCCTTCTCTCTTTACACCTTACAGGGCCGATTTGAGATAATCTGTCTATCTGGGTCCTTCCTGTGTCCTGAAAATGAAACTGGTCGTAGCAGAGCTGGTGCATTAAGCGTGTCATTAGCAGGTCCAGATGGTCGAGTGCTGGGTGGAGGGGTTGCAGGATTGCTAATTGCCGCTACACCTGTGCAGGTAAGTTAATATACATAAATCTTAAGAAAAGATTGCATTGTTTCAGAGTGGAAAGCCAAAGTCCCATCCGCGTTTTATTGTTATGTAATCTGTTGATCCCAGATTAGGGGCGTTTCTTGGGGAAAGGTCTCGCAGGAACAATTTAAAGTTAACCAGTTCCTGAAGAACTAAGCACTGCCTCTTTGTGGCCACAAAAGTCAGAAATTTGTTCTCCCATGTCCTGGATCATTAGATAGGAATCGGGAGGAGAGAAGTTTCTACCCTGTTGAAAATTCGGTGGGGCGAAACTTAGAAAATGCCTTGCAATGGTGAAGCCATGTCGTCGATACAGATTTCTCTTATTCTTTCTTTCCAAATTGTGTGACAGGTTATTGTCGGAAGCTTCCTTGCAAGTTCGAAGAAAGCATCTTCGAGCGCTCTCAAGTCTGATGCTTCTCCAACGCCACAGGGTCCACAATCCCATATGTTGAACTTTGGTGCACCTGGGACGGCAGTGAGCCCCCCTTCTGATGGAGCATCGGGTGAATCATCTGATGAAAATGGTAATAGCCCAATTAATCACCGACCTTCCGGACTCTACAACAACTCTAGCCAGCCGATCCACAATATGCAGATGTACCATCATCTGTGGGCTGGCCAGACTCCTCACTGAAGAAGTTAACTGAGATATAACCGGCTTTCTGGGTACTACTCAACTTGAGATCATTGTTCATTGTAGCCGCAGATATATATACATTAGGCCAACTTGGCAGGCGTCACCCAAATGACATTTTAATGAGGCATCCTTTCGTCGACTCCATTTTATTTCTTGTTTAGTCTTTATTCTCTTTCTGAACTTGGTTACTGGGGTTTGTTAACTTGAATCTTATCGGAACATGGTGCTGTTGTTGATAGTTGATAGCATGGGAAGCATTTTCTTGAGGATTCTTTACTTGTTTTGGCAATTACTTCCCGTCTATGGTTTCTTGATTCAATGGGTGGATAGAGTTTTAAATTTCTTGCCCTAGGTACTTTTAGAGATGGCTTCTGGTAATTTGTCCTCGTGCATAGCTTTAGCACTAGAACCTTGGCGAGCTGAGAATCAACAGTTATATACATTTCGTCGCTGGATTAGTGCAGTCCTGAAGACATAACGATGCACTGAAGACTCAGCCCGCATGCTGTTATTAGTGTGTGAGATTGAAAAAACAAGGGATTGCCGGTCAGCTGATTGGTGGGAGTTCCGAGTTCGAATCTGTGGATATACACTTGTTTCGGTTGTCTAATGTGACTGATAGACTCGCATGCGACATTCTACTCCTCCGCGCTTTATGAGTATGTATGCGAAAATGTGAGGAACTGTAAGCGAGGAAGCCATCGTTGGGGTCCTCTAAAGTAATCAAAGAGTTTAATGTCTCACCAACACAGGAGGATGCTTCTTTGTTTAGTGACTCCAAAGTAAGCGAAGCAGGGGCCATGTGAAGAGATGGGTAGATTATACAGTACTTAGATATGATCTTTCAACTACCACCTACCTACTCATATGGGGCTCTGGTTTTGCCTCTGGCGTCGCTAGTTTGCTAAGGTTCGCAGTTCGGGTCGATCTTTTCTCTGGTAGGATTGAATCCACCTCATTAGTCATCGGTCTTACAAAGGTAGATCAACTATTCACATCGAAAGTAAGGAACCGAACGCGATTTGCTGTGTCGACCTAGAGTCCCAGACCAATAATCTCAACGGAATCGAACGCGATTCGCAGTGTCGAGTTAAAGAGTCTTGGACCAGTAATCCCCCGAGTAATTTTCAACGCTGATGATTTCATGTATCAAGTACTCTACTTGTCCTCTCTCTGGCTCTTTCTCCCAGTCGGCAGTCTTATTCCGATTCCTACCTCCCTCCCCATCAGATTCTTAGTTTTTACTCCAACGTCCCGTCTTCGGCCAACAATCTGCATAAAGACATTTACATAAAAGCGACACAGCCCTACGTAGTCTCTCTCTCTCTCTCTCTAGCCGTTGGCTGGCCAATTCAACAGGAGACCTTGTCAAACTCTTTAAAATAATCTCCTTCCTCATAAGAAAGAGACCTTCCCTTTCACTCCCGATTCAACAATCATCTCTCCACACGCTTTTTCCTCCAAATCTACGATACCCCATTTTAACCATTACTCATTCAACTCTCTCTCTCTCTCTCTCTCTAACTGTACCATATATATAAGTTGATTTTGCATGCACATCTCTTCCTTTTTCTCAACTTCCAAAGCTCCTTTCCCTTACACACAAATTATACTCGCGTGATATTGTTAATGGATTGCTTGGTGCTGCCAGTGGCGCTATTGAGCCAGCGGTGCTCGGGATCCGGGCTGGGCTACCGGCAACTTGTTGAGGACGGACCGGGCGAGCCTGACAGCCCAGTGACCGTGGTGGTGGGGAAGGAGAAGAGGGAGTTCTTGGTCGATGCATACGTGCTCGAGGAGAACCCGTTCAGGGTATTGATCAATGCCGTCACGAGCAAAGGAGACGGAGGAGGTCCCATCACAAGGAAGCGGAGCAAGCGGAGGGAGAAGGTGATCTTCATCGATGTCGACGCGATCTTGTTCGAGCACATGCTGTGGCTGATGCACAACGACTGTTCGTCGCTGTTCCAGCTGAACGTGGAGGAGATAATCGACTTCTACGCTCAAGAAAATTAGAGACGAAAGCGTTCAAGCACCCATTTGGGAAAGGTCCAAAGGTAGAAACTTCGTGAAATAATTTAATAATTTTTTTCTATAACCATAGTCGTTTTCCTCCATGGCGTGAGCAATCCATTTCTAATGGTCCGTCCTTAGTCAATAACCCTAAGTTCTTGGTTTGGATGTATATACATGCAATGACACATCAATGTATTCACCTACTCTCTTCAGAATATGCTACTGCTTGCGTTTGTTAATTTGTTTTGGAAAAAGAATAAAGACTGATGGGATTAAAGCCCTAGACATTTTTTTTATTATAGGATTAACAATGTTATTTATATGAAAAACAATAATACAAATCGAGGTTACATTTGATTTCCTGTTGCCGATCGGGCGGTTTGGATGTATAGAACGCGTCCTGTCCTATGTACGATGACGCGACGGTTCGTGTTCTTGTCATGGAGCGTGCTGGTGTGCCGTGATGTTTCCTTTCATATGACGTAGACTTTATATTCACTTATTATAAGTTATAAATGATTTTAAGAAAATATGGACTCATGCATATTGAAAATGTCGACAACATACATTGCGATCCACTTCGTGACTTGTTCATTCGACCAGGTGTGTACACGTACATCCGCATTTCATTGTTAGATTGGCTACGTGACTTTATTTGCCAAAGAAATTCGTAATTGAAGTGCTATTCGCTCGAGCATGGAGTTTAATGCACATGATCTTTCTTCACCGACACGTGATTTATCTATTTAAGGAGGTCTAACTAATTACAAAAAAAGAAGATATTTCATAGAATGTGTTGTTGTTGTTATTATTATTATTTTGGACATTTAGTCATGTCATATTAAATGTGTAAATAGGCAATTTTGTCGATAGAAGCAAGATGATCGATCTTGTGGTAGGTGCAATGTAGATAGCTTGTAAAATGTACAAAACGAGGACGTTGTTGTTACCGCCGCGATCTCGTTTGCTTCTCCTATCTTTGTCTTCTTTAGAATATGATAACTGCGACTAGTCTCTCTCTCTCTCTCTCTGTCCTACGAAGCAACATATAAAGTTTATTTGCAATCTCAACTTGATTGGGTATTCTTTTTTTGATTTTTTGTTTTTGCGGACAATGAAGTTGTCGAGACTTTTTTGAGAACTTGTTTAGTAGTGAGATGTGCAACTCTGAGATAGTAGCCCATTAGAGAAAAAAGAAAAAGAAATAGCAAATATATTTCCCGGATTACAAACTCTCTTAATCTTCATCAAATGTTCGAAAAAAGGACCCAAATGACCTTAATTTCTACCATAAGATATGGTACAAAAATCTTATTTATTGCAACAACATTTGGCATATCTTGTGAATTCATCCATCCTCATGTCACGTACATGAAGGACACTTCCACCTGCGACGCAGGAAGAAACAAAAAGGAAAAATCAGTCATTACAATGAAAGGGAATTGGATAAGAAATAAGAACCTGAGGAATTAGCAAGAACATCGATAAATACTTAATTAGTCTTCTCAGATTTGCATTAAGGACATCACACGACATCTTTTCACCATTGCCATGTTGATATTGACAAAAGGAATGAATTTTGATCAGATCAATGATTTACCATAAAATTAGCAAAGCAAAATTTGTTGTCAAAGAAACTTTTTAGTAGATTACTGCCCGAACAGATGTCTGCCTTTAATCACTTTGCTACAATGGAGATTTTTTTGTTTTTGCTTTTGTGAATTATCAATTCGATGGGCATCAATCATGATCACATCTTGGAATCAGTGGTTACTTGAATCGGAAGATTGTCGCTGCC
The DNA here is from genome assembly GCA_024500025.1 of Syzygium aromaticum. Classification (NCBI taxonomy): domain Eukaryota; kingdom Viridiplantae; phylum Streptophyta; class Magnoliopsida; order Myrtales; family Myrtaceae; genus Syzygium; species Syzygium aromaticum. The sequence goes on along the minus strand of CM044889.1, from coordinate 2,142,064 downwards.
CTATGCACTTACATTTCATCACATTGGACCATATGCCAGCATAATAATGACTCAAAACGGGTTAGATTACTTGCCAATCATGCAATGTCAATATTTGGTTGGGTTTTAATTCATGTAGATCCTTATGAGAAAATGCTTTCTAAATTAGTGAATATGTGCCATATTCATAGCTTGAGAATCACCATTAACTCAAATCAAAATAATATTGCTGACGTATGTGCTTAATTTATCAGTTGGCAAATATGCTAGCCTAATTGTGACTTATAAAGAGTTGGATTTGTTGCTAGTCATGCAATGTCCATATTTGGTTAGGTTTTAATTCATGTTGATCCTTCTGAGTAGATGCTTTCTAAGTTAGTAAATATGTGCAAGTAACGATTGATTCCGTTAGACATTAGGTTCACATTTTATTAGTCATGAGTAATGCAAGTACTAAGAAACTCTATCCATTCCAAATTTGACATATAATGGGCATGAAAAGCGCCATAGCCATGATCTATCCCCGTTGGTTTTTATTATTTGAATTCAAATGCAATTAAGATCAACAAAAAAGCTTAGCGTCAAATCTCATAAATTAGGATGGCATGAACTGCCTAGGCAAGAATTTCTTCACATCGAATAACCAACCTAGACGATTAGTGGACCACCCAAATTCCTTACACGGCTAGTGACTGACGACTGTCATCTCCAATTTGATAAATTAGCACAATTTTTTCAATGATAATTAATTGATTTCATAAATTTATTCTTTCTAATCTACTAATATTGTATTTATCTTCATGCTCATTCTAAATAGATTATTATGACTTGAGAAGTTTCTCCTACCCAACAAAATAAGTAGACAGAGATACTATCATTCTAAAGAGCTTGCCTAACGTGGCACCGTAATTTTTCTGTTTTTGATTTTGAAGTGTTTTCCATGTAGAAAGTTTTTGTGTCTTCTTCTCTGATTTTTTCTCTTTTGCGTTTCTCATTCCTGACACACGTCATGTAGTGAAAGGTCACAAAGTTAATAGTGGGCTACAAACATCAAAGAAGCAAACAAACATCCCGAAATACATAATCACAATGACGGTCACAAAAAGTTACTCTTGCCTAGATTACATTCTCTCTTAATCTTCAACAAATGTTCGCAAAAAAAGACCCAAATGACCTACAACTATAAGAATTGATACAAAAATTTTATTTATTACAACAGCATTTGGCATGTCTTGTGAATTCATCGATCTTCATGCCACGTACATGAATGACACGTCTACCTGCGAAGAAGGAAGGAACAAAAAGGAAAAAATCAGTCATCACAATGAAAGGGAATTGGATAAGAAATAAGAACTTAAGGAATTAGCAAGAAAATCAATAAATACTCAATTAGCCTTCTCTGAATTGCATATTACCGAGGTACATCACACGTCATTTTTTCACCATTGCCATGTTGATATTGACAAAAGGAATGAACTCTGATCGGATCAGTGATTTACCAGAAAATTAACAAAGCAAAATCTATTGTCGAAGAAATTTTCTAGTAGATCAGTGCCCGAACAGAGGTACATCTCTAGTCACTTGCTTGAATGGAGCCCTTTTTTCTTTCTTATGTGAATGATCAATTTCATGGGCATCAATCATATTTATAGCTAGAGAATAAGCGGTTACTTGAATTGGAATAGTGTGGCTGCCATATGCGCTTACATTTCATCACGTTAGAATGGCAGCCTAATCATGACTCAAAAAGGGTTCAGATTACTTGTCAATCATGCAATGTCAATATTTGGCTTGGTTTTAATTCATGTCGATCCTTGAGTAAATGCTTTCCAAGTTAGTGAATAAGTGCCATATTTATAGCTTGGGAATCATTGGTTACCTAAACGATAATAGTGTCGCCGACCCATGAGCTTACATTTTATCATGTTGGACCATATGCCAGCCTAATTGTGACTTATAAAGGGTTGGATTAGTTGCTTGTAATGCAATGTAAATATTTGGTTAGGTTTTAATTCTTGTCGATCCTTCTGAGTAAATGCTTTCTAAGTTAGTAAATATATGAAATTAACAGTTGATTCCATTAGATGTTAGGTTCATATTTTATGAGTAGTGAGTGATGCAAGTGTCAAGAAACTCCATTCCAAATTTGAAATATAATAGGCATGAAAAGCGCCATATCCTTGATCTATCAGCTCAATTTTTATTATTTTGAATTCCAAAGCTAGTAAGACCGAAAAGAGAGCTTAGTGTTGAATGTCAAAAACCATTATGTATGGACGGTATAAACTGCATAAACTAGAATTTCTTTACATCGAATAACCAAAGCTAGAGGATCAGCACAACATCCAAATTGCTCGCTTGGCCAGTGACTAACCACCGTCACTTCAAATTTGATAAATTAGCATAATTTTTCAATGATAATTCACTAATTTCATGAATTTATTCTTTCTACTCAACTAATATTGTATTTTTCTTCAAACTCATTCTAAAGATTTTATTACGACTTGAGAAATTTATCCTACCCAAAAAAATAACCAGACAGATATTATCATTCTAAACAAATTGCCTAATGTGGCACCATAATTTTTCCCTTTTGATTTTGAAGTTTTCACGCAAAAAGTTTGTGTGCCTTATTCTCTGATTTTTTTCTCTTTCATCCTGACAATTGTCGTATTGTGAAAGGTCGCATAATTAACAGTGGGCTACAAATTAACATCGAAGAAGCATAAAAACATCCCGAAATACATAATCACAATGACGGTAACATAAAGTTACTCTTGTCCGGATTACAATCTCTCTTAATCTCCACCAAATGTTCGCAAAAGAAGACCCAAATGAATTTAACTTCTGCTATAAGAATTAATACGAAAATCTTATTTATTACAACAACATATGGCTTATCTTGTGAATTCATCGATCCTCATGCCACGTACTTGAATGACACTTCTACCTGCGAAGAAGGAAAGAACAGAAAGGAAAAATCACATGAAAGGGAATTGGATAAGAAGTAAGAACTTGAGGAATTAGCAAGAAAATCAATAAATACTCAATTAGCCTTCTCTGAATTGCGTATTACCGAGGTACAACACACGTCATTTTTTCACCATTGCCATGTTGATATTGACAAAAGGAATGAACTCTGATCAGATAAGTGATTTACCAGAAAATTAGCAAAGCAAAATCTGTTGTCAAAGAAATTTTCTGGTAGATCAGTGCCCAAATAAAGGTACATCTCTAGTCACTTGCTTGAATGGAGCCCTTTTTTTTTGCTTATGTGAATGATCAATTTGATGGGCATCGATCATATTTATAGCTAGAGAATAAGTGGTTACTTGAATTGGAATAGTGTGGCTGCCCTATGCGCTTACATTTCATCACGTTGGACCATATGGCAGCCTAATTATGACTCAAAAAGGTTAGATTACTTGCCAATCATGCAATGTCAATATTTGGCTTGGTTTTAATTCACGTTGATCCTTTTGAGTAAATGCTTTCTAAGTTAGTGGATACATGCCATATTTATAGCTTCAGAATCACCAGTTACTCAATTCAAAATAGTGTTGCCGACCTATGCACTTGCATTTTATCAGGTCGAACCACATGCCAGCCTAATCTGACTTATAAAGGGTTGGATTAGTTGCTAGTAATGCAACGTAAATATTTGGTTGGGTTTTAATTCATGCCAATCCTTATGAGTAAATGGTTTCTAAGTTAGTAAATAGATGCAAGTAACGATTGATTCCGTTAAATGTTAGGTTCACATTTTATTAGTCATGAGTGATGCAAGTGCCAAGACTCTCGCTCCATTCCAAATTTGACATATAATAGGCATGAAAAGCGCTGTAGCGTTGATCTATCAACGTCAAATTTTATTATTTTGAATTACAAAACAAGTAAAGACCAACAAGAAAGCCTAGCGTCCTTACCAAAAAAAAAAAAAAAACAAGAAAGCCTAGCGTCGAATTTGAAAAACCACTATGTATGGATGGTATGAACTGCTTAAACAAGAATTTTTTAACATCGAATAACCAAAGCTAGAGGATCAGTGGACTATCCAAATTCCTTACTCAGCTAGTGACTGACGACTGTCACCTCAAATTTGATAAATTAGCACAATTTTCCAATGATAATTAACTGATTTCGTAAATTTATTCTTTCTACTATACTAATATTGTATTTATCTTCATTCTCAGTCTAAAGAGATTATTACGACATGAGAAGTTTATCCTACCCAACAAAATAACTAGACAAAGAAACTATCACTCTAAAGAGATTGCCTAACGTGGCACCGTAATTTTTTCCATTTTGATTTTGAAGGGTTTTTCACGTAAAAAGTTTGTGTGCCTTCTTCTCTGATTTTTTCTCTTTCACGTTTCTCATTCCTAACACATGTCGTGAAAGGTCACATAACTAACACTGGGCTACAAACATTGAAGAAGCAGAAAAACATCCCGAAATACATAATCACAATGATGGTAACAAAAAGTTACTCTTGCCCGGATTACAATCTCTTTATCTTGACCAAATGTTCGCAAAAGAAAACCTAAATGACCTTAACTACTACTATAAGAATTGATACAAAAATCTTATTTATTACAACAACATATGGCATATCTTGTGAATTCATCGATCCTCATGCCACGAACATGAAGGACACTTCTACCTGCAACGAAGGAAGGAACAAAAAGGAAAAATCACGTCATTACAATGAACGAGAATTGGATAAGAAATAAGAACTTGAGGAATTAGCAAGAAAATCAATAAATACTCAATTAGCCTTCTCTGAATTGCATTCCGAGGTACATCGCACGTCATCTTTTCACCATTGCCATGTTGATGTTGATAAAGGAATGAACTCTGATCGGATCAGTGATTTACCAAAAAATTAGCAAAGCCAAATTTGTTGTCAAAGAAATTTTTTGATAGATCACTGCCCGAACAGAGGTACATCTCTAATCACTTTGCTTGAATGGAGCCCTTTTTTTTTCACTTTTGTGAATGATCAGTTTGATGGGCATCAATGGTATTTATAGCTAGAGAATCAGTGGTTACTTGAATCGGAATAGTGTGGCTACCCTATGCGCTTACATTTCATCATGTTGCACCATATGGTAGCCTAATTACGACTAAAAAATGGTTAGATTACTTGCCAATCATGCAATGTCAATATTTGGCTAGGTTTTAATTCATGTCGATCCTTTTGAGTAAATGCTTTCTAAGTTAGTGAATACATGCCGTATTTATAGCTTAAGAATCACTAACCCGATTCAAAATAGTGTTACATTTTATCAAGTTAGACCACATGCCAGCCTAATATGACTTTTAAAGGGTTGGATTAGTTGCTAGTAATACAACGTAAATATTTGGTTGGGTTTTAATTCACGTCGATCCTTTTGAGTAAATGCTTTATAAGTTAGTAAATATATGCAAGTAATGGTTGATTCCGTTAAATGTTGGGTTCACATTTTATTAGTCGTGAGTGATGTAAGTGTCAAGAAACTCACTCCATTCCAAATTTGACATATAATAGGCATGAAATGCGCCGTAGCCTTGATCTATCGGCGTCAATTTTTTATTTTGAATTCCAAAACAAGTAAGACCAATAAGAAAGCTTATCGTCGAATCTGAAAAACCACTATTTATGGATGGTATGAATTGCCTAAACAACAATTTTTTAACATCAAATAACCAAAGCTAGAGGATCAGTGGACCCCCCAAATTCCTTACTCGGTCAGTGACTGACGACCATCACCTCAAATTTGATAAATTAGCACAATTTCAATGATAATTAGTTGATTTCATAAATTTATTCTTTCCACTCTACTAATATTGTATTTATATTTATACACATTCTAAAGAGATTATTAAGACTCGAGAAGTTTATCCTAACCTATAAATTAAATAGACAAAGATACTGTTATTCTAAAAAGATTGCCTAATGTGGCACCGTAATTTTTCCCTTTTTGATTTTGAACGGTTTTTCAAATACAAAGTTTGTGTATCTTCTTCTCTGATTTGTTTCTTTTGTATGTTTCTCATTCCTAACACATGTCGTGTAGTGAAAGGTCATATAATTAACAGTGGGCATACAAACATCGAAGAAACAGAAAAACATCCCAAAATACATAATCACAATGACGGCAATTGAAAGTTACTTTTGCCCGAATTACAATCTCTCTTAATCTTCACCAAATGTTCTCAAAAGAAGACCCAAGTGACCTTAACTTCTACTATAAGAATTGATACAAAAATCTTGTTCATTACAACAACATTTGGCATATCTTGTGAATTCATCAATCCTCATGCCACGTACATGAAGACACTTCCACCTACGACGAAGGAAGGAACAAAAAGGAAAATTCTGTCATTACAATGAAAGTAAATTGGATAAGGAATAAGAACTCGAGTAATTAACAAGAATATCAATAAATACTCAATTAGCCTTATCTAATTTGCATATGGCCGAGGTACATCACACAACATCTTTTCATCATTGCCGTGTTGATATTGACAAAAGAATGAACTCTGATCGGATCGGTGATTTACTAGAAAATTATCAAAGCAAAATTTGTTGTCAAAGAAATTTTTTGGTAGATCACTGCCTGAACAAAAGTACATCTCTAATTACTTTGCTTGAATAAAGTCTTTTTTTTTTTTTGCTTTTGTGAATGATCAATTTGGTGGGCATCAATCATAATTATAGCTTCAGAATCAATGATTACTTGAATCGAAATAGTGTCACTTCCCTATCCGACTACCTTTCATCACGTTGGACCATATGCTAGCATAATCATGACTCAAAAAGGGTTAGATTACTTGCTAATCATGAATATTTAGTTGGGTTTTAATTCATGTCGATCCTTTTGAGTAAATGCTTTCCAAGTTAGTCAATACGTGCCATATTTATAGCATGAAAATCACAAGTTACTGAAATCAAAATATTGTAGCCGACCTATGCGCTTAATTTATCACATTGGCCAATATGTTAGCCTAATCGTGACTTATAAAGGGTTGGATTAGTTGCTAGTCATGCGATGTCAATATTTGGTTAGCTTTTAATTCATGTTTGTCCTTCTAAATATACGCTTTCTAAGTTAGTAAATATGTGCAAGTAACGATGGATTTCGTTAGATGTTAGGTTCACATTTTATTAACCGTGAGTGATGCAAGTGCTAAGAAACTCGCTCCGTTCCAAATTTGACATATAATAGGCATGAAAAGCGCCACAGCCTTGATATATCAGCATCGATTTTTTTTTTATTTTGAATTCTGAAATGCTAGTAAGACCGACAAGACAGCTTAGCATCAAATGTCAATAACCACTATGTATGGATTGTATGAATTGCCTAAATAAGAATTTCTTGACAACATCGAATAACCAAAGCTAGAGGATTAGTGGACCACCCAAATTCCTTACTTGGCCAATGGCTAACGATTGTCACCTCCAATATGATAAATCAGCAGGATATTTCAATGATAATTAATTGATTTCATAAATATATTCTTTCTACTATACTAATATTGTATTTATCTTCATGCTCATTCTAAAGAGATTATTATGACTTGAGAAGTTTATCCTGCCCAACAAAATAACTAGACAAAGAAACTATCACTCTAAAGAGATTGCCTAACGTGGCACCGTAATTTTTCCCTTTTTGATTTTGAAGGGTTTTTCATGTAAGAAGTTTGTGTGCCGTCTTCTCTGATTTTTTCTCTTTCATATTTCTCATTCCTAACACATGTCGTGTAATTGAAGGTCACATAATTAACACTGGGCTACAAACATCGAAGAAGCAGAAAAACATCCCGAAATACATAATCACAATGACGGTAACAAAAAGTTACTCTTGCCCGGATTACAATCTCTCTTTATCTTCACCAAATGTTCGCAAAAGAAAACCTAAATGACCTTAACTTCTACTATAAGAATTGAAACAAAAATCTTATTTATTACGACAACATATGGCACATATCTTGTGAATTCATCGATCCTCGTGCCACGTACATGAAGGACACTTCTACCTGCAACGAAGGAAGGAACAAAAAGAAAAAATCACGTCATTACAATGAACGGAAATTGGATAAGAAATAAGAACTCGAGGAATTAGCAAGAAAATCAATAAATACTCAATTAGCCTTCTCTGAATTGCATTCCGAGGTACATCGCATGTCATCTTCTCACCATTGCCATGTTGATGTTGATAAAAGGAATGAACTCTGATCGGATTAGTGATTTACCAAAAAAATTAGCAAAGCCAAATTTATTTTCAAAGAAATTTTCTAGTAGATCACTACCCGAACAGAGATACATCTCTAATCACTTTGCTTGAATAGAGGCTTTTTTTTTTTGGTGAATGATCAGTTTGATGGGCATCAATGGTATTTATAGCTAGAGAATCAGTGGTTACTTGAATCAGAATAGTGTGGCTGCCCTATGCGCTTACATTTCATCATGTTGCACCATATGGCAACCTAATTATGACTAAAAAATGGTTAGGTTATTTGCTAATCATGCAACGTCAATATTTAGCTGGGTTTTAATTCATGTTGTTCCTTCTTAGTAAATGCTTTCTAAGTTAGTGAATATATGCCATATTAATAGCTTGAGAATCACTAGTTACTTGATTCAAAATAGTGTCGCTGACCTATGCGCTTACATTTTATCAGGTTGGACGACATGCCAGCCTAATTTGACTTATAAAGGGTTGGATTAGTTGCTAGTAATGCAGTGAAAATATTTGGTTGGGTTTTAATTCATATTGATCCTTCTGAGTAAATGCTTTCTAAGTTAGTAAATATATTCAAGTAACGGTTGATTCCGTTAAATGTTAGGTTCACATTTTATTAGTCGGCAGGGATGCAAGTGCCAAGAAACTCGCTCCATTCCACATTTGACATATAATAGGCTTGAAAATTGCCGTAACCTTGATCTATCTGCATCAATACTACCCAACAAAATAAGCAATATTGTGACTGAAAAATTGTGCTAATTCTAAAGAGATTATAATGACTTGAGAAATTCATCCTACCCAACAAAATAAGCAAACAAAGATATTCTCATTCTAAAGAGACTGCCTAATGCCGCATCATGATTTTGCCTATTTGAAGAAACGTCGACCAATCAAAATTAAAGCAAAACGATCACAGCCCATTTTTTCTTACAGTTTGGATTTGTTCTCAATTAGTTCAATTTGAAACCACTAGTGTCAATCTCATACTAAGTAAAGCTAGCCTCAAGCTCATATTGAGTAAGAACATGAAAATCCATTAGTGAAACTCGCAGAATAATAGTTTTCTCTATTTGAATCATTATGTACATCGTTACAATCTTTCTTATATATAATACAGGGGATAACCCTAGCATCTCAATAAATCAAGAAAAAACAAAAAAAATCCCTAGTTTGTAGGAAATACAGCTCACGTCAATATTCCCCCTCAAGTGGGCGAGAAGATATCTTCACTATCCATCTTGACGAGTGAGCTCTAAAATGCTCTACTTGACACAGCTTTGGTCAAAACGTCGGCCAATTGATCTACAGATTTGACAAAAGACAACTGAATTACTTTAGCATCCAAATTCTTCTTGACAAAGTGTCTATCAACTTCAACATGTTTGGTTCGATCATGCTGAACCGGGTTGTAAGAGATAGCTATAGCAGCTTTATTATCACAAAACAACTTCATCCCAGACTCTGGTGGATACCCAAGTTCGGACAACAGCTTTTTAAGCCATAATAACTCACACAACCCCTCTACTCCTCTGAATTCTGCCTCGGCACTGGATAAGGCTACAACGTTTTGTTTCTTGCTCCTCCACGTGACCATCTTACCTCCTACAAATGTGAGATAACCTGACATTGACCTTCTATTTGACGGGTTCCTACCCAGTCCTCATCCGTATATCCTTCCATTGCAAGGTAACCATTCTTTACAAACATTATCCCTCTCCCTGGAGCCGATTTTAAATATCAAAGGATACGATATACTGCATTCATATGTCCTTCACTAGGAGCATGCATAAATTGACTCACAACATTTACTGCATAAGAAATGTCTGGGCGAGTGTGAGACAAATAAATTAATCTTCCTACTAACCTTTGATACCTCACCTAATTAGTCGACACTTGATCAGGATACTCCCTTAGTTTATGATTCTGCACTGTAGGAGTATCAGCGGGCTTATAGTCTAACATTCCCACTTCAGCCAACAAATCAAATACGGATTTTCTTTGTGACAAGAAAATTCCTTCCTTAGACCTAGCTACCTCAATACCCAAGAAATATTTCAGTCCTCCCGAATTCTTCATCTTAAACTCTTCTGCCAACTTCTCTTGAAGCCTTGAAATTTCTTCAATATCATCTCTTGTGATGATCATATCATCAACATATATGATCGGGGCAGTCACCTTACCTTGACTTTGCTTCAAAAATAAAGTATGATTTAAATTGCTCTGGGAATAACCGTACTTTCTCATGGCTGAGCTGAATCGACCAAACCAAGCACGAGATGACTGTTTCAAACCATATAACGACCTCTTCAATCTACAAACAATATTTGGCTTACCAACACACCTATATTCAGGTGGAACCTTCATGTAAATCTCTTCCTCCAAATCTCTATGAAGAATTGCATTCTTCACATCAAACTGATGCAATGGCCAATCCAGATTTGCGGCAAGTGACAACAAAACCCGCATAGTATTCAATTTTGCAACTAGAGAGAAAGTCTCCTGATATTCCATACCACCATAAATCTGTGTGTATCCTTTTGTGACCAATTGAGCCTTGTACCTCTCAATGGTACCATCTGTCTTGTGTTTAATGGTGAACACCCACTTGCACCCCACGGCTTTCTTCCCTTTTGGCAACTCTACAAGTCTCTAAGTTTGATTTTTTTCTAATGCTTCCATCTCCTCCTTCATAGCTTGGACCCATTTTGGATCCTTCAAGGCCTCTCCCACCCCATTCGGAATTCGAACAACTAATACATTTGACAAAAAAGCCTTACAAAATTCTGACAGCCTTCTTGTTGACACAAAATCGGCAATGGGATATTTAGACCTTTGTTCCTCAACATCCGGTGAGTACCGACTAAGAGGCTTGCCCCGGTTATGCCTGTCAGGGAGTTTATATCTAACAACCAAATCAGAATCATCAGAAACCTCAAGATCAGGAAGAGAGCTTACCTCAGAGTCATTCTCGAGAGAGTGGTCGTGTATTGAAGAAGGGGCAATTTGCGAAGGAGCGGCTGATCTTGCTCATTAGTTATGGATATAAGCTGCTCGTCATCCCCACTTTCAGTTGAAAAACGGTCACCCTCCCCCTCATCATCTGCCATTGCACTCTCCTACTCATTGCTTGCCATCAACTGCAGAGACGGGTCTCCTTGACTGCCCCATGAGACCATTGCTGTACCTGTAGGAAAGCCATCGGCATTGGTCAGCATCATGGTTTGGCGTACATCTTCCCTGCAGACGCGTGCGTAGGCTTCCTCTGTCACGCCCTGCACTCCTCGGCACGTCACATCGCTCGTCAGGGTCGATTTGAAAGCGACGTCCCAGGACACGTCGCTGACCCAACACCTAACACAGAGATTTAAAGCACTTGCGGAAGCAATTAAAATCACCCGTACATTAAAATACATATAACCAAGGATAGCCACGAGGGTGCACAACAACAATTACAATTAAACACGTACACTAATACCAGAAACCATATACAACATTCAATACAGCCCGATCAGCAAAACCAAAAAGGGTCAAGGCCACTATTGACAAAAAAGGGTAAGTGGCATCGGGGGTCAGTTTACTGTTAATGGCGGGGCACTGGTCAAAAAGGTACTGGCCCTCTCAAACTAAGGCGAATGCTAATTCCTATGGTGCCCAGTCTGGGTCGGAATCAGAAGACTCCGAGGATGAAGAGCTATCGGGCATCTCCTCCTCGGACCTGATGAGTCCGTCTCAAACTCGGCCTCCAGTGCAGGGACCTCCTCAATCGGCTCAGGCTCCTCATCGTCTTGCTCCATCGGCTCCGGGACAGCGTCCTCGTCGTCGGGCTCTATGTCCATCGGCTCGAACTCATCTACCTTGTACTCTACCAGTACACCATCGGAACTCGCACTCTCCTCGGCTGACGAATCAGGGTCAATCACTTCGCCATTTGGGCATCGAGGATACCGGGTGTCCAACCCGGTAAACGGGACATCAAAAGTCCGGAGAGGACCATACTCTTCGAGATCATCCCTGAGGCACCACGCCACGTACTCGTGGATCTGATAATGTGACTCACCCACATCTATCCAAACTTGGGTATAGTACCTAATATATACTTCCCCGTTCCCTACGGGGTGTATCGTCCTGGTCCGTTCTACGTGATGCGGAATCCCAAAACGCACCGGAATGGTAGACATGTCAAGGCTGGGAGTCTGAAAAGTGGTTTTATACAACAGTGAGAATAATCTCAGTGAGTGATTCCCTAAACTTAAATTAGGCTAAAGTGCACCTCCTGACAAGTACTAAATACCACACACATCAAATTATAAACTGACTCAGGCCCTCGGGCCAAAATCTAATTTTACTCAACCCTGCAGGTTAGACGTTCTATAAATATAATCACGACCGTACCATAACTATTAGATCGCAGCACAAATACACATAACACTTAATCCCGACGTATGTAATGCACGTGCTCATGTTCGCACTTATGTCATGCCTCAACAATGCATTAATGCACGCTTGCATGCTAGCACTCTGCCATTTATCAATTTCTCCTCCGACCTGCATAAAACGCATCAGGTCTATCATTTCGAAATCGATCTCTGGTCCGCGTTAAACGCATCAGGCTCATGACACATAACCCGCGTAAAATGCATCAGGTTGGTCATCTTCCGGTAAACCGAGCATCGTTCCACGTAACATGCCTCAGAACGGGTTCACTACCCCGCGTAAAATGCATCGGGGCATTTTAGGTGATCACAATGGACATGTCACTCGGGCACACTTGTAAATGCACATGTCTTGCCAATGCTCGTGACACACATCCATGACTGCAATAATCACATTTGGGTAATCACACATTTCCCAAAGAGCATGTAATATCGTCACACCACTTGTTCAATTCGACACGTAATATGTACCATCCACATTTCTAATATACCCAACCACAAATTGGCGCAATCATGGAAATTAATTCAAGCACTCGTGCACGGTACACCATTCACACGTATCAATCACATAAGCCGATCCATATAATACCACGTAATCAAGGCCCACCAAGCCACTCTGTTCTTAGCCACACTAAACATGTCACAGCATTGCCAAATCACTCCCAATTAGAGACAATTCAATCACTAACTCGGTCTATCCAACAAATGCACCAATCACACCACTAAACCTCAAATCAATCGCGCCTCGCCCAATACGATCCGGCCATGGACAGCCACTAGTCCACTAATTCTAGGCCATTAATTATTCTCAAAATATTCCATTAGACTCTCCAAAATATCGTCCAAATCAGCCGTCATGAGGACCAAACTAGGTGCGCTCTATAATTCACAATTGAACCCGAATTAACTCGAACTCGAGCCGATTCACAGCACACTACGGGCCTTTAAATCTCAATTAAATCCTCACACTAAGCCTCGAAATCAGCCACAATATCCGCCTCCAATAATTTCCACAATTTAACCCCTAAAACACCATAATTACCCCTAAAACCCGTCTAAAAAATGCAATTTAGCCTAATTAGGGTTTAGGGTCAAACTCACCCGATGTCCTAAGCTCCAAATTGGGCTGAGCAAGTGCCAACGGCGGCTAGACAGCGGTGGTCCCGCGCCGGAATAGTGGCGGCAAGCGGCGGCTCCGGCGAACGAGGTGAGCGGCGGCGACAGTCTAGGCAAGGGGCTACTGGTCGTGGCAGACGGGAGAGAGAGAGAGAAAAGTGAGATGGCTGGGTGGCTGGGCGAGGTGGTGGTGGCGGCGAATTAGCCCCGGCGGCGGCGGAGCTCCTCCGGCGAGCAGCGGCTAAGCGTGAGGGAGAGAGAGCAATCGGGAGAGAGAGAGAGTAAGGAGGGTGGAAGGGGGGTTGCCAGCTGCTTGGGGGAGAGAAATGGCGGCGACCGGCAGCGACTGGCGACGCAGGGTCGGCCGGTGAGCGGCTGAGCAGCACCGGCGAGCTGCGGGCGCGGTCGTGAGCTCGCTGGTCGGGGCAACTGTAACGACGGCTCGGCTAGGCTGGGGCGACGGTGGCCCGCGGCAGTGGCGGCGAGCTGGGTGACGGAGTGGGGCAAAACGGCTGAGACTCGCCGGACGCGGCGGCGAGCGGCGACGAGCCAAGCTTGTCTGCTCGAGAAGGGAGGGAGGCAGCATCGGGCAGAGCTGTCGTGCAACGCGGCGGCGCGGCGACTGCGCGAGGAGGATGGCGGCGTCGGCGGCTGGTAGGGCGGCGTTGGGCAGAGGCATGAGGGTGGTCGAATGGCAGTCGGTGAGCTGGGCAGGGGCGGAGCAGAACCAGTCGACCAAGGAGGAAGAAGGAAGGAGAAGGAGAGAGAGAGAGGAAAAAGAAAAGAACAGAAAAGAAGGAGAGAGGAGAGAGAGAGAGAGAGACGTGCATGGGGAAGGGGAGGAGCAGACGTACGCAGGTGGGGGAGGTGACGCGGCGCAGAGGAGAGAAGAGAGAGAGAGAGAGAAAGAAAGAAAAGAGAGGAAAAAAAAAAATTCAATCAAATAATTATTGCGATCCAACGACCCAAATTCAAAATCGAAAACGATCTACCGATCTAAAATAAACCTAGAATATAATAAGGGATAAAGGCCAAATTAATTAAATCAAACTACAACGAGGGAGGCCTACTAGTCCAAATTCGTACTCGGTCGAAAATTTATTTTCTCACTATTCCTGATAATCTCGACGCTGACCACAATAATATCGATACCGTCCAATTTATTTCGTCCCAAAACTCCCGAAAATCGACTACCAAGTTCAGGGTTTAAATAACAGCCAAATTAGATCGAGTGCAATTCTAGCAAAATCTCTATTTTAAAAACAAGAACCCGAGAGTGATCAGTTCCTGGGCGAGATTCTATTATAAGTGCACTGACAAATCACACGTTTATTAAATCCCAAAATTGAGTCAAAATCCGGGATGTTACATCCTCAACTGTGGGGAAAGGCTGCATCTGCAAGACATCTACACGAACCTTGTCGAGACGATCATCAAGTTCATCCAGAAAAAGGTAAACCCTATCCTCTTGAACAACATTGTTGTAGCCCTCAATATCTACAGGACACACCATAGGATTAGGTCTGCGGAAATCAATTTCAAGCTAGAGTCCTTGAACATCATTGTAGCATTTTTCGATTGGTCCTCCAGCTTGCTTGAGTTGTGATACCTGACGCTTTAAATCATACACCTGGGAAGTATCGGTGCTATCAAAGAAAGTGGTAGCTACGGAATCCCACACAGCTTTAGTGGTAGGGAATCTAATAAAATTGCCAATCAACACTGGATCCATGGAATTGATGAGCCATCCTTTCACATTCAAGTCCTCGGTTTTCCACTTTCGAAAAACATGATCTATAGGCAAAGGCTGAGGGAGGTCTCCATTGATATACCGCAGCTTGTCTTTGCTTGTGATGTACATCTCGACAACCTTAGACCATAAGCCATGATTGGTTCCATCCAGTTTGATCGCAATCTGAGATAAAGCCGAATCATTCTATGGTGTTGGTGCTGGAGATGGAGGAGGAGGATTCTGATTTTGAGTCAAAATCTAAGTCAATCTGGTGGTTAGATTTTCCAAAAATGCTTTTGTGGTCAAATTCCCCCCTTGATTTTAGTGGGGAATCACTACTCCTCCAGGGTTTTCATCCGCCATGGATCCAATGTCGAGCGTGATTGGGCAAGATGAAGTTGGCCGGCGTAAGACAACAGCGCAATGAAGAAGACGAGTAGAAAAATTTTTCTCAAGGGCACTACCTCCAAACCCCCAGCTTGCTCACTAGCGAGCGGGACCGCCGTAATTGGGAATTAACATACGTTACTCAAAAGGAGCGAACCCTAGGCTCAGATACCATGTAGAATAATAATTTTCTCTATTTGAATCATTCTGTAGAGCATTACAATCTTTCTTATATACAATACAGGGGATAGCTCTAGCATCTCAATAAATCAAGAAAAAACAAAAAATTC
The DNA here is from genome assembly GCA_024500025.1 of Syzygium aromaticum. NCBI lineage: Eukaryota > Viridiplantae > Streptophyta > Magnoliopsida > Myrtales > Myrtaceae > Syzygium > Syzygium aromaticum. The sequence goes on along the minus strand of CM044889.1, from coordinate 2,125,896 downwards.
CTATTTTGTAGGAAATACTGCTCACGCCAACAAAACTATTGATAGAAAATTTCAGAAAAAACATCATCATATCATTGTGATTATCCATAGTATAATATGTGACATGGATAGTGTCTTTTGACTTTTCTTTATGGTTGAATATCATTTTTAAATTTTTTCTATTCAATTTAATCCCAAAACTTTCTATGTCCTTCCATAAAATAAGCTATGGGATTAGCTTATGTGGATACTAGCGCGACTAACTTGCTGTCAAATTTACTTAATGGCCCATTCTCATCAGCAATCTCTCTTATAAGAGGCGTGAGGTCTGAGATCTAAGGCAGTCTCAACCTTTTAGAGGTTGCTATGGCCTTGAGTTTACGGCGGCGCACCTTAGAGAGAGGCGGAAACATTGTGATGGTGGGAAGAGAGAGAGAGAGAGAGAGAGAGAGAAGATGTGGTGGTCATGGTGATGTTGCGGCCACAGGTCTAGAGAGAGAGAGAGAGAGAGAGAGAGAGAGAGAGAGAGAGAGAGAGAGAGAGAGAAGTTGTGGTGGTCATGGTGATGCTGTGGCCACAGGTCTAGAGTAAGCGATAAGGTAGCGGCAGCGAATGACAATAGTGATGGAAGGAGATGTCCTTTGAAGCCATAGATTCCCGCATCAGGAACAAAAATCAAGCCTTGATCGATTGCACTTTACAAACTTCACCCATGCAAGAGAGATAAATTGGCAATAAAGAAAGTGCTATAGATTGTGTGAATTTTAATTGAGCAAAGTACCGAGGAGGAAGAGCGATACCCCCTAGCTCTTTGGGACATGAACCGAAAAGATCGACCAGCTGAGAAACTTATTTGTTTTGGTTTATTATTGGGTTCGGCTTGCCAGCTGCTTAAACAAAGTTTTTGAAGACATAAATAGATCAACCTGATACAATATTTGTGCTACTCGAACTCTACTTTCAAATAAAAATTGGAAACTTCTCTACAGTTCTACCCCCCAGTTGGGGTGGAAATGCAATAGCTGTTTAGGGTGTGAATGGTAATCATTCTACTCCAAAAATCAAATTCTTGCCAGATATTGATTTCTAGAGGAGAAATCTGTTTGGTAAAATATGATTAATTCTGCTCCGGAAATTGATTTCTAGAACATAAGTCTATTTTTATTTTTTTATTTTTTTGAGCACCTAAAAAAAATTAAATTTCACTCAAAGTGGGTGCTCAAAGGTATTTTAAGCCATTTTGTAAAGTTTTGAAATTTTTTTATATTTTTATTTTTTTGAGCACCTAAAAAAAATTAAATTTCACTCATAGTGGGTGCTCAAAGGTATTTTAAGCTATTTTGTGAAGTTTTGAAATTTTTGATTTTTTTGGGCCCCTAAAAAAAATTAAATTTCACTCAAAGTGGGTGCCCAAAGGTATTTTAAGCCATTTTGTGAAGTTTTGAAATTTTTGATTTTTTTTATTTTTTTGGGCACCTTAAAAAATTAAATTTCACTGAAAGTGGGTGCCCAAAGGTAATCAAAATCATTTTGTGAAGTTTTGAAATTTTTTATTTTTTGATTTTTTTGGGCACCTCAAAAAAATTAAATTTCATTCAAGGTGAGTGCCCAAAGGTATTTTAAGTCGTTTTGTAAAGTTTTGAAATTTTTAATTTTTTTATATTTTTTGAAAAAAATTCACCAAATTTCCTATTTTCCCGAAATCTAACTTTTTTTATTTTCTGGAAATTTTTATGATTTTTTATGGAATTTTTCAATTTTTATGCATTTTCTAAAAAAAATTAGTGAGAAAAAGAGAGAAAATAGGGAGAATGTATTCTGAAAAAGAGAAGCTACAAAAAGTAGCTTCTCTTTTTCTTATCCAAAAATCATTCTGAAATAAAAAATGCATTATGGAATTAAGTATTTTTAATAAACACATTTTTATTCCATAATGCAAAAATTGTTCCAGAATGCATTCCGGAAATTTTTTAACAAATGCATTTCTATTTCGAAATCCATTTTGGAGTAGAATTTCTACTCTAGAATGGATTCCATGCACACCCTTAGCTATCTTAGAATTGGGCTGAACATTGAGCCCAAATAACGATCCAAGCCCAGTGTTTTGGCTTGATTCCCTGCAAAATGAAGGATGTGTCGTTGTCTACTTAATTTTCCTGAAGAACGTCTTATAGGGAACTGAGAAATTGATCAATGAAGTCACAAAAACTTTCAAATTTATCATAAATACTCTGTATTGCAAAAGCCTTGATAATTCAAGAACGAACTCATCGTTAAGGTATTAGAGGCGGTGCTGATATATATATGACATGCATAGAGCAAGAAGTTCCGTAAATGGACCTAAACCTAGTAGGAACAAGAAGCTCTCTTTCCTCGCATCTTCGCAATGTTCACACATTGATTGTCAAGCTCAAGCCAAATTCTTCACGTACCGGTTAGTGCCATCATGTATTGTTTTTTTAGGTAAATAAGTGCATGAATGCAATTTCTTATTGGCTTTATCTTCTTTTCTATTTCGTAAAATGATGTGACAATTGATTTTCATTTAACATGACATAGCTAAACCGAGTCAGTGAGTCCACGTCTAAAGGTTGGAAGAACTCATCAGGAAATACTTTCTCCCGATATGGCCTCCCAAGAATGAACCGAGTAGCTGAACCCCCCATGCTTTTCTAGCCGCAAATTCTCAGCAATGGGTATTTTTTTCTTTCGTCTTTCCTCTCAAGTAGGCATGACTGAATGTACGTAGTTCCCATAATTGCGGCGTGCCTTTTGTTTCCCGACTTCATGTTAATCCATTATATGCTTTTGGGACATTGAAAGTACGATTCTGATAGATCTCTGGACCATGTTGTCCCCCCAATCTCTGTGCAAACTCAACATAATACTCCTAGAGGGATATTGGAAAATCATCTTCACTTTCATAATTTCACTAAACAAGCTAGACCCACAAAATTGATAGCCATCAACAAAAAAAAAAAAAACGATAGCACATTAATGTTGTTGTCGTCATGCTCCACGCGAATGAAACATAACAATTCAATCTGGAACAATGTGGATGATGTCCATAGATATATTATTGTTCTTCTAACTCAACGGTGAAATCCAATTACTATTTAAAATGAGGTACGACTCATTGGCAAGACAAGTCTTATAAGTAAATAAGAGAATGACGCTACATGACTTTTTATAAGCCTGGACAATTTCTTCGTCATGGTTTCTTTGTGCAAATGCATGGAAATGTGGTTGATCACTACCAGATACTATGAAATCTAATATCAGCTTCGTTGTGATTAACTTGTATATATATATATATATGCGCATGACTTAACTGCTCTTGCTTATGTGTACCTAAAGCTAAAGCGACGGTTATCAGAACCAAATTAGGTTTGCATTTGGGCACTAGTTTCATAGTTGTAGCCCCGCATGCGACCCTGCGCGGTTAGCATCTTCATCCAAGTTTTCTTAGTGACGATTCCACCACACACTTGCGCTATTATACTCGCCTCAGCAAAAGTGAAGACCTTATCTCTTTGAGACCACAGCTAGGCTTTATTTTCTTTAATTAACCAAGATCCCGCAACGAAGGTTTCGTCTCATATTAGGTAAGAACGGAACCTTGAACTATATACCCACGACGACATCGCGCAATTGTTGTAGTTTTCATACTTCGTCTCCAGTTTGGACGACACAAAAAGAAAAATAACTAAAGTTGGAAATTTGGAAAAAGGGCGACTTCCTTGATTATTTACTTACGTTCCTCTTCGTTGCTGAGCAAAAGTTCAGCAAAACAAGAGAATGCCCAAGGAAAATTCTTACTTCTAGGAAGTGAATTGAAGCATACACGATACTGTTTATAACGAGGACTGAAGTTGGGGCTTCCTCATCATACATTCATACATACGCAACGAAGACTAGAGATGCTGGCTTTTCATAAGGTCATCCGTCAACAATGTGGTGGTTAAAAAAAGCCCAACATGAAACGATGATTTCAAACCAGGGAACCTGCTTGTATGATCCTATATCGATACGAACTTTGGACATCTGAAAGCACAATAAATGGTGAAATATGTAGTAGGACATTGTGTTGGGTTAATTGATTTAGACCCCTAAAAAGAACTATTAGCTAAGTAAAGACATGGGCATCGAATGGCACAGTTATCTTGCATCTGGACGATTAGGTTAATAATAATCTATATAGGTCAGCTTACAGTGTTGGCTCACTGATCTTCACTTACTTTTCAGTACCATAGTAAGCACAACAATGCATACCAAATTGCATCAACTATCGAGTAATCTAAACTTTAGGGAACAATCGGTGTTTAATATGATATCACTACATGATAAGTTTTTTATTTGACTTATATATATATAAGTATTTGAACGCTTGGCTCGATTGATCCTTATGAAGGTACGTACACAAACTATGCACCAACCACTTGTATCAAATGATATACATACATATATATGTGTGTGTATTGTAACATAGGATATTTGAATGTTCGGCTCAACTGATTCTCATGAAGGTACGTACACAAATTGTGTTTCCATCACTTTTAAGGGACGATATACAGTCGAGCGCTAATAACTGTACGCATAAGTAAGAAGTAATAAGTTTCATACCATACTTACATTCTTAGAAGGCATTCTAAGATACGACCGATTCTATCACGATAATAAACATCCTTAATTATAACTAAAGCGCATGATCATAAATGAACTGGACATCACTTCTATTTTTCAGACGGAAGCATGTGCATGGAAAAGCTCAATATAGTTTCCTTTTATAGAAAAGAAACATTACAGGAAAACCTCGAGAGATATCTAACAAAGATCTTCTAAACCTATCTCCTTATTGTATGCTCAAAATGTCACCATGGAAAATTGGTATGCAATCTACAGATCTAGACTTAGGTAGTAACCAAATAAACACGACAAGCTTTTCATCATAAAAAAATCCCAAGGAGTATAGACATCTATAGGTTAGTTTATGTATCTTCAGCTTACATTTAAAGAAAGAACTTATACTTTCTACAAGGCACCATGCTTGTGGAAAAACAGAAATATTACATTTGCTTCGTTTGAACATTTTTCTTTAGGTAACGTTTTGCACATGGCGGGTTATCAAAATCATTTGACCATCTAAGATAGTTCTAATCTTCTCCCACGGATGAGATCGAAGTGAAGGTTAACACTAGAAGTGTGGCTAGCTGCTCTGTGAAAATTAGCCACCCTAAATAGTGTAGTAGTAATTTTATGTACTGTAGATTAAATATATTTTTTGTGTAGGACGCGTTGCGGATTATTAATGTGCGTAACTTAATTTTTGATGAAACTTGCTTAATTTAATGTGCAAACAGAGTGATAATCATCGTGAATCCCATGTTTTTCGCAGATATCATGAAAACAAATAGGTTGTAGAAGAACTCCACACTGAAACCTGTGCTGGTGAGGCATCGACACAGCACAGAAGCCCACTTAACAAGAAGAATCTTCAACGTACTTTGTGTAAAAACGATGCGCAAAAAACAGTTATAACCATGCTGAGAAATTCTATATTATTTTCACCTGCACATTCATAAATGTGAGAACATATATCTATGTGTTTTAAAATATACATAGACAATCTATACATAAAAATATAACCATGAAGAGATCATAAAAATATGTCAACTTGATGGAGGGGAGGTCAGAAGCAAAAACCGAGTGGGATAAGCTCTTTCTTTTAATGGTGGCTCATTCACTACTACATGATGAAAATTAAATATGAGGATTCAAGCACAGACCATATACACAGACCATATACACCATGAAATTAATTGTTCTCTAAAGCTTCAATTGGTTCACATTCAAACCCAGTCAATCATACACAGAGGGAAGAAAAAAGGATGAGTCCCAAAAGGATGAGTCCCACAATGCTCAAGAAGAGAGATTGGGAAACACCTCTTCCAGACCGCAAAAGAGAAGATGAAAACGAAGAACGTACAAGAGAAAATTGATCCGGAAAAGAAAGGAAGAAGAAAGAGCCAAAGAGACATCAACACATCCGAGTTAAACACGACCATCATCACCATCACGAACCTCGCGAAGTAGATTCTATGAAATTGCTGACCTTAGAGAGGGGATTAATCGTCGTCTTCTTCGTCGTCATCGCCATCCTCTTTCGTTTTCTTTTAGCTTCTCAAAATGGAGGACGAGGTGCTGAATTATTTCCTGGCCAGTTCTCCACCGGCAACTGAACAGACCCCATGTTATTGAGCGGCAAATTGAAGAAGGGAAGCCCCGACGACGGATCCGGGTATGAGTTGCCCGCGGCGGCCCCACCCGCCGACTGCGGCTGCGAGGCTGGCGGCTGCATATGTAGCTGCTGCTCCTCCTCGTCCAGCGGCAACCTCTCGTAGGCGACATTGGTGAAGGAGGCAGCGATGACGATGACCGGCCCAGCTGCGGTCAGCTCCCCAACCACGCTGCCGCCGACCACCTGCCCTTGCCCGCCCGCCAGGTACACCGTGAGGCTCGTGGCCCCAGGGGGCGCCGGCGGCGGGAGGAAGGACCCTGAGAGCGACAGGATCTCGAACCGGCCGTGCAGCGTCACCACGGCCCCGGCCGCGGCCGGCTGCCGGAGGCTGACGTTGGTCACCGTACCGCTCCCGCTGAGGATGCAGACCCCCCGCTGCCGCCGCCGTGCGTACATCGCGACGCACTCGAAGACGTCGCGCCCGCTGCCGACCTCGAGGATGTGCGCCCGGAGCGTGTTGGCGCTCTCCCTAGTGATGATAACAGGCGGCTTTGGCTTGTTCTTGGAACCCGGGGGCCGACCACGGGGCCGGCGGGCCACGATGTCCCCAGGCCCAGGGTTCCCGGCGGCGCCGAGATCGAGGCCGTGGTGGTGGGATCCGTCGTCGTGGTGGTCGCCAGAATACTGGTTGTGGTTAGGGTTATTGCCGTCGTCTCCGGAATCCCTGGGACGCTGGAGCTGGAAATTAGGAAGGAAGCGAGAAGCAGTGCCTAAATCCAGACCAGCCATCATAAGCACGCATCAAAAAGGGGAAGATGAAACAGAAAACAAGGTGGCCAAAAAAAATATAATTGTTATTTAGAATTCTTTGCTTCTTTTTTAATGCGAAGTGAGTGAAGGAAATTAAAAACTAACACACACACTGTGCGTTTGTTCTTAAAGAAAGTGGAGGTTTTCGGGGACAGTAATCATAAAGAACAAGGAGGAGAGAGAGAGAGAGAGAGAGAGAGAGAGAGAGAGAGATGAGGAGTGGCTCGGGAACTTGAAATCTTTGATTTGAATACACAGGCACAGAGATTATGGAAAGCTTAAAAAGCAAAACAAAAGGGAGGAGGAGAGGAAGAAGATGGCATAAAACAGCTGCAAGAAGAAGACGGGAACCACAAGGATGGTGGTGGAGAGAGGACGGCAAATGAAGAAGATGGAGAGAGAGAGAGAGAAAGAGAGAGAGAGAGGGATAAACAAAGACTCAAAAAGGGTAGTCATATACTCCCCCACCACCAAATTTTAATATATGAAAGATATAAAATTCATGCAGCTCATTTGCGCACACACGCGCACACACGCACACACACACATATGTGTGTGTGTGTGTGTGTGTGTGTGTATTATAATATATTAGTCTATACTCTCGTTTCAAAGTAAATCTGTAGACATGAAGCGCAATGGAATGAGAAAAAAAGGGTTTGGAGGTTAATTATTGAAGCCATATGAGATGGGACCTTATATTTTTGGTTATTTCGTTGATGTGAACTAAATATGTACTTACCACCATGAGCTCACATTTCTTTCTTAGAAAAAAAGGGTTCCCTAGAGGTTGGGTTTATCCTAGGCATGTAACACAAAAGGCATTACTAATTTAATGGACTCACAAGTTTATTAAATTTTTCCATATGATGTAGTACTAATAAAGATATAGACATCATAGTTAATTAAACTATAAAAAACCTAGATGAATGTGCGCGGCTGGGGTATACATGATTGATGCGGTTTTGGAGGGATTAGACTTTTTCCGATGTGGAACTTAACCATGGTTTAATCAAAGTTGACCAATCGGTTAGATTAGGACAGAATTCTAAAAAATGGAATATCGACGGTCGATATGATAAGGAACGGAGCCAATCAAAATGCAAAGAATACGCCCGTGATTTCAAATGAATTATGCGAAAATTTCATTGTTCTTTTAAAAATTTCGATTGACTTGATCCAATAGAATGAGTCGAAATTAGGAGCGCTCGGAGGAGGGAGACGTGCTTCGCTTGAAATTATAAACAAACAAGGGCAAAAAGATTAGGGCAAGTGGGAGGACATGGGGCTGCGGCGCGTGGGTCCTCCTCCCTTGTCCTCTTCCCCCACCCTGGACGGCGCTCTTCTTTCTTCCTCCACCTTTTGGCCGTCGGTGGCACCACCCACCATCTCACCACCACCACCACCACCACCACCACCATGGCTCGGAAGTGAGCTCACTGACCAATTAATGCCCCTCTCAAAAAAGTGCAAAATTCAATTAGTCCTTCAAATTTTTTAAACTAATCCTTCTTTAACTCCAAGGCCTCTTTTGATTCGTAATCATGCATGTTGTTGTACAAATGTCGTTAGGGTTTTAAATTATAAAACTATGCAAAAAAAATAATGACAAGAAATGAAAGAAGAAGATATAAGTGCTCCCACAAGTGCACGAACTTGATGAAACAGAGGCGCTGTACTTTTTTTTTAATGACTAATTAGTTACGTCAATGTAAACTAATTTATTCTAATCTAGGACTTGCTTGATTTATATTTTATTGCACCGATATTTAGTTCGTTGCTCCCAAATATAAAAAATGAGTTCAATCTTTGTTATTTTGATACCCATCTAGTGTCGGTAATTTTTTTTGCTTTTCTAAAACCTAGACCTCCTAAGGGAAGTAACCACGTTGTCGAAGGGAACCATAGTACGATATCGATGTAACTTAATAAAAATACAATTACTGTATGATTTTCGACTTTGTGATAAGATAAAGTCGCTACATGATACCCAGAAATAAACAATGGTCGATCTATATAATAATTAGTGGTGAAGTTTTTATATTGGTCTCGAGAATCTATGACTTACTTCGATGGCCATCCATTTTCTTCCAGCAGTTGGAGATGCGAAATGGGTTCCTAGTTAGGGTGATGCCATTGCATTTTCTATGTGGGGAAGAAAGGGCAATTTTTAAATAATGGATATGTATAAACAATTAGAGGAATCTATCCTATGATATGCCAAGATCCCATTCTAATGTCCACTTACTTATACATGGTCTACTTTTGATTAATTATGGTTACCCACTAATCAGGTCAATGGTCTTATAAGGAAGCTGGTTTTTGTTTCCTTTTGACAATACCCTCCAAGAGAGTGGATCAAAATCTCTCCGTTTGCTTTCTTTCCTGTAAAGATCTCACATTTAGCTTCTATTAGTAACATGAGTTTTTTCTTTTGCTTTTTGGTCAGGTATTGGCAACATAAATTTAAATAGTTAGGAGATATGTTAGGTCGGGATACAGTTACGCTGGAAAGAATTGAATGTGTAGCCAATTATTCCAAAAGCTTAAGTTGGTGTGGCTAGAGGAGGGACGCGCATATGAAGTCCATTGAAGCAATGGAAGACTCTAAACCCTAAGTTTTATGAACTAGACAGACAGATGAACGGTGAGACAATATTATTTAGGGATATGGAACAAAATAGCAGGACTGTGAAGTATGATTGAGTTGATGTTTTAATATCATGTTAAAACGTGTCTATAGTTGATAACTCTAATATTAACATTATAGGTCAATCTTTTGGTACATACATCATGTCCCAATACCACAAGACACATTGTGCAAACATAATAATCAATAGCAATGCAAGAATTGCATTTTTTTTTTTTTTTACATTTGTGATTGGTTTAATCTAGTGAAATGACATAGACAATAGTTTACTTTACAGTATATAGAGGGCATTGATGATAGTATATGCTAAGAAACTGGCCTGGTTTTGCCTTAGTGTGTAGATTGTGTTACAATTTCTCAACAATAGTTACAGTTTTGTAGGGAAAATTATCTAAAAAGTCATAAACCTATTATACAACGGCTAATTCAATCCTAAACTTTTCAATTTAAACCTTTCATTTGTGTTAATTTAATCCTAAACTAATTATACAACGGTCAATTCAATCTTAAATATTTCAATTGTATCACTTTAGTCATAAACATTTTGACGATTTACTAATTTAGTCATTCTGACTAATTTTGATTGGAAATCGCTAACGTAACATTCTAGTCCACGCTGGTCGTATGACATGGACAATTTTTGTAATTCCCTATGCTAGCCATCGGCGAAGGCCTTGACACCCTTGGTTGGGTGAGGGTCCCCCTTGCCAAATCTAACGATGGTATCCCTTGCCCAAGGCCAATAAGGGCGGCCCTCGCTAGCCTAGGCACAAGCGTCCCTCACTCGAGGCTGACAAGGGCTAGGCGAGGGGAGGCCGACGACCTCCGCCAGCCATCGATGAAGCCTGATGATGGCCGGCCAAGGCAAAAAGGGTAAAAAGAAAGAAGAAAGAGAAAATGAAAAAGAGATAAAAAGAAAAGGAAAAAAAGTTCAGAAAATTAAAAAAAAATTACAAAAATTTTCTACATCAGTGTCATTTGTGCTACATAGAACAGCCGACGTTGATTAAATCACCATGTCAAGGATTTTCGGTAAAAAATGATCGGAAGAATTAAATTAGCAAATCGTTAAAAGGTCTAGTATTAAATTACACAATTAAAAGATTTAGGATTGAATTGACCGCTGTACAATGCGTTTTCTTTTTACTTTTTTGACAATTTTCCCCACTTTTTTAAGAAATCTTAAAAAAATCTTATATCTACAACCGTGCGTAGCTACAACATCTTAATTCTTGTCTAGGAAGCTACCCGGCCGATCCTTTGTGGTGTTGCAGCACATACATGACGACATGTTACAGAATAGATTGCATAGCTGCATCAAAGTCGTAATTGTACAACAATGGATTCAATGTACTCATCTGCCATTAAGATGAATACTCGGAGCCTTGCCTCACCAAGTTGGATAAGACAAAGATGTATATCTTTTTCTTGCTTAGGTGATAAAATAGAGTTGACTATGGACCTACCTAATCATCAATAAACAAAATGCTCATACAAGAAAGAGAGAGAGAGAGATAGATCTGAAGATAATTGAAAAACGGCCAATAGGGTAGCGACCTTTGTGTTCCTAGAAGAGACAGTTTTTAATAGGTCCGACGTAGTGAAATTTCTTGGACGAGGCGATGATTGACCTCAATCAAAACCAGGATGAAAATTTGACCGATCTGGGGTCGTTCAACCTCGAATCTACCGTTTCAAAGTCCATCATTTCTTTGCTTTTAGCAAAGTACACAGCATCCACAGTGAAAAGCAGATATGGAAAATTCTCCATGTTCCACTTGTTGACCCGACAATTCGTAGCTGTTGAGCAACTGTTAAGATGAAAATTTGGGTCATGGACATCGAGGTCAACCTGTGACATTCTGGAGGGTTCAAACTTTTTTATCCCTTCCGGTTAGAGGGTTAGAGCTTAGATTAATCCTCTACATTTACGAGAGGACACTAAAAAAGAAAGCATCTTACGCAACGCATGTGACGAAGTAGAAGAACTAAATTCCCACAAAGGGATCGCAAGTTACGTTCAAAAAACAAATCACGTGCGTGATATTTGAGCTCTTAATCAACTTAGATGGACTAGTGATTGTGGTGTATCCAATGTATGTGCAAGAATAATGTGCTTCAACCACCCTTTACTTTGGTGATATGAAATTTTGGAACAATCCCTGCACATCCTTTCACAAACCAAATTATAAGCTCAAGTATTACTTCGTGACAATCTGATTGGTGGATAAGTATGTTTAAATAGAAATCTCTCCTTTCGCCAGTTGTTAGCAATTAATACATAAAACAACCCCCACGTCAAATCACAAATTTAAATAAAAAAATAACTATGCTTACCTCAAGCTAAAGTTTTGATTGATTTTGATTAAGAAGTGAATCCTGCATGTACATCTAATCCTCCATGAGAAGACGTGTGTTGCTCTGATCCAAAGCGGGGGGAAGGTGTTGACTACGTAGCGACTCTCTCTTTCTCCTGCCATCAATAAAGACTTGGAGAAGAGCACGAATCGCAAACGTCAAATCAAGTTCTTGGATCCACGTAAACTTGGCAAAACATCGTCAGGGGAACCCAGATAAGTATGCAACATCTAGCATCTGCATGTCGCCATCTTCTTAATTTTTTTTTTTAACCTTAGAGCCAATCGATGCACGTACCATATCGAATTATTCATCTACGCGTATCGAATAAGATTTCATCGTCGACATCACGGGCTTAGCCACAAAGACATCTTCCCCTACCTATCTTTATCTGACGGAGTTATTCACAAGGAAAAATCTAATCAAGTGGGGTACTCAATATCGATAAAAGTGGACCCGAAAGGAGTTTATATTTTAATCCTCGTGCTTTGGGTGACGACGGAATGCGCAATTAGATTACTATTTTGCACGTCTAATCAACAAGATGGAGAAAGACAAGGTTGGTTTTCGTATTGTCGTGGGTAGGGCCACGCTCTACTGAACTTTAGTTTTCTTTCGTCTGAGACTTGACTGAGAAAGGATGGCACCTAATTCCACCGTGATTGGTCCTCAGTCACTAACAACGTTTGCTACAGCGTCAAATGCACTAATAATACGCATGTGGAGCGACCAAAACGGATGTCTTGAAAACTCGCAACTTAATTGGCCCTTTTCTTCCTAATTTCAACCGTACTGACCTTGAAAGGGACATTAATTTGAATGAATCATGTTACATTTTTGAGACAGTTAGTTAGTATGGCGCGATCGTCGTTTCTCAGTTAGCTTATATTTGTTGAGCGTTCTCGAATTTCATAGGTCTGTGAAACGTTTTCTCATAGAATAAGCTACCGATGTCATTCCCGTATTTTTCAAGTCAGAGTGTGTCAAAACAATGGAAAGCTGAGATTTCTGCTTGGTTTAGAAAACTTCTGCAACTTCATTGAAATTTTTAGTCTTTTTTCCGATGTGGGTTCAATGTATGGAATTGATAGAACTTACATCGTCTCAACTTTAATCAATCCTATCTCGGAGTAGCATGAACCGTATCAAAGGTGCAACGGAAACAACGCCCCTGTTTCTGATCGAAATCTCTCGGCTCCACCTAACTTGAAAACCCACAATTTGAGCTTAGGTAGCTAGCTTCCTAGTTCACTTGAAAAGGGAGCATTTCCATGTTGAGACAAGCAAAACATCTATTTATTTATGTACTGGTATTTGGCACTACTATAAATGAATATGGAGATATATTGGGTGTGCGAGTGCTGTATTGTAATATTCTTGGTGGGGTTAGAGAAAGTGCAGAGAAAGTGCACATCTTTTGTATTTTGGCATGGAAAACCTATGCACCGCCTAGCTAAGCACTTTAAGGTGTGCTCTCGAACTCGTCAAAGGCGAAAAAACCGGGTACCAAGTGATACATAGCATGGTCCCAAAGGTTGAGGTTTGATTGTTACTATAACAATTTCCTTTGGAATTCCCGTTACCTTGTAGACAACAACAAGAACGCATGTATGGAGAGAAATCACGCATCACTCTTTCTCTTTCTCGATTTCTCTCAATCGGGTCCATATATTACAAAAAGAAAAACACATAGCCTAGACAAATATGGATGTTGGAGCTTTGACCATCTATTGGAGGGACATAAAGTTTGATGGTCTTGTACTATATCAACATCAACAGACGTTGCGAATTGTACAATATCGATTTAATGCACAATGATCTCGTACTTCGATGATGTTTTGTTTAAAATGAAAAATTATACTTTGATTTGTGAAAAATGGATTATGGGACTATTTCAAATCACTTAAAATGATATCTTAATTAGAGAGCTAATAATCAATTATGTCGAAACTAAAAAAAGATGGTAAAATTCTTTTGTGACAAAAGCATGTTAATAATTACAAACAATGACACAGGATTATGAACATGGGAGGGAGAGGAGAAAAGGCAGAGGGGGGCAGCAAAAGAGGGGATCACGTGCGGTCGAACAAAGTCAAAACACAGAGGCTTGAAGAGGCAGGCGTATAGCTGTCGGCCACGAGGCACATTTTCTCTTTGGGAATTGTTCCTCTCTCTCTCCTCCCCTTAAATCCCGGGGGCCTCTCTCTCTCTACAAAAAATGATTTTAGTTTTTTTTTTTGGTAAGAAAAAATGATTTTAGTTTTTTGTTTTTGGTCGAAACAAAAAATGATTTTAGTTAAATGACCAAAAAATGAAAGTTTTTCTTCTAAGCTTTTTCAAAAAAGCATTCACATCTTATCCTAAAGACACTTGATGAAACAATCCATTGAAGAGATTGTAAAATCTTTGGTACATTAAGTTTACTTGTGTTATAGGTAATCTATACTTTAAAAGTTGAACTGTTGCGTATCGAGCATACTCGTGACGTATGTAATCAATGAAGATACTTTTCTTTTTCTTTACTTATCAAAGATGCTTTTAACAAGAAAGTATGGTGTGCCAAAGTGAAAATCAATGCGGAAATTATATATGGTTCCACCAAAGGCCTATGTCCACTAGCGAAAGAACAAGCACTCATAATTCAAAGTACAACAAAAAGATAAAGAACTTTCAAAAATCATAGCCGCTCCAATTACACTCTATATTTTTCATGCTCCCTTTGAAATATTACGAAGGGAATATGTGTAAGAGAACCCAAGATCTGTATCGCCGGGGGTGGAGCCCTCCGTAACCCTTTGCCAACGTCAATAGTGGGCTATGGTGCCAGAATTTCAACTCGAGCGTTTCGCTACTTCCATCATAGACCTCATTTGTAAGAAAACAAAAAGTTGAATTAGGCTGTCACAAAATTTATTGATTTGGGTAACAAATCAAGTTGGCCAATGAAACAATTCAACCCACAATTTAGCAAAGTAGAGAATTAAAAACTACTCTTGGTTTTCTTTTCAAGAAAAGAGAGGTGAAAATACTCTTTGAAATCAAGCGTAGCCCATGTTAATTCCCTCTCCGATTGTTTCCATAGCAAAAGCATATTCAGACATGGATATTAATGCTCGCTAAAGATGCCACATGCATGTATATTACTGCTTTAGCTACGGTAACTCTTGCAGAGGGTGGAGCCAAAGAAGTACAAAACCTTGTCCTTCCAAAAGCATTCCAAATACCAAAAACAAGTTTAGACTCTCTCTCTCTCTCGCTCTCTCTCTCTCTGGTCATGAGGCTCAGACTGAGAGAGCGAGAGAGATCATTACCTGAAGAAAATCCATGAGAGTTAACACCTGCAGTTGCAGAGTCAGAGAGGGTGAAAGGTTTACAGAGAAAAGAGGGATGAAACGTGGGTGTGGCCTTGACTTCGGGCAGGGAGGATGGATGGGGGTGTTGACCAGATCTGTCCTTGCAAAGATCCACCCAATTACCAACCCACAAACAACGTCCCTGTCAATACGTCAAGCCAATGCCCCACAGGTGTAATAAGAGAGACCTGAATGTGAAGCTGCTTTTTCTGATCGTTGCGTGCGTGCGTCTATCTGAATAACCAGTCACATTCTCCAAGACTCCCACACGGTATATCGAATCATAGATTAGGGTTTGCCAAAAAGCTGACCCCTCTCTCTCTCTCTCTCTTCATATCATGTAGAGAGCGAGAGAATTTATTATGTTCTTGGAGACCTTCCCTCTAAATGATTCTGTCTTGCATGGATTGTGTTGAATACATATGATTGTGCCTTTTCAGTTGATAATTCTTTGGATCCTCATCGGAATGAATAGTTTTCTTGTTTTGTGAAAAATAAGAAAAATTTACTGATAATAACCTGTTTTAGTTAGAAAAGAACAACAAAAAGAAAATGGTTTATCGAAACATGTTCTTCTAACGCATATTGATAATTTGGTTTATGTAAATTGGTGGTCCAAAATTTTAAGCTTCATTTTATGTACGTAAAACTATATCTGATATCTGAGATTATACGCTGATGGATGGTTGTTAAGAACGATAAAATTCGCCAGAAATTGAAGTTATCTACGATGGTGATGTAGTCCATTTAATTAGCTTCAGACTCATGCAAAGGATCATATTTGCTCGATATGAAATGGGCTGCTCTTACATTTACTTTTTGTCTCCTTTCTCTCGTCTACCAAGTGCTTGATTTTGATCCAATGTATGACCCTCTTGTTTTGGACCCTTGACCCTTGATGTGGACTGCTTGTGAAGTTTCAAATTATGGATTGCTTCCAAGGTAGTCTAGCCAAATGCCCTTTGTCTATCTTCGACGAAATGAAATTGTTCATACCCTTTTTCAATGTTCTTGACCATAGGATTCAAAGTCGACGTTGTCCCGTGATTGTAACGCATCTTTGGAACGGAGGCTTCTAAAGTATTAATTTCCCTTGAATCTTCACTTAAATCCAATAAAAAGATATTAGCGATCTAATCAAAGATTGTCCTTATTAAGCTTTGATTAATAGATCGACATTGTTTCTTCACCTAGTATATCTCACCACCAACGAGAGAGAGAGAGAGAGAGAGAGAGAGAGAGAGAGAGAGAGAGAGAGAGAGAGAGAGAGAGAGAGAGAGAGAGAGAGTAGTCGCATTCCTCTGCTTTGACGTTGTTATAAGAATTCTAACTTCACTAATTAATTAATTAGTTCATGAGGAGAATGAAATTAACTTCACTAATTACTTAATTAAACAAAACACTTGATTATTTTAACCTACCTTTTTACTTTTAGAGAAGTACGCATGGGGAGTGTCGAGTGTCAAGAAGGCTGTTTAATTTACTAAACTAGCTATTATTTTATTTAGAGACATCAATAATATATTCGCTTTGTTTTGAGATAATAACTGTCCTTTATATATCGAGTATGAAAAGACTTATTATAGTTGAATTGCTAAAAAAAATTGCTAATCCATACGTCTAATCATTGGATAATTAGCATTCTGTACATATCAGAAATAAAAAAAACTAGAGACCTACTTGGATCATGCTACATGTTCTAAAGCTTAGTTTTCTCTTTATAATACTCCATTTTTTTTTTTTTTGATAACCCAGGGAATCCTCGCACGGCCGGCAGCCGGAGGGTAAACCCTGGGGGCGACACGTGCTAGCCACCACACACGTGCCACCAGTTAAGTCACCCTACGGCGCGTTGGATTCGAACACTCAACCTTTTGCAAGAGGAAGAGTGCGCAAACCAGCTACGCCACCCAGGTGGGTGGTAGAATACTCCATCTTTTTATCCTTAATTAACTCAAGTTTTCGTTCCCCTCTCTTTCAGCAAGTTCTTAATTTATTGTTATATATGGGATATTCAATTGACAAGCATAGCATGCCTTGTAGAAAATGCTTAGAGAAGAGTAATAAATGAATGTCTCTTCATGGGTAACGTGTATCCACATTCAATGAAGGGTGTTGCTCATGAACTTCGAGAAGGACTGGCCATTGTGAATGCCAAGCTAGTACTTTATTGAATTAAAGAAGCAACACAATTCTTGTGTCTATGTTCAGAAGAAGAGAATGGAAATTGATCTCGACCGTGTTAATTAGGGTACACAGTAGAAAACCCTAGAAAGTACAAAGGAGGAGGACTAGTGGGAATGTGCAGCTGCAGTTGGGGTTCATTGGAATCCCTGAAAGCGTGACATGATCTAAAATATCGTTCTTAATTTGGTCTCAAAGTGATGTTTTCACAGGTTAATTTCATTGGAGCATCAAAATAAAGTGAATGCAGCTTTTGGGTTCAACTAGTAAGCAGCTTTCGGAGTCATATAAGCTTTCAACTCAGCTAAAAACGTTCTGCACTTAAGTGGGAATGAAAATGGATGATCTTTCTCAGGGTTTCAAATCATCTCTTCGGAAATCAATACGCCTCTATTTCAGTGCGAAGAAAGCAGATTAAATTCACTTCTCTGAAACTGCCACTCCACCAATACAGAAATCTAGGGGGAAACAAAATATATGTGTGCGTTACATGTGTTCAGTGTTGTCAGTTTTTAGTGACATGCTTACAGAGAAGGTGATGACCTTGACCTGTTTTTTTTTTTAAATAAAAACAAAACGCATTATGAAGTTTTCAGTCACATATCAATTATCATCCTCACTTTTGAAATCTACTGTTTAAATTATGAATTTTCCACTTTCGTATTACCTTGTATCCTTACAACCTCACTTATTTACACATTGTTATTTTCCTTTCTTAATTGTCCTTCCCTAAAGAAACCCACAAACTCTAACACACTTCTGTCTCTCCTACTCGTAATTGGCCAACCGCCGCCTTTCTGACCAGCCCCATGCTGTCTCCAATTGTTGCCGACCTCGGACTCAAGGCTGGCGACAGTCGCCGCCTCAAATTTGGTCCAAATCAAGGTCAGGGCATCGTCTCCATGACGACCATAGTGGAGGAAGAGAGAGGAAGGGGGAACTTATGCGTCTAAGGTTTGGAAGGTAAATGTATTTTTTCATTTTGGAGGAGATGCAAGTCGAAGGTTTTCAAAAGTGAGAATGGTTCTTGATATATAAGCGTAAACTTTAAGATGTTTTTCGCAATTATCCTTCGTTACTTAATTTCCGTTGTTACAACCAAAGAATTATCATATACTCCAGACTGAAAAGATACACGTGAGATTGTAATTCATAACCGGATGTGAACAAAAGAGAGGCAGCGCCTATGCATCAATCTCATCGACAAAACATTGTACAAGACACCCTTGAAGATGGGCATATGCTACATAGAACTCAGCTAAAAAAGTCCACCACGTGGTGATCACGAGTCCCAATTATCAATGCGTTTGCATGTGCCTGGGCTTTAATTGCTAGGGTTTATTCCCTCCACCTTCCCATGTGCAACATAGCATCCACTTTGTTTTATCATCAAATGGGTCCAAAACCCTAAATTAATTATAATTAGAATCCTTCACATGAGAAGCATCGGACAAAGAGCTAAAATCATAAAGTAAATAATAATAATTTGAATATAAATATTAAAAAAAGAGAGAACTAGCTAGCCGCTACTTAATAAGCCTAATCAATCTGGGTGTGGTCTAGGCTTTTGGGTTCAGATATGATGCACATGATTAATGGACCTTTGATCTTGGGTTAAACTGCTGGGCCCCTTTTAATCTTTGCAATGAAGGGTCCATTTGTTTTCTTTTCCTAGATTTCTATTAGATTATTGATGATAATCCGTTTTTTATGCACTTTCGATCCCTGCATTTTAACATGAATATGCTTCAAACAGATCTTGGTTTCAATCTGCCATAGTAAAATCGATCTTCGGAAAGTGGTTCAAGAAGCAATCTCGAAAACGTGGTGGACGAATTCATGCATCAACAGCCCAGCACAGCTCGAGCAATCGAATAGAATGATATATATACAAATGAACTAGAGCTGGAAACATTCCAATATTTCCAGCAAGAAGCAGTTGACAAGAAGGATGATTACTAAGCTGGAAGCTCTGCAAGCCACAGGTCTGACTTTGCTTTAATTAATTGATGCAATTCAAACAGAAATGGTTCATTTGGTCTATGTATCGGAACCGACAACTTTCGAGATTACGCACGAGAGATCTGATTTTACCATTGGAAATGTATCCTTTTCCATTATCATGCCATAGTTCCCTCATAATACAGATTCTGCAATTAGTTCTTCGACCCCTTAAAAGTCATTTATGGGTCATCTCCGTGTCTACTCAAAACTTTGCTTCAATTACTTGATGCAATTCAAACAGAAATGGTTCATTTGGTCTATGTATTGGAACCGATAACTTTCGAGATTACGTGCGAGAGATCTGAATTTTACCATCGGAAATGTATCCTTTTCCATTATCATGTCATAGTTCCCTCATAATACAGCTTCTGCAGTAGGTTCTTCGAACCCTTAAAAGTCATTTATGGGTCATCTCCGTGTCTACTCAAAACCTTTCAGGAAGCAGACATGGAAGTCATGAAACTATCGAGACTAATACAATTCAAGCTATCTAATAGGTAGAATTCTTTTGTTAAGTGCAAAAGAGTATAATTTGTCTTTTCGCGCCTGTAAGTTTCAATAAGTATCGGTAATGTCAAAAGGGTCCTGGTGAAAAAAAATGATTGGCAACTTTTTGTTCAAGATAAATTGGTGGTAATTTACCAAATTTCAAAGAAATAATCAACTCTTTATTGTTTACAAGCTATCAATTTTTGTACAAACTCGCTAAGTTTTCGAATTTACTAACTTTTATATGAAGTTACCATATAAACTAAAGTAATTTGTTAACTTTTCTCAAATTAAACTACCAATTGGTATTGGGTTACCACTCTTGTTTCATTTTCTAACTGGCATTTAATTTCTTTCTTAGTATATCAACTTCTTTTTTTGAGTCGGTAACGCGAAACTAGTATGAGTTACCAACTTTCACTAACATTCTTTTGATACTTACTTTTTTCTTTAACTCTTTTAGAATTCTACCGATATGAAATGAAAAATCTATTTTTTGGAAACATGATAGTAGAATCGCCTCTATGATAGATCATAAAATTTATAAAAAAAAAAAACACCGTGACTAAAGTTTAAGGCAGCCGAAACTCCTCCTCACCTTTCCTATATATGAAAATGTGTACTTAAGGATTACGGATTGAGATTGTTGTCTGTTCAAGAGGGTGACTTAAAAATGACTAAACAGCCACATAAAACAATCTAAACATCAAACTCTTCGTCCTTCAGCATTTCCAACGCAGTGATTTCTCTTTAGTTCCATTTAAGAAATCAACTTCGGTCCCACGATAATCATGCTTAAAGCGGAGGAACCGCCATGAATTATGTCACCAAATCACGTGCAGAGGCCACCACTTGCGCCAGCTTTCTTAATCAATGTTTTGCTTGCGGACAGACGTGGCAAGCCAATTAAATATCGAGAAGCGGAATGAGAGGCGTGGCCGGCCTTGGAATCACGTGCTGGAAACCTTCTGAACTGTTGAAGAAGACCGCGTCACAAGCAATGGACACTTAGGGTTTTCTATACAACTGAAACGAACAAGCTGAGTTAAGCTATATGTTTAAATTGCGTCGCAACAAACTAGGGTTAATTAAATGCCGATTTTGATGGTTGCAATAGATCAATGTTTTGATCAAATAGGACCGGTTGAATTAACGACGGTTGCCATTGGAGCAAGCGCCCGGCAAGAGCTACCATATACATGGTGCATATTCTTTTTCAAGTTTACTAAAAGATGGAAAGAATGACAAATATGATACATCATAAGTAAGCAAAATAAGTACATGAAAAGATCATCTTTTGTTCATTCCTAAAACTTAATTTATTGCATCTTAATCGACAAGTGCTTAGAGCTACCTTTTCAACACGCAAACTTTCAGTTCCTTGATGTGCCATTTTTGCTAAGTTAAGAACTCGTCGAGAACGATTGGTTTTTCTTATCCTTTGTTTACTTGTGTGATATACGCCACTTGCTTGATGTAGATAAACACAATCCCTAGCTCTTTCTTAGTATTAACATCAAGGAGAGTTTCGATGGAGCTTCCCAAATACTATTAAAATTCAAAATCACCTCATTAATTACCCTTGTTTTAACTTTTTCTTCATGGCCTTATGTCTTGGCCCAGCATTTTAATATAATCCCTCGTGAAAGCTGGTCTTTTGACGCCAACCCATGAATCAAGAATATCCTTCCAGTGATAAGATCAATAAACTGGCGTCGAATGTCACATTGTAATATTAATCTTAGCTAAATACGTCGTTAGTCACTAAATAATAAATCGAACATCATCTGTCTTAATTTGACTCCCGCTAGCCGGATAGTTCAAGTCAATGACTTGAAGAAAAATAAAACATTTGTTACTTTGTATCATTCACTTTGTCTATTGGACAGTTTGACTTGGGAGCTGATCTACGTTGTCATAAATCCAGGTGGCAGGGGGCCCCAAAAGACGGTTTTAACTGTAAACATTGTCAGGAAGTGAAATGAAGAGCAAACAAAGAAGAAAAAGAAGAACAGAACTTAGGGTTTTTTCGGTGGTTTCGTAGGCGAAAAATGCTATGTCTCCACAACAGATGGCTTCTTGAACTTTTCTTGATTGAACTCTTTTTCACGTGCGTACTAATCCATAAAATAATGAACCCTGGAATATCTTGCTTTGCATGATCGAGCGATGCTTTTGCCTTTTGACAGCCGTAGAGACTTTCGTCCAAGAAACCGCAACTTGTGTAGTTTTTCCTAGTAATTAATGTAACAAGAAAAGCAAGAGCCAAGTGATAAAGTATTGTAACGTGAGATAGACTAATAATTACACTTGTTAGTGATTATTAAATGTAGGAAATCATAAGTTCTCAAGTTTCTGAGCATAACTATGTAAAGTAGAATAATATAACACACTAATTGTAAATACTGTCGAGTTTTGTTTTTTTTTTATAAATATTTTCAAGGATAGGTTAGCAAGTGTCATGATTAAATATCCCTGTTATAATAGAGGAGCAAGAAGACAAATCATAAGAAGATTACCATCCATCACCCTGTAGTTTTTTGTCCCTATCAAAGTAGAATGGGATTGAGTTTGGGCTGGCAGAATTATTAATAATGTGGGACGAGCCAAATGATTGCCGTAATATTCTCTAGTCAAAGTAAATTCCAAGAAATTGCCTTTAGAATGAACGATACGGTAAGAAGGTTGTGGTGGGCAGGATGCCTATCAAGTAATAAAAAAGTATGCAGAGGATCCTAGGCAAGTAAAGATCGATGTACTTAGCCAGTGGATGGTGAGTAACGAGGACAATGATTGGCCCGATTACTAGAATTAGAATTGACCTGCGGTTTACAGCACGCATGCGGTGAAATCATCGCTCTCTTTGTCTAAGGAAAGATACAAAGCGATATCTTTTCGATTGTGCAATTACCAAAGTTGGGTTTCTTGCTAGGAACAAAACCAAATTGCCAAGCCAAAACCTTTGCAATCGAATTTCGAGCAAGACCACCGGCGTGCATGAGGTGAACTCGATGAATCATGAAATTATATCAAAGGAAGTGATGTGATCTTCCTGCACAAGTTAATGAAAAGATTAAGTAAGATCTTGTTCCTGGTTTGTCAAGACTCTAGCTTGCATGAGTCGAGGCTCCAACTCGACGTGGAATCGGATTCTCGCTCGGGCACAAACTTCATGAAATTATATTATCGGGTAAATAAACTAGAGACAAAGATTGAGCCTAACATGCAACATAGAAGAAACGAGGTTTAGTTCTTGAACAACAACTTAGCTCTTTCCTATACGATTAATTATATTAATTCACTACTTGTTAAGTCACCAAATCCCTTTCACATCTAGTAATTTTCCAATGATTTTTAATTAGCTACGACACAAATGAGATCATTGAACAAGTAATTGGAAGGGCGTTGAGGCCAAAGTAAGAGACGACTAGTTGAGTTGGACATGTTATTTTAATTGCCAGCCCATGCTAAAAATCAACTGTTCCAACAAAAACCTTGTGTACATCAAGGGTTAGGGCTTCACTTTGTCTCCGCTGAATCTCGTTCTTTTGTCCGTCCACCATTTAATATTTAACCCTCTTCTCCTTCACTTCACTTCCTCATAAATTCAAGAACCTGCGACTATGGCAAAAGGTCTTGATGACCTTCTCTCCTTGACGTCCCAGTCTCACAAATTGGCTCAATCTCAAGAGACCCAGCACCAAAATCAAGCGACTAACCCTTGCTCAAACTCAAAGAACCCCTCGTGGATGTGGAACGCTAATCAAACCCAAGAAGAGGATGACTCGTGGGAGGTTAAGGCTTTCGCGGAGGACACTGGGAACATGATGGGCGCGACTTGGCCGCCAAGGTCATACACTTGCACTTTCTGCAGGAGAGAGTTCCGTTCCGCGCAGGCGCTCGGAGGACACATGAATGTGCACCGCAGGGACCGTGCCAAGCTCCACCAGTCGCAGTCATGCCCGTCTTCTGCCACTCCACCGATCGTGATCCCAGCCAGCGAATTCGTCGCCAATGGAGGGCTGTGCTTTCTTTACCAATTACCTAGCGCTAATGGCATCTTCAACGCTTCATCGTCACCTTCCACTCTCCTCTCAATCTCACCTTATCCACCTAACACCGACAATCTCCCATCTCCTTCGCAAAGTCACACCAGAAAAGATGAAACTGGAGGTTCTAAGTCACCTAAGGTCGATGACACTAGCAACAACTCTGAGGACTCCGCCATGGACGGGCTTGATTTGGAGCTTCGACTAGGACATGGACCAGCGGTATCTCAACGATAGAAAGAATCCACACGGATGGAGTTCGACTTCCTTATTCATTGCTGTTTGATGAATATAGAAGATTGGAGAAGTGTGAGAGATAAAAAGTCTCTTTTACAAGGATTTACGTGGCAACGTTTGGCTTTGCTCTGTTATGGTTTTACACATATTATTACATTTTTCATGTGATGAGTGTGATGATAATTCGGTTTTAGTAGAGCGTGACGAGGTGTGTCATATAACTATAAGTGTACATCAATGAAATACAAAGTTTGAATCAAAATATCGACAAAGCTTGAATGCTATACTGTCTCAAAGTTTGGAGTACAGTGTATCATATGCTCTTTGGCAGATTCAATCCATCATCTCATTTTGCACGTGGCGGATATATCTGTGCAGACAGCAAGTAATAAAAGAGAGAGCAAGTTATTCATAGAAAGCTTCGAGTGCTTATATAAAGAAATATTCAACTTTGGATTTCTGAATCTCTAATAAGGCTAAGCTAGACAAATTTGAAACTGTAGTGTTCTCCGTCTTCAACAACATACTCAAATAGAAAGGGAAAAGTGTCAAAAAAGTCATAAATCTTATGTATTTATGCCAATTTAGTCTTAAACCTTTTTTTGTGTCAATTCAGTCCTAAACCTTTTGCATTTGTGCCAATGTAGTCATAAATATTTTTTTGATGTCAATTCAGTTCTAAACTTTTTTTATTTGTGCCAATTCAGTTATAAACCTTTTGTATTGATGCCAATTTAGTCTTAAACATTTTTTTGGTGCCAATTCAGTCCTTCGACATGTGAATAACTATTAGCCGCAAGGACTGACTTGGCACAAAAGCAAAAGGTTTAGAACTGAATTAGTATCAATGCAAAAGGTTTAGGACTGAATTGGCACAAAAAAAAGGTTTAAGACTAAATTGGCATAAATGCAAAAGGTTTAGAACTAAATTAGCATCAATGCAAAATGTTTTGGACTTTTTTACACTTTTCTCCAAATAGAAACATAAAATAATTTTGAAACCGTTATGTTCTCCGTCTTCAATAACATACGCAAATAGAAACATAAGATAATTCAAAAGCCATAGCTAATGTCCATACTTCACAGGCATATCCTGCTTTCTGTCTTGAGAAGATTTTATGAGCATGGCAAACTTAGGGTTTGCTTTCCAAAATCCATCCTCCTATCTTTTACAGATAAAATAAAAGAGAGCAATCCTCATATTATCCACATGCTTTATCCCAAAACGGGGGCAAAAAAGGAACTCTAATGTTATTTATAAATGTACATATTTTTTTTGATGAATTACAAAAACTTTGATGTTATTAGTATATTGTTAATTTTTGTTTGAGACTGCATCCTTCAGGTGGAAAGACATCCTTCGGGTGGAAAGACAAACATGTCATTTCACCATTTCTTATTGGTTTCGGGGTGTGACAGTAAATTTCGATTTTAAAACTTGAAAACAAAAAACAAACCAGCTAGTTCCCGGTTCAATTCTACGAAAGAACCAGGTTTATTTTGTAAAGTCACATACACATATATTATTTTTTCAGCCCATTCCTAGTAAAGTCATGTTAGATGAGTGATCTTGTGTGCCTACTTCAAGCTGGAGGTTGTGTGGGTTCCATTCTTCCCAATTTCATTTGACTAATCTTTTCTAATAAGATGCATAAGACTAGTTCGATCTAAAATCGGACCTCCTTAATTGGTTCGAAGGCCGATTTGGTCCAATTCTCAAGTTAAATCAGTCCGGTTGCTCACCCTTACTAGCACGGGCCTTGTTGGGCTGGGTCAAACCCCCTAAGAAGATCCAAAATACCAAAATCCGTTCAGCTAAGGGTGTGAATGATAATTATTCTGTTCCAGAAATTAAATTCTTGCAAGAAATTGATTTCTAGAGGAGAAATCTGTTTGGTAAAATATAACTAATTTTGCACTAGAAATTGATTTCTGAAACAGAAATCTATTTTTATTTTTGTATTTTTTTGGGCACCTCAAAAAAAATAAATTTCACTCAAAGTGAGTGTCTAAAAGTATTCTAAGTCATTTTGTGAAGTTTTGAAATTTTTGATTTTTTTGATTTTTTTGGGCACTTCAAAAAAAAATTAAATTTCACTCAAAGTGGGTGCCCAAAGGTATTCTAAGCCATTTTGTGAAGTTCTGAAATTTTTCTATATTTTTATTTTTTTGGGCACTTCAAAAAAATTAAATTCCACTCATAATGGGTGCCCAAGGTATTCTAAGTCATTTTGTGAAATTTTTTACTTTTTTATTTTTTTAGGCACCTCAAAAAAATTAAATTTCACTAAAAATGGGTGCCCAAAGATATTCTAAGTCATTTTGTGAAGTTTTGAAATTTTTGATTTTTTGATTTTTTTGGGTACCTAAAAAAAATTAAATTTCACTCAAAGTGAGTACCTAAAGGTATTCTAAGTCATTTATAAAATTTTGAAATTTTTAATTTTTTTTATATTTTTTGAAAAAAATTCACCAAATTTCCTATTTTCCCAAAATGTAACTTTTTTTATTTTCTGGAAATTTTTATGAATTTTTCTGGAAATTTTCAATTTTATGCATTCTCTGAAAAAAAGAATTAGTGAGAAAAAGAGAAAAAAAAGAGAGAATGCATTCAGAAAGAGAAAAGCTACAAAAAGTAATTTTTCTTTTTCTTGCCCAAAACTCGTTATAGAATCAAAAATGCATTCTGAAATCAAATATTTTTAACAAACGTATTTTTATTTCATAATGCAAAAATTGCTCTAGAATGCAATCTGAAAATTTTTTAACAAAATGCATTTTTGTTCCGGAATCCATTTTGAAGCAGAATTTCTACTCCAGAATGGATTCCATGCGCGCCCTAAGTTTCCTTAAATTCGGAAAAGGCCGAACTAGATGGGAAATAAACTCTCCTCTTTCAATGAATGCTAAATTCCTGAGACCAGAAACTGGCTATGATGCAAAGGAGCTTCAGTTAAACATTGACAGGAAAATGAAAGCGAGAAAGAGGGGAAGATGACATATACAGACATTCATCTTCAAAATTTGAAGAAGCAACGAGTAAACCTCTAATTATTTACTCCGACCAGGAAAAAAGAAAAACCTCTAACTTATTTACAAGATGGTATCGAACAAGGATCCGCATTCTTGCGAGTCAAAAACGCTGGCAAGGCTGTACAAACTCATGAATCAAACAGAAGGCGACGTCTTGCAGATTTGGAAAAGTTAGAGCTCGAGCCCTTACTCTTTTTCTTCGATGAGCCATCCCTAAAACTCTTGGAGTTGTCGACTATGTCATCAGCTGGTTTTGCCTGGTACAGTACCTTGGCGGACCGATAGAACTCGGTTATACTTAGCTGGACGCCTTTTGACTTTGTTAGTTCTGATTCTTCCCCTTCAGGTGTCAAGCTTACACTGTTTCCTCTTTTCGATTTTTTTAGCTCCTGCTTGGCACATGGAAAAGACAAATGAGAAACTCCACCATTCAGTGGCCAATCATCATTCACACATATAAAGTACGTGACAGCATGTCGATAATCCATTATCAGAAAAACAAACTGTGATGAGGCTCAGAACAAGAAAATTAACAAACCAAGTGCTAACTCACTGGGTCATGAGCCACTGAACAATCTAAATGACCTATGCAACAGGCGGAAATACAAACTTGTATGAGACTAAATGAGCATATTTGCGTCATAGACCAATAGATGCAATCATCGATCTGGTAATGCTTCTGTATTAGAGGGCATCCTGTAAACGCTTCTATTATGAATTAAGTACGTCTTACTCTGCATCAATCAGTTCAGATAATTGGTGGTCAAACTCTCATATGTCCACTAATCCTTTATTCGAAATTGTAGACCGTACGAGCCATTTTTTCAATCCCTCATCGCTTATCCTCAACAGTAAAAATTCCATAACGCAAAATACCTAACTCTGGCTAAGATGAAGAATAGACAGACTTAACGAATCGATAACTTACCTTTTCTTTAAAAAATCTATCAACTTCTTCAGGAAAAGCAGCTCTAACAAGTTCTATGTCCTCATCCGTCAACAAAAACCAAGTTCCATCAACAACCTGAATTTGGGGGACCTCAGACTCCTCCAAAATATCATCCCGTTCATCAACATCAATGACCTCATGTTGCTGAGTACTAGCCGGGTCATCAGAGATTTCATGCATGGTGCCTCCAGATGCATGAGTAGCTTTCTTCCACTTGACCACAAGAAACCGATATCCATATCGCAACTTCATGCGATGGACACAGTCAAACTCATACTGATCGCAGAGCAACTCATCTGCTGTATTTGTGGCCATGTCTCTTAGATATACAGTGGACATCATTGGAAGCAATTTCTGACATATGTAGGATGGTTCCCAGCGTTGATGGAAAGCTAAGAAATCAACCAGCATTTCAGATTGTGGCCTTTCCCATGATGTACGTGGTCCACCGCTCCCTGTCAAAAAGCTCAGAGAACTCGAGGATAGAAGAGAAGTACAATCCGAATTGTATCTAAAAATAAAAATGTAAAAGCCATAACACCTTAAACAGGCAACATCAATATCTGAACTCATCTATCCCACGAAAAATAGGTTATCAAAGCTGATTACTTATCTACACACAATTCAGCCCAAAATATAAGCTTGATCCAAAACACAATTAAGTTCAAAAGATAGCACTGGCAAACCTACCATCAAAGTATCCATTATTGTTGGACAAATACATTTTGATTATCTCGTTGTTTGGGAAATTTGGCTCCAACGCAATCCTTTCACAAACTTTCATTTGCCAACTTTCGTGCTTCTCCTGTTCCTTCCTTTTCCTGTCCTACAAAATGCATTTGCTTCCTGTCAGAAGAGCAGCAAAGCATTCCATGAAGTGCACAGTGAACTTCATTTAGGATACAACTCAAAACTATTGAAATCCGGGAGGATATAGTATGTATATTACCATATCACAAGAGGAGCAGTCGCACTTAAATCTATCAGGCTTTTTCAGGCAACCTGCCCCATCACCGGTGATACAATTAGAACAAGAGAACTGGAAGTGATCTCTTTTGCTCCCTGGATGCCCACAGAAAGAGCAGTGAGATTGTCTCAGCTTTGGTGAGATGCTATTTGAACCATGTAAAGGATCATCAGAAGACCCAACGTCCCGTTCACATAGCAGCTTTTCACCATTTCCAATTTCCTTTAAACTGCAAGGACAATCACCTTCAGTCAGTGAATCTATTGATTACCTCCGCCTACAATATACAAACATATATTTGCCCACACATAAAGATAGATTACATTCCACACCTCTGTTTGCCTTTGATTGCATTATAAGATCATCTTTAGTCAATCTACGAAGATACAGTTAATCACATTTTCCACACCTTAATACTATGCCAGTTTTCAACAATTTAGTGGATATATGGCCAAGAAAAACAATCTACTTCAAACCCCCCACTCCCTCATTTCTCAAATTAGAGAGAGAACCACCAAACAACCCTAGACAATGCAATCAAGGAAGAAGAAACTCATGCTTGATAAGGAGGCTGCTCTATTTCTCACTATTTTATCTATCGACTTTTTCAGGTACTTTTCCATCCTTTTCCTATGCGAGTATCTCAGTCTTTTTATATTTCTTCTAATCCATTCATGGTTGGTCTGACATCATTGACGTGGACATGAAGTCACACAAAATATGCCAGGCACAACAGCCACTCTGACAAATTTTCGTTTCTGTTGATTTAGCGAAAAAAAAAATTTTCGTTTCTGTTACAATAGTTTTGTTTGATCACGAAGATAGGTCCATAGGGTGCAGACGGGCGGGGTCATCATAATAGTACATCTTACGAACATATTATTTCATGGTGAATTATCATCCAAACAACATTCAAGAACAATAGTATGAAGATGAACAAGCCTCTAGGATAAACCTGTTTAATATCTCTTCTTCACTAAAAGTTTTGACAAAGCGAAGAGCTTTATCAACTCCAATTCCCTGTACCCCCTGTAAATCATGATCATTGCCAACGAGTAGAGCAATGGCTATTAAACGATTCCTCTTTAACCCCAGACCATCTTCAATATCTGAGATATGATAGCATTCAAATGGTTCCTGCATGCAAGAAGACATTTATATTTGCCTCAAAACAACTAAACCAACATCAGCACCTTAAAGATGGCAATGACTGTTAACCAAGAGTAATAAGCAACTTAAAATATTTATTCTTGCACACTAGGCCTTCTCTTTCTGACTTCTCCCTGTTTGGAGACATTAATAAACTTTCAAATCTCATTCAAGTTTTCCTAACATCACCCCAAACTTTAACCCACGTTCTCTACATCAACCTCCTAGAAGTTCACATATCTAACTTGCATCTCAATGTAAAGCTATTCTTATTGTCTGACGAAAATTATGATGTACCCTCCAGGCTTCTGCATTAACTGATCAACCTAGGAAGCTTGAAATATCTGCCGAAGCTAAATGTATCTACAATCCAATATATAAAAAAACCAGCCTAAAGATAGAGTATACAAACCATGTTTCGGGTTTTTGATGGATAAGAGAGATCATAGAGAAACCTATAGAAGAATCCGCAACTAGGCAGGTAAACATGACAAGGCACAAATTTCTCCAGTAAGAACATTGTGTGAAGGGATAAGTAAGCTTAACGACAGAGAATGTGCAGAACTTACTCTGGAATTAGGATGGATGCATTTAATCACACAATCTGCCCCAAACAGAAATGCATCGCTATCAGCCGTAATACAAGCATCTACGTGGCCCTCATAGTTTAACTGAGCACACAGTGCCTCAGCCTCACCTTTTGCTTCTAGCACAGGCATACCAAGCAGTTCCAGAAGTTCCTATAGACATGACACAGACAGGTAAACAATTCCAAGGCTCATCAAATAATATCCAGTATCATGCGTAATCTCGGGCCTGTAGTGCACCAAACTCAGTAGGAATGCTGTTTGGCAACTAATTCAGTAAGGTAATAGGTCAAGTACTCAAGAGTGAAACTCACCACACACTCTTTTACACATTTCCTAAACGCCTGGTTTCTCTCAACCAAAACACCATCCTCAGGCACCGGCAAACTCGACAAATCAAGCCCAGAAGCTTGGAAGAACCTCCTGATCCTCGCCTGAGATTTCAGCGGAGAAGGAGTGCCATCGACCACAAAAACAGGAAAAGCTCCAAACTACACAAATCTAAAGCTTGTCAAACTAATGCCATAACGAAGCTAATGCGAACTCAACTTATTTTTTAGGGAAAAAAAGAACTCAGTCTGAAGCAAATGCACATGTCAGCAATTGTGATCGGTGCTCGTAACCGTAAAATGCAAGAAACAATCGTATCCTCGAAGCAAATAAGCCATAAAAAGGTACACTTAAATCACAATGAACCCCTAATTTCCGCATGAACCACAACTTCCATTCTAATTCCATTTCCTCGTCTTCCGAGCAACCAAACAGACCACAGCAAACAAAAGACGGCAGATGAAGCTCGACCCGACAAAATTCATCATTCTAGTCGAACTCAAAAGGTCTTTCTTTTTCCACAAAAAGTACACGCGGGCAGACACACTTTTGCCCTCAAGAACAGAGTTGCCCAAAATGCCGCAACAACAACACACACCTTGGAAAAGAGATTGATCGTGCGGAAGAAGGTGAGCCTAAGATGCGGGTTGCGAGCGAAAGACCTCTTCTTGATGGCCGTCTCGTGCTGGACGATCCAGAACGACAGGTCCACCGCGACACGCTTGTTCCTCAGATAACCGAAACCTTCGTGTCGGGCATAAGGTTTGAGCAAGTCCCAGAAACGACCCCCCACGCCCATCGCTCCGGGTCGGGCTAAAGTTTCGATCTTGACGAGGTGGGCGTCGAGACGAGAGGCCTCCTGCGGTGGTGAACTCGCATCGCAGCAGGGTCCAAGGAAGCGAGAAGCGGAGGCGGAGAGAGACCGAGCGAGCGCGAGGGTGGCGGAGACGGCCGGTGGTCGGACGTCTTTCGTGCCGTCGCCGGTGAGAGAATCGTTGCCCAAATGGAAGTAAAGGGTTGAGCAATGAGGCCTGGGCCTTTGGGCGGCCCAAAAACTGCTCCGTCTTTTCCCTTTTCCTTTTCCGGAATATTAGAAAATAATTTAGCTGAATATGAAGTTTTCGTTTGATAAATTTAAAGTAGAAATATCCAAATATGTTAAAATTTCAACTCGGTTAATCTCTAGGAATTCACGCAAGTCGTGCCCGTCCAACATGATGTGTCATCCCCTCAGTCACTCCTGATCAGGAGACACGGCGTTTCGAACATGGAATCTACCGCATCCAAATCAAACGCTTAACCATTCGGATCAGTAATTTAAGATAATTACGTCTTTTTATTTCTATGTGTGATTGCTTTTTGTACATTGATTGATTCGATTCGATATGCACAGCTAATTTGGTATGAGTAATATTAACGACAATACACTAACCATCTGGATAATATTAGCTCGGATGTCGTGGACAACATAGCAAACGCAAGTATAAGGCATTTGAATAATTCTGTGGAACTATTCACTAAATACCCTTTTCAAGTTTCAATGAATAAATCCATCTTGTGATAAAATTTTGTTATTTTATGGGCAAATTTATTTTCCTTTTACAGTGAGGTGGACCAAATAGAAAAAAAAAATATATATATATCCGTCCATAATCCATCCACCAAAAATCGTGGGCCGTATCAATTCCTAGTACATGATGCATTTGCCAGCATTGCAATGCAATAAACAACAAGAACCATAAAGAACCACAAGCGCGAGCCAGCCGACAATTGTGCAGCACTCTACGATCCACATGCAACATCGGATCCTTCACTTTGACTCGGTCGGCGCGCACACATTTGTTAATTGCACGTGTAATTAGCTAATAGTAGGTGTCCACGTGGACATCCTCGGCGACTTTGTCCCGAGGGTGGAAATCTTACATAGATTAGGTCCATCGTGACCCAATTGAATCTCAATTGTTGACGATGATGTAAGTCTCATATAATTTGTGACGTTGAGATCATCATGTTCGTGATATATTGGATCCGTTTTAGAATTTTTTTTTCCTGGCTTGTTCAAAACTTAGGTGAGCTAATTAATCGAGTGTACTAGTCACCTGAACGATAATCTGTAAATTCATGTTGACTTTCTCAATTACTGGGCAACGACATATCTAGTCGTCACCATTGGGGCCGGTGGCTCTAGTTTTAGGGCGGTGTCGCGTGTACTATCATCGACGACAAGTAGTACACACCAACCAATTCAAGCCTGCAATTGCCAATGCTAAGGAGCTCATACACAACCTTAGGATCGTTTATAAGCAAAATAAAAAGAAAGCGAGTCAGCCAAAAACTGCTCTACATAATTTTAAAAATCAACGGTGCAACAGATGTACATCGGAAGTGATTATCATGAAAGGAGAGTTTGAATATTCGAACCTCTAAAGAGCTTCTCAAGTATCATTTATCCCAGCATTGTCCACCTCTCATTTGATTTCGGCCCCGAAGTGTCTTCTGAAACAGGATTAAATACTACAAATACTTGAAATGACATTATTTAGAAATTGATCAAATATTGAAAAATATCAAAAGATGAAAATTTCGGGGCCACTAAAATATTTTCTCAATCGCAAGGATCTCGAAGTACATTGTCACTGAAAACGTAAGTCCCCATGGACATTAAAAGATAGAGCGAGCTTGCTATCTCAATCTTGCCATACTATAGATATATGAATCTTTATATAGAATTTCAATATTCCCAGAGCTACCCAACAAAGATCTCGAATCACTTCGTATGCATGCACGCCATTCTCAACACTTAATGCAATGCATCTGCCTCTTTTTGAAAATCTTGCTACCATACTGGTGGTCCGTGAAGACTTGTGGTCTTTCTATGCCAACACATTATTGAATGTGGAGATGGAGACCGATACATGCCAGTCATATGAAGAAGATCACAAGATCCTTCCTTTGTTCGGTACGCTCCAAATGGCTCCATGTGACAACATAACTCATGAATACAGCCATAATGCGACCATGCCATATGCCCTACCTGCATTAGCACCTCACAGAAAAATCTGATTGATTTGACACTTAAAATATGATCTGCTGTCCCACACTTGGACGACATGCTTCCCAAGTCCAAATCCACCAAATCTCATATGTTATCCCATAAAATTTGAAGTCCCATACTTGATTTTCCTTTTTCTTCTTCTTTTTTGTGTTTTTGGTGATTTAAGAAGAGACGGGAGAAGCATCCTGGCTTCTGCACCGGTTTTGTCCATTTCTTGCGTTTATTGCACTTTGCTTGCTGTACTTATCTGGAGATCTCCACCTGGAAGCATCCTCTCTTCTTCTTCTCCTTCTCTCCTTCCACCCTTTATAAGTTCCTCTCCTTCACTTCACTCTCTCCCCACTCACCCACTCACACACCAAAACCAAAACCAAAACCAAAACCAAGACCAACTCTGTTTAAAAAAGGGATCACTACCCATTATTTCTCTTGAGGCATTGCTGGGGACCCTTGTCTTTGTTCTTGTGTCTGCACCACGCGCTCGCAGTATTTCTTTTCTGTTTCTAGATAATTTTGTTGGTATTCCGCGTCCAAACACTAGTTCCTGCCTGGTCATTACTGACAAGAATGCAGAAGCAGAAGATGTTGCTCAAGGACTTCCTTAGAGAAGATTCATGGTCTTATTCTTCAAATATTGAAGCAACAACACTCGTCAAAAGCAGATCAAGAAGAATCGCAGCCTTAGAGACCATGGTCAATGCATTCAAGAACATCCCTTTCAGTAGTTCAATGAATAAGCCCTACTCAATGATCTTCCTAAGAAGCCTCTCAAGAAAGCTGTCAACGCAAAGATTATCCAAGAAAAGCAGAAAAAGCGATGGTCCTGATCATGGTCATGCAGGTGGTGGTGAGCAGGCCAAAATGACCGTCAGGATCAAAGACATCATACGGTGGAGATCCTTCCGGGACTTGGCTGAAGAGCAATCTTGGCAGTCGGATTTCCATTCCTCGCCACCACATCAATGCTCTTCTGCGGCAACAATTACAACCACAGGGTCAAGCAGTAGTACTGAGTGCAACAGTAATGGCTCAAGTTGGTGTGAAAGTGATTTCACGCTGGAGTTTTCACCGCCCTGGAATGGCAATTTTCAGGAATACAGTGAACCTTGCGTTGGTAAATACACAGTGGAGGCTTTACCAGGACCACCAACAAGAAGCTTCTGCGATATTGAACCCAGGGTGAGTTGCTGAATTTAAAAACTTATATATTAGTGCTAGATCTACATATTATATTGTTTCGATTGGTTGTTGCCTGCTGTTCAGCGTTCACCGTTCAGGGTCTATGTTCCCCATTAATAAAATACAGATGTGAGTTGGCATGTACTGGAAAAGTACTTGGTTTAATTAAATTTAAAATGCATGGTAACTCTTGTCTCATGTGTAGCATATTTGTATTAACTTTGTCTCAAAATTCAGATGAGACAAAATAGAGGTCATTCGTGTACTCTTTACAGTAGTACGACTACGGGGAACAAAAAATAGGAGATTCAATGTTGCCTTAATATAAGCCTTTTACATAGAAGTTACAACTTAATAAAAACATTGGCCTTATTATTTTCTTTTTTGGATGAATTATTGGCGTTATCTTTTTTCTGACCAGGTATTGTATTTAACTTGGACATTTGCCTAAGTAAACTGGTTTCTGTTATTAACGTATCTGTTTCTTGCATTGACACAGGGAGTCTCATTCTATGAGGAGAAAGAACAACACAGTCCTGTTTCTGTAATTGATGCTGAAATTGGAGAAGATGAAGGCTTTTGTTGGTCTCGAGATCAAAGCCAAGGCAATATGTCGACAGGGGATGCACAATTCCTTCTGCGACAATCTTGGCAGTTCGAAAGTGTTGCCTATTCGCAAAGTTCCACGTCAATGGAGGATATGGATGAAAGATCTGATGATGAAGAGAATGATGAGCTCAGAGAAGAACAGGGAGACTCAAATGAACCTGCTGAACAAAAAGCAATAATGCTGCTAAACCAAGTCAAAGCTTCAAGTTCTGGTCTTAGCATGAAGACCAATGTGGATAAGTTATTGTTGGACTACTTCAAAAGTGAACTAGCCACACTAGGATGCAACACTATAAGCGATGACTCTGAGCTTGTGATGGTGAGCACCGCAAAATCTTGGATGAATAACGAGCTCGGTGCAAAGTGCCAATGGGGAATCAATAGCAGGAAAGATGCTTATATGAAAGAAATGGACAGAGGAGAGAAGTGGAGAAAGTCTGAAGAGGAAAAAGAGGAGATAGCTATGGACTTTGAGGCTAAGATTATGGGTATTTTGATGGATGAGCTTGTATCTGATTTCATATTGAACTGACCAGAGAGAAAAATCTTGTTAAATAAGAGGAAAGCAATGTGAGGATGTAGCAGAAAGAAGTAATGCATAGCTCATGCTAAAAAAGTTGTCCCTGCTATTCTGTATGTCTAGAAGAGGAACATAACTTCTGTAGCAATCTAGAGAATTATGTAAAAATCAAACTTGTAGGCATTCTTTTTATTGGTATCAAGATTAGAAGAAATGACCATCTTTTGTCCTAAAAGACCACTCTACAAGAATTGAAGCTCTTCGCTCATATTTCGTTCACTAAATCATGTGACAGATTTATAGATTGGATGATTGGTTTGCAACAAACAAATTTGTAAATCACTAACAAACAAATTTTAGGGAAAACTATTAGTACATTTCCGCCATTATTCTCTTCCTTTTATAATGCATGAAGATATTTCAAGACCATGCTGAGCACTTGAGGGCTATTCAGGCAACGTCGGAACTTACTGTTGGCCCATGAACCTGTTCTAGGGGCAAGCTCGGGCTGGTTCGCCAAAGCGGCCTGGCAATCAAGCCTGCGCTTGCTGGGTCTAATATAAATTGGTCTTTGCTATTCAATTATAAAGTTAACCAGTTTGCTTTAGTGACCACCGTAATTTCAGATATGGATTTCGATTTTCACACTTTGCAAGAGGCAAGGTAAAAGTTTAAAAGTGAATTAAGAGTTAGAGTAAGATAGATAAAAAATAATATATTCAATTATAAAGTTGAGTGGGTTAAATGGGCAGAACTCAAGAAGAGAATTGTTTATTTATATCCGTCAATCTAATAACATAAATAAATCTTAGCCGACCGTATAAAATCATTATCCAAAACCCTTCCATATCCCGGACGGTCCAGTGAGGCATGCCGATAGTCGAATGCAGGATCAAGCGTAAACCCATTCCCATCCTAGTAAATTCAAAATCAAACCTTTGTAACGTGTGTACACACTACCAACTACAGTCGCACAGCGCCACATTCCGCATTCTCTTTCTACCAACAAATGAGATGGACCAGATAAGAGCATCAGCGCTTGTACCGTCATATTCCACTCTTGAGGACAAACCCTTCTTTTATACCTACACATTTCCCATAAGCGTGAAAATTCGCTGCCTCTTCAATGAAAAGAGCAAATGAGATCTGAGAGCGCAAAGCCAAAAATGTCAGGAGATAACATTGTATATAGCGGTAGGTGACAGGACATGAAAGTAGGAAACTTTGCAATTTCTAAGCATGCAAAATTGTATTTTTTTTTTTTCTCATTTATACCGAGTGATGTTCCGAGACAACCTTCTGTAGGAGGAGGTCAAGCTTAATCCTTCGGCTCGGTCAAGCACAAATTAAGGACACACGGATCAGCAAAAAACAAAAAAAAAAAAAATCGACATGATCCTGAAGATTATTATGCCATAACAAGAACCCAAATCTCGAAAAATTTCACCAGGAACACAAACAAATGAGGCAAACTTGGGCCGTAGGATCTCTGTGACGGTGTGAGTCTGTCAATTTTATGGTGCTCACCAATGTCCCAGAAAACTCAGACGACCGCACGATCCTACTGGTACTATAAAAATTCGGACTTCAGTGGCTGAGGGAGAGAGAAGAGAGAGAGCGAGAGGGAGGGAGAGTAGGTGGCTACACGGAGAGGGAGATTAGGAATTTGAGATTGACTTTCGCTCCAACACTGTCCTCACCTGCGTTAGCCTCTCCGGTTCACATCTCAGCCGTTTGTTGCTTTGTGTGAACTCTACTCCCTCCCACCAAATTGGTGAGAACACCATCTGTCTCTGCTTATTTTGCGTGGCTCTGAATCTCCACAGATTCATTCTTCTGCCTCAAATTTTATAAATTTCCCCTTTTTTTGACGCCTGCCCACTTCACGTTTTGCGTGGTGTAGTCTTGGGTTTCCCTCAAAACCTAAACTTTCCTCGTCGATTGCTCGATTGGTTCCATTCCCAATCTTTTTTTCTAACTTGTGAGGTTGTTTCATGCAACTATGAGTGATATGGTATTGATCATTGGTAATTGTCTCGTGTTAATTTTCTGTTGCTTTTCACAACGGCGATCCTTTCTGCATTGGCGGTGGTGAGTTTCATTATTAAATGGTTCTTCTGTTTGTGTTCATCAGATTGGACAGGCTGATTGGTGATTCGTCAATTTGAGTAGAAGTCCGTTTCGCCTGGATTCAGCTCCACGCTTCTGTTGATTGCTTTCTTTTATTTGTCCAAGTTGATTCGCAAAGGTAAAATCCTCACCTGTTATTGAAATGATTTCTCTCTTCGATGTCTAGTTCTGATTACAATCAGTTGGAAAGTTCACGTGGCCATTTGTTATGCCAAGCAAAGAAAACAAGAGGAACCGTTTGTTATGAGGTTTCATCGATCTGTGAACTTTTATTATGGTCCATGGCTTGGAATGCGGTATGACAGGACTTTGTGAACTTAATGAAATTGCCGATAATCCCATGGACTGCTGGCAGGGCCAAGGCAGACTTTCTTGTGGTTATCCATGGTCAACAATCTGTCTTACTTCTGTAGGTGCATTATATTGTGCAGTATGCGAATAAGAAGACCATGAGAAATATTGACATCCTAGCATGTAGGCAGGTAGACTGAATTTGCACTGTTGTTGGGTGTACTTTTCAATAGTTGTTGGTGAGCAAGCTTGCTGCTCCTGAAGTATACAGGAAGTTATATGTTGACAACAACATCCTTGGATCAAGGGACTGGAATGCTGGAAAATTTTCAGTCTCTTTCCATCATAGGAAGACATGGGTTGTACAAAAAGCTTCTTTGGCATTTTTCCATCCTCTGTAATTCAAGGGCTTGAGAATTGGTCCATAAAGGAGTGGGTGAATCCAGAGTCTGTTTATTTTGCAATTTTGTCACTTAACTTATTAAATGACCAAAAAATTTCTCTGTTGGGGGGTTCCAGCCGCTCCTGCTAAACTAGAGTCATAACTGTCTCAGCCTGTTTACGAGATAGCAAAATGTGACATGGTGTTGTGTGCAAAATGCATGTTTTGCTGCTTTTGCAATGGCCATTCCTTTTTTCCAAAAAAAAAAAAAAAATGGCCATTCCTTAACAATGGTGGAAGTGAGAGATTCTCGAAATTGCATCATTTATCTATCTCAGTGATCTTGTGTATTGGTGATATTCTCTGCGAGCTTGTTAACAGGGCTATCTTTTATAAGGCCCTAAAATGCAATCCCGTCTTCATTCATCATACTATGAGTGTTTTAATAATGGGTGTCTTCTGAATAATCAGCATGATTGTTGTTGTATTTTCTCGTGCTATTTGGAAATTCTTTACTAAGTGTTCCTGGAAATGCATGGCTTTTGATGCAACATATGCTATGAAATGAGTTCCGTAGAGAAACTGATCTACTGTTGGCAGTTACATCTTTCGGAAATTTTATGACATTGTTTTCCTGATGAAGGCCCATGCTTTTCTGCATTTGCCAATAAATCCTGTCTGCCAGGAGGGCAGAGATACAGAGAGAGAGTTATTTTCTTTTCATAAGGATGCAGTCCTGTGGCTGTATAATGTTAACAAATATCTTTTTACTCGTGTTCCATGATGGATGCTCTGTATTTTTAACTCCTCATTCAAGTCTTTTTCATTTAATACTGATGCATGGGCCAAAATTTGATGGTGAACTAATGTGCAGATGGTGGATGTGGCCAAGGATTTGACTTCAGGAACGGTTGGTGGGGCAGCACAATTGATTGTTGGTCACCCCTTTGATACCATCAAGGTCAAGCTCCAAAGTCAGCCAGCTGCAGCCCCTGGCCAACCTCTCAAGTACTCGGGTGCCATGGATGCAGTAAGACAAACAATGGCTGCCGAAGGCCCAGGCGGTTTGTACAAAGGCATGGGAGCCCCACTTGCCTCAGTGGCTGCCTTCAATGCCGTCCTCTTCACCGTGAGGGGGCAAATGGAGGCATTACTGAGGTCCAAACCCGGTGCCCCTTTAACCATCAATCAGCAGGTTGTTTGTGGGGCTGGGGCTGGAGTTGCTGTTTCCTTCCTTGCTTGCCCTACTGAATTAATTAAGTGCAGGTCAGTGTCTGTGGTGTTCAATTTTTCTCTCTACTTGATCCAGTTTTTTGAATCGTTGAACAAGCTTCCAGACTAAACTGCAGCTCCAGTGCTGAACACATTTTCTGAATGTATATTACAATATAAAAGGAACACGACAATAAGTTTCGAAGAACGCTTCTTCAGCTACAATAAGTATGCATGGAAAAAGAGGCAGCTTTGTATGTCATATTATTGAATGTGTGAGAGCATCGTACGTTATATGATAGATTCATCATATCTGGCAATGGTTAAGACATGCCTTGAGGCACCTGTTTAAAAGATTGAAATGGCCTCAACGTTTCTGTCTCTTTTGCTTACAAGAAGGGATGGTAAAAGTTTTATAAACATTGCATGAGCAGGTTGCAGGCACAAAGCGCTCTGGCAAGTGCTGGCCCCACTACTACCGTGGCAGTCAAGTATGGAGGGCCAATGGATGTGGCAAGGCACGTTCTGAAATCGGAAGGTGGCACACGAGGTCTGTTCAAGGGCTTGGTTCCCACTCTGGCCCGTGAAGTACCAGGAAATGCTGCAATGTTTGGCGCCTATGAGGCAATCAAGCAGTACCTGGCTGGAGGGCATGATACTTCTGGATTGGGACAAGGGTCGTTAATCGTGGCTGGAGGCCTAGCAGGAGCATCCTTCTGGGCTTCGATCTACCCAGTTGACGTTGTGAAGAGTGTGATTCAGGTAGATGACTTCAAAAATCCAAAGTATTCGGGTTCTTTCGATGCTTTTAGAAAGATTCTGGCCTCAGAGGGCGTCAAAGGACTGTACAAGGGTTTCGGAACTGCAATGGCCAGAAGTGTTCCTGCAAATGCCGCGTGCTTCTTGGCTTATGAAGTGACGAGGTCGAGCTTGGGATGAATTGGGCCAAACATATTGTTTGCTTATGTGGGATTTCCTTTTGTATCCGTTGACTGGGGCCATTGCAGGATATTCTTCAGCAATTTGGTTGCAGAATCTCGATTCTTCAAAAATCTTGTAATTGTCGCTCAATCGATGACGACTAAGTAGTGGCATCTTTATGCAGCAATTGTAAGGTCTTCATTTCGTAACTCTAATGTTTTCCAAATGATTCTTCTGGCATCGCGGCCCGTCTTTTGTGCATCTCTTGGGGTGCTTGGACTCAGGTTGGCGATGTGGTGCTCTCTGGTTGGTATTATACTGGCCTTTAACTGTGCTGGCACGTCAACTGAAGTATCTATCTCGTTTTTCTTCCCAACTTTCACATTCATGAGGTAAAAAATTTTGACCGGACAGAGACACAGGAACATCCATCTAACTTCTTAAGTCAGTAATACATTCGACCGACAATTTACATGCAATATACAGAGGTGATGCTGTGCTTCCATTTATCACGACCGTCTACGTCCCGCTTTTGCGGGGGCTTTTTTTTTCTGGTTCTTTTCAGTGAAGTCACAAACTAGCTAAATTTGAGAATTGCCTGTACTGACTTCCCTTTTGGCACCTTGAAAGTGAGCTCCACCTGCTCACAGTATCATTTTGACAGAAATTGAGCACCGTTTTCTAGTAATCAATACAAGGTGATTCTGTTACAAAGTGAAAGGAAATGGTGATCAATTGACTCTGGAAGCATTCAAAGTCAACACTACTACCTCCAGCAAAGTCATAGGTGCTTTATCAGATGCTGTGCCACGCGGGGAAACAAACAGCCGATTGACTAGTCAAGATAGACAATATAAACAAACAACCGATTGACTCTCTAACTAATTCAGCTAAAACCTATACAAACAACACATCCTGATTAGAATCAGGCTCCTCGGAATTCAAAGCAGAAAAAGTTTTTAATTGGATTATTGGATATGGATTCTGCGAGGCCACCTCACTCTTGCATACCTCTTGTTTCAA
Source organism: Syzygium aromaticum (assembly GCA_024500025.1). Taxonomy (NCBI): domain Eukaryota; kingdom Viridiplantae; phylum Streptophyta; class Magnoliopsida; order Myrtales; family Myrtaceae; genus Syzygium; species Syzygium aromaticum. Next base: position 2,083,211 of record CM044889.1, on the reverse strand, counting down.
GGCTGGATCATTTGGATTTTATCGTAAGTTCTGGCATCATCTGACTTATTCTAGCACTGTGTTTCACTTTCATTCTTCCGTCTTTGTTTTTTTTACTTTGTTTCTCTGAACTTTGCTCTTCTAAAATGAGAGTTTTCTCTCTCATTAATCTCTCTCCTGGGGAATTGGATCATATATAGATGAAACGTTTAGAAAGCAAGCAAGATTTGGCGAAATGGGGGAGCAAGAGAAGTACAGTTAGAGGAGAGGCGGGGGAGATTCTGCCATTGGATTTGGCAGTGAGGGAGGGTAACTCCAAAAGGTCTCTGATAGATCGGGTGGCGACCCTTGAACAACGTCTTCTTCAGGTACTAGTTATACGAGGCTTATGATAGTCATGGATATTATTGGACAATGAATAATGCGTTATGGAAATGGTAGAAATTATTCTTTGAAACTGTAAATGAAATGATCATTTCATTACAAAGTTCTACATTAACAATGTGCTTTACATATCCAAGAACCTGACAAGAAAAGTGATGATCGAGGGCTCTTTCTAATTTTTCGACAGACGCTCATGCCACGATCTCAAATGCAGTCTTTGCTTAATGCCTCTAAATATTTGTGCAACAAAAATGTATTTTTCAGCTGTGCCTCGAAATGGATTCAAGCAGCAGCTCACGCACGTCTGGGGAAAAATCGTCGAGCCAAGAATCCAAACGAGAAGTGTCGGGTCCATCATCCTCCACATTCTTTGGCATCTCCAACCGCAAAACAACGAACCCGCCTCAACTTCATCGAAATGTGTCTGAAATCCAGGTAAATATCTCCTTGCACGTAATATCAAAGAGGGATTTTGGGCTGCTAGGCAAAATTATTCCTCCTTTATGTGAGTAATAATTCACATGTGATTGCAGGAAGAGGGGAAATACGATACCGTTCCACAGCAGCAAAAGATTAAACACTCAGGTCCTGGCAAGCTCAAGCTTGGAAAGAGCAAGATTGCTAGCGATAACAAGAAGAGAACATCCAAGCTCGTCGGAAGAAAGGACAAGCCTCGCAATTGGCCACTACCGAGCTTGTTGGGCTGTTGATGCACCAATCATACGTTTCTTATTCATGTCATTCTCTGTTATTTTAACGAGCTTTTTCTCTAGGAAAATGGATCCGCAGATTTTCTTTTCTGTTCAGTTCTCCCCGTGCGTCAGTCCGCTAACTTTATGAATCAGAAGTTACTTCAACCTCCAGTGACTTATGACGTCAGCTCTGCAATTTTAGCTTATGTTGATCAATGAGCTACTCGACTTAGAACAATAAGAAAATGGAACGTGATCGATCACATAAAGACACACTCAACTTCTGTTTTGTTTTCTTGTATTTGCAAATGCCCTTTCCTTAGGGAAAGACACACTCAACCTATGCCATGACAGATCAAAATACGTGCGTACTTGTATCTTTTGTTCTTGCCTTAATCAAGAAAAGGAAGTGGGACAGGATCAAGAACACACCCAAAGAGGAGACGAAGAAGATAATGTAAAGAAACATAGAATAGGGACAAGAAGTCATGGACATGGCGGCTTATGATCAAATGCTTTTTGTGATGTTTTCATTGAATTTTTTTAGATGGGGAAAAAGAAAAGGTTTGGTGTTGATTGGTTCGTTGTGTCTGCGTGATGCCTGTGATGAGGTTGCCGGAGTGGCCAACCAAAGAAGGTGGATAGGAACGCCATACTTAGTTTATCCAGAGAATATAAATCATGAGGTTTAGCATGATTCAGTACCAAAAAAGCATATAAAAACAAAATGTTCTCTTAGTTTAGCAGCCGTGGAATGATATGGACTCTTCCAACTTTCTTGTTAACAAACCCTACACACACACTCTCTCGCTCTCTCCAAACGCATGTACACTTATTGCAGTAGGTGTTTCTTGCAAGACACTACTGGTTTAGATTATTATATCAGTCCAATTCAGAGAGAGAATATACGGGAGAATGCACAGGATTAATTTCATTAATGATCTATTAATGTTTTGACATCCATGGTTTATACATATACTTTGGCCATGTCGAGGATTGCACCTTCGGATATTAGGCGCTTCGGTTGAACAATATCGGTCGAACAATCAAAATTCCAATAATCGTTTCAAGCAAGGCGATGAGAACCTGATGAAACCCTCAACATCCTTTTATGTGGCGAATTGAACTGTGGAAGAATTAAATCCCTCTTATGGCACATTGTCTTTCTGGGCGTCGTGCTTTCGTCCGATTGATTTGCGACGATTTGGTTGCCAGATTTTTCTAAGCATCCATCTTTCGCATTAATAATTTGACAAATATCTATATTAATCCAGTAAAATCAAGAAAGCTCTCAATCAAAATTAGGGCTGAGCCTGTGAGCCACAGCCCACCCTAGATGGGACTTCAATCCATCTACCATGCTATCAATTAGCTTTTCCCTCATTTTATCGGGTGCGCACATGTTTTTACTCAACTAATCTTCGTATATATCGGCCCTTTTCACGCACCATCCGAATATACATTTCCTTCGGTGCCAATACCAGAGCAAACTCGCATCATACATTTTTTTTGCAGTCGCGACATGTTAATCCAGCATCGAAAGTGCCTTTTACATGATACCAAAATTGCCCCCTTATAGGTTAACTTTATGATAAGATGCTCCAAGATTAGGAAAATGTCCCCAAAAACTTTCCCAATCAAGACCAAAAAGATTAAATGAACCCTCTCCCAAATCACTTACGAACCTGTACCTCTTTAATAGGCCCAATTCCCTAAAAAAATACCTCAATTATAGGTCAAGTCCCAAATCTGTCCCGAATTTTTTTTTTTATCTAAAAAAAAACCTCAAACTTTAGGTTTAGTATCAAATCTGCCCCCGAACATTTTTTTGTCTAAAAAAAAACCCCAAACTTTAAATCCTGTCCCAAATATGCTCCGAATTTTATATTGAACAAAAAAAATCACCAAAATTCAATTAATTTTAAAAAATACACTCCGTGATCCAGTCTCAACTTGGCATGGCATTTCCACGTCCATAGCAAATCCACATCAACAAAGTAATGGGGCTTTTCTTAGGACAAAGAAAAGTTTGGAGCAAATTTAGACTGAAACTAAAAATTAGGTTTTTTTCGAAAATTAAAAAAAATTGAGGTGGGTTTGTTATCATCCCTAACTTTCACGTCCTAAAATGGTTTTACTTTAGAGAATTTCAACAGCTTTTATTAGGTTGGATTTGTTATCGAAGTGGAAATACAATGTTGATCTGTACTTATCACCCTCATTACTTTGCTGATATGGATTTGTTATCGACGTGAAAATAACAAGTCAAGTTAGGACTGGATCACAGGGATATATTTTTGAAAATAAATTGAAATTTCGCTAATTTTTTTTTTACACAAAACAAAATTTGAGACAGAATTGGGACTGAATTTAAAGTCTGAGGTTTTTTCTAAGACAAAAAAAAATTTGAGATAGATTCGAGATTAAACTTAAAGTTTGAGATTTTTTTCTAAGATAAAAAAAAATTCGAGGCAGTTTTTAGACTTGACCTAAGAGATTTTTTTTTAGTGAATTCACCCCCCTCTTTAATAATACAGAAATGCCCCCTTATACAAGCGACCGAAATTGTGACTCTTATTTTCTCACACCTCCTTTCTAAAACAAGTAAGACTCTCTCTCTCTCTCTCTCTCTCTCTCTCTCTCTGCATCGCCTTCCGTCACTCACTCCCATGGAGGAGAGTCAAAGATCCGAGTCCGCTCAAGAACCCGACAACCCATCGCCGCCGGTCACCGCCCACCACCTGGCGGCCCCGCCGGGGCTGACCCCCGGCGAGTTCGCCGAGCTCGCCCCCTCCGTCGCGGAGCACCACACCTACGAGCTCGGCCCGGGGAAGTGCTCCTCCCTCCTGGCGCAGCGCGTGCGGGCCCCACGCGCCGTCGTCTGGTCCATCGTGCGCCGCTTCGACAAGCCCAAGGTGTACAAGCACTTCATCAAGAGCTGCTCCGTGGGGCCCGGGTTCGAGGTCGCCGTGGGGGCCACGCGCTACGTCGACGTCATCTCCGGCCTCCCGGCGGCCACCAGCGAGGAGCGGCTGGACGTGCTGGACGACGGCCGGTTCGTCACCGGGTTCACCATCATCGGCGGGGAGCACCGGCTGAGGAACTACCGGTCGGTGACGACGATGCACGAGGTGGCGCGTGAGGGCGGGGGCGGGATCTGGACCGTCGTCCTGGAGTCGTACGTCGTGGACGTGCCGGAGGGGAACACCGAGGAGGACACCCGCCTCTTCGCCGACACCGTGGTGAAGCTGAACCTGCAGAAGCTGGCCTCCGTCGCTGAAGGGCTGGTGGCTCGCGAGGGTGAGGGCCGATAGCAGTCTTCTCCCTACTCCAAAGTTTCCATTTTGATTTCCTCTTTTACGAATCCGAAGGGGTTCTTGATTTGTGAATTATCTGCAGAAAGAAAGAAAGACAAAAAAAAAAAGAACTGTTCTTTTTTTGGGGTTCTGTTTGGAAAAGTTCAGGGGATTTTCATGAGAATTTGGGAGAATGCGGAGGGAATTCAATGCTTGATTTGCTGCTGATTTTCTAATTGAGGAAATGCTATGGCCTCTGGAATATATGCGGTTGAGTCCTGACCAGTGAGTGCCACTCGGTGGAATCATTTCATCATGTCTGCCCTGCCCTTGTGTTTGTGTCCACTCGAAGATCTTGTTCCTCGGTTCTTGCCGTTCCTGTTCTCTTGCCAATAATAGCTGGTGCTGTTCCATGTTTCCTCTTCCTTTTTGCCACCTCGATTTCAATCCGGTAAACGCAAAAAAAGAGAAAAGAGGAAAATAGGGGCACTAAAATTGCAGGCGCCGTCGTTTTCTCCATTAAAATTTGCCCGAAAAGAAGGTAACTGTAGTTCGTTTTTCCATCTGTGATAAGGCTACGTAATTCTGTGGGATGTTGCAGTTGTACTGAGTAGATACTAGGGTCTGTGCAGTTTGTTTGTGGGAACGAGCTGGAGATACCGCCGAAGGAGTGAATGCAGGTGTGAAACATGAGACTGAGAAACATGGATTCGGAATGGTTCTTTCCAGTGAACTGTCCTTTCCATAAACAACGTGTGACTTTCGAGTTAGATCCTAGTCCTTAAACCCTTTTCTCGGCTCCATTTCGAGCATATTGCTGAGAACCCGCATCTGTCGTTTACGACATTAGCGGCTACCAGCGATATCATTCGCTTTTCTCGGCTAATTGTCGCCTCCCGGTTCCCATTTCTCATGCTCTGCCTCTCTCTTGGCGGGGAGGGGATCGGATGGACTAACCTCATCATAACCACCGGCTCTGATGAAAGTTTCTGCAGAATTTCAATTCCCATTTGACAAAGAGAACTCCAGGATCAGCCAAATCGAGCACGGTTGACCTACCCTTTTTCCATGGCATTAACCACCAAGGGAGAAAGGGGGAGAGGGATGATGTCCCCCAACTTATCTGGAGACATCAGGGCTAACCAAGGAGAACAATGGAGCACCACCCAGCTGGTCACAATGATTGATGCCTTTGCCATTCTGGTTTTGCTAATAAGTACGGTCAATGCCATGATTTTGGATGTTCTGAGATGAGTGTGGATTTTTCTCCTCCTTTTTTCGTAATTTTTTTTTTGGTGGGCCATTCCATTTTCGTCAGGAAATTATTTTATGGGCCATAAAGAATATTGGGTCGTAATAAAAATTGGATTTTTTTTAATATAGATGGCTGGCAATTATTGGCCACTAACATCGTAAGTAGGGTCAACATCGCCACGTTAGGTCCGGCGAGAATTTAACGTATATATATTGGGTTCGAGCTTTGCGTGGTCCTGAGAGGTCGGCGATTTTGTGGTAGGTGCCACCCGATCGCAAGAAAACGATAGGGAATTAGTAGATTGCGTGAGCGCCGTGTCAATATTCCATTTTCTTAAATCTTTATTTTCGATATTTCAGCATGATGGAGTCCCGAGTCTTTTTGAGCGTCCGATTGATTCCCGGAGGACCCAATGGATAATGCAAATCGGGTAATCAATGACCTGCACACCATTACCGTTTTCGAGATAGCAATATGCATGAGACGGTGAATTGAGCCTAAACTTAGAAGTCAAACAAAGTTTGAGGAGTAGGGCCCTCGTTTTTCTGTTTAGAGTTGAAATATCTACGAAACTCGGGTTCTTATGGGATTTGATGAAACGAGAACGGGCAGATGGAGATTAGGCACGCTTCGTGGTGAAAGGAGAGGGTGGTGAGCATCAGTATCAAACGCGGGCTAGTGAAGTTGGATCCTACTTTGACCAGAAAAAAAAAGGAGGAGGTTGGATCCTCGAATCGGGCGGGCATACCCGAGTCCTCGGATCGGGTGGAGGGTATTCGAGGATCGAGACCCGATTGGTTCTTCTCTTTTTCTTTAATTCCTTAATTTATTACTCGAAGGTTCCAGATTTTTTCCTCTTAATACCAATTAAGAGTTGTTGCTGTGGGAGGAGTAAAGCTAGAACTAACGAATAATCCAATCCCCTGGCCCTCTCTCTCTCTCTCTCTCTCTCTCTCTCTCTCTCTCCGTGTTAGGGAGAGAATATGCACTTTGGGTCCGTGGGATTGGACGGCGGCGATGGATGCAGGGAAGAATCAGGGCCGTCGGAAGGGAGCTGTTCGTTGACCACCGGGAAAGGAAAGCAGCAATCGCGTGGCCCTAGGCAAAAGGGCGTCCTTTTGGGCGCAAGTTGCCCACTTGCTCATTCATTAAAGCCGGACAAATTCAACACCCCTAGAAAGAGGGAGAGAGAGAGAGAGAGATTCTCTGCCCTATCCTAATGCGTTGGCCTTCTCTTTCCTAGCTGCTTCCAATCATTCAAATTTCGAACAGATCAATTTAGAGAGAGAGAGAGAGAGGGAGAGGGAGGGGACACAAACAATGAACATATGAGAAAGGAAGAGAGAGGCCTTAAGCCAATGAGAGAGGAAGATTGGCTTTCGGACATGGAGCGTGGCCCTGTGATTGAAATCTCATCCGATGCACGTAAATTCGAGGATTGCGTACGTTCATGGAATTAGTCAAGTCACATGGACATAAATGTCTTGTGCTATAAAGGAGGAGCATATTTAGAGCCATTTGACACTGAAAGCCTATATATCGATGAGATATTATTTGCCCGGAAGAAGAAGAAGAAGAAGAAGAATGATGCTAGATGCAGAAACATTCCATAAAACTCATTGCTACTCGACGTATCTAAATCGCGGCAGCTCGAAATGAGTACTTAGGGTGCGTTTGGCAACACTTTGCCAGGGGACTTTGAACCCGTGAATCCCTTTCACAGAATGCAATTCTGTTTAATGAAGTAATTTGATTACTCATTTGGTAAATGCAGTACATTTCCAAAAGCACTTTTCTCATTGTAAAAGCGTAGTGGCTTTGGCTTTCTAGCACTTTCAGATTACTGAAACTCGGAGTTAAACAATCTTTTTTATTCCAATCTTGCCCTTGCTAATGTTTTCGTATTCCTTTTTATTTCCTAAATGAAATCACTATTCATTGTCTGTCTACAGAGCCAAGGGTCACCAACGTCCGTTGTCGCTCGAAGCTTACCTGTCGCACGAGGTTGGACAAGGTCAACGCTAGCTTGGTCGGGTGACCTTAGCGATCCATTGCTCGAGCTTGCCTCTATTCCAGATCTACTTCGTCGTTGTTCCCAGACATGGCTTATCTATCGAGGCTCGCTCTATCACACATTGACACTCGCCAAGGTCAACGCTTGGCTATTCCAGATCTGCCTCACTACTATTCCCATGCTCACCTGTCAGGGCTCACCTAATTGCATGACAAGGGTCGTGTCACCAATCTCCAAGGTCGAGACTCACCTAGTCACGCAACCTCAGCAGCCCATCGCCTGAGCTCGCCTCTGCTTCATCAATGTTCCCAAATGTGGCTTGTCTAAGGTTGCACAACCTCGACATCGCCCTGCTGGGGATCACGCGACTTTAACGACAAGAGTCGCCTAAGTATTTAGGCTTTGCCCAAGCTGCCAAGGTTGCCGAAAGTTGTTTTTGAATATACTTTTTACTTACAGTTTATCAAATATTATTTACATTTCGTGAAATCTGAACTCCTTTATTTTTGGGAAAATTGCATTTACGCAAATATTTTTCCCAAATGCACACTTAAACCGATATAATTCAAGCGTAAGGTGGATACTAAATTGGTCAGAGACGCGTGAAGGAATTTATTACCCTGATTAAAAAAACAATTTCTATTCGAAACTAAAGATTAGCATCATTTCCCAGAGTTGACATGGATGCGACTACCATGTTGGTGCTGATTGCCATTCATCCCCCAATTTGTTTAGCCAAGAAAAGGGCGAGGGGAGGCCAGACGAGTCGAAGATGATTCTTTTTGGGCATCAGCGTGGGAGATCCTATCTACGTCTCCACCAACAATAAGATGGTCCTAGCCCATGTTGAGGAGATGTAATTGCCAATTTTCCATACTATGCAGGGTCCTCATTTTCTTTGACAGTTGATGAAGAAAGTCTATTTTCTGTTTTGCCTACCCAGGCTTTGCCAAAATCATTCATTGTCACTGGTTGACAATTTGAGGCCTGTGTCCTACAAGCCTTCATAGACATATTGATGGTCACCATGCTACGTAGCACCGTAGCGGTGCAAAAGCTAATGCAAACTCAAGCCTTTAGCTACACCAACCAGTTTCTGGTACTATTAACTTGAATGGCGCTTCTGAGCTCTCACATATTGTTTCCGGGATTTCGTTCTGTCTCTTCGAAGATGTGTAAAATTGGGAAGCTGACTCCGATCCAAACCAAGGGCTTTGGCAACGCCGTTCGAATATCGTTCATGTGTAAAAGTGCAAAGCTAAATAGAAGTACGACGTAAAAGATAAGTGGGATACGAATTGACATGTGAGAAGTACTGAATGTACAACGAACAAATAAAAAGAAGATGGTTTATCGGAACCAAATGATAGGGAAAGAACAAGTATGGACATTAGAGAAAATCTTCGACATCATCTCCGCTTCTTGCTCTTCCCTTCTCTCATCTTTCTCAAATCCTCGAAGCTCCAATCCCTCCTCATCCCGCTGCTCCGCACCAGCCTCGCCTCCCCCGAGCCCGCCATCGGCTTCTTGCGAAAGGAGGAGGCCGCAGTGCCCCATAGCCGGCGGTGGCCCTTTTTCGGCTTCTTCATGTGAAGCCCAAGAGGCCCACTTCTAGATATGTGCTCATAGGATGGTGCGGCCAAAGGGCCTGACCAGTTCCTATCTACAATGACACAACACAAATTGCGAGGCCCTTCTTCTTCATCAATACAACCATAGTCCAAGTCTAAATCTGCCCTTTTCTGCGCTTGGCATGTAAGGCAATTGAGACTCATGGCTAGTGAATTTCCCTTGTCCCCTTTTCAAAAAGCTTGCAAATTGCCCTTCAAGGACTAGTGATGATAGGGAGGTGTAAGAAAGAGGAACGAGGATTGGTAACGCATGGTGATGTTGAGAGTTTATAAAGGGTTTCAGAGAAGAGATGAGTACATGGTGGTGGTGGTGGTGGAGACGGTGATTGTGGTGATGATGGAGGAAATTCTGCAGATGGTTAAAAGAAGCAAAATTAGCTAGCTCGGTTTTGGCTGGAAATTTTACGTAACGACCAGGTGTTGTTACGTGAACGGGGGGAGAGAGGTCAAATGAGGTTTTGACAGCTAAAAACAGTTCTTTGGTAAAAAATTGCAAGGTCTAATTATGGAGTTGAAGTCGAAGTTGCCACTCTGGATTGGAACTTCATGAGGTGGCCACGCAACAAATAGCATCCTCTGATTACTGAAGGTTTGACCATTTAAAATTCTAATTTCTTTTTGTTTTAGTGGAATACTGGTTGTGAAGAAATTTTTGAAGACCCGAATTTTAGTTTGCTTTCTGGATGCATTCCCTCGAGACAAGGTTAAGGGAGGTAGAAAGATCGAGTTGTTAAATATTGCTGGTCAACAGAGAGACATGTAATTATCAAACTGAAATTATCCGAGAAACAATTCAGCATATGGAAATGGTGAGGCAGGCTGAAAATGCATTCTCTGTACATGAAGGAATTAAAGATGGTAAGAGAAACACAAAGTAAACGACAGAAGAACAGTTTTAGCAGTAAACATTTGAATACTCCACTTTCTGCAAGTATGTCGAGAACTTTATAAAGCTTGATGAAATACCTAAGCGAAAATGATCGAATCATTGCATATAAATGCCCATATGGGCCCATCGTGACAAGGCTTTCTTAGAGCATGTGTGAATGGCTACGCATGTATAACATATATTCGGTAGACTGTCTTCTTCTGATCAAAAATTACTTTTCTTTTAGCATTTCTCGTTTGTCAGAGATGTCATACGCACGACCCGCATGCCAAGAGGGAATCGGAATGAAACATGACAGGACAAAGATGAATGATCTGCGCAAAGCATATGTTTAGTAGTTCTTGGATTGTTTTAGTTCTTTCGAAGATTGTTGTCCTTTATGATGTATCAGTTGCCGATCTTCTTGCTATGAAGCTTTTTCAATCCTTTCTTATAGTCCGCATATCATCAGGAGACGCTCCAAAGGAAACAGTTTCTGTGAGTAATTGAGTGTTGCCGTGAGTCATACAAACATGTTCATATTACTGGCTGATCTGCCATTAGTGATAACAGTGCATAAGGCAACAGAAGAAGAAAGAAAGAAATCGGAAAAGAAGTATCAAAGTCACAAACTTTATTCTCTTGTGATTCGAAATGGACGGACAAAGGGAAAAGAAACAACAGGAACTTGGATCGACGAATTGTTTAATCGGAGAATTACCGCCCCTAATGTTTTGCCTAACTTTGTCTAGAAGAATCATGATTTATATGCATGAATCTCTGTAACTTTACCAAGAATATATTGTAACCCTATAAAGTTGAGGATCAATCAAGTGGCAGCATCGTTTACCTTCTTGCAAAAATGATTCCCGCGGAACATTGCACCTATCCCCCATTGCTCTCCCCTCCCCTCCATCCTTTTCTTTTCATATTAAATTACCTTTAAAAAGTTTACTTGATATTGCAGGAAAGTTTTGCAGATCATTCACCTCCCCCGGGTCAACGGATGCTATTTTTCTCGAGATTCTTCGCAATTGTCCTAGGTTTTTTTTTTTTTTTTTTTGCCCCAGATTTTCTTCTCTTTCCCTTCGATGTTCTGAAAACATACATCTCTGACACTCCTCCAAACAAGTTTCTGACAAAGTTATTATAGGACCAAGTAAGCTTGAGAAGTCAGAGGATGAAAGATAAGACACCTACAAGCATAAATAAGTTCAACTTCCTATCCCGGCCTATAAGACTGCATGTGAAAGTAAAATCAAAATAATCTTCGAAACCAAGAAAAGAAAGAGGAAAGAAAGGCACGGATCAACTGATACCACTTTTATGCAAGTGGAAGGTGTATTTTAGCTCAAGCATGAATCATGCAAAAAGGAGAAACTGATAAAGAAAGCACTGCCACTTACCCACTCTTCTTTTGGACTTTTTAGTGATGAACTTTTTGGTGGGTTTTTGTTTTCTTTTTTCCCATTCGAGCTGAAGCGATTGGCTCTTGAGTGGCCCCATTTGAGTGGCAGGCATTTTACACGTTTCTATTTCTTCAATTTTAATCATCATGAGTGCATGTGTGTGTGGGGCCATTGCTCAAAGCCTGGATGTTTCTGGACAGAAGAAACATCTCCTCCGTCCAGAATTGTTCAAAGATATTCAAGATTCCATTTTCAAGACACGAGCGTCCTGGGTCATGCCTCCTCTCACTGTCGAATGGCTCATAATTGTTTCCCAAAGCAATCCACACATGTTTGAGTGACCGAGACCTGAACAAAAATGACGGCGAGGCTAAGCAAAACCGTGACATTCGCAAAGCAAAGAAAAGCGTTCTGCTTCACTCTGCCGTTGCCATGAAAAGCTCATGGCAGGAATTCTTCCCTCATTGTGGCCAAGCCTGAGAGAGCAACTCTGATGCAAATGAAGGAGACAAATACAATATATTTGCAACAGAAGAACAAGGTTTTGTGGAAAACCAGAACACACCGCAGGAAAGCCTCGTCGCGTTATCAGATTTGAATATCGAACATCTATATACATAGAAGACGAGGTAGACAATCGACCGGACGACAAAATGCTACTAACTCGTTCAGCAGCTATTTTATCTTCAACAACAATTACACCTCGTTCCATATCTCTCGGTGCTCCACAATCCAAAGTACCTAACAGGAAACACTAGCAGGCTACGCTAGGAACTACAAGAGGAACAAACAACCTACGGCAGCTTTTGCTTCAGAACTTGCCATGCCGGGAGGCTTAAAATATCCCGGCCCCTGATTATTTGCGTCGATAATTTGGCAAAGCTCCTTAATACTGCTTAATTATCATTACTCCCTCTGCTTCTAACGGGCTTATCCTATTTTGGACGACAACGCCGCCCTTAGCTGCTCCTGTGTGTAAAACCGACTACCCATCTTAACGGTCGCCTGTTGGATCATCAAGTCGTTCACCACGGAGACGCTGGCGTGATGCACGTCAAGATCCAACTCCATTAGGGCTAGCATTAGCTTCGCAGCGGGGTGGTTCTTCTTGCTGCTTTGAATCCGTATCATCACATCCCTTCCGATTATCTTCACGTCCACGTCCAATTCTATCAACTTGGCACCGTGATTGCTCGAGATACTGAGATCTTTATCGCTCTGGGGCAGAGCAGACCGAGAATCTTTATTCGTTAGTTCCTTCTTCAAGGCTTCCAGTTGCTTCTGCAGATTCTCTTTGTCAGATTCTGAGGTCTGGAGCTTCAAGTTCAGCTCCTTGATGTACGAAATGGCGTCGCCAAGAAGTGACGCTTTGTCCATCTTGGAAACATTAGGAACCACGGCCCGGAGCGCGTAAAACCGCTGGTTGAGCTTCTCCCTCCTCTGCCTCTCGGCCTCAACATGATTCAATGGCTCCTCTCTGCCATTGGCAGGTTTCCTACCTCGCTTTCTCGGCCTTTTCTCCGGCTCAACGACTCTGCCACTATCAGCTTCCTTCACAACGGAGGCTTCGAGATCTGAATGATCAGAATCCCCCGCGCCTCCGCTCGATTTCACCATCCCCGAGGACGGCAAAATCACACCCGAAGTGAACGAGAGCATCCCTTCTTCGTTGCTCCCGCGCGAAGTAGGTGACCTCCTCTTCTTACTTTCTTCCGCGGCCGTCAGCTGCGACTGACCAGAATACAGATTCCCAGTTGCGTTGGAAGAAACCCTCTTGCTCTCCCCAAAACTCAAGATTTCGCCGGATTCCGGCTTCATGGGATGTGAATTCCCGTTCCTCGCGCTGCCGCCATCGTACCCAAACTCCGAGAAGTTCAACTCGCGGCCGAAAAAGCTCTGGCCCTGCATCGGCTGATCGTTCTGCTGGTAATTGTGGCGGGGATTGTCCCGATGGATCGAGCTCGGTTTCTCGCTCATGCTGCTCAACACATGATTATCCTCGAATTGAATCGATTTAGACCCATGATTACTACCATTATAATTCGAAGAACCTGCCACCGCAGCCGCCCCGGCGACGGCGGGGCTGTCCTTGACCTCGGCCGTGCCCGGTGGATCATTGATCCAGAGGGAAGAAGGGTCGCTCTCGCCCTGATCGTTACCATTTCCACCAAACCCTAACTCCATCCCACCATTGAAATTAAACAAATTCCTGACCCTGTTCATCAGATCTGAGCTCTGGTGGATCAACTCCGTGGAGCCCAATTCGACCACCCCGCCGATCACGGGCACGCAGACCATGGTCTGCAGCCCGAAAATCCGGCCCTGCTTCGCCCTCTCGCAGCCGCAGTCGGCAAGGCGGTCCCGGCCGGACACCCAGATCGGGCTCGAATTGAACAGGGCCCGGCCGGGCAAGCTGCCGTCATTGCCAAAGGACTGCGTCATGGAGACGAGGAAGAACCACTCCGTGTCGGTGACCTCCTCGTCGACGGCGTCGTCGGGGGAGGCGGCGGAGGTCCCGGCGATGAGCGAGTTGAGCTCCCGGAGCACGCGCTTCCGGTACTCCTGCTCGGCGGCGGAGGAGGCGCTGATCTTGGCCTTGCCCTTGGACTTGTCCTCCTCCCCCTTGTAGTACCCGTCGCCCCAGCCGAGGACGGGGGCCGGCGGCGACGCCGACGCCGACGCGGCGGGGTAGCCGCCGTCGAGGGAGGACTGCCAGAAGATGGCGTAGGTCCAGGGGCAGCGGGAGGTGGAATCGATGAGGGTCTGGAGGCGGTGCTGGAGGGTGTCCTGGTTGAAGGAGGGGGCGGCGGCGGCGGCGGCGGCGGCGGCGGAGGAGGCGGCGGAGGAGGAGGGCTGCTGGGGGGGCGGCGGGGGAGGCGGGAGCGGGGTAGGGGGTGGTGGCCAGAAGGAGGAGAGGTCGGAGGACATGAAGGCCTCCATCATGGAGGCGTTGTCGTCGGTCCACAGGTTCATGCTCGCCGTCAACCTGTAGTCGGTCATTCCATAGACAGACTCAGACTCTCTCTCTCTCTCTGCAACAGCCAGAGATAGAGAGATTGAGATAGAGAGAGAGAGAGAGAGAGACAGAGAGAGAGAGTAAGGTTGCAGCTGGAGGTGGAGATGGAGGTTGAAGGAGATGGAGGTTGAAGAAGATGGAGAGGAGAGAGAAAGAAGAGAGAGAGAGAGAGAGAGGGAGGGAGGGACGGAGGGACAGTGGACAAGTGGTGGAGGACGAGGTTGGTTAAGTTTCGTAGGATTGGTCGCCGATTAAATCGGGCAGCAACGAAAGCCGGCGTTTTGTGCTTGCCCTCGTTCGTTACCGCTCCGCGTGCGTCCCCCCCCCTCCCTTTTCTTTTTTTTTTTTTTTTTACAGCAGTGGCGGGGTTAGAGTAACCGTCTTCTCAATTTTCCTCCTCCTCCTCCTCCTCCCTCTTTTTTTTTTTTATAATCATTTTATTCATCTATTTCCTTTTTTGTCGTATCGTCCTTTTTTTTTTTTTTGTTAAAGATAAAAAAGAAAACATCTCTCGGCCCCCTGGCCACTCGCCGCAACAAATATCTGGCGGCGAATCGTGGCGGCCATAATTCCGTGGGAATGACGCGATTATGGTCAAAAATTACCGAACAAACGGTAATTGGGTGCTGCGAATATGTTTCGCCTACCCGACTTCGGGCAACTCGGCCGACCAATTTTTTTTCTTTTTTTTCCCATGTCGGGTGAGAGATGAGACCAGTCGTTCCACTAATGGAAATTCCGCAAAATTCATGACCATTAATTCTTGCATTAGTATACGAAACATAACAGCTCGAGCCATTAAAGCACCGGAACCTTTTCGATTACCCGTTAATTTGTTCTGACGGAGCAAAGACGGAATCCGGCGGCTTCATCTTCTCGATTCTAAAACTCCGAAACTTTCACAATGTACATGAGCGTCGCCGCATCACCCGTGTATAATTTCTTTCGTAAGGAGGAAAGAAAAAAAAAATCCGCGAATATATACCGAATTACCGAAAAAATCGGCGGCACGGTCCAAATAATCGCGAGTCAGCTTGACTCAAGTTGAGCGCTTTCCAGTTAACTCTGGTTTGATGATTCCTATTAAAAAGAATTAAAAAAAAAACTACTTCGGATAAGGACAATAACAGCACGAGAATATATACCGAATTACTAATTAATCTCGAGTAGCTAATGAAATGAGAAGGTGCGTGGGGACGAATGCAAAAGGATAGGGGCCGAGTAGGCGTCAAGAGGGACCGTTCAAATCCCGACCCTCGATCCGCTCATCCCACCTTCGTCCGATTCCCGCAACGTTTAATTAAATAATTAGTTAACTAATTAATTTAAACGCTAAGCAAGTTGGCTCTTGGCGGGGGGGGGAGCTATCATCTGAATTTTCTTTTTTCTTTTATAATTCAGGGGAAATAAAATAAGTAATTATAATGGAGCACGTTTTGCTCGATGCGCGTGGGTGAAAACAATCGTCTTTTGTCCTTTTCTTTCCTTTTTTTTTTTTTTTGGTCCTCTTCTTTTTGAAGTTACTGTTATTGTGGGGGCACGTGGACGAAACCGCTTTCCCACGTGACCAATCCACCCCACGCGCCCCCCCAGCCACCGGTGCCAACGCCTCATATTTCATAACGATTTATCCGGTTTTTGTCCCGTTCTGTTTTCCGCGTCGGACGACAACGTTGTTTGCTGTCGCGCCCTTGGACTTTTCTAATTTCCTACTTTCGGGCACCCCTCGATAATTTCCTTCCAAAAGAGTACCGCACGACAACCACAAGCTTCTGCAATAGACGAATTTCATGTTGTCCATAATGAAGTACTTTCTGATCAGCTAATTATTTCGAGGCGATCATTTTTAGTAAGGTTAATATTACGAAAAACTCTAAATTGGTACACCTGCGATAAATTTACTCCAAATTAATTTTTTGACAACAAAAAACCATAAATCGGTACACCCGTGACAAATTTATCTTCCGTTAAATTTTACCATTAATTTTTTGAGCCGAATGACACGTGGCAATTGACGGGTGTACCCGTTTGGGGTTTTACCAATTTGTTTGTCATAGGTATACTGGTTTGTGATTTTTCGCGGTATTAATTTAATTTAACGAATGATAAATTTATCACAGATGAACCAATTTTGGATTTTTTATGGTCAAAAAATTAATTTAGAGTAAATTTGTCATATGTGTATCGGTTTTGAATTTTTTACGGTATTAACCCTTATCAGTATAATGTTTTCCAAATCATTCATCTCTCTGCGAAACAAGCAGAGCCTTAGCGAAGGATGTACTGCATCCAAAAATATGCAGAGAAGCTAAGGCATGATCGACCGCATCGCAACCGGGCGATAAAAAGAGTTCAATCAATTAGAAAAAAAAAAAAAAGCTTTTACGAAAAATTTTCCAGCACACGCACGGTCTATGTAATTTGTTCCGTACCAAGTTGGATTATTTAAGAGAGGAGGAACGCTTAATTAAGTTAAGCTTGTATTCCGTGGAGAATTTATTAAGAGGAAATTAATCGTAATGGAATTGCTAACCACGATTATGTTAATTTCAAGAGGAAGGGTTGCGTGGCGCCGTCACCGTAAGCAAAACAAAAGATCAACACAATCCAATTCCACGTGAACGATAATAAAAAAATTCGCAAGTCATAATTAATCTTTCGAAATATTAAATATTTATTAATACTTCTCACGAATATTATTGCTTTTTTTTTTTTTTTACCCAAGCACGTCCTTAAACTGCTCTATCTGAACTCTTAAACGCTAAATTAGGAGATATTCCCTAGGTCGAGGGGAAAAAAAACTATCTCCCGACTTTGACGCACGGCACCAGCACGTTAAAATGAGGAACGCGGACCTGTTAACTCGCTAGGTATATACAATCGGACAGCGCGAGGCGGCCCCAGTCGGGTGTTTAATTATGGGGTACTCTCAGTAATCACCACCGATGATCCGAAGCAGACCCCTGATTACCTAGGGTCGGGTATCCATCCACTCCCAACGGTGGTAATTGCAGATGAATCTGCTTTCCGGGTTGAATCTGCTTTAGTGGACCCTAATCATGATATTCATCGTGCTTCTTCCTTTGCTTAGCAGATGAAAAGGCGGGGTTTCGAGGCATAGTGACGAGATCTATATGACTACCACTTCTGTCACGCCTGAACTGACGGTCGAGGGCCATCGTGCGATGAATACACAACAATAGTATCAATCGTCTAAGCTTTAGATGGTCGAGAAATCTTTACTAGGTCCACTGGTGACGTGAAGGATTTTGGACACGCGGTGCTCGTCCGGTCTGGTGATGAATGTGTAAAAAAAAATAATAATTATGCAAAGGCAAGATGCAAAGGAGAAAATAAAAGGAGATGGTGCAATTCCGTGAGTTTTAGGGCAATGCATGTTAGAACCCAGATGAATTCATGTACTTTTGTGATTCCACAAACCCATCAATTTTTCTTCTCTCGTGAAGGGTCGGGATGGGGTTGAGAACCTCATCGCTGTCGAATTATTTGTATTAATGCGCTGTTGAAGCACTTACTATTTACTGAGCGAGCCCGTCGCCACTGCCTATCGGGTTCGAGAGGAGAATCCCAAATATGGCGATACACCTACATGGAGACTCGTTCTTGACAGATCAACCGGGGTTTCTTGAGACTAAGGATAACCTAGTGAATCGAACCTATGACTTTCGGCTTGCGATTCAAGTCTCAAACTACTCGGCCAACCACCTTGTTAATTGGTCCCATGATCCTATCACTTACAAGACGGACTTTAATAAATTAAGAAAAAGAACAACTTCGAGACAACAATTCCCTCGTAACGAGATCTTAAAGATAGTTATAAGAACTTTAGTAAATAAATAGATTCCCAGATATTCCGGAACACGTTGATTTTTCTTCTTCTCCTCCTCTCGCGTGTGAACCGTGCGGGATAGACGGTAGACATGAACGTGCTTCGTCGTCCTGTTTGGGAAGTATACTTTTATCCCATATCATGAGCGATTGTGTACGCGCCATCGAATTCAATCTTTCGAACGTGCCAGTCAAAGGAAACTATGTACTCTCGTCCGTCGCATTACCATCTTCAGGTGCCCAATTTGGTTCAGTTCAAAACGTCCTCCTCCCCCCACTACATCATTGCTCTTCCAGCTTTCAAACGAACGTGGAAAACAAGATGTCACGCTTTATTCCATACATCGAACGACACACTAAAACCAAAGCCCCGCCCCGCCCCGCCCCGCCCCGCCCCGCCCTATGTTGGGGCGGGTGGAACTTCAACATCGGCAGCGCGGGATTCGGCTCTCGAGACCGATGATAAAAGATTCCCGAGATCCTACATCTCATGGCCGGCGGGTCATATGATCTTATCCCGGCGACCCCCGCCGTGCCGGAGCGCTCCGGCATGGCGGCGGCCCGCACGGAGGCTCCACCGGGACCGCCGCCGGGGGGGGGGCCTCCCGGGTCTGTCCGTATTATAGGGTCGCTCTAAATAAATAAATGAATATATATATATAGGAGGACGAAAAAAGGAGTGGGGACCGGGATGATTGCCGAAAATATAAACGTGCACGCATGTGGCAAGTGGGTCCTAATTTTGTAAATATATATATATATATATATGTCTTTAGAAGGTAATAATAAATGATTAAAATAAATAGAAAAATCGAAATCATGCATTTTGGCTTGGCTTGATTTCCTTTCTAATTAAAAAGAATTGGCCCGCTTGATGGACGGCAGCTTGCACGTGATTCATTCCCCTTCGGCAAGCGTCCAGAATCCCGCCCCCGTCGGCGGTGATGTCACCCCGCAGCCGTCCAATCGCGCCGCCGGCTGCCGCGCCGTTCTTCGATCGGCCCCGTGACACGACGGTTGGGGGAAACGGATTTTCCGCCGGTCTTCGATCGGTGCCGGCTTTGAACCGGCCATGTCGCGGGGGTGGACCAGCGTGGCCAGAGTGAGAGAGGATGATAGGGACTCGATTCTCCGCCGATGGAGGGGGCGAAAGACGGGCAGCCCTGCCCCCTTCCCACCCCGCGTGGGGGCCGGGGCCGCGACCGGGGCACCACGTGATTGTCGAGGCGCGCTTCGGTAGGTACAAAAATCGAGTCAGCGGGATGCGAAATGCATTGAATCCGTCCCCATTATTTAGAGGCACTCGAGTCGGAAAATGTGGCCCATGGGTTCTGCATGAGTCCGGCACCCCCCGCTGTCATTCGTTCGTGCATTTCTTCCTTTGGCTGCACCTCTGACCTTTGAAATTTGACGTACGTTCCGCCAAACGTCAATGTTGACTGATGAGGCGCGTTGATTTTACGGATCGTAGAATATCGAGGGACCCGAAGGAAAAGTTATCTCTCTTGTTTTTTTTTATTTTTGGAAAACACCGAACCATGTTGCTATTGATAAATTTACCTTAAGAACTTCCTTTTTTTTTTTATGACACGAAAAATCTCAAACTATATCACTTATGACACATTTATTTAATAGCATCTTCCTCTTTCTCTTTTTACTGTTTTTTTTTCGTCCTTTTTTTTTTCCTCTCTTTCTTCTCTTCCCCTCCGCCGTGGCCAGCGGAGCGAAGCCGGTGAGGGCGACCCTCGCGACCCTCACCAGCGTCGGGTGTGGGCGGCCCTTGCCCAATGCCGACTTCCCTCCGTCGGCCACGGCGGAGGGGAAGAGAAGAAAGAGAGAAAAAAAAAACAAAAAAAAGGAGAAAGACGAAAATGTCCTTGCACAAATGTTATGTGGGGTAAATGTGTCATAAGTGGCATGATTAAGGTTTTTTTTTTGTGGTGCTTTCCGTTTTTTTCCTACGCTCTTCAAGTGGATTAAATTTGCCCTAGCCAATGCCTTGAAGATACTCGCGGGGATTGTCACGGCAATATCGTGGGCGTCGTGAATGAGAGCAATCGATGCGGCATCTTCCGTATCGCGGTGATGTGACTCCGTTCGCACGTGAAAGGGTAACCGTGGATGCGAAGGAATCACGTGGCAAGTTGATGAGATATCGCTCACAAATGGTAGGGCAATTCTCGATGTGACCCATGCGCATGAGATGACGCCGCGCTTGATTAAACGACCGGGTTTGACCCAAAACCGATTCTTTTTGTCCCCTCGAGAAAATACTCGTGAGCATCCATAACGGAAGATCGCCATAATCAATAATCCAATGTCTCTCTCGTATGAAATTATCTCGTATTTATATACAAATCAAACGAGAGAAATAGGAATTTATTTTGAGGGTTAATACCATGAGAAATCTCAAATTGGTACACTTATGATAAATTTACGCTTCGCCAGTTTCTGTTAAATTTTAATGTCAAATTACCGAGTTAAATGATACATAATAGTTGGCAGATGTAACAGTTAACAGTTTTACCATCCGTTTATCGTAGGTATACAAGTTTGTGATTTTTTTTTAATATTAATCTAATTTAACGGATGGTAAAATTGTCATAAGTGTACTAATTTAAGATTTTTTATGATCCAAAAAAAAGATTAATTTTGTCTAAATTTATCATAAATATATAAGTTGGGGGGGTTTTTTATGATATTAATTCTTATTTTTATTAACGATAATCGATGAGTGTATGGACACGCAGAGTCATCAACAACCACGTGATGATGATAATGATGATGATGATGATGATGGTGGTGATGGTGACGTTGAATTTGAAGTGCAGTTAGCTCCACGTGATTCTATCTCTCCTATCTCCAGGTTGTCTTGGCGGAACAGCATGCCCCTTGGCACCGAGCCCTTCACCTTCGACGTCCGTACGCCTCGGCAGTTGATTATTCCGACTGGTCCAGATTTACCTGGGAGGTTAAATTTCACGGAGCCAATCCAGAAGATCAAGGTGAGAAACCAGAAGATCAACGCAATTCATGTGATTATCGATTAGGGGTGTCCGGATCGGTTTTTGCGCTCCTCGACGAGTCCATCTTTTCCCCGGGCGATCTTCGGGGCAATGCTCCCGATGGGTCAATCTACGGGATTTTGTTACAAAACATAAGACGCATCGATGAACTTCAAGGAGGGTGCCCATTGCGGAGGGACAAAGTACGGAGACATATTCGACCAAAAAAAACAAAAGAGGTACAGAGACATATAGAGATGCCTCGATGGAGCGGATAAAGTCCGGTCGGGTTTGCATTACGATTTAGTGCAAATATTTTTCCCAACGAAGCTTTCGCAAAGCTGCATAGTTATGGTCCGATGGCTTCATCATCATCATGGATCGTACGTTGTCGCGATCGAAGCTGCATGGACTGTTCGGACTGGTTTGGTCTAGTAGGCTGGGCTCTGCTCTTTTGTTTGGGCCGAAACTGGACTCTGGTTTTGTTAGGTGAGCGAAAACGAACCTTGCCTCTGCCTCTCTTGTTTACCATATTACTGTGTTATGCTGCTATCCCTCGAGGAAACCTTGGGAGACCCGTCCATGGCGATGCTGCGGGAATTCGTCCCTTTGTTCTCTTCCTAACCTCTGCACACCAGAGACGGAACGATCTTTGGGCGAGCGAGTTTTCTGGATATGGACTCAAGTCGGTATCCGAATCGACAAACAGTTCGGTTGCAGACCCTTTCATGAGTGCTTTGCGTGAACTAAAGACTTCCGTTCAATCCTCCTAGGTACACCAGCTGCCGCTAGGACTCATACCGATAGTGTTATACCTGGGTTAAATCGGTAGTGGCGGGCACGGAATGCTGGACAGTTCTCTGCCCTCGGCTCTCGTCTCCTCGGTCCTCGGGGGGCTCGGGAACTCGTCCTCGGTCTTGGTCGGCCACGGCGCTTGGCGCAGGGCTCCTCCTAATGGGGCCTTGAGCTTCATAGGATGGTTTCTCTCGTACGCATTTCCTAACTGCAAATAGTATGGACATCTCGACCATATAAAATGGTCCAAACAAACTTGATGAGCAGACCTGCACAGACTTAAATTGCTTGCACGCTTGTGCATCTTTCTAGCAAAAAACGATATTTTAACTTTTTCAAGATCTATTTACCTTTTGACTTTTCCTTGGTCTCTCCACGCTGTCTTTGGAGATACCAAAACTTCGATCTGCCCGCCTCTCCGATGATACAGAAGCAAGAGGTTCCAAAAGGACAACGAAGTAGGATATCTATGAAGGCTTTGTGAGCAACGCGATCCGTTTACAACGATCAGGATATACAGAAAACGCATGGTTGGTGTCTAAAAGCATGAACATGTACAAAAAGACCAAAAGAGCGAAACCTTGAGGCTTGCCGCTTCCCTCGACAATTTGTCATCACCTTCATTGCATACGAGGAAGCCTCTTGATCTTGTCAAAGCAGGACAAAACCATTTTCTAGCTATCTCAGCCCCTTATGTTGAACAATTACATTCAAGATGAGAATATGTCAGTTATATAAATTCGTGCGCAGCTTCCTTTAATCCTTCTCCGCTCGAACTATCCTTCTACTCAGCATTCGTGGGCTAATTTTGTAGTTCTGTAAGAATGGGTTTCGTGAGGTTCCAGACAAAAAGGATGGGGGAAACCCTTCTGCCACGAGAGTCGCCAGCCTCGGCCGACTGCCCGAGGCATGTGGTCATAGTGATGGATGGCATGAAGAGGTTCACGACAGCTCCACTGGAGTGGGCGCTCGAGAATCTGATCAGCATCGGCTGTACTATCACCCTTATAGGCGTGATGCCGTGGCTGAACATTCCTCGTGAGTCCTTAATTTCTGCTTAGATTCCACGTCTTGCATAATTTCTGCTTTCATGATCTCAAATGTTTCTTGGGACTTGGGTGCTTGCAGTTTCTGGCAAAATCTGGTCAGATGTGTGGCCGGTGGAATGGGAGACGTTGGCGAATCTACAAGAGAGGAGTAAGTGGAGAAGTGACGTAAAATATCTAAAGTTGCAGGCAGTGATTGATCTCTGCAAGAGATATGGGGTAAATTAGCTCCAAGATCAACTCTCTCTTGATAGACTTGTTGCCCAGAAAGGAACTGTCTCTATAAACTCATCATTAAGGGTTCAGATTTGAGAATGTTACTTACGCATTATAGGTAATGCAGGCGGTGCCTCAAAAGGATGTGGTGATGGGTTATCCTTCAAAGCTCCTTGTTGTGGAGAAAATCACAAGCCTTCATGCCACATGGGTCGTCTTTGATAGGTAATACACCATCAAATTTGTTTGAAAAGAGTCGGTTGCTTCACCTCTATACGGTGAACCATTTTTCACATGAGCGCGTACGTGTTGCATCACTCTAGATCTAGCCCAAGTAACACTCTCTGACCAAGAGTCAGTGAGTCCCTAAGCAGACCACCAGTCTTGAGTGCATCGACCACTCACGATCTGTTAACACGTGCGATATGACCGCTACTGCATCGACACGGCACAACCCATCAATGTTCATTACGGGACGATCTTTTTTAAGTGGTGGATGCGCATTTAAAGGATACCTTGTCCAAGGACTACTTAAACTTTGGTCGATGGTGTCGTGGCAGGCATCAGAGAAAGAACAGGGAGTTCTATGCCGAGAGAATTCCATGCAACATGGTGATGATGAATCAGAACGGAGAGGGAGACATGTTCAGAGGCAGAAGCTGCACGAGTGACAGTGAATGCAGCACTCCAGGGGAGTCCCCTGCCTCCTTTGTGCCCACACCAGAGGTTTTGATCTCTGAAGAGCTCAGGGGAATCCTCAGGCAGAGACTGTGAGCCCGAACCGTATTTCGCATTCTATGTTATGAGCTGGTTGGATTTGATCCACAATCATAAAATAAAAATTGTGTTTATGGATGTACGGCTTGTAATAGCGTCAAATCTATCACGGCCACACCCTCCAATTGTCGCGCCTTCTGATCCTTTTTTGTATTGCCTTGGTTCTGTTTCTGACCATCTGCGCTTGATGCTTTTAAGCAGAGTTGCCCCCTTTTTATTTTTATCTTCTTCTGTTGCAGATGTATGAATAAAAGACATCGAAATTGGATTCTAGGTTTATTCTGGAGTTCTCACTTTCCAAATTGTTTTAAGTTCTTAAGGATTGAGTGAAGAAATTGAATGGAGTTAGGCAAGGACAGATTCTTTCTAAATGCCGCGGCACTTGGTGATGATGACACAAATAAGTGAGAAAGTAAAATAAAGCATTAAGCAAAAGGTTGTAGCCTTAAAGCAGAATGAAGATTCTCACTATAGTGCCACCAACAGGAGTAATGATACTCATTAGATCCTCACAAAACTTGCGGTTGGCTTTCAATTACAAGATAGATTGCAACCGAGTTCTGTAAGAACAGTTGCAGACGAAGCCTATAGATCTCTATGTTAAAACCTGTACTTCCAACAATAAAAACGACCCGAACAAGGTTGGAAAGAAGTAGTTCCGAAATCCGACCATGAAGAAGAGAAATCGACGTAAGACGATCTCCCTCCCATCTTCTTCCTGCAGAAGTGGAGGCATCAAGATTCATAGCAGTTCTTGCATGGGGACTACTTGCCGGGGTTGAACCGTGGCCAAGTGAAAACAATACCTAAACATTCATTTTCAGCTACCAGAGACTAACTCTCGTGCCGTGCATGATTAGCCATTTTTTTTCCGCAAAGCTCATGTTGAAAGGTAGAACTGGTCGTAAGTTAAGTTCACCCGACTCATCTTGACCTAGCAAAAGCTTCATATGATGTTCACTGTGCAACCCTAGCGATGGGAAGCAAACTGACACAAAAGGAAATGCATATCTCCATAAGTTGAGAGAGAGAGAGAGAGAGAGAGAGAGAGAGAGAGAGAGAGAGCATCATTGTCTTATGGTCATCGCATGTAATAATCATTCATGGGAATATATCTCTCCATCTAGCATGCATTAGACCAGTTCTTTTTTCCCTAAAAGCCCATCACATTCCATACATGCTTCATCAATTAGATTCCTCATGCCTTTTCCTTGTTCCATGACAAATGAACGTTTCACCATGTTTGTGGGTCCTTTGGAATCTTGGGCACTGCTATTCTCTTATGTTCCATGGCATATGTTCCTGCCCTCAATAAATAGTAGCTGCATAAATTAGCATCTAGAGAAAAAACCCCACTACCACAGGAAGCTACAATTAGGTAAGAATATTCTCTTTTTTTTTTTCCTTCCCCTTTCTTTCTCGAGCATGGAGGATCCACGCCCGGTCAAATGGCGTTCGCAACCACCGGATGAACGAACCCACCCGGGATTCCGACTAGGGAGGCACCGAATGCATGAGAATGCGTGGCACTGTCGGTCCATACCCGCCGTGCCCATTTGCTAAAAATAGATCAAACAAGCTAATATAGACTCTTTCATAAAGATTGTATAAAATTAATTAGAGTGTGTATAGTATAATTTTGATATGAAATTCGGTATGACTATCGTTTTAACCCATAAAAGCAGATACATACTAATTATTATCACACATACACACACGCACATACATATTTATTCAAGTGGCATGCCTAAAGAATAGTTAGTCAGAGAGAAAAGCCTAGCTAGAGCATCTATGCCTAGATTTTGGAACGCCCATATAATCATATGATCCGTTAAAGATGGTTTGAAAAAAACCCTAACTTTGATTAAAGTACTCGAGGTTGGTTAAGTCATGGGAATTAGAAAGGCATCAGTGGATAATGATGCTGGTGCTCATCAACAAGAGTTCTAGGCACTTCGAAGCCCGCTTTCTCTTTACCATGATTACCTTGTTAGGTCCAAATAAGCAACTGAAAAAAGGGGCTAAAGGGGTTTCTCGAGAAAATACGCACTAATTTTGTAGAAGCAACCTCCGATAAATAACTAGCAATATATAAGGAGCGACAATTGACGAGGTTAGGGAAAGAGCAACTGCAAACGAGATTTGTCAAGGTTCGCCTTGGGCGTACTTACTTCCTCTTCCAATTCTAGAGGCCTAAATAGACTGAATTCTACTAGTTACATCAGGACTTTCTTTTCACAACAACCACGCTGTAGACTAGGTAAATTCTGAACCACTCAACGGTGATTCCCATATCTTGTAGGCACAGCATGGTAGATCCCTCTGTCCAGAGCTAAAATCGCGTTATCTAAGTGCTTACAAAGTTTTCTTTATACACTTCGTCTGCCACCTAAACAAATGCCTTCATTTTAAGTTCAATCACTTCTCTCGTGTGTTTAAACATGAATCTGTCACTCTTACTAACTCTCTAAGACCAACACTAAAATGGATTTTTACAAGCCTTTAAAAGAGATGGACCAAAAAAAAACCTCTTAACATCGCTCGTTTTCTCCTATATTTGCCATTTCCAACTATACGACTTATGGCCTTCCAACTTATGGAGGTCCGAATTCGAATTTTGCAATTGGATCTGGTAGTTGTCATATCCATCTAAATCTCTATCAAATCCCTTGAAAAACACGTCTAGAACATTCCCTTAATCTACACCGTCAATCAGATTTTCTGTTGATGACGGAGCTTGATCACGCCATCTCATCGATCGCTTCGGCAAATTAGTCTTCGATTTTTGACATAATAATCTTGGAATATCATATTTTATTGCTATGAGAGAGGTCTTCAATTTAGAAGATCGTTGAATTTATATATCGAAAGCATCCGATGATAGGGTTTTGATTGTTTTACAGAACCGAGGTTTTGGTTTTACATCCTTCCTTTGCGGTTTTCAAACCCAGTAAAATTTGACCTGCATACCTGGAGAGCCAAATCCAAAGTCCTGCATAATTGAGATATTTAGTCCCTAGACACATAAGTGAAAACATTAAACATTTGGACAACAATCCTCTAAATCTTTAAGAGATACTTTCCACCAAACCTTAAATTTAACTTTGGAGAAAGGGATATTTTTGGTGGAATGCATAGGGCTAGCCACTAGAGAAGAAACAAAGAAAACTAAGCAGGAGGTTTTTAAATCAGAGCGATGCCAAGAACAACATGCAATGACGACAGCAACATATAATTGTTTGATAATGTCAAGCAACAGACATTGGAGTCATCTACAGAATGCATACCTACCCACTTTTACTTGTTCTTGCTCAAATCCCTAAATTAAGAAAACCAAAAAAAGATAAGCAGACACTTAGATCAGTGGGATTGATGAATGCGCAAAGCAATATCTTCGGATCTGTCCCATTATCGATTTAAAGAGTCAAGGAGTCACATTCCCAAGATTGAAAACTGTTTTTTTGGCAAAGCATTGTTAATGCTTGCTTTTGAGAAAGAGAGGGAGAGAAAGCGACGAAAAGGCGAGCGCAAGTTGCTGGACCGTCGTGTGAGCATTCCTAAAGTCTTCGCACTCCCCTTGGCAACTTGCTAGTCAAGAAGGAAGGAAGAAGATGATAACCCTTGATCGATTAGGGTTAATTGCACACTTCCTTTCGATGCTTCGCAATGATCACTCTTGCTAATGTGTGTGTGGACAATTAAGTACGCAGCATATGTTTCTACCGGGTGGACGCAAGTACCGTCGTGTTGTCGCTTTTATTCGATCTCATTCTCGGTTAAGTGTGGTATTAAATAGTCATGAGATGTTCGGTAGATAGTCAATGTTGATCTATAAATAGCCGAGAATTACAAGCATATGGATAGAAGCTCTTCGATTTTCGTGCTTAAAGGCGCCACACGATACGCATGAGCTAAAACGATGTGCTTAATTCAACCGAGGATCGGTGAAGAATGTCTTGAATTTTATACCTGGATAATTTCCAATTCCCTACTTTTGACGTGGTTATTTGAGCTTCGACGGATCGGGGAGCCGCGCGTGGTCTGGCGCGCAGGATTCGGATCGAGAATACCACCTCACCACCCCGATAACCTCCATCGCTTAAACGAACACGATATGCACGGTTGGACGATACAATGTTGAGAACCTAGGGAAAACCAAGTGCCGAACCATCGCCATGATCTCCGATCCCGACCCGGGCAGCTCCAATCTGACCGGCCGGAGCCCTCATCTAACCCAGGATATCACCTGGCCCTAATCATTAAAAAAATAATAATAATAATAATAGAAATGACGCAAAAAACATATATAATAAAAAAAAAAATTAGTGTCACTGATGTTGAACACGACAAGGGTATAGGCCGGCCGTTCGAGGAAGTTAAGCGTTGCGCTCTGGGGCCCAGCACGAGGGCTCTCAATTATTGAAGCCGTGGACCCGAAACGACATCGCGACGCGGGGCATCCGTCAATAAAACGGCAGCACAAAGCAAAGTGCGGAACACGGCGCGCGACGAAGCTCCCCCTCTTCCTTTTTCGTTTGGTCAAGCTTGGCGTGCCGCGACACGCATTAAAAAAAACAGAAAAAAAAGAAGAAAAGAAAAGGACCGAAAAAGGAAATAAATAAATAAATAGCAAGTGGGTTTCTAAAGGGCTCACTTTGACCCTCAATCGTACCACCGCATGCCGCGGTCAAATTCAACCATCCACGTTACTTTTCTCCTCTAAAAATTTCAGAATTAAAAGTTCCGTATTTTTCCCGAATTTCCTAATTTTTTTTTTATAAAAAAATCATTTTCCGACTGAGAAAATGAAAACTTTTTCGGGTGGGGGACGGCGAGCCACATGATTAACCTCTGTGCCACCCGTGTAATTTAGCTAAAAAGGCTATTGAGATTTGATTGATTAGGGGGGCGCTAATAATAAAGGACGGTGCTTGTTGGGGGAGGGGCGCTATGATTTAGTGGGTTAAGCATGCATTCGCAAAAGCGACACCGCGAAATCATTTCCCGGGAGAAGCATCCCGATCGCCTTGTTCCTCCCCTCGCCGGCGGTTGCGGCACCGTCGAGCTGCGTTTCTTGGAATGCCGACGTCGGAGGTGAGCCGGCCGGTATGTCATCGGGGAAAGGAAATTTCCCGGTGACGAGGGTTCGACCCGGGAGCTCGAAATCGCGTTGAAAAAAGTGAACCGGCCTAGCGTCGAGATCACACATGAAGACTGCGCGCATGCTGTCGTGTCAAGAATGGAGACCTTGTTGTACAAATGGGCTGCCTGTTTTACTTTTCTTTATTTTCCCTTTGGGACCAAGATGGCTGCCGAATTGGATGACAAAGTGTCTGAGAATTTGTCAGTTGAATCCTAGTCGGATATTGTTGTTGTTTTTTTATTTTTATTTTTTCTCTTTTGGTGTTCTTAGTTATATTTTATTTCCCAAAAACGGATGTGGGATTTGCCGCCGTGTAATGGAATGGCAACTTTTTTGCTTGCTTCTTTTTTTTTTTTTTTTTTTGGATGGCTAATTGAGCAAGTGGGATTGATCTCTGAAGTCGGTCTTTGTTGTTTTCTTGGGAGCACTTAAAGCCCTAGTTGAATACGTCCATACATTGTCTCTCTCCACGACTTTTCACCGGGTTGGAATCGTGGTCCAAACTCCCTCTAGACTTTTAGTGATTAGTGTCTAATAATCCCTCTTTGCAAATAAGCCCCCCCCCCTTTTTTTTTAAATATATATACACACATGTATATATGTATGTACTCAAATGCTAATAATAAAACCGATGAGAAAAGGAATCGCTCCATTTCGCAACATAGAGATTCAATTGAGTAGGAATTAAACTCGAGACCTCGCACATCTCGCGGCGAATCGTCCGACTTGTTTTCACCACTTAAGGGACCCAGCGGAGGAGTTCGATTTGGTAATTTACACCAATGCAATAACGGAGACGATGTATGACCGAAGATATTGATGAGCAAACTCTTCCGCCCCCCCCCCCCCCGCCCCCCCGAGAAAAGAATGGATACAGATTAACCAAATTCAACAATGCCACGCCTTTGTGCATCTGTTGTTGATTTTTTGTCCGGCTCGAGCTTGCATGAGATAAAACTGAATAAACCTTTTGCGTTATTCAGAATAACCATGAAAGTTCAAAATCTCGAATGAGATATGAAGGGTGGAATTTCAAATTTCTAGCCCATCGACATACCTAGATGAACTTGGGGATTATAACACAATTTGGTCCATGAACTTTGGCCCGACGTGCAATTCCATCCATAGACTTTTAATCTGTTCAGTGTGGTCCCTGAACTTTGGCCTAACGTGCAATTTCGTCTCCGAACTTTTAATATGTTCAAAGTTTTAGTAAATATTCAATCCAGTTCCTATTAGGTTATGTGAAAATATCCAATGTTATCATTCCATTGGTTCAAGTTTAGGGACTAAATTGAATATTATCGAACAAATTAAATGTTCAAAGACGACATTACACGTTCATGAACCATCTGTGTCGTTTTTCCTACGAACTTATTACCTCTTTAGCTCAAACATAATAATTTATTTAATCTTTCATATCAATTCTTTTTTTTTTTTTAATTTCAACTGCTTGATATCAAATTCTACTTCACTAAAAACCTCACACCTCCATGATTTCCCAGTACCCTTGGGAGCAAATTAAACCTTTTTCATTCGCTTGGTTGGAGAGATCCCCCAATTCACGATGGAAAACTCCACATGGGCACTCTTTTTCTTTATTAAATGATGGGAAATCATTTTCAAATATTCACTGAATAGTTTGGAGCACTAGAAAGGATGCCAAGGTCTTCCCATCAAGTCATGATCAACTTGAAAAAATCGGTTTTCATGCTATTAATATGATTTGTGATTGATGGGGGACGAGTGCTGTCAAATATGCACATGTATGGATATTGCAACGCGTTATAATGCCACCTATTAAATGCCCGGATTTAAGAAAAAAAACACGGGGCGGGTTGGGTCGGGTCTTGTACCGGTATAGAATGCTCGGTTTGAATCGTGGTTACGCCAATTTGCTCATATCCAAAAGCCAGAGATCGACGAGCTAGCCAACGTGTCAAAATGTCAGCAAGTCGCTCCATACGAGGCACAAATGCCAAAGATATAAACTGGTCGGAGGCTCGCTTCTCACGAAGGCTCGAGTTTATGATTGTAGGAGAAGCAATGGCAGCCCTTGTTTGGGCTGCCATGCTCGATCGTGAGAAACACGAAACAGAATGATACACTCGTTCCGAACCGGTCCGATAAATTCAACCTATCATAGTTCGAATCCGAGTGATTTTTTCGCCATTCAGCTCTCAAGAGAAAAATCGAAAATCGAATAATGCGTGCGACATCATTAAGCCGCTCACGACATGTATTAAAGGCACATACCCATACACCTAATCTTCTACGTACTAACAACGAGTCTTCTGCGACCAACAATTGCATAAATTGCTCCTTTCATTATCATCATGAAAACTTTGGTGATGGCTTTGTCCAAAGCAAAACATTAGGTGACGAGGACCGCCCTAAACACAACCTAATCTTTGTGTGAAGATTAGGAGACATCTTTGAAATTCGATATCGTCTACGAGTATCGTGGGAAAATTACCCAATAAGTATTAAATCTATTCTACAAATGTCAATTAAGCCGTAAATCTTTCGATTTTTACCAATTTAGTTTGAAGTTTATACGAAATTTCAATATAGTCCCTACGGCCGATTTTTGCCGGAAATAGCTAATGTGGCGGTCCGGTCATCGCTGGTCATCCTGTAGCACACTACAACACCAGTAATTTTCGGCAGAAATTGATTGGGTGGACTTCATCGGAACATACACGTGAGACAAGAAGCTAACATAACGAGTTTTCTGGGCCGTGTCTTTGAGAAATTGCTCGCGAATTAAAACGTCACATTAGACCTTTACTTGTTGTACTTGACATCGTGATTTCCGCCGGAGGCCGCCATGTCTGCATAGTCGTCTGCTTAATCAAACTAATGACTTTTTTCACCCTTTTTAGTACATTTTGTCCCCCTTAAATCAAACGATGGATGACCATGTCGTCGATCTTAGCACTCTAAATACTTTTACTAATGATATTCCTTTGCCGGTTCATGAAGCCTCGCAGTTTGACTGGCCAAACTCACTGTAGAGACACCAATTCAAATCTAAACGTTTTAATTTCGTTAATTTAGCCGTAAATCTTCGCGCGAAATTTCAATGAAATCCTTTCGATCAACATTCGCCGGGAATAGCTTTCGTGGTGATGTGCCATACAGGACGACTGATAATGACTAGACCACCATATCAATAATTTTCGAGGAAAACTAACCGAAATGACTTCATTGTAATTTTACGGAAAGATTTGCGACTAAATCGGCGAAATTAAAAGGTTTAGAATTGAATTGGCATTTATACAATAGGTTATGACTAAATTGACATTTGCGAATTCGTACAATGCACATCTCTTTATACCAAATAATTGCCAGTAGTGGTCATGTTGTTGTAGGAGAGGGATTAATGGTTTGATTCGATCGTTCGGATTTCCATCTCCACGAGGATCGGCAACTTGCACATCTCGACACACCGATACCTTCGACTAACTCCGTCGACTCGCGCCGGAACGGGTCCTCAAGCGAATCGTTTCATAATCCAAAGTCCGAAACACGCCACGGTTAAGACTTTGCTACAACACGTCCATTATCACACGATCAAATTGCTATCTTCCCATACGTCGCATTGCATCACGCAAACATATTGGAGAAAGCGAAGTCCATACAAACCCTAGTCAATTCCTCACCCACATACGTGTATCACGTTATCTTCTCACATGTCACGTTACACCATATTCTACTTCATTTACTGGATATTTCCACGATTGATGTCGTCCAAATTAAAGAATTCAACTCGAATTGAGTCGAAATTGTCAATATTGCTCCTGGCATACGTAACCACGAAGCTGAGGTGTGATTGCAAATAGGACCTAATACAGGAGCTAAAGCAAAAAAAAAATCCGAAGAAAAAAAAAATTGGACATCATCACGACAAGAACCAATGAAAATTTGGCCAACACCCGCCGAATAATCTACAATTTCATTAGTCAAACACAGGGCCAAAACCACTGACAAACCCCTGCGAAATTTCTGCGATAATCGTCGAGGAAAGAATGAAGCAAGTAATCCTTAAACTTTGATTCAATATATAACGTGATCTCTCGATTTTTAATTTATTCGATATGATACTTAAATTTTTTATACACATTTAATTTAGTCCTTAGACTATATAAAAATATTTAATATAGTCATTCAATTAATTCAAGATTAGAGACTGCACTGAACATCTTCAATTGAACATATACCAAAAGTTCAATGATCATATTGAACATTAGGTAAAAGCTTAGAGACCAGATTGAACAAGTTAAAACTCGAGAGACCGTATCATACATTGGGCCAAAGTTTGAAACCATTCGTGCCATTAACCCTATAATTTGCAACATAAACCACTTCCACATCTGAGTAATTAATAAAAAAAAAAGGGGCAGAGGGAGGAGAAAACAAATACCCACAATATGTACTATAAGAAAACGGGGCGTCGTACTTATCCTACGCAGTGACGACACGGATTTTGCCATTTCCAGGAATTAAAATATTCCATTAGGAAATTAATTGATCGCCAATAATGGACGGGACCGAAAAAAGCTGATATTAATATACTGTGGGGAGACGGGGAAATTAATAAATAAAAAAATAAAATACATTATTTTTTTTGACAAGACCGAGGCGGGCATGAAAATGAAAGGGAAAGGGAATAAAATAATTTATTTAAAAATAATAATAATAATATGGAAAAAGAAAAAAAAAAGGAAAGGAGGAGGTCGGTTCCTTGCACCCAACGCAATTTCTGACTAACCTTATTTTTTAATAGGGGATAATAACAAAAATTGGTTCAGAAATTTTGGTCCAACGTAAAGTTTGATCTTTGAACTTTTAATTTGTTCAGGATAGTCCCTAATCAAAATACATATTAGATCAAAGTTCAAATAATATTTGTGTCATTTTTCTTTTTAATGTCTTTAATTTAGTTTAGTTTATTCCAATTATTAACGGGATGGGCAGCGGCGGCCAATCACATTTTTAATTTTTCGTAATTAGCATTAAACATCGAGGGAGGGAAAAATAAGGTAGAGCGGTCCGAATTATTTTTTAAGATTTTTCGGGTCGAAAAGTTTAGTGGTGCGTGGCGACATTAATCTAATGATACGATGGTGTCTTAATTTCTTGCGTGGTAGGGTGGGGAGGTTCGGGTTCGGGTTCTGGCTCGGATTGACGACCGCGAGCGGATAAGAACGGCCTATTCGCATTCCCACGTCTCGTTACAAAGGAACAGCATTTTCTCTTTCCCCCCACCATCTCCACTTTCTCTCTAAACTCTCTCTCTCTAGAAGGCTTGTCGCTCGCACTAATTCCATTCGCTCTCCCTCTCTGCACCTGGGTGAAGCAAACGGAGTGCTCAGTCTTCAAGCTGGCGATCGAAAATCAAGACACCACAGTCCGCGAGATCAAGCCGAAGAACCGCAGGATCATGGTACCGTGCGAATCGTTTCTTGCTCTTGTTGTTTTTCCCGTGCTCTGTTCTCGCGCTTGCTTGGGGGAAAATGCTGTTTTTTGTCGACCGGGGCTTCAAATGGGTCTCGGGGTTTCGTCGTTTTCAATCTCCTTTCGGAGGTTGCATTGAGCTTGAAAGAAACCGGGCCTTTTCTTGATGTCTGCGTTGGGTGTTCTTTATCTGCTCTGTATTTTCTCTGAAGTGAACCCTGTTTTCTCTGCTCTTCTTGTTTTTTTTTTTTTTTTTTGAAAGGACGATCCGGATTCTTTCCGGGCTCGTTGATCGTCCTTCCTGTGTGGTTTTATCCGATGTTTTGTTTATTTTTTTGTTTCTTGTCGAGTTTCGATTGATGTGGGTTTTCTGTGGTTTTCTTGTATTGGATTGTTGGACGAAACAGGGTGCAGGAGGTCCGGATGATGACGACAACAGGTGGCCGCCATGGCTGAAGCCTCTGCTGAGCGAGAGCTTCTTCGTGCAATGCAAGACGCACGCCGACTCGCACAAGAGCGAGTGCAACATGTACTGCTTGGACTGCATGGACGGAGCTCTCTGCTCTCTCTGCCTCCTGTCTCACCACAAGGATCATCGTGCCATTCAGGTCCCAATCCCACCATATCTCTCTCCGCCATTAATTCGTGAGATTTTCTTGATACGATTCCCTTTTTAACCATTTTTCGTCTGGGTATTCATCTCGCTTGTCAATGCTGAAGTTTTGTTGCCCGACTTGGGTCCAGCTCTTTCCTCTCATGCTCATTAACTCCTTTTTCTCGTCTTTGTAACAGATTGCCCAAATTCGACATTTTTAGCTGATCCCCTGAATCTTTTATTATCTCAGCATTAAAACCGCTTCATCGCACCTTTCTAATTTACACGCAAAACCGAAGTTACCCCTTTTTCTTCTTTCCCGACTCGGCTCCAATAAAGTTGTCATTTTTATGGGCATTCGCTGGCTCATATTTGAATAAGCTTCGCAAATCTGCAAGTTTCGGGTTTACGATCATCTGATGGCTTTCGTGGTTGATTGTGCAGATAAGGAGGTCGTCGTACCACGACGTGATCAGAGTGTCCGAGATACAGAAAGTGCTGGACATAACTGGTGTCCAGACCTACATCATCAACAGCGCCAGGGTCGTGTTCTTGAACGAGCGTCCTCAGCCCAGGCCCGGGAAGGGCGTCACCAACACCTGTGAAGTCTGCGAGCGCAGCCTCCTTGATTCCTTCCGTTTCTGCTCTCTCGGTTGCAAGGTAACATCAAACGAAATTCAAAGCACAAGAAGCAAAAAAAGAAGTTTCGAACTTTTCTTGCTTTCGAAACAGTTTGTTTTGTTTGGTGTGCCAAACCAAGAAAATGAAGGGCATTTAATGAAGCATTTTTTTTTTTTGCCGAAAACACAACGTTTCAACAGCTGTCTACTGCTTCATTTGATTGTTGCCAAAATGCACATTTATTTGGAATTTTTTTTATGCAAGATTGTCCTTTTAATGTCGGAAATCTCAGAAAAAAAGTATTTGCTTGTGTCCTGTTGCTTTGCCAATGAAGACTAGAGAGATTTCAAACCTTTTACCCGATCAGTCCGCTTCTCTGAATTCAAGAATTGCATTTAGATCAAAACCTTGTGCTAGGAAGAGACTTTCGATTCAAAGAGGAGATTTGGGTTTCTGGGTCAAATGAAACATTTCGTCAAAAAAGAAACTTCTCATTCAGCTGGTCGAATTTTTCAAAAATTGCTCCCTTTGAACGACGACGGGTATTGCTCAGAAGCGATTAATTCTTCGTTTCTTCATTTCAGATTGCTGGGACATCGAAGAACTTCGTCAAGAAGCCGATGAAGCCGAAGAAGCAACGAGCGATGGCCACCGACTCCGAGGAGGAGGAGGAGGAGGATTCGTACAGCAGCAGCAACAGCGGCCGCCGCCGCCGCCGCCACCACAAGAGCCCCCACCGCGGCGGCCACCACCACCACCACAAAGTCCACAGCTTCACGCCGTCGACGCCGCCCCCGACGGCCACCAACTTCCGGATCACCAAGCGCCGGAAAGGGATCCCCCACCGAGCCCCGATGGGCGGGCTCATCATCGAGTACTGATGGCCGATCAGGCCCTCCACCGCACCGCGGATTACGAAGTCAACGCCCAGCAGCCACGAGGTCCCGCGATTCCGTACCCGAGCTTCTCACCAAAGAGAGAGGCCGGTATGGTGGATGGGGCCCCCCCTCCTCTCTCTCTCCCTTTCTAGACTTTTCTTTTCTTTTCTTCTTTTTTTCCCCACTTTTCTTCTGTACATAGAAGCATAAGGAAGAAATAGATAGATAGATGGATGGGGGTGAAAGATGCAAATAAGACAATATATCAAGGACCACAGTGCAAGAAAGAAGAAGAAGAAGAAGAAGAAGAAGAAGAAGAAGTAAAAATAGCAATAACAAGCCATATAGTTGCTGAAGTGAGCTTTTAGGGTTTTAGAGTGAGGGCTTTATACATATATATAATAGGTTTTGTAATGGGGTGAGAAATGTGAATATGGATGTTTTGTGGGGTCTCACTTCAAGCTCAGTATCCTTACCCCCCCCAAAAAAAAAGAAAAAAAAAAAAAGGAGACAAATGTTAGTGTACCCTCTCCCTATCTCCTCACTTCGGAGAAGAAGCATGTAGCCCCAACGACAATGTTATATGTATGTGTGGATTGGAAGTGAAGTTGCCAAAAAAAAAAAAAGGACAAGGGTTTACTAATTTTCGCGTTTTTTTTTTTGGATGTTCCCAGGCTCCAAACTTCCATTTTCAGAAGTTCTGTCGTCGTTTCTTCGTTTCATTTTCATTTCTCTAATGGAGACGATGGTAGAAATCGGGAGATGTCCCATTTTCTCTTTTTCTTTTTTTTGGAGGAATTTGCGAGATCGAGGTTATACATTTGCAGAAGGAGATTCGCGACGTTCGTGAATACGCGAATCGTGTCTATTTGCTAGGAGTAGCCCCCGGGAGGGGGCGGGTGGGGGCCCACGGCGGCCGCCCGTGGCAGCGTGTGCGGTCAAAGCCATGAGGGGTTGCTGTCGGGAGGGGGCGTGGCGTGTCGGGACGCGATTGGCGGGCGGAAATCTAAGTTGTCCGGATTCGGAGGTAATCGCGATATTATATAGAACGCCAGCCGCCCCTCCTCGGCTTGGTGTCCAAGATGGTGGTGGTGGTGGTGGTGCTTGCTGCTTTTGGCCCGCCCTGGTGGGGTCCGCCGGCGAGAGTGAGTGGAGGTGAACTCGGGCGTGGGGTCCGGTTTTGTCGTTTGGGTGGTTGGGAAGTCCGGGGGGTTCCGTTTCGGGTGCGGAACTCGAGCTTTTCTTCGATCGTGTGTGTGTGTGATCCCGATGCTGCACGTCGTCGCGCCCCGCCCACTAGTCGCCGTACGTTGCCATTCGAAAAAGGGGGGTTTGAAAGCTACGGGCATCGGTCGTCAAGACTGATTTAGTACAAAAGTGGTGGGGAAATTCATGTTCGCGGCGATAATCTGATGGGCATATTCGGTCCGCGTGAGACCCGTTCGTCGAGAATGCTCGGGTCTTGGAGCGACGGATCGGGTTTTCAGGATGTCGGGATCTAGAGAGTCCGAGAGAACACGAGACGGGACACGAGTACCCGTCCGTCCGAACTCGACGCGTGTTCGATTATCTACCTCTCAGAGAAGTTAGGGAAAGAGGGCCCTTTGGTTTTTTTAATCCATCTTCGATGAGCTGACTATTTTTCGGGCAGAGCCCTACGGTACATTGATCGGAGGTCTGATTGAAGAACATAAATGGTGTGACATCCTTGTATTGACTTACTAAAGTATTATTCGCTTTAGTCCGTCTCATATCGAGTTCTCACGGTTTTGTCATTTAGCGTACAAGTAGGCGCCTTTTCAGGAGGTCACCCATCATGGTGGTATGCTTCCATCTAAGCATGTTTAATTTTAGAGTTCCAAAGTTAAGCATTACTGTTACATCAAAAAGCGCAATTCAAAGATAATTTTAGTTTCCATATATATACACTCCAGATTAGTCTTCGCCTGTTAGATTCATTTATGTCCATTTCATCATCCTAAAAATCTATCGAGAGCCACTCATTGTCTGTGCTCTCTGGCCTCGGCAAATCACTTCCTACTTACGTCGGACTGGATCATGACATATAGTAAGCCGAGTGAAAGGGGCGATATTGCTATGGGGGGCATTGAACGTGATGGTTTCCCGTCACGGTCCACGTTGCTATCGATCTTGTTTCCTCTGTTTTGGGTCAATCTTCTTGTGTTTTTTCACCGTAAAAAGTGGCTGCGAGAGTGAAATTTCTACCTTTTTGACCGATTGCTTTTGCCCCCCCTTTTTCACTCCCCGTCATAATAATAAACGTTTTACGTGGGGAGCGTGAAATCGCCATGCAACACGAGATTCGCCGTGCGCGGCCTTTACCCGACGTACCACCTGAAAACCCCTTTCATTTTTTGCCTTTTGCTTTCACGTGCCAACTTTTGACCGCATGAATTAAAAGCACACTCGAGAACTTAAATTATGCAAAAAAAAAAAAAAAAAACAAAGAAAACGAGACGACATATTCATCGTCTCGGATTTTCGAAAAATCAAGGGACTAACTTGACGTGGGAGTACCGAAAACTTCGATATTTGAAGTCCGTATTTAAAGTTCCACGATTTAACAGTGCAAAAAAGTGAAAACGATCAGCGCTTTTCCTTTTCCTTTAGGTTGCAGGGAATTCATCTCCGACCAATTCTATGATTAGCGATTATTTCGGGAACGAGCGAGCAAACATCTCGTTATTTTATTCAGGGATCGTTTCGGAAAGAGTGAAAAGTAAGGAAATGGTGCTTCTCGCTTTAGCGATGGAGACACGAAACGAAAGACTAGTACTGGAAATTGATCAGAGGAAAGTTTTTCTTCCGTTGAAAAAACGAAGGACGATACGGTCAGCTTGAAATCTCAACCAAATCCTCGATCTTAAAAAATGGAGGAAATTTCCTCCAGCCTCTCTCTTCTTTTTTTTTTTCCTTTTCCCCAATTAGTGCGCTATGATCGTCAATGCTCATAGATTTAACCAAAGTCATAATTGCAAAGGAAATTTCCTTCGGGACGAAGCCGCCACGTGCGAAACCCGGACGGAATCGAACGGGACCGCCCGCACACGTGCGGAGGGAGAGGGAGGGGCTGTTTTTACCGGTATTTCCGGTAAGGGGCATCTGGGCCGCTGGTCCGAAGAAAGCGACCGCAGCGACACGTGGCCTCCTCCCTGTCTCCATCTGCTTCTCTCGGGATGGGGGGTAAAGAGCACAGGCCATGAACCGCCACGTGTGGGTGGGCGACCCAGGGCCACCCGCGTGGGGGGGGGGCCGGGGACCGTACACCGCATCGCCACGTGTCGGTAGGCGGTGAAATCAATGTGCCACGTCGAGACATTCCTTAGGGAGCAAGGGTCGCGCACCCTTTTTAGGCGAAAGGTGTGTTGGGGCGGGGGGGGGGGCCCTTTTGGTGGCGGGTGCACGGGAGCCCGCTCCACGTGAACCGTTAGATAAGATCGGACTTACTAAATCGGCAAGTCGCTAATCTTTCTTAGTCGATATGCACCTGATAATCAGCTCGCGTTCGACGCCCTTCGGTAACTGTCAGTGTGATCACGATCCCTTGACTTCGAGACCGGGCTTTTCGAAAACTAACGTGAGATTCCCTGTTATCCCTTAAATGGGTTCCGATTCCACGACCTTGGAATTTCCCCGCTGGGATCTCCGGTACTTATGCTATGGGATCTCAGTCATTAGAGAGTACAAAAGTGGCAAAATGTAGCTAAACTAACTTCTTCGACCCTTAAGGGAGAAGTCGAACTCGCCGTGAACAGAGGAGCCGAGTTGCCTCGAACCGGAGTTCACCTATCCATCGGTCGCTTTTCTCCAAACCCACGTGCTCGTAATCTTGTTCACGACTGCTCTAAAGTATTCCTGGTCAGAATACGATGTTCCAATGCACATACTATTCGGTCGCGAACAATACGATGCTCCAAATCGAATATCATTAATAAGAGTCTTGGAGAATTACATCGATAAGGCACGGGTCGCCATCATGCTTCAGATAAAAAAAAAAAGGAATCGCCATTTTTTTGCCAATATTCTATGTAATAATTGAAGAGGTTGCTTGCTTCTCGTGAGGAATGGCATGTTCCTTCCCCTAAACTTTCGGGATAAGGTAAAGTGGTAAGTGAGAAAAACCCATTAAAAGCGAAGACATCCTCGAGAACGGGAGAAGGAAAATGGGACGAGCAGACATGATGAAGTAGTGTTCGGGGATCCATCGCAATCGCCGTGTCCAGAAACGACGGCGAATTTGCAGGTGGGTGGTGGGCGCCACCCCCCCACGACGTGTTCAAAAACGACACGGCGTAATGGGACGATGATTCGCCCTTTCCTTTCGTCCCGAGTTTTGTAAGAGAGAGCTGGCGACGCACGGGTCTTCTTCGCGACGCGTTCTCGTCCGTCCGAATTGGGTCACGTCCGACTGAAAATTGTCCCTAGCAAAAGGTTAAGAACAGGGTATATAGTCCAAAGAGAACGGGGGAAATATATAGATTCAAGAGAATTGAATGTAGATAATCATGGTGGCGCGGATATTACCATTGATGTGAAGATCTATTGCATTTCAAAGGACGATGAAACGACACTTGGCGGCGCCGTATGCGAGGCCGATGAAGAGATCGCTTTGCACTAGAAATGCATTCCCTCGATCCTGGCATTAAAAGACACCCGACAATGTAAATATCTTTTAGGTATGGTTCAGTGTGAATTTCGTTGTTCTTCTCTTCTTTTTTTCTTTTTTGGGGTTTGGGGGCCAGTAAATTGAGCTTAGGCTTAATCATTTGATATATGTACCCATAAAAGAGTTGGCTAGTGGATGCTAGTGAAGTCGCGTGACGATGCTTTAAATTCTATCTTAGAGCGTGCTAAGGGGAAGTGCTTGAAATTTATATAGAAATATTCTTCATTTGCCCATATTGGTTTTTTTTTTTTTTTTTTTTTTATCTCAAGGTCGTTGCTAATCGTATTCTACACTTACACCAATCTCAATGACGTCAGATACTATACAGCTCATTTCAAGAATCGTTGCATTATAAACCGCACCGTAATATCTGGTGCAGTCGAGGTGAAAGTATCGGCATAATTGCTCACGGTGGGAGATCGGCCGACTGTCAACCAATGAATTGAAAGCCTCCATCGATTTAGAAAAAAAAGACTCAGATGAATCACACATCTAGCTATCCCCTCCCTCGTCATGCCATGTTGCGAACTCGGTCACTAAGTAGAGCATCTGGGTTTTGCTCTATGCAGCATTTTGTCTCGATTGCAGAGTAAAAACACGGAGGTTTTCCAACACGGAATAGATGGACCGACCATTACATACATCGTTTACCAAGTCTTTTTTTGGGGGTTCTATTATAGAGCAAGAAACTCTCACTATATAATATTCACGAATTCAGTATCCATCTTGGTTCGATCTGATTGGCTGATGATGTTGTGTAAGGTCACCAACATTTACCTAATCTGCTACTACAATAATACACGCGGCCCACACGCAGAGTTCCAGCTAGAGGCTTTGATTTTTAGCATTAGGTCATTCATGTTTTGACAATACTTAGCAAAGAATACGTTGACACAAGAACTCTCATGCAGCAAAACTTCGGCAGATTGCAGCTGAACGCCTCTGAATGCTTCTTCTGAAGATATGTTGCAGAGATTACCCGTTCCTCTTGACCATTCACTGATTAGGATCCATTGATTTAAAGGAATGGAACTAATTCGACACGAATAACTTCTCCAAGATATCGAGTC
Source organism: Syzygium aromaticum (assembly GCA_024500025.1). Taxonomy (NCBI): domain Eukaryota; kingdom Viridiplantae; phylum Streptophyta; class Magnoliopsida; order Myrtales; family Myrtaceae; genus Syzygium; species Syzygium aromaticum. The sequence continues at coordinate 2,040,525 of CM044889.1, read as the reverse complement.
CTCGAAAAACCCGTGTTTTCCGCTTTGTCGGGATACGGGGTAAATACAACCTCTCGACTCAGCGATAGGGTGAAAAATCGATTGTTTGCCGAGACAAGATATTATCGCAACTCCAACTTGCGCATTTTCTGATTCATGAGGTTATCGAAATTTTCCAATTCAAGTCGGATTTTCTCGCCGAAAAAGAAAATCCTGATGGATGGGAGATATAAACAATCCAAGCAACGGCTGATCCCACTCGACAAGTCCACCATCCAGCCATCGAAATCAATTATAAGCATGAGATTAGGAGGCAATGTTCTGAGGTTTGGTTGTCCAACTTGCTAAGTTTGGGATCAGCAGCATCTCATGCTTTTGGTCGTGTGTCAAGAAAAGAGAAAATTTAAATCAAGAAACTCAGATAAGAACAACTACCATCACCCCCCATTGAATATGCTAAGAAACCCTAAAGTGGCTTTTCCTCTTTTCCTTTTCCTTTTCTCTTGCTTTGCTTTGTCATATATAATACAAAAGTGATGATGATGCAAACACTTCCCTACCAATCTCACTGGTTGGCTCGGTGCAATCCCACCACCCCCTTTTCGCCATTATAGCTTGGGGCTGAATGATGAAGGATACACTCGGCACAAGTTGGGGGGACCTGTCTCTCAATGTGGACTTGACTGCCCCCATATGATGTTTGTGAAAGCTCCAAATGAGAAAAAGAGGAAAGGACAAGCTTCTCTATTTCTACTTTCGTCACCTAATTGTTCTCGTTTTGTCCCATTGACCCGGTTCGATTATTGCTGTGTAGTCCCATGTCGATATGTGCAATTTTCCGCCTACCAGAATTGTTCGGCGGACCTACCCTACGCAACTGGTTTGCTGCATCAAACGTCGGGGTCCAAAATGGACCCTAATTATGTGGTAATTTCGTTGTTTCTTGTCCCGAGTCGGCCGTTAAGAACCTGGGTCCCCAATGAAACAAGCACCTTAAAATCTAGTTGTACATAGTCGATGTTGTATTATTGCACGAGAATTTCACAGGGAATAAGATGAGTTATGACGCTACTGGTATTGGAGCTAACATTTGATATTTGGGACGCCAAAATGCCGTACCACGCAAACTTTAGGAAATGCCAACTTCATTTGCTTTTCAAATCAGGAAAAGTAAAAGGTTAGACGATCAAGGGAGGAGATGGTCCGTAAGCGATCACTTGATGTGCCGACGCGATATCTCTCATCCGACCTCGTATCCTAGTTTTGAAGGATGTTTAAATTCCGTGGAACGTCGGTGTGGCTCGTCGGATAATATAAGCATTGAGTAACATGGCAATCTCTTACCATATTGTGACCTTTGGGTTAAACCTTGGGATAAAGATGTGGTTCCTGGAGTTGCATTGGAGGCCCATGATCATTTGCCACTGTGATCCCCATAGGACGGACTCTATCTGCTTCACTCTTCTGGGCCGGCTCAAGGCCTCAGAAAGCTACAACTCCATTGAAGATGATCTTTCCTTATAAACTCAACTGCTGATAGCTTTCAATAAAATCTAAACTTGAACCTTGATTTTGACTTCGATAAAGCTTGCATGCCGAAACCAAGCTCACTTCATTGCTTACCGATTCCTTCTGTCCCATCATTTAAAGTAGCGCGCTATCTCGAGGAGGGACAGAATCAATCCAGCCATTGACAAAAAGGCAAATAATGGCAAAGCTGATCGTGACCATTTTAGCTGCAACTCTCGTGCACTCGAGATGCCTTTCGTAGAGCAGAAGTATTAAAAAGAGGTTTATAAAGATATACCGCGATGCTGCACTCGTCAAACTTGCTACCAAGAAATACGTGCGTGTCGTTTAGCACTTCTGCGATCATCAAAAATAAATTAAAGAGCAAAGAAAAGGATATGTTTTAACCGAAACCAAACAAGCACGATGAAAAGAAGATAACATTTCTCTTCACATAGTTTCGTCTTCCTCGACTACTCCTCACATGATTGGAACAAACAACAGAGGAAATCATATGGGGTTGTGTTAAATCGATGTTACTGCATAGCATTTATCTTTAAAAAAACAGAGTACACGATTCCTTAAATACAGTCTTCTGAACACACGACGTCGTACTGCGTACTTGGCGCCATTCGAGTGCAAAAGGTTTTCCTGTCCTTTGTTTTTCCCCCCCACCACCCACTTTCAAGTTTGAATCCCATTCATCGTTATCGAGGTGGGCATTCATGTCGCTGGGTACAATAATAGATGCACTCGTCGTAATGGTCAACAAAGTGATCAGCTTTCGGTGCTCTCCGCAAATCTCGTGCAGCTCCTGTGACCTCTTCCATTCAAGCTCGAGTCTCAAAGCATTTTGACCCCATTCCCTAAAACTTCATATGTGCACAAGGGGTTTTGACCACTAGTCAAGTTTTAACCAAAAGCATGGTAAATTGTACATATCAAAGCCACGATTGATAGGACTTAATAAGCATCCAAAGGGACCTCTTAAATATTGTTCATTTTACAAAAGTAGATATTTTCATATGACCTTGAAGATTGTTTGGCTATATCTCATAAAACGAGAAGATGCATGCGATATAGCATTGTCGTTGGCCTATACTATTCCTTCTCGAGAAATAACAACTTTTCACGTAGTCCATAGTCAATGATTTTAAATTATATCTTCGGCACTCGAGATTGTACCATAACTTTTCATCCCAAGACATAATTTTGGAACAAATATGAACAAGGAAGTGGGATCTCACATATTGAAATCCTTGATGAATAAACAAGAAAAAAAGTCTCACAAACTAAGAAACCCTCCAATTCAATCCAAACCCTAACCCATTTCTCACCATTCTGCGGTCCTCAGAAAACTCCACCATCACCGTCTCTCTCTCTCTCTCTCTCACTCTCTTACACATACTAAGTGTAACCTTGCTTGTACCTGCGAAAGAGGTCCTCGGTCTTGGCGTTCCTAAAGGCACAGCACCCGATCAGATAGACCCAGATCAATGCCACGAGAGTTATGAGCAAGACGATGTCGGCTCTCCTCCATTCTTTCTTCATATTGGCGAGCAACCCAGCTTTGCACGAGTTGCAATTGTAGCAGAGCTGGTTCTGGTCGTTGCTCCAGTTCAGGCAGTCCATGTCGGCGGCCGTGTTGATCGGGCTGATCCAGTACGTCGGGTTTATGAAGGTGTACCCGCACTCCGTCGGTGGCTTGCAACATCCCGACTGTTTGATTAGAAAGAAAAAAGAATAAAGATTTGAAAGATAAAAGAGCCGAAAAAGAACAAACTGACGGTAAAGTCGAGGAATATTTGGAAAATGAAGATAATAGCACATGGCTCGAGTCTCGAGAACCTTTAAACTCAGTTTCGCTTTACTTTTTCTCTCTCTTGTTTTTGCTGTTCATCGTTCTTCAAGAACCACCCTAGCCTATGATGCTGGTTAAGCTCTAGGAATTAACTAATCAAGAACGACCTGGCTCAAGAAAACCCTAGGAAGAAAACCTTAATCGATGTTGCCTAAGCAAATGCGTCGTGCTTAGCATGCAACATACAAATTTGTAAATCGGTCTTGATATGCTTATTGCTATTCCCCATCTTAACTCATGTATCAGCATTCAGAAGATCGGGAAGGAGGTGGTCTGTGCACTGTATACTTTGGAGTAAGAATAATGGAAAAGAGTTGTTTTGGAAGGTTTATACGCAAAGTGGTGTTCTTGTTCTTTGGTTAGAAACAAGGTCGCAACAAAGTCACGACCATTGAAGCATTTCTCACAAGCCAACTTGAGTGGAAACATCATTTTCGGAAGAATGAGGACAGATTTTTACATGGCTAAAATTACCTGTAACGGATTGATCCTGGCATTGAAGAAATCCTGAGCCATCCTATAGCTCTGGTTCAACTCGGGGCACATGCTGGTGGAGCTAAGGCAGCTCCTAATGTTATCCCACTTGTATGAGCTCTTGACCCTCCTCCTTAGCCAACTAGAGTAGTCGTTCAAATCGTACTCCAGGTAGGCCCGGCTCGGCTCCGGGTGGCCGTGGCCTCGCACCGTCACCATGTACACGAACACCACCAGGCAAGTGAGCAGCACTATCATGACCAGCATCGCCACGAGGTAGAATATCAGGAGCCACTGGATCCTCCAGATCCCCCCGATGAAGCCGGCGAGCGCCACCACGAGGATCAGGACCCCGATGATGATGACCGGCCATTGCAAGATTTTCACGCATGAGTTGTCGGCCTGCGTGGCCAACCAGATCCCCGCACCGATGACTGGGATCGATAGGAGGACCGCCACGAAGTTTATGGCCCCGATCACGTTGTTGCTTAGCGCCATAATTATTTCGTTTCAAGAAAACTACGCACGCCAAGAAGGGATTTAGGGCTTAAAATTTAGGATGCCAAGGCAGATTTGTCATGGAGATTGATAAGAGTAGAAGGTATGGTACAGTGATGGAGAGAGATGTTGAAATATGGATACAAGATTGAGCTTTTTTGCTGTCCACCGCACTTGCTCTGTGGGAATCCTTACCTTGGATGCATGGAACAGCTAAGTAAAGTCACGATGAAATGATATTGTTTGTATATATGTGTTTCCTGTTGATTGGGTTGCTTCCATACGTCAAATCCCTTTAGGACAGCCTTTTGAAAAAGGAATACCGTGTATAGAGAGACGTGAAAAGATTTAAATGAAAAAAAAAATGCAAACTAAAAGTAAGAATTTAATTATTTGAAGATAAGTGAACCCATGGCTTTATGCATCAAATCCAGGTTCAGTCCTTAATCAACAAGGAAACGAAATAGTGGAGAAAGACGCGCACACGAAATTAGTTGTGCGGAATCTGATTCTAATACAATGTTAGAATATGAAGCTAGAAGCTTAAACTAGTATATTGAAAGAGCTCATATTTATATAAAGATAATATAAACTCCACGATCAATATAAGTGGTAATTCAACGAGATGGAAAAGGGCAAAAAAAGAAAGGACGGGGAATTACTCTCCATGAATCATGATATCCCTTCTTTAGATGCACATTCTCGCTTGAGTTCATTTTCAACGGAACATACGCATAATACATGGTGCTAGAGCTAGAATAACTCTGATAAAAAATATGGCCTCGGATATTTAGCTTCTGCTTAGCTGATTCGATTTCAAGATTTAAATATAAGCTGCTTATTTAGCATACTTACAGACGTATGCCAGATTATAAGCATTCTTTAGGAGGGTGGGTTTGGGCGCCTCAAAACAAATTTATCAATGGAATAAAGCTGTTATCAGGAAGCTAACATGGATGTTGCTCGTGAGAGCTGGCTCTCTATGGATTTGCCTGGATCAAAGCACATATGCTGAAGCACGGAAGTTTCTGGCAGATAACTTCATCTGCTTCTTCCTCTTGTGCTAGGAGGAAATTCTTGAAGTTGAGGGCGCTGACATGAAGCCTCTGATTCAATGTGTTGCTGGTGTGATGGCAAAGAAACTTTGTCAGGTACAGGCTCTTCCTGCGACAATTGATTTTGTTAGAAACCCCGCCTCCACAAGTAATTTGATGACAAAGTGGATTATTACATGTCGTAAGGGCCAAGGCGACGATTGGGCCCACTGATTTGTAGGAGGACAAGGACGTTATTTAGGTTTATGTTTTGGTTTATTTCGTTGGGGAGGGGGGGGAGGTTCCGTGCTTATAGAAAAAGGAGAGAAAAAAGGAACGAAAAAAAGCAAATGGTACTCGATGCTGTTAAGAAATTTACGAGTAAATAAAATTGGTTTTAGAGGATTGAGTGAAATCATGTAGTGATAAGATACCCATCCCCTTTATCATTAAACGATAAATAGAAAGTGTATTAATGATTTGTTATAATGGTATTTGAAATAAGTCGTGTTGTCATAAATGTCACGTTGATGAGTTATGCTGTTATAAATATTTAAGATGAGTCACATTATAATAAATGTATAAGATGAGTCATGTTGTAATAATTGTTTTTAGGATAAGTCATGGTATTGTAATAAATGTTTTAAGATGAGTCATGGTGTTGTAATATTTTTAAGTCATAAGTGTCATAGTGTGAAACCATGTTGTTATTAGACGTTAATATGCCTACGTATTTGTGTGCTTAAACCATTAAAAGTTAATTTCTCTCTTATTCTCTTCAAATTTATATCTGGTATTAGAGATCTTACAATGGCAAGATAATATATTATCCTAGCAATATGCTGTACACTCGCCTCTATAAGGATCTTGTGCATTAGAAAGTGAGGCCCATAAGCCCTATGTTCGGAATGTGGATTTAACTAGATGCTAAAAGTCGGTCCCGACAGTGTAAAACTCATGAAAGGCATTGCGAGAGGATCAAATTCATGTATTTGCTAAATTCTTGTTTTGAACGTAGCCCCTTTCACGATACCAAAGCTAGTGAATATGTCACCTATGAAGGTCGTGGAATTCAAACTTAAAGATAGATACTAAGAAGCGGCTATGCATTTTCATTGCCAGGCTATCACTGGTTATCGTCGATGACATGGCCTATCCACATGTTGTTGGCGTAAGCAGAATGGTCAAGAGGGCCTTTGCAGCATGTGCAGAAAGAAAAACATTGTCTAGATCAAAGAAATTCGATATGTTGATGGAAAGAACCTTTGAAATCTTTAACAAAAGTTGCCAACACTAGAGAGAATCAGATGCTGCGGGTGAAGATCTCCCGCGCAATCCTCTGACTTGTGAGTTTTGGCACCATAGTGGCATTATACAACTCTTGTCCTCTCACAATTTTCAGCTCCTCCCACCTTTCTTTTTTCTTTTGATTTGCAAAGTACTCAAAGCTTATCCAGGGGAGAATAAAAGAGGAAAAAGATTTCAATGTCTCTCATGGAGTCATGCCATATACTCACACCCAGCTGCAACTACATTGGCCTTGGACAACAACAATGAAAGCATTCCTTACTTTCAATGGACTCCAACCATAGTCAACAAACCAGCATCCCCTGGGAAAGAAAATGAAGCAATTGAATGAGGCAAAAAAGGAGAGATGGGAGCCAAAAGTAAAAGAAGAGAGCACAAAAGCAGAAGAAAGGAGAGGAAGAGAATATAACCCCACACCTTCCTCTTTCCTAGGCTGTTCCAACTCAGCTGCTTTTCAGTTTTGCCTCAATCCTCAAATGTCTACCTTTGTCTCTGAGAATTTGCTCATTAACACAAATTTGACAGTTAAATCACTCCCTGCTCAGACTCAGAGCCAGTGGAATGACCCACAAGCCACATGCCACAAGCCTTCCAGGTATTCTTTGCTTCTTTCTGGTTAGTTGATGTAAAGACCATGTGAGGACTGTCTCAATTTAATAGCATCTTCTGAAACAGTTTAAAGGTTTTCTTCTCTAGCTTGTCCAAAAAGTGGAGGAGAATTTCCTAGAGTCTCCCGGTCACTCTACTTATGATCAAATTATGGAGTCTCCAGGATACCCCAAAACTTGGATTCCATACTTGACCACTAAAGATTGCTCACAAGGTCTCTGCAGCTTTTACTGTCCTCAGTGGTGCTATGTTGCTTTGCCTCCTACACCAACTTTTCCACACTCAGATGATGGCAATGCAGGCCCAACTTTTTCCCCACTCGTCATAGCAATCATTGGAATTTTGGCCAGCGCTTTCCTCCTAGTGAGTTACTATACCCTCATCTCCAAGTGCTGTGGCAGCACCAGCTCGAGAAGAAGAGAAATCTATGACCTGGATGTGCAACTCGAAGAAAACAGTCACCGGTCCGACCAAGAGCCATGGCAGGTCGCGACGGGGGGATTGGATGAGGCCCTGATCAAGTCGATCGCTGTGTGCAGGTACAAGAAGGACGATGGTGGGCTAATAGAAGGGACCTGCTCAGTGTGCCTCGGTGAGATCCAGGAGGATGAGAGCATTAGGCTCTTGCCCAAGTGCACTCATGGCTTCCATGTCCCTTGCATCGACACGTGGCTGAAGTCCCATTCGAACTGCCCATTGTGCCGCTCCGATGTTGCTTTTTTCGCTCCTAGTGCTTCACTGGCTCCGACTCCTGCTCTTGCGACCGATGGAAGCTCGTCAGGAAATGAATCCCCCCCAGAGATCCACCAGGAGGAAAGCCAAGATGATAATTCACCGGCCACACAAGATTCAGGCTCAGCCCACAAGACGGCACAAATGAGTAACAGTCCTAAGATCCCGTTGCGGATTTTTAGCGATTTGGCGAACCCTGAACGCATGCATACCGTAATTGAGGTGAGGGAAGGAAGCTCGCAGTTGCAACAAGTCAGGAGATCTTTTTCCATGGATCACTCGTGTCGAACCTGTGTTTCGATCGCCGCTATATCGCTTCAGGCAAACGGACAAGAGCGGCTAGTCATCGGAGCGGACGAGTGCACAGGAAATGCAGAAGCAGGAATAGTGAAGCATTCACTAGGGGAAGAAGTACCAAAGGCTGATATTAACAGAAGGCTCTTGCACTTGCACTGTGTATCTGGAGTGAGTCCGGCAGCGTTGAAGAGATCGTTTTCAAGTGGGAGGATTTCCTTCCTCTCTCGGCACGGAAGGCTAAGGAATGCTACGATTCCTGTCTAAAATAAATGCAAGTGGGACAACGCAGAAGCTGAACTTGGCGCATTTTGTTCGTGCGGAGAGTGATTGCTGCTGCATCATCAGTTTGGTGTGTAATTTCTTAGCTCCATTAGCGAGATGGATATATATATATATATATGCCTACTAAAGTATGAATGCCATGGCTGACATGGCACTACACTGTCATGAGCATCGAGCTACAGTTGACTAGTGAAGGAATCCAGCAGCCAATTGTAAGGTTGATCATTGCAAGAAATATATGCTCTTTCAGCTGAAAGGAGCATGCTTTATAAGGCTTATTAAATTTTCTAGGTCCAACATCCAGTTGAACGGGCTGAGCTTGAAATTATCCAGGCCCCGTCCATAAAAGAATCAAAAGATGGGGCCAAACCCAATACTTATATCAAAGAGTTTCCGTACTACTGCAGCACACCAAGTCACCGTAAGTTCATATAGGGTGGAAAAAGAAAATAAAGCTTTCGAAAATCAAATATGTCAGAAAGAAATCCGAGAATAGTCGAGTCCATAACCGAAAACGCCGAGCTTATTTCCATATCAGCTACCTCGCATATGTCACTCTTCTATTTGACATGCTCTTTTGTATATTTTATCTCGCTGGATGGTATGGTTGATATCATTAATTGAAACATAAGAAATGTGCCACCACGGAATTTTCGTCGCAAGAGATTTTAATTTTCAAATTTTGCTATAATCTCCCAACAAAGATATGCACTCCAAAACCATCCACTGCACGCCAATCGTTACAAGACAAAGTATGAATTATGACGGGACATTAAGCAGAGTGTTGCTTCTTGGGAATGTATAGGCGAATGTACTTGCAACGATTGTCCCACCTTTTTGCAAAATATCCAAACATCATCATTAACTCCCCGGTTTCTCCTCCATGGTTCTATGTTTAGTCCCTCGTCAAACATGAATTTTTTTGTCCAACTAAGGCACAATCTCTCCGTCTAGAGAGAGAGAGAATGAGAATGAGGATGGGGTTTTTATCATCATATGTCTCCTAGTGATAGGCAAGAGGACACAAGCCTTAATGGCGGGGGCATATGGATATTCCATCACGCATGGAAACAAATCTGAAGACTGATATCCAATTATGAAACCCTGCATAAGAAATAAGGCATCGATCCTGCATAAGAAAAACCCCACATCTTTTCATCTCCCCCGATCCCACAAACCAGCACCACTTTCCCCTGTGCAATTGGGACACACATGTTCTTGCAATGGATCCATTGCTTTTTTGAAGAAAACTTTGTGGAACGATGATGGTATCTTTCAAAGTCCATGCACAGCACGGCACGCTCCGTGAACGCAAGTACATTCCCTAGCATCGAGCCTGGATCTAGAAACCCACGCGAGACACGGTGAACCCGGCAGAAAAAACTAAAAAAAATAGAAGACCAGAGTCGAATGGACATGATATCTGTAGCGCTCGCTTACACGGGCAATCTTCGTATATATGGAAAGACATTTAACCTAGGCGAGAGAATGGGAAGCATGTGAAATGCTTTTGGGCTCATTCGGTGACAAAATCTTGTGGGCAAAGTTTAGGGGACGACCATGTTCACATCTTCGTTATCGCCATTGGCGATGGATCTTATCCTCCACAGAAAGGGTGACCAATTGGAAGGATGCCCTCCAATTTAAGTTCGAGCACAGGAATGTGCGTGTACTTGATAGTGGGAACAAAAAACATGCTTCTTCATACGCCAGCGAAAGAGACAGGGAGGAAATTTGGTTGATGAAAGTAGCATAATTCCAATAATTTATATCAAAAGATAATGTTTCGATGCTACATGTAAAGTTAAATAACTAAAGTTGGATATTAATTCAAATGTACTTGTTGAATATGAACACTTTTAAAATACATACATAGGACATCCGGCATTGGGTCTATAAGGGAAAACATTTTAAGCAAAAGCCAAATTAACATAAGATTGTAAAAATAATGGAAAAGAAAATTAATCAAATTTTCGAGCACTTTCTACAAACAAACTCACGGACATGATGTGGTCACCTATTTTACGTATCCTTCATTATGTTTGAATACATATGATTCATGAAATATGATCTAATCGTCAAAGAATTGAAACAAGCAATGACTAAATTGGAGAAAAAAGAGAAAAAGAAAACTTCAATAAAAACAATTGAACTCGTATAGGTTGATCCATCACCAGAAAATGAAGATAAGGAAGATCTCCACCAATGTTCTTGAATCCAGATGTAGGAAAAAATTGTTTCGCAATTCTTAATCTACAGAAATTAGTTAACCGATGTTACAAGCTGTGTAATGGAATTTTCAAATTACCATAATAAAATACCTAGAGAAGTTGAAATTATGAGTATAAACCACGTAAATTCACGAAAAAAAAATGCTAAGTTGGCAATAGATTAGGCTTGTTAAAATTGCCTAAAATGGGTAGAATTCCTTGAAAAGTTCCCGTTTTCAGTTATGTACAGCTTATTTAGCTCACATAAACATTTGCCAGTGTTCCTCTTTTGGCACAACAGATCACACATATGACCCATATCAATTGCCATTGCCGCGTATCTTGTTATTAGGTAATAAGCTTATAAATTGTCACATTCCATGAACATTATTGTGTACGATAAGACGTGACATGTTTCTTCCAATTGATCACTTAATACCTAGAGCCAGCTTGGTGGGCTTAATTTGTTTGAGATATAGGTTGTCAAAATTGTACGCGGTCTAGACGTTGCGATTGAGATAGGTTTGGACAATGCTACTTAGTATTTTGTCTGGCGGTGTAAAGAAACCTTTTTTTTTTGGTAGTGAACAAACTGTGACTCTTTATATTCATCAGACATAGGTGGGAAAATTACCACGCATACCGTGAAATTACTCTAATCATTCACCATACAAAGTGGCTCCTACGCTAACTCCGAGCTCGGATTAAAGTTAGGTTAGTCTTGATATCAACGTCGATATATATATGGGACATCAAGAGCGGTTGAACAAATCCAAAGGTCTGGTTTTAGTTCACTCAAATGAATTACTTAGTCTATTGGAATTAGTTTAGGTAACGTTCCCCTTTTATTGCTGTCTATCCAAGAGTTGCTTCTCAAGCAGGGGCAACGCTTGAATGTAGTCAGAAAGAAGCCAAAAAAAAAGAGAAAAAAGTAAAGAGATTATATTTTCAGATGGAGTAGTGTGTAATGTCTATTTATCGAATTACATGAACATTGGTGGAAACTCAGCAAATCAGTCCAGCCAATGCACATTACTTTAATCAGATGCTCTAGCATTGCTAGGGCTGAGGAATTGCAGATCCCACATTAACAGTCCAAGCTCTTTCATGGTTTCTGCTTTCTTTTCTTTCTTTCTTTTTCTGGTGACTGCCCAAATAAAGTAGTACCCAAGGAAACCAAACAAATGAAAGAACCAATTAATACATTCGTTACATATAGATAAACAGAGAGAAACTCTAGTTGCAAGAGAAAGGAACCCCATAAAAGAAAAAGGAGGAAAGGAAAAGAAAAGAGGGGTGGGGATCCTGGTTATTTCGGCTGGAACCAAAGGGCAATCCAGGCAGCCTAATGTAAAAATATCAACAAATTTCACTGCCTTCCTCAATTATTCTGAGCATGTGGTGGACAGCTCCTGCTATGTCATCTACTGAGGTGAGCTGGCACCCTTCTTCAACCTGCGTGTTCAAAGCACCAAAGCATCCTCATTAATCCAAGTCCTTTTGGTATAATCCCCAAAAAATCCAAACTTTTTTCCTAAAACCATGAGCACAGACATTTGTTTCCAAACATGGAACACAAACCATAGTCATGTAAAGAACCTGCACTTTTCCCTGTTCATTCTCTCTCCTTCTTGTGTCAATTAATACTAGACCAGATTTCATAATGTCTGCTACAGCTCCTAGGATGCCCTCAAATATTAAATAATGTCTGCAACAACATATGATTCTATAGTTCTCATAATGACGGCCATTGAATTTTTTGTCATATCGAGTTGGGACTCAATCTGTCTAATAATGCAACTTGAATCAAGAACGGAGAAATCATTGGCACAGTTGAGAGAACAAAAAATGTGTAGGACATAGCAAGGACTGATTTAGGACAAACAACAATACCTTGGCACTGATTGAGTAGAGGACGAGAGGGTCCAATGTGGTTACATTGAGGTGGAGGATATTGAGGTGGAGAGTGTGAAATCCTGCAATCAACCTTGAGAGCTGTCGAGGGTTCCTCCTTGAGAGGATCCTGAGGCTCGCATGGGTCTCGATGAGGGTGACCTCGATGTCGGCGATGGCCGCTCTGGCGGTTGAAGTGGAGGAGGCTGTGTACTTGTTGGGGGCTTGAGACCATGTGTATTGAGGGTACATGAAGAACTGTGAAAATGGGGGTTGCAGGATTTTGGAGGGACCATCATTGTTGGTGTTGTTGGTCGTGTCCGCTTCTTCATTGGTGATGTCTTGTCCTGCTTGGTGTTGTGAAAGTTGGAGCTTTTGGGCTTCAAGGAACTGCAGGAGATGCTCTAGCTCCTTGACGAACTCAATGGCTCCACCAACTACGGAGGCTTGGTCACCCTTCACACAGGAATTTTGAGCATCCACATGTTAGATTAGAGATAATGAAAAATAGCTGAGGGAGGAGTTAAATTGAAGCCCAAACATTGCTGCTCCAAGGCATGAATGCTGTACACCGAGTTTCGAAAGATATGGAATTCCCATCAACTTATTTGGGAGAGGAGAAGCATGCATGTTGTCTTTCCAATAGTTTCAGATGAAACCCACATCACACTGTTTTTTCCCCTTCACATGACAGAAGGTACAAGCTGATGATAGAGCTTGAGGGTCAACTTGAAGATGAACTGTTTTATCAGAACAATGCAGCATGAAGATAGATACTCACCACTCACTACGAATTTCAAGAACCCCAATTTCCTTGGTGACCAATAATTCTGTGGGGGAAGCATATTGTGAAGTTAATGAAGACACTTTTTTTTCCTCCCCCATATTATTGGGGGAATGCAGTTTCTAATAAGCAAGAAAGCATAGTAATTTAATGGCCACCTCCACAAAAAATTCTGCATGGAGTCTGTTAAATATGAAAGGCTGTTATATCTCTCCAGAGAGGATGAGAATGAGAATGTACAAAGCCATGTCAGTGTAGTGCACTTAATGAACACAACACCTGAGGGAGAGAGAGAGCGAGAGAGAGACAGAGAAAGGAGAGCAAACCCTTTGGACATAGGACTCGGGCATCAAGGCCCTGAGGACGGCCAAGTGCTCGTTCATCTGCTTCCGGCGATTCCTCTCGACGGCAATGTGGGTCATCCTCTGCGTCTCCGCCTCCTCCTTGTTCTTGCACACCCTCGCCCTCCTCTTCCGCTTCTTCCTCCCCTGCGCCGCCGCCCCCAGGCTGGCCGCCCTCCTCTCCCCGGACCTCACTCGCCGGTTCTGCTGCGGGGGAGGAGGCGCCGGTGGCGGCGGTGGAGGAGAGCCGCTGTTGGAGTTGGCCTGCATGGAGCAAGAACCGGCAGCAGCAGCTTGTTCTTGATGGGGTTGCTGAGCGAGGTGGTGGCTGTCGAAGAAGGTGGTGTCGGAGGAGTCGTGGGAGCCGTAGGGGGTGGCGGAGATGGTGTCGTAGATGATGAAGTTGAGGAGGTCGTTGGCCGAGAGAGCGTCCAGCGCCATCTTTTCCGTTTATTTTCCTCGTTTGAGCTTTGAGCTTTGAGTTTGGTGTGTGTTTCTCTTTTCTTGGGATAAAACGAGTGAAGAAGACTATGGAGAGACCACCGCTTTAGCTTTTGCTTAGGGCTATGCTATAGAGCACGCCAGCGCTTTTATACTTAGCCCTACGGAAGTTAAAAATATTGAGGACACGTAGTAGTCCTCTTTTTTCTTTTAAAGAGATAGTGAATTTGCTGAAAAAAAAGGATCATAAGGTACATGCCTAGACTATATCTTTTCATTGCATCCGAGACTTATAAAACCCTTAAGTCAAATTATCATATGGGTCATCCCAAATTCCGAATTAATCGGGCGGTACCCATTATTAGGAGTACGTGGACTGAACGAAACATGACATACTGATTTCACCATTCGAGTTGATCGACAGTCATCTTTGTTTCGTTCCAATAGGTTTCTTCATTATGCAAGTTCATGGAGGAAGGAATTGAAGGGTGTGTGTGGCCAGGCCAGGCTTTTCTTTGTCTCCTTTCTGTATGATCACACGACTTAGGACTGGACTAGTTGAGAACAAGAAAATCCAAGCTTAGGGAGGACAAACAGGAAAAATGGAGATGGAAATGGTAAATGAAGAGAGTAGAGAAAGGGAAAGAGTGCACGTGAGAGGAGCAGTGAAAAGGTTTCGTGCTTTTTCTGCTTCCAAAAGGCGAAGGAGGAAAAAGATTTTAAAACTAAAAAACACAGAGACAGAGAAAGATCAGAGAGAGAGAGAGAGAGAGAGAGAGAGAGAGAGAGAGACCCTTCTCATCTCCCCCTCTCCCTCTCTCTCTCGTCCTTGTTTTGGTTCCCTTCCCGATTTCACAGACAAACTGCCAATTCTGCCACACTTTCTGCAATGTAGAGAGAGAGAGAGAGAGAGAGAGAGAGAGAGAGAGAGGGTGGGGACCCAAATCTATCAATGGACAAAGCATTGGATGCAAACAACACGAAGGAGCAGCCATATATTTATTTACAAAAAGCAACTCCTCTCCTCACAGTTCAAATCCGCTCCTCTCTTCCGTTGGGTTTTGCCCTCGCTTACAGGGGGATAAAAAAGAACAAAAAGAACGGGCCCTCCCCCAGCTTATACCCTCAAAAACATTCTCTCTCATCCCCGCGGTGAAAATGCACGCATTGGCATCATCCACAACACAACTACACTCTTCATTTCAGGGTTGAAAAGCTTGTCTGGTGCGTGGGGTTTTGAATAATCTTCTGAAGCTGAGCCCCGAGCCATGCATGCATGCAACGCATGATGCTTTTGTTTTGGGAAATGAACGGTGGAGATGCAGTGTATGGTGGGGCGAAAGAAACCAGAAAAACAATACGCAATGTCTGTCTGGCTACAAAGGACAAAAAAGGTGGGAAGCAATAGAACTAAGCAAGTACTAATGAATTCATTGCTTGAAGCATTTCCGGGATGGACATCATCATCCGAGAGGAGGGTCATGTGTGGCCACTCTTTTTGGGTGGGGGAAGGTAATGTAAGCACTGAAATTTTTATAGACAGTAGATTCGAAATGGTGCCAAAAAGATCATTCTTTCGAAGTTCTTCAGGGGGGATCTCCTTTCATCAGCCCTTGGAATTTGGCAGATTTTGCTCTCGTAGTCATTGCCACCAAAATTCTTGCCTCTATAGATGTTGCAAGCGCATTGTGACATTCCAGTTTGAGTTCAAACCATCTGGATATGCTTGCATGCGACTGTTCGATGATGAATGAAGGGAACGACAAGATTCGTGTTTCTCTAGGCATGGTTGGCTTGCGAGCGTCGCAATGCCTTGAATGCTTCGAATGTGGTTTTTCGATATGCTTCGATCCTTTTGAGTGACATTGTTGTAACTTTGTCTTTTCTATTGGAATGGTTGCCCGGCAACTACTAACTAATATCGACGTCGTAGTCTTTGCTGCCCTGGTCCAGGGTTGGTATCTTTCATTTGATCTTCATTTTCTGGCATGATTGCCTTTTATCTACACATTTCTTATGAGAAAGACAAACATTTATCGGCTAAATTGCAGTTTTCATAATCCAAGTAAGAATAATTAGTGGTAAAGACAAGATTACATTAAGCCCAAAAAAAAACCCGCAATCGAAAAAGATATAGGAATAACATAACGCTGATTTTTTAGTCTAACTCATTGATTATGACACTGTGATGAAAAGAGAACGTAATTTAGGTATCCAACGATTTATCAAATTTCAAGATAGAAGCAGGCAATGGTAAGATAAATAACATGATAGTACAGAAATTCGAAGAATTCTCAAATAACTAAGAAAGGCTCACACACACCTCGAGTATCTATCTAGGTACACACGGGATGTGCTGAAACATTTGGGGCATAACTTGTGGTGAAGCATATCAAGCGATCATCGCCCGTAATTTTCATCGACAGTGTAGCCACTACTGTTCTCTTATACAACGACTCACTAGAAATGTAAAATGCTCATCTCTCTTCATGTTCTGTGTTTAGAATTTTAGAACAATGACTAGGTCGACCACCACACATTCATGCCCCGGAGTAAAGCTCTGCAACCAACATAATCCCGTTGGACATATAAAGGGTTTCCTTAGAAACTGCAATATTTCCACTCGAAGCCGGTAGTCTCTTCACAGGTCGCGCGCTAGCTTTTGACTTAGCTCCGCACACGTCACAAACCGGGCAGATTCAAAGGTTTACACCACACCTCTTCTTCCCCTCATTTATCTACTCTTTTAGCAAGAGGGTTCTTGTCCTCCTCACTTTCAGCGGATAGATAGGACCTGATAGAGAAGATAAGACTCGCGTGGTTCTATGTACACTAGCAAAAATAAAATTACGGCTTCGTTTGTCCACGCATCAGAAGATTCAGAACCACATAGTCAGGGTCAACGATGATGTCCGTACGCTCAGAGGGAGAGAGAAAGAGAGAGCAGGCTAAAGAACAGTGGGACTTGTAGCCCCCTTTTTCCCTATTCTATTGTGGTTTCGATTCTTTTTATTATTTAGAGGCAAAAAGATGGAGTGACGAAAATGGGTGCGCGGGCGTTGGGCTTGGTGGGGCTGGTTGGTGGTGGTCGACCTTCGCTTGGACAATTATGGTCCAACCTTGTCAGAGACCTCCAGGCAAAATCCATGTGACCACCAAAGCTTCTGACCTTCAGACCGAGAAAACTACTTTTTTACCAGCAGCAATCATTCACTCCACTTACCCCTCCGCCCCCCCTTCGATTTTCAAAGCCCCACACCGCGCCCCCGCGCCCCCCCCCCCCCCCCCCCGTTTTACTTCCACAGCACATCATATGATAAATCTCTAGTCTCGTTCTATGCATTCAAAAGAACTAACTAGGACATAAGCTTATTCTTAATTGGTTCAATCTCAATCCTTATCCAGATTTCGAGATCACCGGAATGTAAAATTTCTAGAGGGTATGGGATGTAAGGTGTGGTGTTGGCACTGTTAAAATAAAGTACGCATCCATAGAGCCCACCCCACATGATGGGAACAGGCAAAGAAGGTGCTTGAAAAAGTCTGTTCATCTGTGTAGGAAAGGTGCTTCTCGCCAAAAGCAACAACAATTGGGTTGGGGGTGAGAGATAAACGAGAATCTATGCATGCAGACGACAAAGACCAAGCCTGCGGACATGTACATGACCTAGACATATGAGTTGTGTGTTGTCTTTTGTAAAGAAGCCAGGCAAAGTGACTGGCCATATGGGTAAGGGCAACTAGCAAGCTCTAGTTTAGCATGCATATGCATGTGCTCATACACGTGTGCACCAGTGATGCGTGTCCAATACATACCTGCCGTCTCGACTCGGGACCATGAGATAAAAAAGGATTGCTTACCTCTGCTATTTGGCTTTTCGTTTACCCCCTTCTCATCTCGATCGGTGTGAAGAGAACAATCCATTCTGCAATTCCTTAGTCAAACTTCCAAAGATTTTGATTAGTTTAGTTCCTCACACTATATATATTAGATTAATAATTGAAATACAAACTAATGTTCCTAGCAGTGCAACTTTCCTGATGTATTGGTGCCGAGTGCACGAAAGATGAGACCTTAACATGGTCAATAATCACTGCCATAACGTACAAATAAAGAGGATCAAGGTAACATTCCCTCTACCAAAATTTTAGCCTAATACTGTAAAATTCCAAAGCCCCGGTGATCACAGACAGCACGTAGGCATAAAGTAATAGGATGGCTAGGGATGTGAGTGGCGACGCAAACAGAGTCTCGAAAAACAAGTTAACCACACCCGTTAGAACATTTGCCTGCACATAAGCAGAAATAAACATTAGGTGATATCAAGATTCAGCAAACATAGTTCCGCATAAAGCACAGTGCTGTACCAGGAGGAATGAACCCAGTAAATTCCCGTTGAATGCATCCTCAAGAATTGAACTTTTGCTCCCACCAACATAATCCGAGAGCATGAGTATGGCTAATACCTATAAAACATACCAAAGTCTCAAACCTCAAGAGTCAGCAAATTACCATAAGGGTATAGCACTGTGTGTTTGCACAAGAAAACTACCCACTGAAAGTAAACACACGTCTAACTAGTGCTTAAGTTACTGTTCTAAGAAGTTCCACATGCATCTCTTTCAAAAGTTGACATTGCATAGCACATATTAACCACTAGCACTTTGACTGTTGATATCCATCAACCAACAACTTGAGGATTTAAGATCAAGGACTTGGTTTGTTTACACTTAATAATAAGCAAAACGAACTTGTTGCTTTCCCGCATAAATTAAAATATTATGCAATTTCAAAATTATGAAAAGACTGTGAAAAGGTCAAAGTGTGTGCCTAACAAGATTTAGATTAACCCATGAGTGAAAAGGACACTAATGCATTTCCCATGATTGCAGCATGTGATACATTATTCAGCATGAGATGACTCATGGATGAGTGAAATCAGAACATACGTACTAATAGTTTATACCGATTAACCATCCCAGAATCTCAAAAAAAAAAAAAAAAAAAAAAAAGACATGATATTGCTCTACCAGGCAGAAAACAATAATGCAGTATGACATATTTTCAACATGCTTCTAAACTTTTGGGTTTCACTATAATAGAGGGAAATAGCAATGACCTGAAAGTTTTGTGCCAACACAAGAGTAACATAAGCCAGGTTGCACTGCAAAAAAGAGATCAATCCTTTCTTAAAGCTTAGGTAGAAGACTTCCTTGAGTAAAGATTGATGCAAGCAAAGAAATCTCACCATTCTACGTGAAACACGCTCGACATGCCCGTCCAGAATTATTGTAAATAACCTACCACATGCATTGAGAGAAAAGGGTTAGTCCATATTGGGTCCATTAAACACTTTGCAAGTGACAAAAAGATGAAAGGCTCTAACAGGACACATAAAAAAAAAAAAAAAAAAAATAGATAACAAGCTCATACCAGAATAGAAGTGCAATAATCCATACCCTTCTTCTTGCCCATTCTTTGCCTCTCTCTGTAGCAGAGGTCCGGTTTCCGAAGAAGAGATAATTGCCTAACTGAACGCCAACAAGGTACATGCCCCAATATCCTGAAATATGCCATCAGCTTACTAAACATAAGTCAATTGAGGGTGAAGAATTGTTTATGAAGAAACTAAAACCTAAACTGCCAAGAAATTAAATATTTTTCAAAATTAAATCTATAGCTTGTGTTGCCAGAAGAGCATGGCTCCCGAATTAAGTAGCACATAAATAAGTTAATTACAATTAATTCCAAGTAACCATAGCTTCCCCAGAATTCACAACAGAGAGAAACAATTAGCTAATACCAAGAAGTCCTTACCAAAAATGCTAAATATTCCTTCCTTATTTTGACTAATGATGCTGGAACCTCTTTCACTGGAAATTAGATAAAAGTTTAACCCCTGCACGAGGCAACTTTGATAGCCTGAGGAATTAAGAAGTCAATTTATATGACAACACTAAGAAAAGTACTGAATATGCTTGATCATGCAAAAACATATCACAAGTATAAAAAAAGTACCTATCAAAATTAAGAAACCTAGTATCCCGCAATTCTTGGGGGAAATGTTTATTAAAGAGGTTAGCAATGAGACGGCAGCAAGGGTGAAGAAAAAATTCCAGTGCACTCCATACTCCCCGACATGAACCTAAAACACGGAGGGAGAAGACTGACATATGTAAGATAGTAAGAAGCAACCAGAAATGCTTACATGACACAAAATAAAGGAGATAAGTCTATGTTGGAGACGAGCGGCAGACTGCATGTCACAACATTATTCTCTTTCGACAGCTATGAAGCTTAAATCACAAACAAACTGCAGTAATTCATCGGAGATTCTCAAACAGAGGTCCAACAGGGTCTAAGAGACCTCCAAAAGGTACCAAGGGAGAATATAATGCTGCATATGGCATATTGACAAGACCATTCTGCTATGACTGTTGTCTAGTTTTAAAAAGCAAACAAGAAGCACAGAAAGAGTGAAAGGATCGGTTTTTTTATAAGCTTATACTGTAATTCTTTGATAAAAAGGAGACTATCTGAAGCCGATGGTAATAGTCACCTACTCGAGAATCCTGGGTAAAATGGAGTTCCTATGACTTACCCAGATGGAGTTGGTGTAAATAGTTTTATGCATAACTCTTCCGCTTACTGTAGACCTACAGACTTTGAGAAGATACTTACCCATCAAGAGTAGTACTACCCTTAGTTCAGTCTCTCTACATTCATGTACATATTTAATTACATAGCACCCTTGAGGATGATAATTATATCTACACATATGCGATGATACAACGCAAATGCTGGTAGCCTAAGAGCAATCTGAGGGAAGATATTCCACCTGATAATCTACACCAGCTGTAGAAACAAGCCGTCCAAACCCTAAAGCAATGAGAGGACCGGTATTTCTTAGTGCTGTCATCAGATTCCTGAAAAAATTAGAGGAAGATATGAAAAATTAAACCATCAAAATTGACTTTTAACAGTGGATGTGTTCATTATCGAAGGTCGACTATCTTCAACTTTTTGCACCTCATGTCACAATCTTTCAATCTTGTGTGTTGAACTATTTAAGGTTGTAGAGACTAATGAATTGGAAAGGGGAAAAACACTCACACAGATGAAATGTTTCGAGCTTGTCTTGACACCAAAGCATTTGCCAGCACAAATGAGCCAACACCAAGATCCATCTGGAGAAGACGGAAACAGACAAATATGTCAAATATGCCAGTTCAAGCTACTTTTTATTGTTCTTTTTTTTTCTCCTTCGAATATTGACCTAGTTCAAGCTACTTGTAAAGATGGTGAAACAATTGACTTGGACCCACAAAAGTAGCACCACAGCTCTATGATATAAGAGGAGCTCATGCATCTTACCAATCCAGTGCCAAAAGTTTCAGTTTTAGCATATCTCCTCGGGAATATTCTAAAGTCAACAGCCAAGATACACAAACAAGTCACAATCATCTGCAGCAATCAACCTCGCGGGGAAAACTATGTCATAAGGAAATGGATAAGCTGCTAAAATAAGCTGTACTAACATGAAAGAAAAGCATCCAACTTAAATACCATGCAAACCCTGTACAATGAAATATCTGTCCTCAAAGAATTAGGTGCCACTCTTGAAGGAAGAGAAGAATAAAATCTGCATGAAACTATCAATACTTGGGTCAGCAACAAAATAGAAGCCAGCTGTGTAGGAAAGCATCCTGTCCTACACTGCTCAGGAAATTGAAATAAGGACATGCAGTCTTGAGATTCTATACGTGCATTTAGGCATATACACGCAGCTTATGCATTTTGTGTAAATCTCTAATATTTTGGCACATGAGATACTGATCCGAAAACAGTATTTAAAGAGTGGACCTTTTAATTGCTGCAGATAGAACCAGAGAAAATGTTAACAAAATTGTCCACCTGTACATCCACTCTGACAGAACCTAAGACATGTAAACTTGTTCATGATTAGGAACAAACTAGAGTGTGTGAAATAGGTAAAAGAATAGCAGGAAAGATCAGGAAATATCTCTCTCCATTCAAGCTAAAATGATACACCAGAATTTGCTAAAAGTGAAAGCAGTTGTTTCCCAGAACAGATCTTGAGCAACCTCATTGTTCAGTGGTATGGAATATGAACAGCATTACATAAATCATGCTTCTTTCTTCAATTTTTTTCAGTATCCATAGAAAATTTTGTTGTATAAACCTCAAATATTAGAGAATAGAAAATCTAAAACAGCTTAAGCAATAAATACTGCTCCGAAAATATATTATTTGAGGAAAGTCACCAATAAAAGGTCTAGGAGTTGTCGACTTCTAAGCATGAAAGGAAGATGTCAAAACTTGTTGGAAAAGAACACCACGGTGATACTGAGTTTATGAAACTGTGAACAACAAATCCTGCTCACGATGAAGACTCAATAAATAATAGAAACCCTCTAGTACACAAGCTTCATTCAAAGAGCTGAGTTGCTAGCTCAAGAAACTTACAGTAAAAGATAACAGTATGGGGACAATAATACATAGGTAATCCAATGTCAATGTCGCCATGTAAGCCCTCCAGCTCTTAGGAGAAACTAATGATTCGCGGTTTCTCTTTGACAAAGCGTCCTTGTGACCAAGGTCTGTCGAAATAGATCAACATCAGAATTCCACTCTCAGCTACAGGTATGCTAAATTAAAAAAAAAGAACCCTTCTGAGAGGCTATTCCATAAAACCTAAGAGATCTTGTATAGGGCTGCAGGCTCACGGCAAGTTCCAAAGGTATACAGAACTTCTGTGCTCTTGCTATAACAAGTTGAAACTCTGCCTTTTTAAAATGGTATCAAGTTTGGTTTATTTTTATAAGTATTACAATATATTTGGTATGAACACATGGAGCCTCTGTTCTAATTCATTGAATTAAGCCTTGGAACCATACAACACGGATCAAATTTAACCTTTTCATTTGGTCCTACGTTATACAGGCTGGAGTTTGGAATTCAATTATAGTAACAAACACTTCACAAGCTCAGCCACACCACAATGCAGACTCAAGCATCCACATTCGCTTAACCATGAAATTAGAACATCAATTATGTGACTGCTAGTATTATCACCGATGCAAGCACCACTGCCACAACATCTGTCTGCCGGCACGAACACCACCAATGTCAAGCCCAATCCCACCCCACTACACTCTACCATCACCCCCACGTCACACAACAGCTGCTATTAATGCCGCTTCCTATCATCACCACCACAGTACGACCGCCGCCTCCTCCACTAACACCTTCAATCATCGTCACTAAAACATCCACCGTCACCCTTACCACCACCACCGCTGCTCCCCCAGCAGGTCCACCATGAGCACCTCCACCGTCGCCTGTCGCCACGAGCAACACTCGCACCGCACCACCATCAAACATCACAGTTTTCAATCTCAAAACACCCAAGTGTTTCCAAACTCGCAAAATTCCAAACCGAAAAAACTCCGGCGCCACGCCGGACACACAAGCCTAGTACAATCCCAGAACGCAGCACGGACAATGTCACGAGCAAATCGATACGGTAATACAGCTCGAAGAGAGCGCAAGAGAGATCGGGTACCGGATGGAGAGCGGGAGCCGAGCGAGTGCCGCAGAAGCACCACGACCTGAGACGATCGAAACGACAATGAGCCCGCCACCAAAGCTAGAGGGAGCGAAGAGAAGCGGGCGGAGGGAGGGAGGGAGGGAGGGCGGCTTACGGGGACGACGGTGGAGAGCGCGGCGATCTCGAGCATCGACGATCCCGTCAGGTTGCTGACGAATCTGGGCGGTCAACACGAAGGATCTCCGAGTGAGCGACGCGGTCAGTCGATCACTAGTCACTGAAATTGAGAACGAGAGAGATGGAGAGGGAGAGAGATCGAACTCTTCTTTGAGATGCTTGCTAGGATTGAAGGACTTGGCGCGAGACTCCATTGCTGGCGGAGAGAAGAGAAGAGAAGCGGAACTGCAGAACCCAAGTTTTGATCACTCGGCCTGGAAGAAAGAGCAGGAAAAGCAGCGTTCATCTCTTCCCCATCTCAAATGTATCTATTAATTCATTTAAGAAAGGCTAATACCACGAAAATCCCCGAATTAATCCGTTCGTATCAAAATAATTCTTCGATCACAAAAGATTTTAATCTGGTATATCCATGCCACATGTATCCAAATTATGATATATTTATGATTTTCTAGGATAATGTGGCACGAGTTCATCCATTCGTGATAAATGTCATACGGTTGTGCAATTATGAGATTTTTTATGGCATAGAAATTGATTTTAGATAAATATGACATGGGCATACTAGATCATGAGCATTTGTGACACAAGAACTAAATTAAAATGAATACGACATGAGTATACCAATCTGATATATTTTTTTATGATATTAGGCCTTTCTCTCTTCCAAATACAGCCTTAAAAAAATTCACTTCGACTCCTTCCCTAAGGTGTAGAATCTTTTATTTGAATGGAAGAATTTACAAAAAACGAAACAACATTTTAAGTCAGTTAATGTTCGCGTGTCGTGTTCATGTTGACTGTTTGTGTAATTTCTTGTTGGTACAAAAACGTTTCAATGTAATTACGAAATGTTTTTATCGGAAATGATATTGAAAATGTTGCTATTAGCCGCGGTTTCAAGTTAAATCGTGTTAGGTCGAGTTCGGGTATCACGATCATATACTCCTCTAATTTGGTGTCAAATAAAAATCCGGCATGATATCAGAATTGTTTTGAGCATGTTTGTTTCTGTTTCAATAAAAGCAAAAGGCAACCTTTTGATTTCCCTTTTATGTACAATTTTCTTTTTTATATTTTGAACTTAGGCTCCATTTATTTTACTAAAAATAAATAATTTAAAATACGTTTTCCTAAAATTTATATTGCTTTTAAAAATAAATAAATAAAAATATATTTTTTTTATCCATCTATAATGAAGAAAAAAATTATCGACTAGTTATTTCAATCAATGCAAACAACCGATTTTAAGAAATTATTTTTCAAATCATTCATTTTTTAACGTAACAAATAAACCCTTATATAAATGTAATTACCGAAGTATCATCCTTCAAGAACAATAACGATTCACTAAAATCAGGTGAGATCTTAGCTTCTTCGTATATACGAGATTCACACAAACTCCAATTGCATTGCTTCATCTTGGAGACCAAAAGTGCAACGCGCTCGGTTAAGCTGTACTAACAAAAAACACAGACATGAATGTACATAATGCCCGAAATTATTGTCAAAGTTACAGATGTAATAACTGAGCGATAGTTCTTAAATCAAGCATTAAAAAGAGAAAGTAACCGCTTTCAACTAGAGATTATTAAAAATTCCGAAAAGGGTCAGTTTCACGATCTGAAAATTCCCAGAAATCCACCCTCTCGCGGATGGACCTTCTCTCGGTAACAGAAGGACATTTGATCTTTGATAGATCTTCCAGAAGATGAGACTGGGACCAGGAAGGCGATACAAGCATCAAGCTCCATGTACAAAATGAAGAACTCATATGCAAGTGAAAAAGGACTTCCAAACTCATGCGCATCCGTCCCGACTCTTTTTTCCCTTCCTTTTCCTTTTCCTTCACCCTCTCGGAGCGATGCATCTCCTACGCGGCTGAAACCAGCAAACTAGTTGACACTCAAGACGAAGCTCGATGATACTCTCGTGCCTCTGATGTTTCCTGCTCAAACCATCTTATGAGTAGGGTGGTTGTTATCAGGTAACTGCTGCTTCCACAGTGAGCTTTCTCGATGTCACTCAATGTCATCGATCCAGTCACCATATATCCTGCTGATCTTGTCTGGACCCTTCCATTTCTGATGAGTTCTCTGTCCTGGCCTCTGTATTATGATTGCTGATCTTTGCGATGGAACACCCATGTGGTAAGCATCTGTATGAGGAACTGAGACCACTGATGCAACTGCAGTGTCTGCAGGAGTTTTTGAAGGAGCTCCTCCCTGTTTTGGATCAGCAGGCACTGAAGTAGAATCTCTTGCCTCAGACTCCACAAGCCCACCACCATACCGGTGCAATTCTGCACATATTCATATACCGTGTCAAAGATTCGACAGTATTTGCATCATGAAGCAAACTACAATTATATGGCAGAACCAATAGGATATGCTTCTGATAATGTGGAAGAATACCACGTGAAAGCAGTTTCAGTCTTGCAGACAAAATTTATCGATCTAAGCCATCAAACACACACCAAGGAAAAAAAGCAATACACAGTGTATTATCATATATGCAGAGGATCACCAGTTCAGCACTCATCACCACCATACTTGTATCCTAATTCCTAACACTATTTATTAACTGGACTTGAATTGCCTAATTTAATTATTATGTCCAGAATTGCTATGTCCTGGTCATGCTAGCTCGAGTGTCATCTAAAATGAAAAACAACCCATAAGAAGAATTGGCAACTATATGGAGATTATAAGGATATTTTGCTTATAGGAAGTCTTGGTTGTCCAAGAAGAAAAATGGAACTTCTGCAATCTCACAGTTGATTATCCTCCACTTTTTTACACAAGTTTCTTCCATCTCCCAAGCAACCATGTCATGACTTTTCACTTCTACTTCCTATATCCATATGTCTAAGGTCTACGTAGACTATTTGCACTTTCAGCTTTTGAATAAGCTTAAATTCAAGTGGTTTATGCTCGGTTGGTTGGTTATATGGTACAAATTACAAGTTCTCAAGAGTGAAGGTATGGCTCAGAGAAGGGTTGATGATTTCTTTCCTCTGCAAAGAAATCTGGAGAGCGAAGTTAGTTTTTAATAATGGGGATGGCATGTGCGAGTAATAACTAAGCAATGTGAAAGAGACTCCATTTCTAAGCTCCCTTTACCATTTAGAAGCTATAAAGAGAGAATGCTTGTCAGAGTATAACACACAGCTGAACATACCTCTCTTCGTAAGCTATAGACATCAATAATGTTAACATATTAAAGTATAAGTGATCAGAGCAACTGAGCACACACAAAGAACATCCATGAGAGCTATTGAGATTTAAACAATCATATAGTGTTACTATACTACTAAATTAGTTGTCTCTGTCTACTTGCTCATGCATCCTTTCTTAAGCTCAGAACTCATCCTTTCTACTAAAATGAATCTCCTCATTTAGAGAACCACAGAAAAGCACCTCCTCTATGACAGGTCTAGACATCTGCTAATTACTCAGAATGTATAAGATAAGTAACAGAATAAAGTGTAGAAAATACATGTTTCGAGTTCAATCAATGAAAGTAAAGGATGGCACCCCCTGGTGTAACTAAAATTGTCAAACAAGATTTCCCTTAAGTTAGATTTATACCTGTAGCTCCATGAGCGAAATGGCACTTGTTTCCAAACGGACAATAACCCGTGAGCTCCCACTTATTACAGATTCTTGTCTTCCAATTCGACGGCTTCACGTTTGAGCCAACCCCAGCTCCACCTGCTCCTCCGCCTCCTACACCACCACCAGCTCCTCCTCCTCCTCCACCTCCTCCTCCTCCTCCTCCTCCGCCGCCGCCGCCGCCGCCGCCGCCCCCGCCGCTATAACCACCAGGTCCCAAACTTATGGCCACGCTCTCCCGATTCTTGGACTGCTCATCGTGAAGAAAAGTACAACTATCTCCATACGGGCAGCCTTCCTCTGTGTAAAACTTCTTACAATGCCTCCCCTTATATGACCGCTGCGACTCCCCACTGAATCCCGAAGACCCGAGCGACGGGATCTGGAATTCTTCTCTAGGCTCCGATGCAACCCCCTTCTCCTCCTCATGTGCCGCAACGATTTCCTGCCAATTAGGAGGAGGCCTCCTCAATTCCTCGATGCTATGGGCAAAGTTACAATTCGTGACGTAAGGACAAGTCCCGGCACGGAACTTGCAGCACAGCTTGGTCTTGAAGAACATTTTACCGATCGCCTTCGACCTACTGGACACGGCGGAATCCGAATTGTTCCTCGATTTCTTGCTCGGGGGCTCGCTCCCAGACCGCGTCTGGGACTGCCTCCCGTCGTAATTGGAGTTCGAGGGAGCGTCGGACGGCGTCAACCCGCCGTTCCAGACGCGGTACTCGTCCTCCGAGGCCCACACCCCTGGATCGGCAGAATTCTGCATCCAGCTCTCGTTAGGACCTCCAGTGATCACGTGAACCACATTCCCCCCGCCGAAGCCCGATTCTCTACCGTAATCCATCACACCCAAACAAAAAACAGAAGAAAAACCCACCAAGCAACAGCGCCCAACTTCAAACCCTCAGGTCGACGATGTCGTAAACGAAGCTGAAACTCACAAGCCCTAGCTCCGCGGCTCGAGACTTCGCCCGATTAGCCAGCAAAACCGAGGCGAGCGCCTCGAATTCCAAACAAATCGAAAGGCCGGGTAGCTATCTATCTCCCCCCTTAAAAGGAGCTCGCCGGATCAGCACGCGCAGCTCCGTAGCTAGGAAACCACCGCCCAAAGCAGCAGAAACAAGCATTCTAGCTTCGCCCGAACGGAAACGAAATGCCGGGTCAGCTCAGGGACGGCGGAACCCGGGGAGATCGCAGCTCAGATCTCGAAAGCCAGGCGCATCAAGCGATTACACAAGAACAAGCTCCGAAGAAGAAGAAGGAATCTGCAGATCGTAAGAGGGGAGCTAGCAGGAGCCGATGAAGATGATGAGCTCGCGAGAGATGGGGGAGAATCTGAGAGCTGGATTTGATTTCGTGCAGGACTGACGAGGTTGAAGAACAGTCCCAGAATAGAGGAGTGGATTTTCCCCTTTTTTTTTTGCTTTTTTTTTTTTTCTCTTGTCTGTTTTTATTTTTCCCCCTTTTGCTTTTCCTTTGTTTTTTTCTCTTTTTATTTATCGCGAGGGGCCAGGAGGGTGGGCGGTACACGTGGCGGCAGGAGATGGCTCGATCGCCTTCCTTCCCGGCTGTGGCCCCGCGGGCTTATTATATATCTTCTTCGCTCGCGAGCGGGCTAAAGATCCAAGAGCGGGCTTTGGGAGAGATCCTTGGTCCGGCCCGGCCCGCTCGTGCCGCAGTTTGGGCCCGACCAGGGCTGGATAACTGGCCAAAGAGCCCGAATAGGCCCGGTAGAAAAGGCGGCGGAATATTTGGGCGAGGGCGGGCTGTCCCTTGAGAAGAGGATTGGGCTATTGGTAAGATCGACAGGCTTGAAAAAGAATGATCCCGTAACGTTGGACCTGTCAAAATGGGGATCATAGACCCATTTCTTAGCCCATATTTAATAGATCGAATTATTTTATGTGTTAATTATATTTAGCAAGTGGGTCATAAATGGGTTTAGAATGATAAAATCAAAAACAATATAGGTATTAAATAGGTCCACAACTTACTTACCCAATCCACCCCCATGACTCTTTTGTCACCCTTACTCAATCTCGCAATTGCTCATTTCATGCTTTCACCTCAGTTTAGATATGAGTTATTTTTTTAAAATTTAGTTAAATATATAAGTGTTTCAGTATTATGGATCAAACAAGTATGAGTCACTAGGATTTTATTGCATGGAAATAAGTCAATTGGGTCTCTGCCCATTTCGACCTGACCTACCCGTTTGATGGGTCTACATAACGTGGGTGGGCATCATACCATTGTTAGCTCACATGTAATGTTTCAAAATTACCTTAATTGAAGTTCAATTTCTCCCGTTCTTTCCCTAACTATTGATTATTCAAAACTTCATCCTCGTAAAAGATTATTTAAGATCTTTTCTCACTATTCATTAACGATCGAGCAGACGCTAATGGCGAGACTAACACCGAGAACACGCGCATTTGATCATTTACGAATTGTCAATGTAGGCGTTCGTTTCTCCCTGCTCTTTTACCTAGCCAACTTTCGATTTTTGTACGGAAGAACAAGAAAATGAACAGAGACTTTAGACGCCAAACCAGGATAGATTTCAGAATCACAAGCAAGTTGAAACTTGCCATTTGCGGCTCAATGAAAGACTCAAATCCACCAAACAACAGCAGCAAGCCAAGAAGAAAGAGAGAAACAAGTCGGCCATATGGTCTCTCAACTGTCTAATTATCCCAAAAAAAAAAAAAAGAAGAAGAAGACCAAGACGAAGAAGAAGAAGAAGAAGAAGAAATCCAGCATGTATTTACATCGCCGTCGACCAGGCTTTTGTGGGGCAGACAAACAATCACAACGTGGAAAAAGTCCACTATCTCCGTCCTCTTCTCGTCGTCCCCCTGTATATTACTTGCACTTTGGTCCCGTCCTCGAATCTTTGTTACCTTTCAGAGACAAAGACGGGTCTCCTGCCCCGCACGTGACCAAGCGCCGTTCATAGTCTCCCCTTATTCTAGGAGTGTACTCCAACTAAACATAAAAGATTATAATTAGGCTCCCCGCCGACGTGAAAGAATAAACAATTTCTCATCCTACATCGGACGGTCGAGGAGCATGAATTGGAGTCGGTTTTATACCGAAATTCTTCCACACGTCCACCACCATCCGACGATGAGTGAGAGAATTATTTCTTACACAAGCAGCGAACCTAATAAAAATCTTTATATAAACGCGGTAATCGAAAATGTATCCCTCTTTCTCTTTTCCCCAGACTGGGGTCGAAATTGAGATTGAGATCAGACCGATTCGTCCACCTGGACTCCTATCTCGAAATCCACCATGAGTTTATTGAGCTTCTTGTTGCTGATCCTATGCTGGATGATTTTCAACTCCTGCTCGTAGCTGCACGCCAAGCAAACAAAACCTCAGGCTCGAATAGTTCCTTTTTATACTCATGATGGGTCTCAAGATGATTAAGAAAATGCTTTCACTCCATGGTCCAAGATGTCGTAATCTTTCCCTAAAAGAAAGGGACAAGGCATGAAGTTTTCTCACCTTTGAGGCATCGAAGGAGCTGAGGGAGCGAGCATCTGGGCGAGCTTGAGGGCGTCCTCGGGGCGGTTGACGATGTGGTTGAAGCACAGATAGCGGCCGTAGGACGAGACGTCTTCGAAGACGCACAAGTGGGCGTCGACCAGGAAATCGACGTCGACGGTCACGAACACCCCGTCCTCGTACATCTCGGCCGCTCCTTTCAGGTACGGGTGGGCGATGGACAGGTCAGGCCCCATCAGCAGCCCTCCGTTCACGGACACCATGTTCAACCCACGGTCCATCGCCAGGGCCCACGCCGCTTTCTCCGCCAGTGTCTTCGACAGCGCGTGCCACAGCTGCGTTCATCGCATCGGAGCAAAACAAGCCCCATCTCAATAATGTAATGTACAAGAAGATCCCACTAGGACTTAGCCAGTGGGAAGCACATAATTCCTTTGCAACAGTAAAAGGGAAAGACTTTTTCCTTTCACCTCGAGGCAAGAAAGTAGAGAGAGAAAATGGGAACTTGTTTTGTAGACTTACCTTGTATTTGCGGCAGAGGTTGACATTGCTCCAATGCCTCTCGTCGAAATCCGACTCCAGCGATTTCCGGTCATCTCTCCAGATTACCGCGGTCGCGGAGGAAGTGAAGACCACCTTATCGATGGTGTCCGTCTGAGCGCACGCCTCCAGCACGTTGTGTGCTGCCCTCACTTCCACTTCGGCCATGTACTCCTGTGACCCAGCAAACACAGGTTAACGTCACGACTTGAAGCTGCGTTCGGCGAAACATCACAGCCAATTCGCATTCGGTCCTACACGAAAAGATAAGCCCATGCATTAACTTCTCGGTGTCCTGGACAGCAAATTGGCTCTTTCGGTCCGAGCTGGCCATGACGGTGACAGCTTTTCAAGGGCTTTTAAGACCATTGCGTTATTCGGCAAACGCTATATCAATTGACTATGGCCATTATCCTTCCAGTTCCATCCAACGATTTATCAATTTTTCATGTAGGATGGGGACTTCGATAGAAAGAAACAAAGCAAGGGCTACAAAGATAAAGGATCCAGACGCGACAAAGTCAACCGTTTGGTACGTAAACACGTGACAGTTCTTGAGAAAGCTAGCTGCTTTAGCTATGACATTAATGGCGGCTGTCGGTAGTCTATCTGGCAAGTACACTGCATACACCTATGTGTTAAAAAAGCACTAGTTGTAGATTTATGCGACGTTTTAACAGCTAAAGCCTAAAATAGCTTGTGTTTCAACAACTAATGGTTTCCTCAGTTAACCACAAGCGAGGAGACTACTCAATTTTCAGGATCTCGACACTCCTTGAAGTATACTACCAGTTTCAAGAACCAACTACATCCTTATCCAGCATATACAAAAATGAAACCCACATGACAATCATCTCGTGACCTCAAAATGAACTCTGTGAAGCGAAAGGAACTTCCAACTCCCAGACAAAATTAGTCAAAATCTCAATTAAGAGAACTAAGACAACTTAGGACGGCAATTCTTTTGGGCCAATGAATCAGGACACCAGCCTTTACTCCAACTAGTTTCTTAAGTTATCTATCATACGAGAGATGACCAAGTACAGGCTAGGTGTCGCCACTGGCCTCAACGGTTACCGTGCACGCGTGCATGTGTGTGGGTGAGTTGGGGATGCGGGGCTTCCTTAACTAGAAACGTTAAACGAAGGCGGTGGAATAATAGATTACTGGGAAATTAAGGTTGGAATTGACAGCCAACTACAGAACAGACTCAATTGATTTCTTCTGCCTAATCGAAGTGTTGCCATCCAACAGTTATATATACCTTGTGCAAGTGGCGTTGAGGACCCACATCCATCTCGGTGATGCTTACGGCCTGCCCGATGGCATTAAAGAATGGACATGACAATTGGGTCCCTTGCTAAGTACATCGAACACGAAAAGGTTCTCTATTGAGGCGTCGAACAAGTTCTTAAGGGGCACTAGTACCTCAATTTGACCGACTGATTTATTCCCATACGAATACCTTTCTGGAATTTGTACAATTTCAGGTTTTTTTAGGCCGTGGAGGGGACACTAGACTATACAAAAAAGCTCATGGCTATATTTTAATCTCTATTTGGAGTTTAGATATTCATCCCGTACAGACGATACAAATAATGTTTTCTTCTTCAACCGTCTGCGGCCAGCTAGCGGTCGGCAGCACAGTGAAACACATCGGGCCACCCAACAACGAAATCACCAGCGCAATCAGCGACAGAACACAGAGTCAACAAATCACGAACTCTTATGTCTTTTTTTTTGTTCTTTGTAAGTTTTACAATTTCAAGTCTCGAATCTATTATTTTGTACT
Organism: Syzygium aromaticum; assembly: GCA_024500025.1. NCBI lineage: Eukaryota > Viridiplantae > Streptophyta > Magnoliopsida > Myrtales > Myrtaceae > Syzygium > Syzygium aromaticum. The sequence goes on along the minus strand of CM044889.1, from coordinate 2,007,062 downwards.
ATAATTAACGGTTTCTGATTTATACTATACGACGATATTTGTATCACAAATGTGGCCCACCATTATCCTTAGCGCACTTCGCATCCGCAAGGACCCAAGAAGTAGCAGCGCTAAGTTCTAAGACAGATCATAAAAATTGGGTAGCGAAATTACCAATCTTCTTTAATGAATCATTAAGATAAGGATTTCATCAATTAACTCCTTAACAAAGAAAGTTCAATAAATTTCCACAAGCTGGGGTTTTTTTTTTATTTTTTTATTTTTATTTCGAAGTCATGTATCATCAACACATTGAAAATTAAAATATTTTCTCATTAAGTACGATTCATAAGTGCATCACAGGCGCTCCTCAATAAGAGCTTTCACAACAATTGCTTTCACAACAATTGCTTTGTGAACGATCTCCAACAATCCCATGATATTTTTTTTTAGGTATGGATAGCAAATAAGCTGGAAGAAAATTCACCAACATCGGACGCTAGGGAATTGGTCAACGACAGCACCCTTAGGGCACTGAGCGCAACGATCAGCCAAGTAAGAACAACTTGTAACGCTGGAAAGAGGGGAATTTCGGGGCAATTGGCAACCACGAAGCTTTACAAGTAATGTCCAATCAAGGGAGCCGTTGCATCGTTTCCGGTCCAAGGGGCAGTTGATCATAAACAGCCGTTCAATTCATGCATCGCTCAATTGATTCCGGTCAAGGGGCAGTTGATCATAAAAAAAAATTCGTTCAAATCATGCATCGGTCATCATCAATTCGAGTTCTATTGGGCCAGCTAGCTCCCTCCCCACTTTTAATAAAAGAGCTTCTTTTTCCAGATCAATCTCTCTCTCTCTCTCTCTCTCTCTCTCTCTCTCTCTCTCTCTAACAGTTGTCCTGGAAACACGAGCCCTAATGGGGCGGGGGCACATGACAGGTGCGCATCTGCTGCTCACATTACACGCTCTTCGCAACACGAGCTACAGGCTACTCCTGTGTTTCTCTCTCGCTCTCGCTCTCTCGCTCTCGTTGTCGAGGAATTATTGGAATCCGATGAAATCCGCGAGAACTAATTCGAACTCTAACCGGCGATCGACTGAAAGAAAGGACAGATTCAAACGGAGGAGAAGAGATGGACGGGGGAAGGGGGGGGGGGGGCGTACGTACATCGTAGGTCGGCTGGTCCTGAGGCGGCTCGAAGGCGTAGAAGAGGCCGGAGCAGCCTCTCAGCGCGTCGACGATGCTCTGGTAGTCGAAGGGATCGGAGCGGCAGATCTTCAGCTTCTCCGCGTCCGCCGACAGCTCCCCCAGCCGATCGGTTTCGCCTGCCCCGTCCGAAAATCGGAAAACCGACAAAAGACAAAAACAAAAATAAAAACACACACCACACGTCAGCGCCGGGAACGGGCCTCGCGGCGAATTCCGGGACGGATCGAGGAGTGAAGTGAAGAGGGAGGGAGACCTTGGTTCTGGACGGCGGCGTGGACGGAGTAGCCGCGGCGGAGGAGGCGGCGGACGAGGCGGGAGCCGAGGCGGCCGGAGGCGTCCATGACGCAGACGGTGTTCGGGGGCTCGTAGAGAGAAGCGGGCGCCATCCTAGAGAGGGAGAGATACCGAAACGACGACGGCGAGGCGAGGAGAGGAGAGATGAGATGGGTGGGAGATAGTTGAGAAACAAGTGAAGGATAGGTGGGAGGGTATTTAAAGGGGCGGGGGGGAAGGGGAGGGAACGCGAAGGGGGGGCTTCGGCATTCAAAGAGTCTGTGGCGAGTAGATATGGTTGGGGAGGAGGGTGGTTGTTGGAAAAAAATCGCATGTGCGCGTGCGCGCGTGCGTGGAGCGAGCAGTGCATGTACATGCCAAAATTGATGGTATGCTCATTTATTAACTTGTAATTGATTTGCCAAGTTGTTATATGGATTTGTTAGATATACAGGAAACGGATCGTAAAGTTTACAACGATGAGACCCGAAATAAAATGGGTGTTAAACGGATTTATAATTTATTTAGACTCAATTCAATTCTATAACACGCTCTCTCCGTCTCGCCCGCTCATTCAATCTCGTGCTCTTTGAGTATGAGCTTTTCTATATTTGATTAAATATGAAAATGTTTCAGTAATATAGGTTCAGGTTGGTATGGGTCAATAAATTTGCATTACATTAAAATCCGTCAGATTGGTCGGATCATTTTGGATCCCGATGCAAACCTGATCGGACCCACTTGTTTGTGGGTCTAGTCATGCGATTATGTGCACTCTTTCGAACACTTTCGAATAGAGTAATATCTACTCAATTCGTCCGCCACCTCAAGGCACGGAACATGATGTTCGATAGTGCCGCAATTGCCTCGCGGTTTCTCTTCTCTTGTGGAGGATTGGATATGCCGCGATGCGAAGATATCAATTTGGAGTCGAGAGCGCTCGAGCCTATTTCAGTGTTTGTCACTGTGCTGTCGAATCACTTGCCTAAGGAGAGGAGAATACTTCATCCGAACGGCTTTTTACCTTTGAATTTTATCTTTCCGCATCGGGAATTCCATCCTTCCATTTGGTATTCAGCCTTCGTTTGGGAAACCATGAGACGAAAAGAGCATGCGTTAGTTTTGACGAAGAGGCTGCTAACGAAGCAACTTCTTTTCAGCTAAACCCCAGAAAACAAAACAAAAAGCTGACTCTCATCAAATGCGTTTTGGTGAACAACAAAGGGAAGCCATCCATTCGATTTTCGTACGTTGTATTCGTGAACGGTATCTTTTTAGTATACGACCAAGAGAGCTACCTATCGATACGTTTGAGGTGAAAGGAGATGGAGGTGAAGGTGAAGGACCGCCGGATCATCAAACTCCATTACTTAAAAAAAGGCCCCTAATCGCATCATGCATTTGGACCGAGCAGAACACGTCCGCACGTGGACGCAAGCTGGAGATCACGCAAGAACATCGCGAGCCTCCCATGTTTTGCACATTACTTTTGGTCTTGCGTCCATTGCGTCCACGCTATGGAATCGGACTGGACCGTTTCGGTGAGCTCCTTCCACGTGCCCCACCGGTCAGGGCAGAGATCTTTGGTTGTTTTCGTTGCGTTCACAATACCACTACTAGAGCTATTCCAACAAGCCACACAAAACTTGGGAGGATAACGCAATTGGACCGCCTTCGAGAGTGGCGCGTGAAGAAACGAGTCGATTGTAAGCCGGTAATTCCTTCTTCAGTAACTATGGAGATACGGAGATTTAGTGATCGGTTGCCAATTATTTTACTTGACAGATATGTTGTTGTGGAAAGAGCGTGTGTTTAGCCCTGCTGTTGATACTCCTAATTTCCTGGATTTGGCTTTGTTTTGCAGTATTATGTGAAATTTACGTGCTTCTCATGTATCATTTTCAGTAACGAATAGAATTTTCTGAAAATTGTGAGCGAGAGCTTTCGAAATCGCGGATGGGATTTGTAGATTATAACTTAAAGTGTGTCGACACGCATGTCGCCCGAATAATTTGATTGGAATTGGTTACGTCACGTAAGTCATCTACTTGATGCGAGAGAGAGGGGAGGGGGGGGGGGGACACGACAAAAATTATAAAATGGGCGAACTTACCAGGATCCTAAACGGTCCGAATGAATCGCAATACTCGATTATGCTAAATTTCACGAGGGTCACACAAAGTTCAACAACCATCATCAAATTCGGATCTGACGACAAAATTCGGTATAAATTTAGATATCGAGGACGACAGAATTGATAGAATTCATCACACCGCATGAATTTATATAGAAACTTCTTTTAATCCGGCGTGCATCTCGCAGATGATTCTTGAAATGATGCCGACTTCGTGATCGAGAGTTATCGACCTCCATAGGCAGCGCCGCAGCAGGCAGGGGGGTTTGCTATGCCTAAAGGGAGGGAGGGCGGGTTGGTGGGAACGTGTGCATGGCGTAGGACATGCACACCTGCACGTGGGCCGCAGCTACCTTCTTGCTTGCTTCATGAAACGTGAGGTCTTCGCAAGAGCGTTCTTCGGCAACCCTAGCTGCGCGCTCGACACGTTTCGCTTCAAACGGCCTCGCAAATCTCTCCCATTCCTCCAAGGACAGATACCGACTTTGGTTTACCTTTAGACACCGAGATTCGATTTTTACTTTCAACGTTGTTTTCGTGATGATGCCGCGATCACCGATCGAACCGGGCTCGGGATTTCTCCCCTAGGATTACTCCTTGCGCGACAGCAATCGGAGGGAATTTAAATTTCGGCGGGGGGAGGACTGCGGTGAACGATGCTAATTATTATTTCTATGGATAATAATACAAATGGTTTTTGAAATTTGATCTGATGTGTAATATGGTCATTGAATTTTTAATTTGTTCAATGTGATTTTTGAACTTTAGCCCAATGTGTAATGTGGTAATGACATCGAACATTTTCATATAATTTAGAGACTAAACTAAATATATATCAAAAGTTCAGGGAATCATATTGAACAAATTGAAAATTTTGAAACCACACTACACACTAGACTAAAGTTCACAAGTTAAAATTTCAAAAATCATATTACACATCAATCAAAATTCTAGGATTAGCCGTATCAATTTCCCTTGTTCCTAATTTTCCCTTCTCGTCGGGTAAATTCGCTTGAGTTGAGGTTGTATTGTGGAGCGACCGTGAGAAGCTCCCCTGTTATCCTAGGAAACATTCCAGGAATTTCACCGAATTCGATGCGTGGACAAAACATGAAACACAGAGAACCGGTGGCCACGAGACCCTCTCCGTTCAAAAGTCAAAACGCAGGCATTCAATGCGAGGCGAGAACGATGTGGCCTCAGGAAGCAAAGCCTGGATCGGACTGTCGGAACTCCGAACTGAATGACCCCTTTCCTCTTCCCCAAAATGGAGAATAATCAAATGAATAAATAAGAGAAATTTAATTCCTGGAAGGACAGCTTGTAGTTGGGAGCAGCCTCCGGTTGCGTTTTGTTAAATCCTCGACCGCATTTATTACCACATGCGTACGTGTTTAAAAATTTGCGTACAGTCGATTCCTCGTATCTAGAAAATGTAATGTTAATAGGGATTCCGGGGACTTGTATGGCCTAGCATTGTGGTGGGGTTGGCGTATCGAATCGAAACCATATTGAGCACGCGTCAATGTCTTGGATCCCCTGGAATGCCGGCCGGGCTCGCTGTCCTCACACATGTGGCTGGCGTCGGAAGAGCCCAACCCCCGAAGGGGGCCTACGAGGCGGACGACCTTGAATGGCTCCAACCCGAATTGAATATCGGAGTGTTCAGGCCAGCTCCAGCGCCACATGCGACAGTACATCTGGGGCCAAATGAATAATAAAAGATGAGATGAGATCGATTTTGCGTAGCGTTGATTCAATGGCAAAAGGTCAAGTGGCCCTTCCATAACATGTTCCTGCTGAAGCATTCATCGGCCCGTTTCTTCAAGCGTACTTTTTTGGATGTTTGCCAGATGAGCGATTGAAGATGCATTTATGACAAGGAGAAAGTCAAAACAGCACCTTGAGAGTACTTGTTAAAAGATCATTAATTGTGTTGATTCTGAATTATTGCGGCGTTAACAACGGCACAAGCTATTATGATTAGCAAAGTATGCTCGACGCGATGACAAAATCGAGCCTACGGATGCTAAACAACACGCCGAAAAGGAAAAGAATAGGGATAAGCGGACTTCTGTCGAGGTAGTCCAAGTTATCATCTCACAAGCTCACCATGCTCAGTTTCATCTTCTTCTGCCATCCCTGTAGTCCCCTTCACTTTCTTTATCCTTCAAGAAGCCCAAGAAAGCGAGGAAGCCGAAAAAGGCAAACCCACCTGACCAGTTCCCGCCTCCACCGCCGCCGCCACCCCCACCATCGCCGTCATCGCGGGGTGGGAAGCCTGTCCCACCATCGTCGAGCTGTGGCGATTTCTCCTGGGCTGCAATTCAAGTTAAACTTGTCAGTTTCATTTAGAATAGAGAAGAGATTTTTCATGCACTTTCCTACATGTATATCGAACAGATACCGTTGAAGTTCAATAGGAACGTTCCTAATCCACATAATGCTAGATTGCTGATACCGGTTCAATGTGGATTCATAGAACTATTACCATGAGTAGGTGCTTGAGTAATTGTCGGTGTTTTGTGGGTGATAGTCTGGGTTTGCCCTTCAGCACATCTTGCATTCTGCAAGCAGTTGACAGAATGTGAATCAAGGACTTCAAAACTCACGAATATCAATAGACAATCTATTCAAGTGTGCATGAGCGCGTGCACCCTGTGTGTGTGTGTGTGTGTGTGTGTGTGTGTGAGAGAGAGAGAGAGAGAGAGCACAGCACAGCATAGCATAGTATTTCAACCAGCAATTTAGTAATATCCATTTACTGCCTCCAAGCATTTTTAGGTCATTTGCATCACCAGGTTATCTAGCTGCATGGTTCTGCCAAAAGATATAGCAAACATGCACAAGTGCTAATATTCTCTAATGCGGGCAGCAGCTTGATTTCTTAAAAAGTGGCATGGAATAGTTGCTTCATTTTCTAAAGATACCAATAGCAGTTTAAGAAAATTGAGGGATAAAAAAATTCTCATGCTTAATTGGCAAACCACTAGAGGAATGACAAGAAGACATGGCTTCGCATGATATTATTATTCTGGTTAAATCAGGTAGAGATTATTTTCCTTAGTCAATATCATACTATACAAGTACCAAGGAAAATAGCAATATATCTCCGAACAGGATGAAGAAGGAAACAAACAGAGGAGCCAAAGTACTTCAAACTAACCAAAGCTGCAAAGCAGATGGCTGAAGCGGATCTCCTTCCAACTGAAGCCTTGGCAAATCTCCTATCAATAGGCTCTAGCTGTAATCCCACTCCAGCTGGACTCGAAGCAATGAGCTTTACTTTTCCCCTTTGAGCGTATAGATGTTGAGATTGCAAGCAGAGCTCCGAGGGTAAGTGTTTAGTTCGCTCTTGCAACCAAGTGTTTGCTCTAACTGCAAGTAATTTCAAATTATAAATAAAATCAAAACCACGCCTATTCTCATTTTCCAATAACCAAAAAGAATGTGTTTATGGCCCCAACACCTAGACATAAAGGTGCAACAAGCAGAAAGTGCGGAATTTCAGGTGAGTCTATCGGGGTGAAATATGATGTTGTCTGAATGAAAAAAGAAAACGAGGAATACTTTTTAAAGTTAGCTAAGAATGCAGAAAGATAACCTCAAATAAAATGTGCATAAATGAAGATGGTGTGACAAGATCTTATTAGTGCTATTGCAGAAAAATCTACCTAAATACACGCTTGCAACAGAAGTAGCTAAGAGTCAACAATCGTATATCTATAATTTGCTGTATACCCTCCATTTCAGAGATAATGGGGGACAAAACCACAGCAGAAAAGGAGACGTCTCTATGAATAACTACTTTATTTGGTTAAATACATGCAACGCAGACCACAGCAAAACTTTGATAGAGCCCAAACAAAAGAGAAACCAGCCCCAAAACTTCAATCCAATAAAGCAGGACTAAACCAATTTCGCAATAACGAGAAGTATGACAGGACCTTCAAATAAACTGCTTTATTACTCAAATAACAGGTTTCACACTGATTTTATTTTTAACCTAGAATTCTGAATACATTAACTTTATAAAAGACAGGATAATACTAATAGTCCCATAACTCAGATCGTCTTCAAGAAGGTACAAGTTTAAGGTATCAAAGTACAGATGCTAAAAATCTTCAAATTTGGGAGGAAAAAACCATAAGCAAGACCTTTACCAAAAAAAAAAAAAAAAAACCATAAGCAAGACCATGAGCAATAGCTTACTCTATAACTGCTACAATTCGTTTGTGAAACACTTTATTTCCAAATAAGTCACACACTTCTTCGCTTGTGTACCCCTTTCACATCTAGAAACAAGTGACTAAAAGAGTCTTATACTCACCCTTAACGTGCGTACATAAAAAGGAGGGCACTTCTTGCCCATGTAGTATCCACATAAGCAAAACGATAAATTGCCAAAATCAGAATGACTATACACCACTTATTTTCATAATTGATTAACGAAGGCAGAATAAAATCTTATCGATCAGCTTACAGGCTATTCTGCAATGTATTTTTATTTACCTATTGGTAGTTGAGGGATGGAGGAGATAGTGCTCAAAACCAACATCGACATATTTGTGGGAATTGGATCAATGTAACCTGTAAATATAAGCATTTACCTACATTAGAGCTGAATATAGCAACAGCTTCAATCAATCAGTAAAGAAAAACAATTTTCAGAGGTAATAAGTGAAAGTACAGGACCTAATAGAAAGACCGGAAAAATGATTTAAATGAAAATATTATGAATATCATGGTGATTACTTATACACCTGCAGAGTATACACCATGCATCCAAATACAAAGAATTTAAACAAGAGAAGATTGATATCTTATGTTAACAAGATCGGGCTTTTTAACAGGAAAGTTATACGCATCAACAGCTAAGAGGGATAAAAGCATTCTGGTGAACAAATGGGGAATTAACACAGGCATGCTATATCCAGACATCTGAACCAAGTCCTATAACCAGGACAATGAGCAAGAAGAATAGCAAGACTAAAAAGATGTAGCATGTATGGAAATGGTGTCTACAACTTGCATAAGTCCTGCCTCAAGCAACTTGTGCTAGAGAAGTATATACAATGGAAAATGTAAACAACAGAGTTGTCATCCACGGCAGAACGGCTACATATGCACCAGAGGCCCCAGACCCTACTTATGGCATATACTCTGAACAATAAATGCAGCTAGAGGAAATTGCTGACAATAAGTGGATAAAGAGAAATTCATGCGACGACTACGGGAATACAAATTGGAGAATGATCGAACAACTTATCTCCAGGAAGATTGCATACATGGGCACAATACGTCAATACACTAAAGCAGAGTAACTAATACACAGCCAGGAACCCCAGCTTGATGTAGTATCCAATCTGCGCACATTCACAGGCATGCTATGTCCAGACATCTGACCCAAGTCCCAAAACCAGGACAATGAGCAAGAACGATAACGAGACTAAAAAGAAGTAGCGTGTATGGAAATGGTGTCTACAACTTGCGTAAGTCCCGCCACAAGTAACTTGCGCTAAAGAAGTATATACAATGGCAAGTGTAAATAACAGAGTCGTCATCCATGGTGGAATGGCTACATATGCACCAGAGGCCCCGGACCCTATATATGGCATATAATATGAACAATAAATGCAGCTGAAGGAAATTTCTGACAATCAGTGGATAAAGAGAAATTCATGCAATGACTACGAGTATACAAATCGGAGAATGATCGAACAACCCATCTCGAGGAAGATCGCATACATGGGCATGGTATGTCAATACGCTAAAGCAGAGTAACTAATGCACAGCCAGGAACCCCACCTGGATGCAGTATCCAGTCTGCGCACATTCACACATCCCATGACGAAAAATAAATTAGGCTTGGAGATTTCAATGACATATCCGTGGGACTTTTTTCGTGCAGTCCGCTAAAAACCTCCAGACAATTGATTCCAGTATCTTCTCCACCATGACAGGAAACAAACTCAAAGTACCACTCAGTCTCCACATATTTGCTCGAGGGTGTCAATTGAAAGAAACACACTTGGACAATCACGTGAATCAATGGCAAATTGCCATCAGCGCATGCTATCATCATAAACCAAAAGCTTGATATCACTGGAATTCTCACAGACTAATCAAATGCCAACTGCCCACAAGCAATTGCAAGCCAATTCTTGGAGTTTCCATCCGGCATATTTCAACAAAACCTCATAATTCCACGCAATTCATTACACCTGAATTAGAAAGAAACGTCACCAGAAATACCTTATTTGGGTTCCAGCCCACTCAGTCCGCCGATGAACAGGAAGAGGCCAAAGCTTGTCAAAACGAAACAAAGGGAGGGTGAATTTTGCTCCTCCGCGATGCGAGCGGCATCGAAAGAGAAAAAGAGAGAGAGAGCTTTGCCCTTTGGAGGAGCTAACCTTCGGAAGCGAAGATAAGCTTCGTATCGCATGAAGACGCTGCAAAGATCGAGTCTTTACTCCGCCATTGCCGCCGCCTACAAAGCAGAAGACGGCGGAGGAGAGAGAGGAAGAAAGTCGGTTGCTGTCTTGGCTAGGATTAAATGATTGGGGTTTTGTTTCGGATTTAAGAGTAAAAGAAAAGAAAATTAATTGTTTTTGGGTCAGAGAAAGAAAAATAGATTTTATCAATTTGGTACCTTGAGATTTTGAAAATGAAAAATTTCACTTTGCACCTTGCTAATTTTATCATTTGGTACCGCGATAAAAATAAAAAAATTGGTTTAAAAGGGGATAAAATAATATGAACCAAAAAAAAGGAGATGGGATGAAAGTGACAGGTAAAGCGAGATGAACTTCAAATTGTCACTATATTAATAACAGGACAAAGATACTGTAATGAATCTCCACCACAATAAAAACGAATTGCTGAGAAATTCAAAAGATTGGAATTTTATATTTGTTTTCTCACATGAGGAATAGAATTTGATTCAAAGGAAAATCCATTCGAGACTACTGGTTGCTACATTTATATAGTTTTGAAAATCTTTTATTTTCTCGGGGTTAATACCACGAAAAACCTCAAACCGGTAAGACTGTAACAAATTTATCAAAAATTAATTTTTGACAACAAAAAACCTCAAATTAATACATTTGTGATAAATTTACCCTTTGTTAGTTTATGTTAAATTAGATTAATACAAAAAATCACAAATTAGTATACATGTGACAAACGGAAGGTAAAACTCAAAATCGATACATTTGTCAACTGTCGCGTGTCATTTAACAAAATAATTTGACAGTAAAATTTACTAAAAACTAATGGATGATAAATTTATCATAAATATACCAAATTGAGGTTTTTTATTGTTAAAAAATTAGTTTTGGATAAATTTGTTACAAATTTGCCAGTTTGAGGTTTTTTGTGTTATTAACTATATTTTCTCGTCCCTCTATTTTTTCATGTTTTTATGAAGCAAGTCCCTTTATCTTAACTTCTCTCTAATTAAATCATTTTGCTTATACGCATTTTCTAATTAAGTCCTCGCAATACTAAATCTAGTCAAATCCAACTGACTTGTCCATCAATAAGAATATTTCAATGCCTAGGTGGTCGCATTGGCTAAATTTTATTCACGTCGTAAAACTCGATTCTTTATGATTTCATATCATGAAGTCACCAGAACTTTCACAGAAATAATCTAATGCCAAATGCCCACAACAATTGCAAGTCAATCCTTGCACCCAAATGGAAGAACTTGGTTTCCATCCCAAATGTTCAAAAAACCCCATAAATGCAAGCAATTTATAAAAAAAAAAAAAAAAACCTGAAGACTCAACAATCAAGAAAGAAACCTCATCAGCCCACTTGGTCCATCGGCCCATTTTAGTCCACCGATGAACAGATGCTGCAAGCGGAAGCCAAAGAAACGCGAAAAAAGAGTTGAAGAATCTCACCGGAAGACGGCACACCAAGGAGGGAAGTCGGTGTCTCTTCGGAGACATCTGACAAAAAAAGGAGGGAAGTCGGTACCTATGTGGATCTTAGGACGTAATGTGGTTAGGGGGTGAGCGGTCCAGCTTCAATCCAAGTTTCATTCATGGTCGGAATCTAAACCTTATCCTCCGTATCCTTGAACCTATTCCGGTTCCAGGATTTATCCTAGATCGGGCCAATTTCTTTTCTTTTTTCTTTTATTTTTTCTCTTTTTTATTTCATTTGTAATTAAATAAATTAAAAGTGGACGCAACAACAAAAATCTCTATTTGTCAATCAAAAATCCATAAAAGATTAACACTTAAAATAAAATAAATAATAAAAAAGTTTAAAATATATAACTGTGATTCTAGTGTGGTTCTTCGAATCCTAATTCCATAATATAGGTGTCGAAATAGGCTATTGATCAATTTTTTTACTCATATATTTGGGTTGAACTTTTGTATTACCCTAGCATCTTCCTACACATGACTAAAAAGCTACCAATTATTCATTTCGAATTCAATCGGAGAGACTAATAGTATCCCATCTACTGACATTGCAATTCGAGCGACGTGACTAATCCTCAATTTCAATCGAGGAGTTCTTGAATTCACTTGCAGCCGATGATATGCAAGATAGCTTAAGGTCATCCGCTGGCAAAGGTCCTGCAACCCTCGTACAAACGTATGCTCAAGGTAATTCGTCGGCAAATGTACCTAAAGCCCCCGCACAAACGTTAGGTCATATGCCAGCAAAGGTGCCTAGAGCCCCGCACAAAGGTCTGCTCAAGGTGATCCGCCAAAAAAGGTCCTTGAAGCCCTTGAGCCAACGTCCAGTGACAGTTGAGATGCGTAGTGTCTAGCCCATTTACATTTAACCCAAAAACATAAACTTGAATTTGTTTCATGATTTGTGGATGGCAAGGTCGAATTTTCACCACCCCATCCATAACTCGACCCTCAAGCTCTCCCACTAACTAAACGAGCAAGTGTATCGAGCCATCTATTCTTCAAATGCAACAATATAGGGAGAAAAAAAATGCTAAAAATGAATCCTGAGACAGGTTGGAAATAAAGTTGAATATGGATCGATAAATTGGCATTACAAATGAATGAGTCAAAACGGATTAAACAAGTTAATTTAGGTCAGATTATTTATGAGCCGACCCAAATCCGATTCAACCCAGTCGTTTGATGGGCCTGCTTGAGCATGCTCTATTTATTTTATTGTGTTGGATTTGAGGAATGATGCAAATGAGAAGGGGAGGACTCCTATTTATACATGAACCCCTCCAATTGTAACTATAATCTTCCATCGATCTAACGGTGAAAGTCCAATCTCTATTTCTATCACCTCCTTAATTAATTACAAGTGTACACTTCTCATTATATTCCTAGGAATATTATAGATTACCCATTGTAACCCCATACCCTTTGAAGCATCAACTTTGCATGGTTCACCTCATCGACTTATTGTGTCCTAGAAACAATTTATACATGAATTCCTCTAATTGTAACTGTAATGTCCCATTGATCTAACAGTGAAAGTTCAATCTCCCTATTTATCACCTACCTAATTAGTTACAAGTGTACATTTCTCATGGTACTCCTAGGAATATTATAGACTGCTCATTGTAACCCTTGACCCTTGGAAGCTTTAAGTTTGCTTGGTTCCCCCTCTTAAACTTTTTATGGCTTGAAAACATCATATCTGTGACATAAAGCAATATGAACTAATTTGTCACCGTATTGATTATAGGACAAAGAGAGTGCAATGAATCTCCACCGCAGTAAAAAGAGTGTCTTTTCAATTGCACACAATTGTTTTTTAGAAATTGAAAAGATTGAATTTTTATATTAGTTTTCTCGCACAAGGGATAGGATTGGTGAAAAGGAAAACCCATACTACACTATTGCTTGCTACATTGGAAACTTTCTTTCATTCTTGTATTTTCACTTTTTTTAAAGCAAAGTCCGTGTATTTTAAACTTGTCTATCTAAGTCATTTTATTTACACAATTTTTTTAATTAAGTTCATTTTACACTAGATCCAACCAGATACAGCTGATATAGTCGTTGGACAAGGTAGTAATACAATATGGATAATTTTGTTTCAAAATGGACATCCACTTATTCCCCATAGCTCATTGGAAAGTTGAACCAAACACAGCCTTATGAGTCCATATTGGCCAAGTTCTACTCACATCATACTTAGACGTCATGTACACCAGCTAAAATTTTCTACACACGTCCACATGGACATCCGTATATTTAATTTGCATCATACTTTGGTGTCTCCACTTACCACGTCCGTTGAATTTAGTCAGATTTGCTATCGAAAGGAGTTGATTAGAAAATATTTGAAAATAGAAGGACGTGATTAAGCAAATTAAAAATACGTGCACTTGATCAGAAAACGTATGAAAGTATGGGGATGAAACTAGAAGTTTTCCTTTTCTTTTCGGCACGCAACAATTTATAGGTTGAAAACCGGTTCTTCCTGTATCTTTTTCTTCCTCTTCATCCCTTCTATTTCCACATCACTTGCCCACGGAAGGCCTACTCATGGTTTCATCTCTTCGTAACTCTTCTTTCTTCGCTACAGCACTCTACACGATTCCATTTTCCCCAATTTCCCCTCCCATAGAGAGAGATCCAACAATTTTTTCACCATTCAAACTCACACTTCGACACAACCACCGCTTGCAGCAATCACTCGCGTTTCAAGGCCGGACCGAAGCAAGCCTCAAAACTAAAATCTCTCCAAAAACGTGATGTCGTGGTATACAAGTTTCACCTCGCAATTAGCAAAAGGTCTTGTGATAATAACACAAACGGTCCTTGAAATTTGGAAATGTGGTTCATGAATTTTTAATTTGTTTAATGTATCATTAACTTTATTCTAATGTATAATATTGTCATTAAACTTTTAATTTGTCCAATATGATTCATAAATTTTTGGTTTGTGTTCAATCTAGTATTTGAATCATATGAAAATGTATAATGTTGTCCCTGAACTTGAATCAATAAAAATAGTCTATAGACTAGATTGAATGTATATAAAAAATTCAGGAACTACATTGAACAAATTTAAAGTTCATAGACGATATTATATATTAGACTAAAGTTTAAGAATTATATTGTACATTAAGTTAAAATTGATGGACCATTTATATCAGTGTCCTAAAGGTTTCCCTAGACATGTGGACAAACCAAACCAATAGCTTTCTAACAAAGAAACGGTATGCCAACATCGATTGTTCAATTTGCACACAAGTTTGTTCATTTCCCATTGATTGAGGACTGAAACTTGAGAACAATGGGTCAGGGAAGCTGAATCTGGTCTTGCCGGAAGACAAAGAAAGAGGATGAATCGAGAACGAGTCAATTTGGTAGTATTCCACAAGGAACATTTCAATTCTAGGCCACAAATGAAGATGGCCCATGTTAGGACCAAGTTGCTCAATACAACCTAGGAACACAAAATCCATCCAAACTCAGACTATATATATATGAAACAAAAATTAAATATTTAAATAGTTTTCAACCATCAAAACCTATTTGTCATTCTCACATTCCTTATAATATTTCCACTATCCTTAGTAAAAGAAAGAGAATAGATTCCAAACCCATTTCTATAAGCAATCTTAACAAGAAATCAACCAACAAAAACAAGAAATTCAAAACCTCAAATTTACTCAAGCCAAAATGCAACAAGAAATTTTGGATATCAAAATTAAATTTTTCAAAGAAAAAGAAAAGGATGAAAATATTTAAGAAACTGGTTCTTCTGATCTAAATCAGTTATAAAATATTTACCAACCAGTTCACTTCTTTTCCATACGAGAAAAAATTTCCTAAGTTGATGCTCTTTTTTTATTACTTCAAAGTATCATGGACACTTGGTTGGAATTTTGATTATAGAAAAGCAACAAAAATAGACATCCCCATTTTAATCAGAAAATTCAAGAACAAAATAATTATTCAAATCAACATCTTCATACCATAGGAAAGCAACTTGACCGAATAGAATCTTCAGTCCAAAACACTTCCTCCAAAAACATTTCAAAAAATTTAAAAACACCCCTTTTTAAAAAATTTAAACTTCCAAGAAATCCTATTATGGAATTTGCCAGAGCTTTAGAAGAAAGAAAAAAACTTATAAAAGGAAAAATAGTTTTTAAAGCGGAACCTTCTATAACTCTTAACACTCCCATAATACAAAATCTTACTGTTAAATTTGCATTGATGTGTATATATATACACACACATATATATAGGAAAAATACTATAAAAAATTTTAAATTATGCCTACCGCAACACTAATACCTTATCTTTTTTGTCACAAAAACCTCTAATTTTGCATTCATGCGATAAAAATACCCTTCGTATGTTAAATTGCGAAACCTAATTTTTTTTAATTGGATCACCACAAAAAATCCAAATTGCCCACCATGAGATATCCCCCAAATTTTTTTTTATGTCACTAATATCCCCGACTTGTATCGCTGTGATAAATTTAGGATTTTCTTTGTCACGCTGGTGCACGTTTGGGGGTTTTAGCAACACTAAAATTTTTTAGAGTATTGCAATATTTTTGGTGATACATCTATCTTTAGCAATACTAATACTAGATATCAACATCACAAATAGATATATTTTAGAGTTTTTGATGGTATTAACCTAAAATTATATATATTTGGCTGGGCTTTCGAGTTAAATGTCACTTTCGACTTTTTTGGCCCCCGATTCCTTTGTTTTCTAGTCCAGCTTTTGTCTCGGGAAAACATTGGGGCCTTTTTTTTTTTTTTTATAATTTCCTCCTCATAAAAGTATTTGATAATTTTCTTTTTCACCCGCACTTCAAAGCTCGATTGAAATAAAACTCGAAACTAAAATATCTGAGAAACGTAACATCGCGATATATAAATTTCACCTTGTAGTAACCAAAAGTTTGCCTAGACCTAGACATATGGACAAATCAATAGCTTTCTATTAAAGAACGAGATGCCACTGTCGATTGTTCATTTTGCCCGCAAGTTGCTCGTTTCTCGTGATTGAGGACTGAAACTTCACAACAATGGCCAGGGAAACTGAATCTGGTCTTGTGGGTAGACAAAGAAAGAAGATGAAACCCTAACATATGTCGATTGCAATGTTAATAACCTATTTTTTTTATGTCATCAAAATCTCCAAATTTGAATTGGTGTAACGAAATATTCTTTATCTACCACAAAGAAATCCTAAGCTTTGCTCACAACAACACCGGTACCCCAATTTTTTGGTCACGTCACTAATTTCCAAACAATCGGTACAAGTTTGGGGGTTTCGGCGACACAAATAAATCTATAAAGTATCGGTGTCATGGTGGGTATAATTTAGGATCTTTGGTGATTTAATAAAAAGTTTGAAGTACCGGTATCGCAGTAAACATAATTTAGGATTTTTTGTGATATTAACATAAAATTTCAAGTGTTCAATTTTAGGTGGGCTTTTGAGTTAAATGTCCTTTTCAGACTTTTTCTTTTGGGTTCCCCGAACCTGGTTTTCTAACCCCAGCTTTGGTTTCCGAACATGGTTTTTCTAATTTTTCATTTTTTTAGTTATCGGGAGATGGTGGAAAGAGCCCCTTGTTTAAGGCCCATTGAATTTTTCGACCCAAAATTTTTCCGAACATGGTTTTTTCGACCTTAGTCCCAAAAAAAAAAAATAATTTCCCCCAAAAAAAAATAGCCCCCTTGAAATTCGACCTGCATTTGTAGGAATCTTTTTTGGCTAAGCAAAAAAGGAAAAAAAAAAGAGACGGCGCGATATTAAATAAAAAAAATGCTAGAAATTATCGCATGGAAAGGATTTGGCTTCATTGTATATTAATAAATAAATTATATGAATTATTAAATCCATCGTGTTCAAGCCCAAATAAATTTGTATTTGGGGAAAAAAAATGGTGAAAGAAAAAATTAAAAAGAAAGAAAGAATATTAAAAGCACTCCTACACGTGTCGCCATCTCTCGAGAACTCTGCAGCCAAACTCGAGCGCCACTCTCTATAAATGGCCGAGTTCAGCTCAAACCAACTCAGTCACGGTGCGCGAGAGAAGAAGAGCCAGCGATAACTAGACCGCAATGGAAGCTTCTCTGTTCCGAGTCAACTCAGTTCCTAACCGTCGCTCCATTCTCTCCCATACCTCTGTGTTCTCCTGCTCTCGGATCGCCGCCGGAGTTACTCTCAGTCGCCGGAGAGGAGGCGGAGGCGGCTCGAGCTCGAGAGGATCGGACGACGTGATCGCACGGCGGAGCGCTCCGGGCGGCTCCCGATCCCGGCACGCCGCCGCCGGCGGGTGCTCGAGAAGCAGCGAGATCGGCGATCACTACCGCCAGATGTTGGCGTCGAGCCCCGACTGCTCGCTCCTGCTGAGGAATTACGCCGAGTATCTGCACAAGGTAAATGCGGAGAGAAGAACCGCGTGAACTTGAACTCGCTGTTTTTGGTTTGAGCTCGGTTATGTGATCGTGGCGATCGTTTTAAACTTGGCGAGCAATTGTAGGTGGAGGGAGATGCGGAGGGAGCTGCGGAGTACTACGCGAGGGCGATACTGGCGAGTCCCGGCGACGGCGAGGTTCTGTCGCTGTACGGGAGGTTGATTTGGGAGGCGGAGAGAGACGAAGATAGGGCCGGACTGTACTTCGATCGAGCGGTGCGTGCATCTCCTGACGACTGGTAAGTTCCACCCTGTTCGTTCCTTCGGTCGCCATCGTCCGAAATTCTCCGACCTGATCCGAATGGCGATTGATATTTGATCGAACGCGGGTGTTCATGTGAATGCAGCACGGTGTTGGGGGCGTACGCGCACTTTCTGTGGGAAGCAGGGGAAGAGGATGAAGAAACGGTTTGATTATCAACTTGAAGCCGTCGCGAGCCCATGATGGTTCCAATGTAACAACAGAGGTTGGAATTTCATGCTCGTTACAGTGATGCCTCGGCGCAAAAATTGAAGATCACAGAGCAACAGCAACAAACAGGAGAGGGAATGGACAACTTCGGCGCAGCCAGGGCGTTGCGAACCGACATGTCAATAGAAGTAGAGATGACTGTTTTGGAGGTTTTCCATCCGGGAAAGCCGACTTGTGTCTGTTTACTGCAATGTCGTTCGGTTCATTACAATGAAGATGATCTTAGATACTGCAAAATGTCCATACATTGCCGGGTTCGTCCAAAGTTATGCTCATGGAAACGCATTGAACTTGTGTTGATATCAGGTAAGATAAGATGGATCGGTGGACAAAGGACAACTTCTGTTTGTCTCAACCATGAAGCTGAATACAAAGCTCGGAACAAACTCCGCCAACCGGAATGGCAAGGATTCATTGTTGGTTTCTATGACTCACGCGAGAGCAAATGACACGGACAAATCCACTTCATATGCATAATCGACGAAAACCGAATTCGAGGGACATAAGCACAAAGGAGGAAAATGCATGAACGCGCGCTCATGCGGCCACAACGACACTCTTTACCGTCTCCTTGGAAGGATTCAGAGCCTTGTGGGTGCTCTTCAGCAGCTTGCTTATGGTCTGTTTCGCGCCATTGCTTATGGTCTTCTTCTGGGCATCAGAGGCCGAGTTGGAATGCTTGCTCCTCTGGCCAAGCGGAGGAGACTTGGGACTGGGAGATGGAACCTGGTAAGAGCACAAAATGCAGACTTCAACTCAAGCGTGTGATCTTTGGCATAAACATAATCCAAAACAAAATGAACTCACTCCTAGATAGTACCATCTTAGTCAATAAGATTGAAATGCGCATGCAATTCGACTTCTCAATCGAGGATATCGTTAGCTTGACGAAAATGCTCGGGATTCTTGTTCATGAGGTCCACATCCACGAAACTCCGAATCATGTGAAAGGACTACGGTATACGTCAAGAGATTTACCTTCTTTGTACTGGGTTTTGCCGCGGGGTCGTTCTTGTGGTAGAAACTTGGTAGGGGCAATGCTTTGAATGTCGAGCTCTTTCCGAGTTTGCGAGTCTCTGCCGTTTCTCCTTTCTGCTCCTGCCGCTGAATTATGAGATCGAGGTGAAGTTGATGAGTCAATTTAAATCGTATTCAGAGGCTAACCATATACAGGTTGACTGAGTACCTTCATAGGCGCGTGTGAGTTGCTCTTTATCTCCTTGATCGCCTTCGTTTTACTCTGATTCTTAACTCCAATCTGGCATACAAAATACAAAACCAGCAATCTTGTCATGCTTAATATCATCACAGCACTTGGATTAAGTGATAATTGGACAGTACAAAGGCCAAATGGAGACACCTCGAGGACCAAAGCCTTAAAGTTGCAATAGGTATCTGTGTTGACCTCAACAGTTAGCACAAGAGACCGGGACAACGATATTTTCTCTCAGCAATTCCGCACGCTAAGAACGCCGTTGATTCTCATCTAAAAAGTGTCATGACCAGAAAGAAGAATAGAGGATGCAGTGACAGATTGCTTATCATGATCATCTATTTTTCTTTCTTCCTATTCTTGTTCTTTAATTTTTCTCCCGAACGAGTGCAGTAACCTGATCGGCGTTGCTGTAGTTTCCAGCAAATGCATCTAACTCACCTCTTCTTTGTTATCACCATATTGGCGGCCCGAAACTTTTGACGTGACAGTTCTTTTAGCGGTGGCGGCAGTAGCTGAGTTTTCATGCCCCGGCTTGTGTGTTTCTCGGGCACCCCCGGAGAAGTGAGGCCTGAAGAATCAAATATCACTCGACGACTGAGCATGTAAGTACCAAGGTCCATTACTTTTAGATTGACACCAGCTTGTATTAACAAGAAAGTATACATCGTAAAGTTAGAAATCTAATTCCTTGAGTCATCGTTTAACCTCAAGAAATTACCAACTTGAATTCCTAGAAGCATTTTATTGCATTTCTCCTTTATCCTATGCCACGGTAACCCATGGTTCACCCCACTATATTGTAAATCTTTAAATGAAAATCTTTATTGACTTTGAGATATTCTTAACAGGCATGAGAGTTTAATAGCACATGGAAGCTAGACTTAATGGTGATACAAGGGGACCTTACTTGTTTAGACTTCTTGATTTGGATAGTTTTGGCTGCATGTTGTTAAGATCGACTGAGCCTCGTCTTTCTCTTGGTGTCCTTTTCTCAGCGGAAGGTGGAAAATCAATCGATGCTCGCCTTTCTCGTGACATTCTTCTCTCAGTGGCCAACGAGAATGGTTGAGGAACAGTGACTCTTGCCTTTTGTTTTGCAGCTTCTTTTGGTTTCTTTACTGGATCCTTTTGGCTTTCTCCGGCATTACGAGCGTCCTGTGCCTGGTACTCCTCTATAATTTCCTTCTCGGTTTCAATTTGAAGATCTTCGTCTTTCAAGTGCTCTAGTGAGTGCTCATCTTCAACATGTGGAACGAATTTAGGCCGCTCTTGACGGACAGCAACTTTTATATCTTCAGTGACCTCCATATCTGACATATAATGATGAAAGCAAGCTCAGTGTTCAGAACAAGAGAAAGCACTTATCCAGCTGGAGAATTCTTCAGATATCTAGCTTAATTATCTATTTGTGCAACAGATATACATGAAAATCATACCACATACCAGATGTTGATATAGTGATTCTCACAACGCAACCAAAACTAAGTAGGTCAGAAGAGATTTGGCTTTAAAAATGGGCTAGATCTTCACTTATAAACATAGACCATCACAGCAACAGAGGTGTGATAAGATAGAATCGGACGAGAGAGATTTTACATTGCCAGCATGAATGTTAAGCTGTCCTTATGTTGCAGTTGAGTGGGCAAGCTGTTAAGGTTACTGCAAGTATCAGGTTAGTAGCCCCTTTCAACGTGGCAAGGTTCCATGTCAAATCTCAGGAAGCAAGAAAGGCCCTTTCATTTGGCCAGCTCGGGTTTGAGGATTGATAGCAGGCTTTAATACTTCATATACTTTGTATAGCTGCTCCACTCTCTCCCTCTCTCTCTCTCTGGTAAACAGCTATGGCTTTAAGAATAGGGTCTTAAGAAAGAGGTATCCGAAGAAAAAGAGTGTCATGCCCCAAACAACATTACTTTTGCTCTCACAAACTTCCCGAGGCTTTGATCCTCGGGTGCTCATCGCTTCCCATCGTCCAACCAAGTATTAGTTTCTAACACCATAGCGATATCATAATATGCGAGCCAATTAGTACATAGCTTTTCTCGATATCATATGTCTAAAAGTAGAGAGATGAGAAGCGAACAGCATTCACGGAAGTAAACTTGTACAGCAAGTTAAATTCACGTCAGAATGAAAGATATAGGTCTAGTTTTTGGGACACTTTTCTCTCCCAGCAAATGATGAAGATACTTACCCTGCCTATCTTGCGCTTCTCCTGTCTTCTCCCCCCCGTTGTATGGTAAGCTTTGCGTTGCTCTGCCCTGTGGTTGATACTAAATACTAATTTGGTGGACTCCAGTCAACTTGTTGAGATCACTAATGGAGGCATTAGGTGTGATTGAATATTTATTGCTGACCAATCAGAAGATTTGAGGTGCAAGAAGCAGTGCATGTGGCATGGAGGCAAGAAAACTCACAAAGATTGGCACAAAATCATTGTCTTGGCTTGAATGTCAGCATCTGGTGCCTAATGGTATATACTTAATCCTCTCAATTCGAGGGGCCGGCAAGCACTCGTCCATCTTTATTTTGTCCTTAACAATTTTTCCAAGCTAAATGGTCATTTTCCGGTGTTTAGATTTGAGGAAAAGTATCTAACTAAATACTCTCCGGACAATAAATTAATTAACAAATGATCGCTGAGCATTGCAATATCTGGATAACTTCATGTTGCTTCCTGGAGAAAAGTTTGCAAAGGCGTAAAAAATGGCACGGCCATGTCAATATCACAGCCGACCCATGATAACTATTTCATTATCTTATCTCGAGTCATGAAATGAATCTCTTCTTCAATGAAGAAAAGTTAGATTACTAAAACAACACAGAGTTGGCCCTGAAATTCTGATGATTGTCAATTTGATGTAAAGGTAACAGGCTTCTTTAAGTTAACCCTCAAAATTGCACCTCCGGACGACGATGGGACCTCATCGAGGACAAAGAGATGGGTAATTCTCGACAATGCGTAGGTCAAGCCGAATTTAGACGATAATTCTTACGAGGGTATCTGAGTGTAATACATAGATGCCTCTACTGCAGTGACATATTCTACTTGATAGTTATAACAATAATATACAGGGAAATTCCTTTTCTTTCCATTTTCTCTTCTTGCTAATGGGACAACATAAATCAGGCGTAAAAGGAACTGACACTAAAAAAAAGAGACCCGTCCTTCACGGCCTACCTGATATCAAGATAACAATTCCTGTTTGATCAGGCTAGGGTTGAGATCAAGGGCTGGTAACCGACGCTTTTTCCAAGTTATCCCATGCAGGATCGATCTCCCTGGTGCTGACGAAATTTGCTCAGTAGTATAGAGAGCACTTCGCGTTTAGGACTATTTGTTGCTTATCTATATAGAGGTGGACATGATACTGAAGGGTGACCCGAGGAAAGGGGTTTGCATGGACACAATGCAGGACCGGCGAGTTAATAATCTAGGCATTATGAGCTCCTCTTGCCCATAAGTGTTGGAGTAACCGAGATGATCCCGATGAAAAACAGAGTGGCGATGGAATGGAAGTCGTAAAGATCTCCAATAGACCGCAACTCTCCCAGAGCTAGTCCAGCCTGCATGAAACAAAATGTCACATGATCAACAATGAGACAATTGTGCTCACATCCACTAATTGACTCGAACAACAATCAATTTTCTCTTGAGAAAAAGGAACAAGTGTTTAATCATAGCAACTTAAAAGTCGAAGGATTACCCTGACAGTGACATAAGCTGCCGGGATGAGTCCAATGACAGTAGCAAGGAAGAAGGTGTGGTATGGCACGTCGACTATCGGGGAAGCGAAGTTAATGAACGTGTTAGGCAAGGTCGGAGTCACCCTAAGGAAGAGCATGTAGTTCAACAGCCGTTCTCTTCTTTTAGCCACCTGAAGATACAAAGAAAGCATGCCCTTTCAATTCATTCATATGCACTGATGCTACTTGGATTTTAGATATGCACCTGAGCTTGGAAGAACTTCAGCTTATTGGGCCAAAGAGAGAAGACAATGGGCCGTCCTATCATCTTCGATAGGAAATAGCACGACGAAGCGCCGGCAGTGGCGGTGAACACCACCAGGGCCATGCCTTTAAGCATTCCAAAAAGCGCTCCTGCGAGCAGCGACATGAAAGCAGTTCCCGGGATCATGAAAGTCTGCATGAATATGTACACCAACGAGTAACCAACCAGGACTTGCAGGGTGTAGTCGCTTGTGTAGCCCTCAAGATGGTCTCTGCATAATCAAACATCCAAAAGTCAATAAAAAAAAAAAAAAACATAACAATTCCCCAAATTGGAGCATTCAAAATACAAAATTGCAGCCTCTTAATTTGGTTATTCAAAGTGGTCATAATACCCAAATATAACATCATAATGTTGAGTGTGCAATGAACAACGCCCAACAGCAAATGAACTGATATCAATTGTCATCAAAGTGTTAACTTGGAGCTTCATCGGAAGTATCACACAGCAAGGTCACAAGGATACGGATATGGCATTGACTTGGTCAGCAATTTAGAATGCCCAAATATGCAGTGGGCTCATCAAGTCAAGCTCACAGCTACCAATCTCTAATCTTGGTGGAACCAAATGGAATTGACAGCCATTCTCAAGTTACATCACACAACACTCCACACATTCCCAACAAAACACTTCTTATTATGATGGAAACTTTCTTCTGAAACCATAAGGGCAAGACGATAGTTGAGAGTCGTCTTCATCATTTCGCCATCTTCAACAACTAGTGACCCGACCAGGTCAAGAGTGAAAAAACTTCGCCCATTAAACATCTGAAAGATTGAACACTCAGATTTGATGACAAATCCAGCAACACAAGGATGGTGCATCTAGCATAAGCGGGCAAGGGCCAGAACAAGATCGCAACAAAATTGGAGGGCATTGCATCAGTGACTGTCCATCATTGCACACGAAGCTCTCCAGCAACATAAATCATCAAATGCGAAACTTCCGTAACAAAACTCACTCAACCCGGATCGACCGAATCGGATTCACGTATTCACAACTTCAACTCTTTTCCATACAAAACCAGCTCAAAGCAAGAAATGGCACACGGTAGAAGTATTAGGAAGAGAATGACCGAAGGATCTGAAGATCTTGGAGGGTGCGGGGGAGCTTGAGGAAGCTGTAGTCGGATGCGGGCATTGTCAGGTACACGCCCAGGAGGCCAAGAACGAAGCCCACCACCACCGTCGAAGCCGCCGCCACCTCCCAGAAGCTCAACGGGAAGCTCCACCGCGCTTCCCCATTCTTGGCCATCTCTCTCTCTCTCTCTCCCCCACCCTCCTCTTTCCCTGACAAATTCTCCCACTTTCTCTCTTCAAATTGCCCCTGATTCTCCAAGAGAGAGAGAGAGAAAGAGAGAGAGAGAGAGAGCTCCCTGTTTTTTTGTGGGACACTTCCTCTGCAGACAGACAGACCCGAGAGAGAGAGAGAGAGAGAGAGAGAGAGAGAGAGAGAGAGAGAGAATATCGGAACTAAGGAAAAGAATGTCCTTTTGTTGGGTGTATCGATGGGCGTATATACGGTGTAGAAATGCTCTTGTCTTTTTAACTCTTCTTTTTTTTTTTTTTGCTTTTTCTTGTGTGCAACTTCTCAAATTCAATCCTTGATGTGTTTTGCATGAAATACATTGAATCCAATGCTTTCGAAACACCAATCAAAAGACCATTAATTATTTGATGAGGTGAAATACAAATTCAATCGTGTCTAAACAGAATACGCCGCATCCGTCATGAACGCGTGAATCTTAAACATGGTAGCGTCTTATATACGGATCAAATCTTTGCAAATATATATATATATATATATTTTCTGAACGGTTTCCGAAAGGCCACTAATTGGACTATTAAGGATGATCCTACTTTCCGTCGCCACGAAATTATATTGAAATCAAGCATGATCCCGTTAACTTCGGCATATTGCGATCGATCCAGACTAGAACAAAAAAAAAATCCCAAACTCTATGAAATTTGAACGCGAAATAAGTTAACCGTCCTTCGAATTTGAACCAGTTTCGTGGGCTACCTTGTGTGCGTTTGCAATTCGTTAGATTAGGTTAAGTAATCATGTAATTTGGTGAGTATTTGGTCCTTAATTCGAGCCCATGAAGTGCAAATTATTACATGAACTCCATCTCCATCGTTGAGCTCCAAAGTGAGTAGCTATCACGTGGTGTGGGGACCGCGCAGGCGGTGAGCGGCACGTGATCGGGGGGGTGGACAAGACGAGGAGGAGACAAGGGGTGCGGGCTCGCCACATTTGTGTCCCACTCGCTCAACCAATCCGATGCATCTGTCGAGCTTCCTCTACCGTCTCATCATCACATCCGAAAAACAAAAAAACAAAAAAACAAAATAAAAATCCATCGCATCCGTCTTTGCTTTGTCCCCGTTCTTGGAAAATTTAGTGTAGTTGATTCCGGTGCATGTGAGCCCAGTCGTTCTGCGCTGCTCGGGTTCGATGGGTTCCGTGTGAGTCTCGCGTGATCCGACGGTCGGAATCAATTCGGCTCGTGTACAAGAGATGATACAAGTATTGTTCTTACTCTCGGAAGGACAAAGCCGTGTTTGGCTTGATTTTTGGGAGAATGACTGTGGGCAAATGTAACGGACTTTAGGTTACAAGGGTTTTTCCAAAATTTGACAAACTGTAATTTAAAAGTGCATCGGAAAGGAACTTTGGTATAAATGTTGTTTGGAAAAAATTACACCTATAAAGGGCTTTTGCTATATATTTTTTTAAAAACTGAACTCAAATCCTTCGCCGGACGCCGACAAAGGGCTCAGGTGATCCCAGGCGAGGGTCGAGCGGCCCTAGCAAACTCTTATTGAGGTCATGCGGCCTCGGTTGCCCTCCCTGGCGGTCAGATTTGGCTGGAGAGAGAGGGGGAGAAGATAGAGATTGGTGTGTGAGAGAAGGGTAGAATTGGAATTTAGTTAATTTAATGAGGGCAAAATGGGAAGAATAAAATCAGTTGGCTTATCGTAAATGCAAAATGGCCAAGTAGGGACCTGAGCTAAAAGACTTTAGAGGGTTTCGTAATTGCAATCACATCTTCCCAAAACTCTTTAAAAAAATTGCCAAATACCACTAACATTTATCCAAAACCTTTAAAATCTCAAAGCTCGTTTGCAAAGTTTAATCAAATCGAACGAAAAGTCCAAGCCAACCTAATTTGTGAACTAATATCAAATAAGAATGAAGGGAAGAACATTTCATATCACGAAAACGATCACATCAGTGATTTATGGACTAGATGAAACCTAAAAATAAAAGACCTCAAATGTTCATTACACAGAGAAAAAAAGTAATTACATGAAGAAAAA
This sequence comes from Syzygium aromaticum, assembly GCA_024500025.1. Classification (NCBI taxonomy): domain Eukaryota; kingdom Viridiplantae; phylum Streptophyta; class Magnoliopsida; order Myrtales; family Myrtaceae; genus Syzygium; species Syzygium aromaticum. The sequence continues at coordinate 1,980,028 of CM044889.1, read as the reverse complement.
CCACTTGTATATACGATTTTTTTTTTTGATGAATATCTAAGTATTGATTGGTTTATGGAATCATCTATCAACGACTTGTAGATGCAAAGTTTGTATGAAGATTAACTTCATTTCTCAAAGAAGCACCATACCATAGCGACTCTGCTCATGCCATGGTGTTATCCCCGCTAAAGCAAACGGGCCAAGCATTGATTTTCTGACAAAGCGAAATAATATTGCCGAGCGCTGGCCCAAATATATCCGATGATCTGGGACAGCCCATGAGGGCCTGAGTCATCATGAACTTTTGCCAACAAGCAATTTAGCATTGGTGGTTCCGCCGCATCTGCGATTCCCAGAGAAAATTGGCCGGAGATGATTATATTGAAATTTCGTGTAAAGTTTTAGAATTGAATTTGACAAGATTGCAAGTTTAGGATATAATTGGCATCGTACCTTGAGTATCATAGTGGTTGTGTCTTTTCTGACAGCTTGATGTTGCAATCTATTTTGGGTGTACAAAACGGATCGTTCAGACCAGCCGGTTTGATCCGATTCCCGAGAGTGTTGGTCCGGTTCTTGGTTCCAAGGGAGAATCGGACCGGACCGGATCGGATACATATATATTTTTTTATTTCTTCAAAAAAATTAGTTAAATGTGAACTAAACTCATGTACGACATTTTTCCCTTATTGTCGCACCACAATGACTCTTTACTTATCGTCAGTATATTGAGATTTGTCATTTTTTCTCGTTATGGTGGGAAAAAAATAAAAAAAGTGACCGGTTTTATTGGACCAGGCCGGACCATCAGTCTGGTCCCCGGTTCTCAAAATTGGGAACCGGTCCTCTCGGTCTGGGATTGGGAACCGATTACCCCTACAATCTGTCTATTGTATAATAATCTTCTTGCTATTACATAGTATTTGTGGGTTTTCATGCAATTTTTCTGTAAGATTCGAGATTGAATACTACTTCAAGCACATAGAATGATATTTAAAATTGAGACCTTCTCGTGTGCACACGATTCTTATAAATTACTCAAATCACGATGCCTTACATATGCGATATGCGTTCCTAGCGGCTTTTCAAGTGCGAAACAGCGCGTGCCAATGCATCCAGCATATGCAAAACTTTCTTTTACACAAACAAACCGGGGTCGACCAAACAAACTACTTTGTCTTTGGGCTAAAGAAACACACGATACTTTTCTCATCTAACATAAGCTACATTCCAAGATGAACACGAGAAACCAAATGGAATGGTCCATCTGTTAACTTCCTATTCGTACCCATCCATCTAGAGTCATAGAGCCCCCACCAACTCACTTTGGTAAGAAACTTCTGCTGTAACAACTTCTGACCCTCCATCGCCTAACTCCTTTTATGATTGTTTCTTTAATAATAATCGTCAACCATCTTACTCACAGCTGCAGGCAACTATGCAAAATTATTCTCTCGAAAGAGACAAGAAGGGATGGTGCGGGATTGAATTCATTCCACATAAGATAAGAAGAGCATCAGCATCGACATCAGCATCCCGCAAGAGTCCTTTTTGGAGAGGATGGTAAAGGTACGGGATGCCAAGTGAAGTGCCCATGTCCATGCTGCGAATCCCTTTGTCGTGAGGAACCCACCACCAATGTATACCATCCATCAATTCTGTAAACGGGAGAAATTTGTTCAAAAAATCTTAAACGTAAAAAAGGTTTATGACTCAATTGGCTCAATTAAAAGGTTTATGACTGAATTGGCAAAAGTATAATAAGTTTATGACGTTGTTAAAAAAATAGATGCGGAAAAACAAATACAGAACACAGGATTTACGTGATTTGATCACAAGGTGATCTATGTCCACGGACGAGACAAATCAAAATTCCACTATAATCAAAGAAAGTACAATTTTCAGAAGTCGAAATAACGACTTGACGAAACCTCACGGCTCACCAAACCCTCAGAAAACAAAATTCTCTCTCTATTTAATGAGAAAATCTAGTCGCGATATAAATAGGGCTTCCCAAAAAAATTTTCTCGGGGGCATAGCCCCCGAACTCCCCGAGACATTCCTTTACTTACTCCGGCTCGAGCAGACCGCCATAGAGATTTGTTCGCTTGCTATAGGTTGGACCTATCGGCCCAACTCTCCGCGTCGCGAACTAAATCTCCTTTTTTGGATCGCACAAAAATATGTCTGGTCGGGTCATAAACCGGACCAAATACATAAAATTTAAGACATATTTAACAGACATTTTGGACAATTCTCCTCGTTTCAACATGAAGAAGGTAAAAAGATGAAGAAGGAAAGAGCCCTTATTATGTTTGGATTAGGCGTTCCAGGTCCGATTGCTTAAGCCACCGAGAGCAGTCTTTTTCATTGGACCACTCAGATCTGATTTAAGTTCCCGTCTTATCTTGTCCTCGAGGTTGTCTGGATGTTTCGTGGACTTGGAATTTGAAAACAGGACATGTATCTGTCGTGTCGACAGATCGTCGGGAAAATTGGCCTTTTACCAACCAAAGTGTGCCAACTCCATGAAAATGGAAAGTTTGGTGTATTTGGCGACTATAACAAAAAATCAATAATCCGGTTGCAGATTTAACTAAAATTTAGCGATTCGAGAAATAGGATTGTCGACACAGATAATACTCAAGTCCTTAACCATTGGCTCAGATGGAGAGAGATCAAGCAAGACGTGGCAAAAGCGAATTTTGCTACGTTTTGAAAACTTTTAGTTGATAATTACAGTTGGTCGACAGGATGAATGATTTTAGCCGATAGGAGACATCAAGGGAAATAACTGAGTCTTGGAGCATGGGCATCGGAAAAGTGAGATTCGACCTAATCAACAAAGGGCTACGGCCATCATCATGATGTGCGATAAGCTGGATACAAAGTAGTTGTCTGAGTAACGGAACCTAATTTCGGATTGAACAATTAAGATACATTAAAATGAGGGTCAACACAACCTCGAAGAAGTGAAACCAACACAGCCATCAGGTCATGGATGCCGTGGATCTCGAAAGCCACCAATGGTGGAAGCCGAGAAATTTGGCTTTTGGAACCGTTGAGTGGTGGACTGAGGGACTTCGAAAAGTAACAGACGATGTTGGGCATGGAAAGTGGAGAAGAAACAACCATCGAGTAGTGCGGTCATCTCGTTACTGAATCGTAAGAGTGAAGTAGGATGCACATAATTTCTTTGTAACCGTTGTAAACTATCCGCAAGTGAGTATTAAGTACTTGCAAAGGACCTCTAATCAATCAATGAACACTGGATTTTTGACCCAAAAAAAAAAAATCAATAAACACCGGGTATTTAATCTTGCTTTCAATTTATCTTTACATATTAGTACCTTTGTCTCAATATTTCTAATTCTCTCTTCAATTACTTTTCTTGCCCAAGAATTAGCAAAGACCCACCCACATTTTGAAAGGTGTTCCATCGGCACTTTTCGATAGCATAACAAGGTATAACTTAAATCGACATGATCTAAGGATCATAGTGCATTAGACTCATCATGAATCTTCTATTGAACCATTTTTCTCACTCAATCACTCACTCTCCACCAAATGCACAGAAGTTATAAGAAAAATGACACAAATGATTCTTGAACTTTATCCCAATGCGTAATATCGTTCATGAACTTTTAATCTGTTCAATATGATATCTGAACTTTTAATACGCATTCATTTTAATCCCCGAACAATCAAATTTTAAGGACCGTTTATATCATTATCCAAAAACTAGGGAAAATTATCTAAAAAGTCATAAACCTATTGCACTTTTACCAATTTAATCTTAAACCTTTTCATTTCTTGCCAATTGAGTCCATCCAACCAATTTTGGCCTGTCGGCATTGACGTGGCCGCCGGCCGTCCGATCAATGCTGACGTGGTAATTTTTAAATACTTTTTTTTTCAAATATTTTAATCTTTTTTTCCTTTTTTTTCTTTTTTTTTTTTTGCCCATCTTCCCTCTGGTTGATCCGGTGATCGGCGAAGCTCGCCCGCCGTTGCCAAGTCGAATTCGCACAAATCCGACAAGGTCGAGCCTCAACTAGCCATGGTGAGGTGACGCCTAGCGACGGCGAGGCTCACCCTCGCCAGTTGTTGGCGGGGGCGAGCTTCGCTGGCCCGCGCCTCTGGCCGATTGCCAAACCGACCAAAGAGAAGAAGGACAAAAAAAAAGAACAAAGAAAATAAAAAAATATTAAAAAATTGCCACTTCAGCGCCGGCCGGCTAAAATTGGTCGGATGAATTCAATTGCCAAGAAGTGAAAAGGTTTAGGACTGAATTGATGAATTTAAAAGATTTAGAATTGAATTGATAAAAATATAATAGGTATAAAACTTTTTAAATAATTTTCTCCCCGAAACTATAGTTTCGCAAAAAGGTGAAACCTTAAATATTTAACGCCAAACCTTCCTTACGACCCGGCTTCCTTGGTCCTACCACCCTGTCACAATCTCACCGGAAATCTGCAAAATCAATGCGAATTTTTTTATCTCTTTAGTTTTTTCACTCGCTAGAGTGGAATCTGAATCTCATTTCTACTTCCTTTTCTTTTTCATTATCTTTTGTTTATTCCTTTTCTGAAGGACCCTCGTTGTCAATGCTGTGCTTTCCCTTCGTTGCTAAACAGCACACTCCTTGTCAACTCAGCAGGCAAGAACTTGAGCCTATTTTCAGGACAATAATTCTCAGTCCCACGTGCTACTCTGGTTCGTTTGAAATTGACAGATGACAATAACCTGTTGATACTTTGACAGTTTCTTTTATTAAAATGGTTCGTGAAAAGAGAGAACTTACAAAGTCAAGTGGTTGCATTTATTGTGTTGAAACTTTTTCGAGCCTAATGGTTTTACAATGTTATATGCACATTGAACTAGCTGAATGCATTCTAGAGATGGATGAATAGCGTGTGGCTATTAGTGCAGAAGATCGCAGATGTGTGTGCGTTTGTGTTTGTGTGCGCACGCGTGCGCTTTGCATATGCCCCGATAAGATCGCATTGACAGTGGGTGGGTGTAATTCAGGAAGAGGGATTGCAGATGAGAGCATGGAAACGGAGGCGCGAGAAAGCCTATGATAATTCTAATCGAACAACTTACTAAATAAAGATGCATTAATTACTCTTCTAATAATATCCAAAGTAAAAGATGGATTATGTGGGTATTTCACACATATGGTAATTGACGAATGTACTAGTTTGGGGTTTTACCCTCTCTGTTTGTCACACGTGTACCGGTTTGTGATTTTTCGTGATATTAATTCAATATAACGAAAGGTAATTTTATCGCAAATATACCAGTTTAAGGTTTTTAACGGTTAAAAAATTAATTTAGCGTAAATTTATCATGAGTGTATCAATTTTAGATTTTTCAAAATCAAAAAATTGGCTCGGGGTAAATTTGCCACGAATATATCAATTTGGAGTTTTTTTTTATGATATTAATACTATATTTAATTTAGCGGGACACACACGAAATGATTTGACCCTATTCACCAAAAAATGGCAGCCACGACCACAAATTCGCTATTAATTAATGGATTATTAAATGATTACGATAATCGAAAAAATTTATTTTTTCTCGAATGGGCAATGAGGATTTGGATCTCCAAAATCGAAAAATCCACATGGGCTTGTGTCCTGTTTCGTACTTAGATTACGTTTGAATTTGGAAAAACCCACCACATGGGCTTGTCCTGTTTCGCCATGCCTCTTGCTCCCGATCATTCAGCACTCTCCCTCTTATGCTGACGAGCTCTCCCTAGCAACCCTGAGCATGCCGTTCCTTCCGAGAGCCTCCCGTCGATCCTGACCGTCCGTTCCGGAATGGCCGAGCCGCGATTCACCGTCGGCTACGCCCTCCTGCCCAAGAAGCAGCGGAGCATCATCCAGGACTCCCTCGTCGCCGTCGCCCGTTCCCGCGGCATCGACCTCGTCGCCGTTGACCTCCGCCGCCCGGTCGCCGACCAGGGCCCCTTCGACTGCCTCCTCCACAAGCTCCACGGCGAGGACTGGTGCCGCCAGCTCCGCGAGTTCGGCTCCAGGCACCCCGGCGCGGCGGTCGTGGACTCGCCGGACGCGATCGGCCGGCTCCACGACCGGGTCTCGATGCTCCAGGTGGTTTCCGGACTCGAGATCGCGTGTCCCGACGGGTCGTCGTTTGGGATCCCCGATCAGATAGTGGTTCGCGATAGGGAGAGGCTGTCGAGCGAGCAATCGCGCGAGGGTTTGGCGTTCCCGGTGATCGCGAAGCCTTTGGTCGCCGACGGGAGCGAGCGGTCGCACGAGATGTCCCTGGTTTTCAACCGCGGCGGCTTGAGCAAGCTCGAGCCCCCGATCGTGCTCCAGGAGTTTGTGAATCACGGCGGCGTCGTGTTCAAGGTGTACGTGGTGGGCGAGTACGTGCAGTGCGTGAAGCGCAGGTCGCTGCCCGACGTTTCGGTGGAGGAGTTGGCCTGCTCGGAAGGGTTGATGCCGTTCTCGCAGGTGTCGAATTCGGCAATCCGCGAGGAGGGAGGGGACGGGCCTCGGGAGGCGGCCGGATTGGAGGAAGCGGAGATGCCTCCCCGGAGCTTGATCGCGGAACTCGCGAGGGGTTTGAGGAGGGCTATGAAGTTGAACTTGTTCAACTTTGATGTGATCAGAGATGCTAGATATGGGGACAGATTCTTGGTGATTGATATCAACTATTTCCCTGGGTATGCCAAAATGCCACGCTATGAGACTGTCTTGACTGATTTCTTGTGGGATGTTGTGCACAAGAATGAGAAGCATGAGGTGAAGTATCTGGAGGATGGAATTTGCCCTTCGAAGGGCGGATTCAACGAATGATTCGCGCGTGCTTGCGATGAGGAAGTAATGAAATTGCGCCCCAACTGCAATGTCTGTGGTTGAAGATGGGGGATGAAGGAAAAGCTTCCGGTTCGATTGAACTCGAGCCATGCACAGTGGATTGAGAACCATCATGCCGGGCTCTTTTCGCTGTCGCCAATGGAGGTTAGCTGAAGATTCCTTCTTCACTGGAATTTGGTAAAGTCTTGAGGCTCTATTCGCCGTTGACGAATTGAAGTTGATTGCAACATTTCTTTCATGGTATCTATTGGCGTACCAGACCTTGTCTTAATTGTAGGCTTTTCGTTTATTGTGCCTGACAAGATTACATGGTTTCGATCCGTGATAATGTGAACTCTTATCCACCGCTGCTCTGGATTCTCAGACAACCCGAATTCCAGCGGGAGCAAAGTTATCTCATTGCACTAGTTTCACAGCTCTGGCACCTAAAGGGAATTGAATTTTATTGTTCGGTCGACAGTCTTAAGTTAGCGACTCCCTCCAAAATAGGTTTGCTTCTTTTTTTTTTTTTGGTCGAAAGGTTTGCTTCTTAGGAGGAGTTTCTCTGCATGAGGCGGTCAACTAATGTATCAGTAGTCTGAAATGACGAATACTGATGCTTCGGACTTGGGCTCCCGATCATTCTTGTCCTCAGCTTCTGTCCAATTTAGCACTTCCTCTTCGAACCCACGCTCTGTTGGAGGACTAACGCCACAACCGCATTTAACCAACTGAGCTGTGGGTTCACTTGACAACACAGTGTGCATACCAGTTGATTAATGATGCATTTAGCTTTCCCTCTTTGGAGAAAGAAAATGTCAAGTTGCTGTGTGGCACTTAGCAAAACTCGATCAGGCAAAGCTACTGTGCGAACAACATACGCCCTTGCCATATTGATGTAGAACAGTTAGCCTGTAATTATCTTGAAGAATATGATCGCCGTAATGGCCGGAAATCTCGGCAATTTTTCTGATTTTGGAGAAAACAACCATTCAGGCAGTTTCCTATATCACCGTTCAGGCAGTTTCCTATATTACCGTTCAGGCAGTTTCCTATATCACCGTTCAGGCAGTTTCCTATATTACCGTTCAGGCAGTTTCCTATATTACCGTTCAGGCAATTTTCTATATTACCATTTAAGCAGTTGCTTATATTAGTTTATTAGATGTTATCTTTAATTATTCAGTTTCCATTAATATTAGGAGTCTTGTCTCTATATATATGATGTCTGTCTTGTAATCAGAAACATAGTATCATTGAATAAAAATTTCGAGTTCTTTGGAGTTGTTCCAAATTTACGCTTCTCTCTGCGTCATTTGGTATCAGAGCAGGTTTCTCCTGTGACGATGGTGAATAACGTGAATGTCAATCTCCCCGCAGCTGAGGGCCGTGAGAACGAGCCTATTACGCGGGCTGAGTTCAATCAGTTCGTGGCTCAAACCGATCGGAGGTTTCAAGAGATCCTTGATGCCATCCAGCGTTTGTCCACAAACCATGCGCCCGGCGTTCTTCCAGCCGAGCGAATTCCTGTCGTTCGTGATCCCGAAGATGTTATGGGGCGTGGAGGAATTCCCCGACATAGGCGTCAAGACTATGTCGAGGATACGGAAGACGAAGCCGAAGATTTCCAAGAGATGCAGATTCGTGGTGATCGCCGATACAGGGGATTCCAGGAGGAGCATGTTCATGGGAATCGACGGCAGGGGGGCTACCGACGAGATCCTGAACAGTATCAACTAAAGGTAGATCTCCCTACTTTCAATGGAAATTTGGATATTGAAGATTTCCTAGACTGGCTTTGGGAGGTCGAGAAATTCTTCGACGCTATGGATATTGATGAGGATCGCCAAGTGAAACTTGTGGCGTACAAGTTGAAAGGTGGCGCTTCAGCTTGGTGGGAACAAACTCAATTAACACGACGTCGACAAGGCAAGGCTCCTATTCAATCATGGAGTCAGATGAAACAGAAGTTGAAGAAGAGGTTCCTCTCAACGGACTATGAGCAACTGTTATTTCAGCAATTCCAGAATTGCCGACAATCGAATAGATCGGTCCAAGCTTATACGGAAGAGTTTCTTCGACTCTCCGCTCGCAATAACCTGGATGAGTCCGAGGCACAACAAACTGCTAGGTACATTAATGGTTTGCGACTTAATATCCAGGATCGGGTTTCTTTGCATCGACTATTCTATATCGAAGACGCCCAGGATATGGCGCGAAAAATTGAGATACAATTGGAGAGGACTAACCCTAGTACTCGTGGTAACAACTATTCGTATCGTGGGTCATTCGGAAAAGGAAGACAGCTTGATGTTTTAAGTTCTTCTAATCAACAAACCCCTGATTCGAGCCAAGTTCCAGGGAGTACTACGGGGACGCCTAAGGAAGCAGTTGCAGCAAGCAATCGTACTCCCAATCAAAATATCAAGAATCCATATGCCAAACCCCAACCGATCAAGTGCTACAAGTGTAACGAGTTAGGCCATCGTTCCAGCGATTGTCCTCGTCGTAGAATGGCCAATATCGTTGAACATGACGAAGATGTGTATGAAGATGATTGGGAAAAGGAAGAAGAAGTGGCAGTGGAAGATGAAGTGGGCGAGCAAGTTAATTGTATTGTGCGTCGTCTATTGTTTACTCCGCGGATAGAAGATACCCAGAGGAATCAGCTTTTCCGCGCTCGCTGTACTGTCAACGGCAAAGTATGCAACATCATTATTGACAGCGGAAGTTGCGAGAATATAGTGTCAAAGGTCTTGGTGGATCACTTGCAACTAAAGACGGAGCCGCATCCCGCGCCCTACACGATCGGATGGATTCACAAAGGAGCAAAACTTAAGGTAAACCAATTATGCCGTTTACCTATTTCGATCGGAAAATCATATCAAGATACAATTATCTGTGATGTTGTGGAGATGGACACGTGTCATGTTTTACTGGGTCGGCCGTGGCAATATGATGTTGATGCTACACACCGAGCTAGGGAGAATACGTATTCTTTTGTGTGGAAAAGGACTAAAATTACTTTGAGACCACAGAGTAATGCCCCTCATATTGTAAAGAAGTTGGCGACCAGAATTAATGAAGTCCAAGCTGCTGTGGCTAGTCAATTGGCTGCTTCTAATTCAAAGTATAAGGTGGATGTTGACAAACGGCGACGTTCGAAAATTTTTGAAGTAGGTGATGAGGTAATGGTTTTCCTGCGAAAGGAACGTTTTCCTGTAGGTACCTATAGTAAACTGAAGCATAAGAAGATTGGTCCTTGCCGCATCCTGAAGAAAATCAACGATAATGCCTATGTAGTTGACTTTCCTGGTGATCTCAACATTTCTCCTACATTTAATGTGGCAGATTTATTTGAATATCATGTTTCGGATACACCCCTCTATCCTGATCATAACTCGAGGGCGAGTTTTTCCGAAGAGGGAGGGAATGATGTAGAACAGTTAGCCTGTAATTATCTTGAAGAATATGATCGCCGTAATGACCGGAAATCTCGGCAATTTTTCTGATTTTGGAGAAAACAACCATTCAGGCAGTTTCCTATATCACCGTTCAGGCAGTTTCCTATATTACCGTTCAGGCAGTTTCCTATATTACCGTTCAGGCAGTTTCCTATATCACCGTTCAGGCAGTTTCCTATATTACCAGTCAGGCAGTTTCCTATATTACCGTTCAGGCAATTTCCTATATTACCATTTAAGCAGTTGCCTATATTAGTTTATTAGATGTTATCTTTAATTATTCAGTTTCCATTAATATTAGGAGTCCTGTCTCTATATATATGATGTCTGTCTTGTAATCAGAAACATAGTATCATTGAATAAAAATTTCGAGTTCTTTGGAGTTGTTTCAAATTTACGCTTCTCTCTGCGTCACATATCAGCTGGGATCAACATTTGCCATCTAGTCGTTTTGGTTCGTCTGTAATCATTAAGAACCAAATCCGGTTTGGTCGCCGACATGGCCATAAAATCATCGACATCCGCCGTTCTTAATTATTCGTAGTATGAGCATGAGCATTCGGTTTCGATGAGAGAAATTTGTTCGTTGTGTGCTGCAGTGTGGACTCATGGACCTCCGGTACTCGAGAGTACACGATGGTTCATTCAAAAGTAGAGGTTTTCTATTTATCTTTTGCAGAAACTTCCTGATTTACCTTCCAATACGTACCTTTGCATGCGGAGATCATATCGTAACCACTCGCACGATTTTGAAGCAATCGTTTGTCACGTTTCTCCATCAACTCTCTCATGACTCTCTTCCACGCCTCCCTGTATGTGTTAAGACAATGGCAGAGCAGCTCTGTTATTTGCTTCAGCTGCTGTACAGTCCGAAATAGAATGACCAGAGGATGTGGTATCGGCGTCTCTTACGGCTCGTGGAAGGCTAAAACTCAATTAGGTTTTGGGAAAATTCTTGCATAGACCCCGAGTAATATATGGACCGAATCAGTCACCAACTGTTGATGATCCTGTACGTCCCTTGGGGAATTTCACATGGGTTTCACAAGATTCAAGGTGTAGGCAAGAATTTCCCTAGCTTTTGGACGGGCAGCTTGAGACAAGAGGTAGATAGACATATAGGCGTTGGGTGGTTTGATCTTTGGAGCTGGTGATTGGACAACAAACCCATTGGTAGCCGTTCTTGGCGAAACGAGTGCTTCCCACGGTATAAGAATGGTTCTTTAATGTGTCCTACGCTTACGGGGTACGGAAGAAGGCGCTTTCGGTTATCAAAATGGCTTTGCCGCTGGTTTTCACTATCCACTAGTTGACCAATCCAAGAAAGTCCCCTCTGTTTTAAGCCTAAAACCTCTGGCTCCAAGCGGTTTAGTTCCATGGTCATCGGCTAAACCGACCAGAAAGACCGGAGACATCTCAGTTGAGATTTTCTTCATTGGGTCCCGCGTAAATATACTTCAATCGCGTGATGTTGATCATCAAATCGATCGACAGTTTCTTGACATTCGAGATCTTGCACTCATGGCCTTTATGGTCGGTAGCTGTGTATCAACACGTCACGTGACCATGTGCTTTCTCATGTGGACGCTGACAAGATGCCGGCAAAGATTTCTCAAGGCCTTGACCTCGAGGAGCTGTGTAATCAATGAGGCTGAGCTGCACCAAATAACCCACCCATGGCCATTAAAACTTAGGAAAGGAAGAGAAGAAAATCACAAAAATTTCCCGAGGCGAAAATAAAGGGCCGGACAGCTTGCCTTTCAATGAACCAGTGTGTGGGGAGATCGTTTGATCTAAATTGCTTGGTTAGCATGGCTATGAGCCAGACAGCAGTCCGTTCTAAGAAAGAAAGAGCCGGCATTGAAGCAAACGAGGCCCTGAAAAGATTGGAATACAATGCAAGGCCTCCTCCTTTGGTAACATGCAATAATTTGAGAAATATTTCGAGCCAATAATAAGCACCTAAGCTGCTAGATAAACGTTTAATTTCATATTTTAACCACGACAAGAAAGGCAACCGACACTCCCCAGATTGAGGACATTGGAGTTCTCCTTGGTTGTCACGACTTTTGCGGGTCTGTGCTTTTGGGGCTAGCGATTCAGCACGCAGTACTGCGTTTTTAGTCTCTGTCCGGGTTAAAAACCTAGTAGCATTTGCTTAGCAGAACAAATGACAGGCTTACGACCAAAAATGAGAGAATCTGTGTCGACGCACGGATTAAACGTATCGGACTGTGTTGTATCCAGGACAGCAATGGGGATGATGGAATTTTGTCAGCTATACTTTCTCTGCTGCAGTCTGAAAGTCCTTTTTTTACTGCATCTTGATGAAAATGTGGATTGTCATGGATGGTCTCCTAGAAATGGTTAATTGCACAGCACTATGGGACTTGATGTCCATACAGTATTGAGAGAAGATCCATACAGATTGAAAATGTACAGAACGAAGACAAAAAGACAGCATTGCTTCGGGATTTCAGACCCTCGAACTAAGACCGATGCAAATCACATTGATCACAATCTAAGGCCAAGCAAGGTCGACACAGACTCTCGGTTCCTGCAGATCCTCGCTGCTGGAGTCGTAGCTGCTCTGTTTCGCGCCGATCGAACGGCTAGAAGCAGCCGCTGCCGCCACCGCACAAGACGCCGCCGTCGCGGAAGCACCGGAAGAATAGAGCTGCGAAGTCGCGAGGGAAGCAGGGTTGGTGCTCTGGACACGGATCAGCTCGGACAAGAGGAGGATGAGTGAAGCCATGAGAAAAAAGATATGTACCCAGATGAAGATACAGATCAAAATGATTCAAGGAACACAACGGGCTCTGCCTTTGGAATTGCTCTGGCTTGCTTCGGGGGCGGGGGGGCCTTTTAATGCACACCTTCTTGCTTCTTCGGCTCGTGTTGGGTCCCCGAACTTATTCTACAGGAGAGAGAGAGAGAGAGAGACAGAGGAGTTCGCCCACCGATTTTGTTGTTGCAAACAGTTTTTTGTGTTCTGTTTTTCCCCCCCACTGATTATTGTCGACAGCTGAAAAGGAAACAAAACCGGCGGGGGGGGAAGGGGAGGGGAGCGTTGGGGGTTCCTTGTTTGATGCCTCGTATCTCCAAACCTCCTCGCTGGAGTCGTCAACGTGATAACGACATCCATAAGCTTTTTACGAGGTCATTAGTTTCTTAAACATGACGACACTAAGCACTGGTTTATTAGGCGGGCTTAAACAATGACAAGTTTGAGACTAACTTTCAGTTTACGCGTGTTGTGATTGACGTATGAGACGTTGTGATATTCCTCCCATGGATTAGTATGTACATGTGTTTGTCGGTGTTGAAATATGAATGCGTAAACAGTGGGATTTAAGGATTTACTTGATTCGATTCGAGTGTCGGTACCTGTTTTCAAGGGAGAGTTGACAGCAAATTGTCAACTATAATCGAAGAATTAGAGTTGCATTCGCTCATATACTCAGGTATTTCTTTCATCTAGTTTATACTTAAATCCAAAAGTGTTTATAAATAAATAAACTCAATTGGATGATAAAATTCACAGCACAAATTATCGGATATTCAAGCACAAAGCCGGAGAGCTGCGTGCGCGTACGAACGTTAGAGAAGACATCCAGGAGTCCATGTCTTTCAAATTTTGATAATTATCAAGGAATCAGTGCGTTGACCGAAACTTGGAAAATTATCTCCTTTGACTTTTGCTCCCCGGTCAAATCTATGTGCCAGTGCAGTGGGTATTGTCATCTTAAAAAAAAACAAATACTTCTCTAAAATTCTAATCCAATTAGAATTCTTGGATTTATTTCCTAATAAATCCTATAAACCTATTCATATCTTTCAATCAAGTCGGGTTCTATGAACGGCTTAAACTCGAAACATAATTTAATAATTGAATTACAAGATGGAAAGGGGGCTTTTATGCTCAAAAAATGATAAGGATGTTTACCTATTATGCGCATATAAAGTCTGTTTATTCAGGAATCAGACTTTTCTCAAGCACATGACTTGATTCGTACAAAATGGGTTTTGATGCATGTTCATTTTTCTTCACAAGATGTCATCATTCAAAAAGTAAGCCTCGTGATTATTATTCATTCATTCTTAAATAGAGAGAATTCTGCTCATTTATAAACTGTTACGCTTTGCCTAGTTCTCTAACACACAACCAAGTAGACCTATCAGAATGGGTCATGGATCCATTTATGGGAAAAGTATCAAAAAAATTATAAACTTTTTGTATTTGTACCGATTGAGTCCTAAACTTTTTTTTGGTGCCAATTGAATCCTAAACATTTTGTTTTTATGCCAATTTAGCCCTTCTGGCTAATTTTGGCCTGATTTTGCTGACATGGACGCTAGCTGGTGCTGACGTGAACAATTTTTAATAATATTTTAATGTTTTTTTTGAAAATTTATTAATTTTTTTCTATTCTTTTTCATTTTTTTTACTCCCGTCCCTCTTCCTCCAGTCAATTGTTGAACTGGCGATCAGCCAGAGGCCGGCCACTAGCGAGGCTTGCTCTCGCCAGCGATGGCGAAGGCGAGCCTCGCCCGTCCTTGGCGAGACTCACCCAGCCCTCACCAGAGGTTGGGCGAGGCATGACCTCACCCATGGCTGGCAAGGGCAAACCTCGCCAACCCAGTGCAAGGCCGCCCTTGTCGGCCTTTGGCCAATTGCCAGTCTAACAACCGGCTGGAGGAAGAGGAAGGGAGGGGAAAAAAAGAAAAAGAATAAAAAAAAGTAAAAATTCAAAAAAAATATTTAAAATATTATCAAAAGTTGTACACGTTAGTGCCGGCGTCCACGTCAGCAAAATGCAGCTAAAATTAGCCGAAAAGACTAAATTGGTACAAAGATGAAAGGTTTATAACTCAATCGACATAAAAAAAAATTTAGGATTCAATTGACATAAATGCAAAATGTTTAGGATTTTTCTGGCACTTTTTCCATTCATTTCTCAACGTATATTTGATGGGCTGGATTGTTGTATGGGTTAGTTATATTCAGTAAATGAATTATAAATGAGGTTACAATGGTAAAACTTAAAATAATATGGGTGTTAAATGGATTCACAAGTTACTTAGATCCAACTCATATCTATGACTCTCTCATGCCCATATTTTATCTTGTGCTCGCTCACTCTGTGCTCTCACTTTAGTTTGGGTATGGATTTTTCTAGATTATGTTAAATATAAAAGTATTTTAGTAATATGAGTCGGATCGGATATGAGGTCACTAGATTCGTATTACAATGAAATTAGTTTAGACTGATTAAATGGATCAATTCGGGCTGAACTTCGTATGGTGGGAAAAAAACGGAAGAAAACTCACGACTGTATGACCTGATGGAACACGAGTTCAATTTCAGACATTTGCTGAAGGCCTTGCACTAATGCATCCTGAGAAATTTCATTTAATCGAAAGTCTACAGAATAGGAGCTGAAAAAACTTTGCAACAGTGGGCTCTTCCTTACTCATCCATCTTCATGGGCTTGCACATATGTAACTACGATTTGTCTTTTGGGCTCGAACCCATAATTTTAAATACTTCGGAATTGATGGAAATTGATGGTGAGGCCTCCCCAGCAAACAAAATTTTGTTTTAAGATAATTACATAAAATGTCTCTGAACTTTGACCCTATTTCTAATATCATTTATGGACTTTTAATTTGTTGCATGTGGTTCCTGAACTTTAGTCCGATATGCAATGTTGTTCATGAATTTTTAATTTGTTCAATGGAGTTCCTGAACTTTTGGTAAATGTTCAATTTAGTCACTAAACTATATGTAATATTCAATGTTATTCTTCAATTAATTCAAGTTCAGGGACAACATTAAATATTCAAGTTTAAGAATTATATTGAACAAATTAAAAGTTTACATACGACGTTGCATATTAAAATAATGTTCAAAGACCACATTAAATAAATTAAAATTGTAGGGATAATATTACACATCAAATCAAAGTTCATAGACTATTTATATCATTTTGTCGTTTGTGTTCAGATATCAGAAGTTATGATCATGTGTTTCATCTTGCTGTTCTATCAGGAACAAGTAGTAATTCTTAGGGGAACGGATTCATCATCAATGGAAAATATTGCCATTGATAGTTGCAAGCTATTCACTTTCCTCAACCTCCAACATCCCATCATTCCCAATACCGAATGGAAAAATGTCATATCAAAGGTTCTATTTGAGAAACCTCAGACCTCTCTTAACCAGATATTAAGTTTTAAGACATCTCCAATCCAATTCAATGAATGTTGAAAGGAAATCACATTATGAAATAGCATTTTCATCGAGAGTAAAATTATAAAATCCGATATATATTTGACACCGAGTGATTCCGCTTCCTCATGTAATTCATAAGTAAGTCTCCACCACCGTTGAATCATTCCTCAAGTGTCGCATAAAAGGACTTTTCTGCTTCTTCTGCGAAAGAAGATCGAGATAACTTATTTCCAAGTTGAAGTCCCTATATAGACTACTTATCTCCGAAGTTTAGGGTTTAGTTTGTCTACTTGGGTTGGCGACAAAAACAACTAAGAGGTCTCTTCCCTCCCCTCCTATCCTTGCTTGGATAGGCGTAAGGCCTAGCTTGAGATATTTCTGACGCACAGGCGAGCTAATTGTCATTTAAACATTTAAAAAAGGGGTTTGCGAGGGGATGATTAAGTCTGCTGCACACTTGGCTATCTGCATAAAAAACACAATGGAATGGAAGAAAGAACGAGTGGTATAATTAATATTTGTGGCTCGTATATCCATAGGGGAAATTACCAACAAAGTTGTAAATTTATTGCATTTATGCCAATTCGGTTATAAACCTTTCGATTTAACCAGTTTAATTGTAAATCTTTTGAAAATTTGTCAATTGAGTCATTCGAGCCAATTTTGGCTAGAAATCGTGACGTGGACAATTTATGTAATTTTTTTGTAAAATTTAAATTTTGACCTTTTTCTGCATTTTTAATTTTTCTTTTTTCTTTGGTAATTGTTTTTTCATTTTGCAAGCGAGGTTCACCGGCACAATGAAAAACAAGCAAAGAAAAAAAGAAAATAAAAATTCAAAATTAAAAAAAAATTAATTTCTTTTTAAAATTATAGAAATCGTCCATGTTAGCACCAGGTGTCCGTCGGCCTTGCCATATAGGACAACCGGCGTCCACATCAGCAATTTCCGGTCAAGGACTCAATTGGCAAATTGTCAGAAGGTTTAGAAGGATAAAATTAGCCAATATTGAAAGATTTATAACTGAATTAGTACAACAAGCACGATAGGTTAGGACTTTTTAGTAATCTTCCCTATATCCATCCAATAACTTCTATGTGAGCTGAACTTTATGGGGTACGATATTGTTGACACCTATAATTAATTAGGTTGTCGACACCCGAAATAAGTAAATAAAATAATAAAAGATGTTGAAGGATGACGTAGCCCATATGAGACGGCTCACATCAACAAAACAGTTGGCAAGTATTGGGAGGTATTGGCAGGGAGTTCAGGAGTTTGAAATTGAAAAAGCTTGAGCCATAGAAGAAACAAGCGCCAAAAGTTGTCGACGAAAATTATCATATGGGATTCATGTCATCGAGGTTGTTGACAAGAAAAAGGACATGGGTCAAGATGAGAAGAGCTCGATTACAATTATCACCTGGGAAGGACAAGTGCTAAGAAGAGAAGAACTTGACGACAGTTATCACCTTGCCAAGGAAAGGTGTTAAGATGAGAAGAACTCGACGACTATTATCGCCTCGAGAAAGACAAGCATCAATATGAAAAGAGCTCGATGACGGTTTATCACCCCAAGAAGGACAGGTATCAGGATGAGAAGAGCTCGATAAAGGTTATCACCTCAAGAAGGACAGGTATCAAGACGATATAAGCTCGATGACGGTTATCACCTCGAAGAGGACAAGTGTCAGAACAAAAAGATAATATCAATGATAGTTAATGGATGAGTGGCGAAGATGAGATCAATGATGGTTATTAAACATGACATTAGAAGACGGTTATTAAGCCCACATTATAAATAGCACTCGATTGCCAAGAAAAAGCCCACCCTCCCCATGAATACAAACCAAAATGTTATCTTTCAATTATTTTTACTTTTCAATATTGCACCTTTAGTTTCCATAGCTGTAGTTGTTTACTGTCTAAGTCAGTAGCTTCGTAATATTGCATCAATGAACTTTGGATGCCGCCAGTTAGTAACTGGACGGATTTTTCTGAATTGTCTATAAATATAAGTCGAACTTCGTTAATGTACGAAACTTGTGTTATTGATCAAGACAATCAAACTCTTTGTCCACACCTGGATATCTCATGTCCGAAATTAGTCACAGAACCCGATCTCCTTTAATTAAAAATCGAAGAACGACTTTCGGTGAATTATATTTCATCGTGGGAACATTTTCGGCGAAACAGATATGTACCATAAGTACATTTCGGGGACATCATACATCTATTTTTCTTTCCTTTTTTTGCCCTTTTTATGCTTCCTAGCGTGCATTCTCCAATTGTGCCTTTCAATGGTGAATTAAAGTCAACATACATGATTTGCACAAGTCAAAGCTAGACTCATAATCATGCATTGTTATCCATAACGACTCAACTAATCTGCAGGAAAAAAAAAACAGCTTCGGGAGCACAAAACAGATGGAAGTATCAAAGAAGATGTATCTCTCTCTCTCTCTCTCTCTCTCTCTCTCTCTCTCTCTCTCTACTTATTTCCCCTCCTAGGAATGGTCCTCGTTCTAAGTAGAGCCGCCCTAAGGAAACCCTTTTATTTCGCGTGTTAATCTGGCAAGAGGATAAGCTCCTAAAACTCCTAAATTCACCTAATGCTGGGGTTTCCCGACAGAGACCATTAGGACAGTGAAAGGGAACACTGAAGCTTAGGTTGTTAGGTTAGTTATGGATTTTCGCAACAGTAGTCAATTGGCTTATGCTCGTTGCGTGCAATGTTGAACCTAATGTGATCTGTCTTGTGAAGACTTTAAACAAATGCCATCATTAACCCTACAGCATAAAAGCCTAAACCTTTTATCTTTTTGTTTAATATAAATGATTAGATCTTACGTGTGTGTGTGTGTGTGTGTGTGTGTGTGTGTGTGTGAGAGAGAGAGAGAGAGAGAGAGAGAGGATTTCGAGAAAATCAACGAGTGTCGGTAGCGTGATGGCCATGGCTAGGACATTAGTCAAATGAAAGAGTATCACATCACTCATCAATATTATTCATGCGAATTTTATACACCAGAAATGATCTTACAGGAAAAGAACAAAGGCTGCAGGTGTGTATGTGTGTGTTTATATTTGCTACAACAGCAGATGATATGAAAGTTTCACATTGGTCCACGCGTGGCTTCTTTCTTCTTTTCACTTTCCACATCATTGAAAACATCACTACGTACAGGCTTTTCCAAATATTAAGAATTATCAACACGTGAATAGTGAATAGGAATAGACAATAGAGCAACCCAGAGAAAAATTATGAATTTGCTTTGGTGGTTCTCCATGTGATGCTCGTAAATCCGTATGGAGATGGTCTCAGCTTTGATTTGCCGCAGTTGCAGTGAGGGACGAACATGGTCTTCGGCTGAACAAACGAGAAACTACGTCCTGTTTAAATATTAAGACAGAATTGACCAAAATGAGAGCTAAGTACAGAATGAGGAAATATATTTAATGTCAACAAATGACATATCTTTATTTATCAACGAGTAATTACATTGGCAATATCTTTTTGGCCAGACAACTACACCGGTAGTGGTCTAGACAACAATGGTCTACGAAGGGTTTGGACGGAGTTTGCATATCCGTAGTTAGTCTACATAAGCAGATAATGTTTTTCCTTTTTTTAGTCGTACTGTAGCTAATTCGGCGTTGAAATAAGGAGTGGAAAAATCATAAGAAAGCGTACCTAATGCAGAATCTCTCTCAAGAAGGAGGCACTTGTGTCATCTTCAAGCAGCTTGTCCCAGTCCTCGACAAAGTTGAGGGATTGAGATTGTGGAGGCCAGTTGTTACAAATTGGAAGGCTCTCACTTTCAATTTGGTTCATTATTTTAGAATCCTCAGGAGAGGCTGAGACCAGTTGAGGAAGTGGATTTCCTGGTCGAATCAGGCATGCGTTGTTGCACAACCCAACAGTATCATCTCCCATAGTAACTTCAAAGCCACCTCCATAACTTGGCCATGGCGATAATTGGTTCACTGCTTGGTGCTCAATGGTTGGAGCAAACCCTGGAACATGCAGATGGCGATTATCGTAATTTGGGATCCCCAATAGACTATTGGTGCTATGATCCAAGATTTGAGGTGGGCTGCTTGTGCCTATGATCTGCACTAGCAAGCTGTGAAGTTGTAGCTTGGCTAGTTCAGCGGCATTTGCAATGGCATTCTCCAAAGGGCACAGTGATGAGCTGCCCAAGTGTGGTCCACCAGTAGTACTTAGCAACTGTGAAAGGTTCATGGCTTGGTTGAGATGATCAGTCCTTGGCTTGTGGGTGTTCGGATCAATGCCCATCCGGAGTAGCTTCTTCCTCATGCGGGTGTTCCAATGGTTCTTGATTTCGTTGTCTGTCCTCCCATGGAGATGGCTTGCAATCTTCGACCACCTATGATGCAAAAAGCAAAGAAGAGACGGTCGGTTTGATCTTTAATTAAGCTCAAGCAATTATAGTCCTTACGAATTTCACAACAAGCACCAAAGATGTGATGTGCATGTATGCCCATCTTATTAATTTCACTTCACCAATTCTGGAGTGTCGACACGTAAGACCGGTGTCGATGCGTCTGTTACAGGACTTAGCTAGTTTTGACGACAAAGGTAATAAACCGACATTTGGGTTTTAATTTTTCCTTCTGCCGATGGCCAATCTTTATTCCGGTCATCATTAACTGGCAAAAATCCATATTAATATGATAACAACTGATCGAGTTAACAAGAGTATCTAAAATGAATGAATTATTTATGGATCTGTTCGTGCCGTTTGGAAACTCCACAGTGGTAGCATGCAAACGTCCAAAAAACTACAATATCTGAATTCTATCAAAATATGCGTTTATTGGAACCAACTGTTATCCACAGGTGACTTTTTTCTTTAAATTGGAAAAAAAGTTGTCAAGATTCTTGCTCGTTTGATCAAGCAAAAACAAACAGAAATTGGTTAAAGAAAGGAAAGAGCTAGGCTACTTACTTGTTTCCGTAAAGAGAGTGGAAGTTGATGATCATGGCCTCTTCTTCTTCAGAGAAGTTGCCTCTCTTGATGTCAGGCCTCAGGTAATTGATCCACCTCAATCTGCAGCTCTTGCCGCACCTGTTGAGGCCTGCTTTCCTGGGGAGGTCGCTCCATCTCCCATGGCCTTCCTTCTCTATGTACTCGCTCAGCTTCGCGTCTTCCTCAGCGCTCCACGGCCCTTTCTTCAACCCGTCCGCCTCGTGGTGGTCACCGGAGCAGCACGGAGATCGAACCATTTTGCGTGCAGGGGAGTGATTCGATGAAGGGAAGCGAACCAAAGACGAGAGCGCTGCGATGGATTGTGGATAGAGAGTGTATGTGATTTGGAAACTTCTGAGGAACGGCCGTTGGCTTTTATAATTGCATGGCGAAGGTTAGTCAAACAAGCGTAGGTCGTCATCATACAAGTGATTTAGAGTTTTATATTTTTCTTCACTTAACGGAAAAGAAATGCTTTTTGAACTTTCCCAAAGAATCGAGGCATCGAGCGAGGAAATATGAAGGTTAGGTTTTTATGTGAATTTTAGGTTTGTCCTTGTTAAGGAGAATCGTACTCTCATCGTGAAGCATTGCAATCCTCGAGCACTTTCCTTTTTCTTTATTAAAATTTTCAAATTACAATGGTTATCCAATATCGCGTAGTGACAAAAGATCAATCATGAAAATCGACAAATACATAAAAGTCATTATTCTTATCTATCTTATGCCGATCTTAAATGGTGTTTAGAGATGAAAGAATCGGCTCATTCTTAGATAAGTTCTATCCTATCCTCTTCACTTGCATTTGTATTGCATATTAAAATAATATTAAATATCACAAAAAACTTCAAATTAATATATCCGTGACAAATTTACCTTCTATTAATTTACGTTAAATTTTTCTATCAAATTATTGAGTTGAATGACATGTGACAGTTGACGAGTATACAAGTTTGAGATTTTACCATCCGTTTGTCACATGTGAACCGGTTTGTGATTTTTCGTAATATTAATCTAATTTAACGAAAACTGATGGAGAATAAATTTGTCATACGTGTATCGATTTGAATTTTTTCGTGGTATCAATCCTTAAAACAAATGTTAATATAATGCTGCTTTTCTTTAAACAAAAAACCCCATAAAATAATGATGTTGAGTGAACAGAATGTCGTGCGAGGGGGGTTCATGATGTCATCTGGCTTTTAGGTCCAACAACTGTGGATGACACAGAAACTTCAGGGGTTAGGTAGAAAATGCTGCTCATACACGAAATACTGATTCTGAAATAATGAAGCGAGATTTCCAGATTGTCTCCTCTAAGATCTCAAGATAGAAGGATCGTTGTTCTCTCCATAAGTGGACTTCCTTTTCAAGAGAGTCAAATGGTAAAAGAGAAGAAGAGTTCAAGCCAGTTTGTGTTCACACGCAAAGATACACCATTTTCTAGTTTCTTCAACCTTTCACATTAGTTATTATACCTCCTCAAAACTTATGGAAAGGGTAAGATCTCTTGCTTATTACCCGTTCGGCATAATTTTTCATGATTGGATCGCAAGAAAACAGTTCCTCGTGAATTCTTTAATCTCCACCAAAATGGTCTACTTCTGAAGGGATGGAGAATGCGAATTCAATATGGCGAACTCAACTCCCAATATACTTTATGCATAGGACAACGACATAAAAATCAAAATATGACACCTTGAATTTCTCCATCAAAATTATTAACCAATCCTTTCTCGCTAAGATCTCCATAACATCATAGGTTTTCACACTCTTTCCAGGGTCGACTAATTCGGTTCTCGATTCCAAAAATCGAGAATCTGCTTTAATAGAGTAAATTTCAAATTCTTGATTTGGAGCCTACTCACCTTGAAACTGATTAGCCTTACCTCCCGATACGTTATTCTAAATCCATCCCTCCCTAGTCGTCCTTTCACATATGATGAGGAAAGTGGCGAGGTCCAGACAACAGAAGACACAGTCAAGCTCCCGCTACAGCAAAATATTTGCACATCTGAATACGAGAGAATCAAGACTTCAATCCATTTTTTTGTATTTTAAAGACAA
The DNA here is from genome assembly GCA_024500025.1 of Syzygium aromaticum. Classification (NCBI taxonomy): domain Eukaryota; kingdom Viridiplantae; phylum Streptophyta; class Magnoliopsida; order Myrtales; family Myrtaceae; genus Syzygium; species Syzygium aromaticum. The sequence continues at coordinate 1,956,448 of CM044889.1, read as the reverse complement.
AAGCAAAGGCCAATTGTTATTCTTACAAGATCATAATTGTGAGATGCTCGACGTCCTCGTCGATGAGGGATCAGCCGCCAAGAATTGATTCCGAGTGTGGAAGTCCACACCAATGGTTTCAACTGCTCTTTTTGAAGGCACGAGTCGACTGAGCCCCCGTTACGTCACCGCAGACGCAACAAGACATGATCTAACACCATGCCATGGACAGACCTTGCGTAAAGCAAAGCATAATTTGCTTTCCTTTAAACAAATGGAGCTCCCCTTTGTCTGTCCTTATTATCGTTAACCTAATTGCATGGTTTCCTGAATTCGGGATCTACACAAGGTTGACCGCGATCCCGACGCGTCCGTCACAGCCACCAACAACTGTTCTTGATTTTCTTTCCCACTTTTAAAAATGTGATGTACCTGAGTCAGCTTGCCCTTTCGGTTTAGCTAGAAAATTGCGAATGCAATCGATGGAGAAAACCAAAGAACTCGCAGCCCTAATACAGCACAGCGACACCAGTCAACTTGAATCATGATCAGTCCGTTTGAAAAATACTGGAAAAAGAAGGGTTAAAAGGTGGCGAGTTATCTTTGATGATTCAAAGTCCTCGAAATGACCTCAGCTGCTATTACCAATCTGGCTGGTCAATCCACGCTATTGTGTAATTTTTTCCAAACCTGTTTTTACCAAACCCTAGCTAAACCCCTGTAAATATGCGAAGCAAGCTCCTTCTTATCAGGACAGAAAACTTAGGCTATTCCATGGTTTCCACGTGACTGTCACTTAATCCACCTTTGAACTATCATTAATGGTCAAACAAAATTACTGTCGTATATTTAAAAAAAAAGGTTCCAATTACTATATATTATCTGTCGATTCTTGACGATAAGGACCCAAAACTTGAACCAGGCCAACTTAGTCAAACAGCCCCAAGATGCGGTGTATAATGCCGAGACAAGTTCCCCCCAAGAGAAAAAAGTCTTCGAAACTAGCACCCTAAAGATAGGACTGACCTTGACAACTCAATGCTCCATTGTCACGTACACGAAGTCGATATAATCTTCGTGACTCGTTCATCCACTATGATTATTGTTATTATATCGTTATTTTTTATATATTCTATGCTAATGACGCCCATTGATTGGAAAAGTCTCAAGGGCTGTATGTACATTGATTTGTATAAACTTCAATGGTAGTTAGCGTTTTAATCGTGGATTAGTTCTACTGTCAATCTAACATTATGTTGACCCAATGAATCCTATGGTCTTAGGATGACATTTAAAGGCTCACCCGATCTGTCAATTTATAGTGTCGTATGAAGTTGTATTTCAAAGCTTGCTTGTCTTATGTTCCATGTTGTAGCTTGGGAAGTCCTTTTTGGGTTCTCTCTCTTAATGAGTTCGCTACTAGCTTGAAACTATTAGATGATAAATCAAGTTCGATATGTTGCATATTTGATTTAATTTAGTTGGATATTTTTCGCACTTTACCCGAATCTCGCAAATATTCGAAAACATGTGTATATCTTGTATGTCTTTTCATTTCAATTTGGGGTCTATATAAAGGACCACCACTGCTTGTATTTGTTCATTTCGGTGTAGTACAAAAATCATTCGGTATATTTTGTGTTCACTTCATGTTGTTAGTTGGTTCATGTCGGCTCCGTGCACTACTCACTATGTTGTAGTTTAGTGTATTTTTTGGGAAAATTACCAAGAAAGTCCTAAATTTATTACAATCATGCTAATTCGGTTTTAAACCTTTTGTACTTGTGCGAAGTCAATCTATCTAACCAATTTTGATAAGTCGGCATTGACGTAGACATTGGCCGGCCAAACTTGACAGAATGGATTGAATTGATACAAATGCAAAAGGTTTAGAACTGAATTGATAAAAAAAAAATTTAAGACTAAATTGATATAATTGCAATAGATTGAAGACATTTTTGGTAATTCTCCATGTATTCATTACTACATTAAGATACACCCTTTCATGAACTTCATTTTTGGGCCACGTCCCCTCTCGTGATGACTAACTCCTTGGATGCTGATCATGCTGGAGATTCTGTGATCGTCTCTCAAACAAATTTTAACTGGGGATGCACATGTTGTGCATAACATAATAATTCTTTCATGAATGAAACACTAGTATTCACCGTCCAATTTTCACCTGCTCACATTGGGAAGCACGCAGTGCTGACTGGGACACAGCCCGGGGTTGTCAATTTGAAAGTGCATGGACTCTTTAACCCTTCTTTGACTTGTTCTCTCGGGACTTTAACCTTGATTAGCGTTTCTTGTCCGCACAAGCGTGTGACGTTAAGGAAGTTTTAAATAGTGATTAACGAAGATACAGTGAAAATCAAGACAGTAAGATTTGCTGGGGGCCTGTTTTTCAAACCAACTTACCTCATTCGCTTGATCGACAAGCGTATCAATATGATAATGGGTGCCGAGTAAACAAAATAGATCAAATCTGATTAGCCATCTGCTAAGCACTTTGTAGGGTTTACTTATCCAACTTGGTTTCTTTAATTCATTGACTTTGGACTGCTCCGTTTGACAAATGGAAATATGAGTTTCTTTGTTTTTGTTTTCTTGATTAAATTAACTTTGTCTCTTTGCCTTTACCAAAAAAAAAAAAACTTTGTCTCTTTGCTTCTTCAACCACAAACAGGGAAATACGAGAATAACTTAGGTTATTTTTGTATCGACTTTCCAAGAAGCTTCCTCGAGTGTTGTTTGGTGTAACAAATCATGAAAGTCACAGCGGTTCTATCGTTATTAACGGTACAAGTATTGAACTTTGGAGTGAAATCAGAAACTCTTCCTAATTGGACCATTGTGATGAAACATCTTTGTCCTCAACCTTAAACAGTACTGTTCATGCTTATGTTCGCTTCGGGCTGTCATCGTTTTGCTTCAATTACCCTTGAATTTTTCCAAGGAAGATCATCTCACGATCGTCATGTAAACGCATGAACCACAATTGGAAGATTTTCAAGTGCCTAGCTAGTTTGTTTCAAAAGATCTAGCTTTTTGTTCAACATAGAAGTATCAGGAAGAATTCATAGCAATGATTTCGTAAATTTGTCTTTCTTCGGTAAGTCAGAGATTATTTTTAGCTTTAGCAACAGAAAGCAGGGTGAGCAAACCTGCTAAATGCTCAACAACAGCAGCTAAGAGACCCAATCTAGAAGTCCCCAATTACAGCATAAAAAACATATGGTTGTCCAAAGACACTTTTCTTCTCACGGTCAAACAACTGGAAAGTCTTTCCCAGATCAACCTCCTGATCTTTGAAAGGATTGAATCAAGATTTACCCAGTGAGAGGGATTACTCAGACAACAAAGCACTCCAAATGCAATAGATGCATGCATTCTGCAAAAGCTTATACAGCAAGTGAGTAGAAGTATAGCCTTTAAAGGAAGAACAAGCCCATGCTACCTGTTGATACCTATAATTAACTAGGTTGTCGACAACCGAAATAAATAACATAATAAAAGACGTCAAAGGATGACGTAGCCCATACAAGATGGCTCACGTAAGCAAAATAGCCGACAAACACTGGGAGATACTGACGGGGAATTTGAAATCGAAAGAGCTTGAGTCATAGAAGAAGCGAGCATCAAAGTTGTCGACAAAAATGGTCATATGGAATTCGAGTCATTGAGGATGTCAACAAGGAAAAGGACAAGTGTCAAGCTAGGAAGAACTCGACGACGGTTATCACCTCGGAAAGGACAAGTGTCAGGATAAGCAAAACTTGATGACGGTTATTGCTCTGAGAAAGACAGATGTCAGGAAAAGAAGAGCTCGACAATGGTTACTACTTCGAGGAGGATAAGTGTCAAGATGGTATAAGCTCAATGATGGTCATTGCTTCGAAGAGGAGAGGTGTCAAGACAATATAAGCTCGATGACGATTATTGCCTAGAGAAGGACAGGTGTCAAATGGTATAAACTTGACAACGGTTATCACCTCGGAACAAAAAGATAAGGTCGATAGAAGTTAGCGGACATATGTCATTAGACGGACAGTGAGGATGAGATCAATGGTAGTTATCGAACACGGTATCAAAGGCGGTTGCTAAGCCCACATTATAAATAGCATCCGGCTACCAAAATAAGGCCCCCCTCTCCCCCTGCGAACACAAACCAAAATGCTATCTTTCAATTATCTTTACTTTCTAGTACTGCACTTTTGGTTTCCATAATTGTAGTTGTCTACTTTATAAGCTAGTAGTTGCATAATGTTGCATCGATGAACTTTGGAATCTGCTAGTAAGTGGACTGATCTGTCTGAATTGTCTATAAATATAAGACGAACTTCGTTACTGTACGAAATTTGAGTTATTGATTAAGACAATCAAATACTTTGTTCACGCCTAGATAACTCATGTCCGGAATTAGACACAGAACCCGGTCTCCTTTAATCAAAAATCAAAGAACGACTTTCGGTGAATTATATTTCGTTGCAAGAACATCTCCTGCGAAACATAATTTTGACATGCCTAGTGGGAGTTGCGTGGTCAATTGGAGGAGTGACGATGGCATGAACAAGGAGTCAGAGCCAATTCGATCAGAATAACAATGTTGTTGGGAGTAGTGCGCCCCCGAATCCTATTGTGGAGCGGGTAACACGTGCATAATCATCGAATGGACGGATAGCGACAAAACACGGACAAGTAGGGGAGATGGATATTCCCAGGAATCTCACTGGGGAACAAAAAAGGCAGTTGGAACCAAATCCTATTACAATTGCTACTATGAGGAGCATCATTGAAGAACGGCACAATGACTTAGCCAATTTGGTCACTAGGTGTGTAGCTGATACAATCAGACCACTGATTATTAATACGGTTTAGGATATTACTAGTAGGTAGATCCATTGATTGTTTCGGCTCAACCTCAGACCATCTCCGTTCTTCCTCCTACCACAATTAGAAGTCTCAGACAACCTTCCACTTCACTCCCTCGCATTGGAACCACATGACAAGTTATTCCTCTTGGCGTCAATAAGGATTCTTCAGAGAGGAGAAAATACGTTGGTAGGCCAAGCATATGGCCAAATGGCAACAAGTGAAAGTAATTTATTTAATCTATCATCGAGGAATGAGAATGCTAACATTGGTCAACCAGTAGCCAACGGTACTAACCTGTTTGGGTCAGTTCAAGCAAATGCGGCTAATGCGAATTTGTTTCCTCAACGTATTGCTTTGTATTAGCTGCACGACAACATGTTGTCAGGTGGTTTTGCTGCTCAACCTAATCTCCCTCAGACTTTGTTTAGGCCAAATGCTAATACAGAGGTCCAGGGGATAATTTTAACACCGCCACAACCATTACCACAAAACCCAGCTTCACAACATCCGTAGCTAGTACCATAGTACCATTGCCGCAGCCAACACCACCATAACCAGTACCTTAGTATCAAACGCATCCACCTTTACAGCATAATATACGTCAAATGATGCCTTAGGTCATCCAAGTAGCTCAAGTAGTCCCGTAACCATTTGTGATACTACTTGGACAAAATCAATACACGAGCGATCAAGTGTTGCGACAATATGGTGGTGACCCGGGAGGTTTTAGACAGATATACAAAAAACCATATTCGGAATGGATGGATTCAGTTTTGTATCTAAGAGGGTTTAAGATGTCAGAATTTAGCCTGTTTATCCATGGTGATGATGAGTCGACACAGGAACATATCAATCGATTTACTGCATTGTGTGTAGATACTACGTATGGAGATCATTAGAAGCTGCGATTATTTCCATTATCATTATCCAAGATTGCTTTTACTTGGTACACACCTCTACAACCTCATTCTGTATTTTCTTGGGATCAGATGGAAATACTGTTTCATAGTCAATTTCAAAGAGTTATGCCTGACATGTTGGTTGCGGATTTGTAGGCAATGAGACAACATAATAATGAGTCAATTGATTAGTTCATGTTTAGATTTAGAAAGACAAGGAACATGTGTCTCGTACCATTACTTGAAAACACATTTGCTGAGTTAGCGTTTAATGGCTTAAAATTTGCTATCAAGGAAAGAATGATAGATCAGGCTTATTATGATATGTTTTCATTAGCTTCCATTGCCATGAAACATGTAAACTTTTTGAAAGAAAAATATCGAAAGCATGTTAAACATGACATAAACTTTGTTGATGAAGCATTGGTCAATGAAAACGAGTTAAAATATGCTAAGGTGGTAGTGGCAAAGATGATAATAGAAAAATTATATACGTGTCCTACGCTAAAACCTACTAAGGCAAAAGAAAAGGGTAGTGTTATGATGAAGTCGAAGGATGTACAATATTATTCCTTTGATATAAATAAGGTCGATGAGATACTTAATCTGCTTTTGGCCGATGGACAAATCAAGTTTACTGAAGGCCAAGTAATACCGAGCAAAGAGGAGTTAACAGGAAAGAAATATTGTAAGTGGGATCATTCGTGGAGTCATAACACAGTCGATTGCATTGTGTTGAAAAAGAACATTCAAAAAGCAATTCGACAAGGAAAAATCAAATTTGCAGATGATAAAGAAAAGGCTTCCATGGACGTAGATGTTGACCCATTCCCTGCTATGACTAGAATGATGTCGTTAAAATCTAAAGGCAAGATGACACAACCACATTTATGTGCCCAGTATAAAGAAGAAATCAATTGTGATCTAAAAGGAAGACCTTTCTTGACGTGGGTTTCTTTGCGAGGAAGAACTTTTTGGGATCGGTACGAACACCAAAATTATAATGGAATGGTCAAACATTGGAGTGGAGTTCGAACTGCCTAGAATGTTGATTGACGCTGGAATTGGACTCCAAATGACCAAGTATCAACAACTTGAGACAATGGCCAACAAAGTGGAAATCTTTCAAATAGCGATATGAAGAGGGTGATCCAATAATTGAAATGTTAGGGGAACCCAATGGTAAATTCGATTACTATGTCAATTATGGTTTACCTCCCAAACAATCGGAAGAGGTGATGGCAACTGGATGGGGCGAAGAATTTGATGATCCACAGGAAAGAGAGCCCAAAGTTTCTATGACGCCTCATCGTACGAGAGCTTTGAAAATACCAATTGATCCACCCGGAGATGAATGGTTTGAATCAAGAGAAGTTCAAATCCCGAGGGGGCAATATAACAAGAACTCATAAAATGAGATTGCAAAGGAAAAAGAAGATGTATGAGTTACAAAGACAGGTTAATAAGATTCATATTACTCAGGTTTCACCGATTCCTTATAAACCTAGAAAATTTCAAGCTAAGAATTTGGTGTGAAGAAGGAATCCTGAAAACTCTAATCAGAATAAAAAGAACAATAATCAAAGGAATTCTGAGGTCAATGAGAAAACAAAGTCTAGATTAGTTGTGTTGTCAAGATCGGTTTCTCCTATAAGTTCATGCATGGTCCAAGCTAGGCTCTCATTGCAATATAGAGTGACGTCTGTGGAGTCGACAACCAATGAGATTTAGTCGTCGACGAAGAAGATAAAGTAGAATTTCAATTTGATGATGAAGAGGAATTGATGGAGTTTGAGAACCATTTTACGAAGGGTCCAAATACCTTAGGGCATTTAATATGAATGCCAACATAGATGGACGCCCGGTTTTCGGGGTGTTTGTCAATGGAGTATCTGCTCTTAATATGGTTCTGTATAGATTCTTCAAAAAGATGGGAAAAAAGCATGAAGAAATTATTCCATCGAATATTTAGTTGTCAGATTTCACAAGAGAAGTAACAGAAGTCAAAGGGATATTTATAGTTGATCTGATTGTGGGATCGAAAACCTCTAGGACAATTTTCCGTGTTGTCGAGGCAGATGGATCATATAACTTATTGTTGGGGAGGGATTGGCTTTATGAAAATCAGTGTATGCCCTCAACCCTTCATTAGATGTTAGCTTTTTGGAATGGTAGTAAAGTTGAGTATGTTAAAGCTAATAGTAAGGCTCATGCATCTTGGGCACATGCCTTAAGGATTGACCAAAAATTAAGAAAGATACATGATGAAAATTCATGCGTTATTATGCCACCTAGAATTGACTTAAGGAATGTAGCATTCTACCGGTTTGACAAGGGAAATTTCCAATGGATTCCCAAAAATGATTTGGCAGGATGTCTAGATAAGGTTATCCATGGAGAACCTTAAATTATTGAACGACCTCAATAGGAGGTATATGGCCTATACGGCCGAATTGGGTAAGCAAGATATGGAGGTCAGCGACTGCATTATGGAATTTGAAGAATTGCCCCTTAAAGAAGACAATAAATTGATTGAATCTCAGGACCTGTTAACAGAAGTTGATATTGGGGATTATCAAAACCGTCGACCAATTTTCATCAGTGTATTATTGGACGAGGTTACAAAGTCCTAGTTAATTAAGTTGTTAAAGAAATATAGAGATTGTTTTGCATGAGATTATCATGAAATGCCAGGATAAGGGCAAGATGTAGTTGAGCATAGGTTACTAATCCAGAGAAAGGCTTCGACCACATAAGCAACCATCCTGAAGATTTGCACTAGAAATTGTGCATAAAATCAAGGAAGAAGTCGAGCATTTGTTGGCGGCATGTTTTATCAGAATTGTGAGATATGTCAAATGGTTATCCAATATGGTACCGGTTAAAAAGAAGAACGGAAAATTAAGAGTGTGCATAGATTTTCGTGACTTATATGCTGCAACCTCGAAAGATGAGTATAGACGGACATTTTGATCGATTGGCCATCTGGCAACGAGATTATGTTGTTAATAGACGGTCATTTGGGTTATAATAAGATATTTATATCTAAAGAAGATGTCCATAAAACAGCATTTCGATGCCCGAGAGCTACCAGGACATTTGAATGATTGGTGATGTCATTCGGATTAAAAAATTCATGGGTAATGTATTAAAGGGCCAAGAACTTTATCTTCCATGATATGATCAGAGTTTTTATGGAAATATACATCAATGACATCATCATCAAATCGGACCAGGTAAGTCATCTAACTTATCTCGAATGTGCTTTCGCAAGGATGTAGAACTTTAAATTAAAAATGAATCCCCTTAAATGTGCTTTTGGGATAAGGACTAGTAATTTTCTAGGATTTTTGGTAAATCAAAAGGGGATAGAAATAGATAAGAACAAATATCATTTTTTAGGATTCTTGGTAAAATAATTTTTTTGCATCGATTTATTGCTAATATGTAAGATAAAATAGAGGTATTTTCTCCATTGCTTAAATTAAAAAACCAATATCAATTTGTTTGGGAAAAAGAACATTGGCATGCTTTTGAGCAGACTAAAGGATATCTTACCAATCCACCAGTTTTGATGTCACCCAAACTAGATAGGCCATTGAAATTTTATTTGTTAGCAACTGATAATACTATTGGAAGTATGTTGGCGCGAGAAAATGATAATGGAAGGGAACATACAATATATTATTTCAACCGGAAGATGAATGGTACCGAAAAAAGATATACTCCGGTAGAGAAATTATGTTTGTTGTTATATTTTGCTTGTACAAAATTACGCCATTATATGTTACTGACTAAGGTTCCGGTAATTTGTAAAACATATATTATTAAATATATGTTGTGTCATCTGATTATCAGAGGAAGAATTGCAAAATGGGTTTTTGCTTTGTCTGAAATACATCTTATATATGTACCGCTTAAGGTGGTCAAAATTGTCTGATACATTTTCAGAAATAAAAGCTCTTGTAAGAGTTAATCAAATTTTACCAACTAGTAAGAAGGGACAAACAAAGACTAATGCAATAGAGATGAGTACCTTCCAAATAGTCTCCAGAATGAGAAAAGTTAGTTTGAGAGTCCATAGCCTCTAAAGGATTGCTAGTAACCAAGATGAAGAAGCTGATGGGGTTGAGGTGTCAAAACGTTTCTTTTTTATCAATGCAGCAATTGGTTCTTCATTTGCTTCCACGACAGGTTGATTAGATGGTAAAGAGTCTTTGAGAGCAAAATGCAAGAATTTAGCAGACAATTTGAAAACATCATATAAAAAAGGAAAGAATTACAATAAATAGATACCTTGGATATGATCAACTTTTCTCTTGTGGGGGGAGAAGTATTGTCCTTAATCTCGAGTTGATTCATTGATTTGGCACAATACAGTCGAGTCCGAACAAGAACACCTTTTGAAGAAACAACTGTCTTGGCTTTGGGAGCCTTGGCTTACGTGCTCTTGGTAATTCGCGGCAGTTCCAAACTAGGCTTTGGGATGCCTAGTTCCACTGAAATGGCTTTTTTACCCCTCTTGCCTTTGTTCCTTGACTTAAATAGACCTCTCAGTATTTGGTTCAACATGGCTTGAATAGCCTCTTCATAAGGGCTTTCAAGAGAGAAAGAAAGCCATCAGGAAGTTCATGTGGGTGTGCATCCAAGCTTGAGATCAAAATCATCGACGCCAGGGAAAAATTTATCAAGCATAAGTTGAGTGATTTCAAAGCAACATGTAAAAGGATCCTGAGCCCTATAAAAATATATTCGTTTGGTCATATTGGGAAACTCAAGGGAATATGGAATTGGCATAGTGTCGCGACCTAAATTTCTCAGGCTAATGGATTATTAAGTTTCAGCTTAACTCGAGCCTTTCCAAGCCCTACCAATTTGTAACTTAGGGTTTAAGTTTTTAATATGCAAAAGTTTTCATGCTTAGAATCGCCACTAATCTATTTATGGTAGGTCGATTATAAGTCTAAATAAAACATATGGAGATATATTTTATTCCTATGAACCAGAGATTCTAAACTCCAGGACTTGATTATGCTATATCTAGTCTAACGCCCTTTCGGTACCTTTTTTTTTCAAAAAATGTTTATGCAGGCAGTCTGGATCAATTTTATTACCTAATCACTAACATGCTAGGTATTCATGCGGGTGTGCAAATCACCAATTTAACACCCAAAAATACAGTGAATAGATTGCAAGGTTAGGAGAATGACGTACCTTAAAGTGGTGCAAGCATATGCATTGTTGGTAAAAAATCACATAGACAATCTTAATATGATTTTTAATTAACAAAGCAAGGCACTCAAGTGTTCTTTAGGGTTTTGTGCTTTATTAAAATGCAAACTAACCTATATCCAATGACGTGCAAAATATGACATGCGATTAATGCAACCTAGCATGCGAACTATATGACATGGGACGACGTGACCTAATTCTAATGACGGAAAACGATGTGTTTTTTTCCAATGAAATTCGGAATTAAAAAAAATGCCTAAATTAACATGCAATCTATTCTAAAAAAAGATAATTTAATCCATCCTAAAGTGACTTCTTTTTGGTATTTTTATGGAAATTCGAAATCAAGAATCACCCTAAAATGAACCATCGAGATCAGGATAATATCTAAATTAAACTAGAAAATAAATTATTCTAATTCCTAATTTAAATTAAAAAGTTATCCTATCGATTTATTCAAAGAAAGTTATTCCAAACCTATCCTAAACACACATAATTATCTTCTAATAAGATCAATTCAAATTCTAACTAATCTTTTTTTGGAATTTTCTTTTTAAAGGAAATAAATCAAATAGATAGATAATCACCACGATCAAAACCAGTCCATGCGATCCGCAATATTTGTTTTATTATCTTTGAATTAGGGAAACAATATAAACTGGCAATCATATCTATGTGGTTATGAATATTGATGGAAGGCTATTCGTTTGCATTTGGGAACAAAATTAAATCTACTATCGTATCTAAATAGTTATGGGTAGGATAAAGATTTTCCGTGCCACCAAATATTGTATCTCATGGTTGAGATCGGATAGTTGTCCTGACACGTTGTTAAGTTAAGAATTTCCTAACTTAGTGTATTTTTTGGAATCTTCCGAATATGCAATGCATCATTCAAATATATCTACTAACCAACCAAAGAAAACAAAATCACTCGAACTAGGAATTTAAATATTTGAAACGATATCGGATAAAGTTTCTTACCTAATTTACGGATAACTTCCAAATTCGAGCTTGATGTCGGATCGGGTTTGCGGATCATGGGACGGCCGACAGTGTTGGACCGGCGGCGGTAATGGCAGTGGTGACGAGGTCGCTAACGGATCATCAGGGATTTTTGGCCCGTCACTTGCAAAACAAAATCACGAGAGGGGCGACGGACCGACTCATGGTATGGGAATTTCTCGGAACTAAACAGGATCATCGGGGAGGAATCGTCGTGGCGAACCATCGAGGGATTGGATAACACCACCGTAGAGACGTGGCGGTGGCCGTAGGCAATAGTAGCAGCGAAAAGGGGCTACCTTTCAAACTCAAAGGCGCACAACAACGTATATCACTACGGGCTCGACGTGGGGTGCAACAATTTGCCGTCACGGTAGAGAATCTCTCCAAGGAAACCTACAAAAGAAAGGACCAGTATAGCTCAATGATCACTGAAACCACCAAACTAGGATTCGTCGGTTTACCATTGAGCTGGTGTCGATGGGAAAGAAGCTCGTGACTAATGTGGCAAGGTTGCAAGATTGATGTTACAACGACATTCAGGAAGCTACTCGCCACCTGAAAGTTTGCTGCTGGTGTTCGTAAAATTCTGCACGTGTTAACGAACGTGTTGAACAAGTAATATAATGATGAGAAGAGTATTGTCCCACAGAGATTGATGATAATAAACCAATTAAATATTAAAAATAGACTAATTCTAAAATTTATTTAACTGATCAAAATATAATTGAGAACAAATAAAAATTGATAATTTTTAAAAACGAAATTTTATAAACTAAAGGCAGATAAACAATTAGGTAAAATATGTTAGAGCATCCGATTTTACCATAACCACTAGATATGAATTTCATATCATTATGCATACAAGAACAATATCAATCATGTGATAGCGGAATTTCCTAGTCTATTTACTATCCTATCTCTAGATATAGCAAACATACTCAATTTATTAATTCATTATATTTCTATGTGAATTTAAATAAACATAAGCGCATTAAAATCTATGAATATTCCCGGTTTACAATGAATCTTTTGGATCACCTTATCACCGAAAGCTACATAAATAACATGGTATATTTTTATCCATATTTAATTCATGGTTATATATTATAATGTGCAATTGCATATTATTACTTTTCAGTCTCAAACATGCACATCAGATCATTCAAGTGGTGGCCAGTCACCTAAACGCATTAAGTACAATAATATATAACTCACATAAATGAAATTACTTGTAAAGCATAAAATTCATATCATCATGGTTAGGCTACATCGTAGCTCTAACAAAGAAAATTAGAACATAATAGAAGAAGAAACGACAATAGAAATTAAACCAAATATCTTGAATCAAAGAACAAGAATTCTGTTACTACTTTTGTCTTCTCTTAAAAATACTTGAAAAACTCTTAGAACACTGAAAACAAAAACGATCTCTCTCTCTCTCTAAAAAAAATTCCATGTTCCCCCAAGTTATCTTATTTATATAATAGCATCTAAGACTCCTATCACAAGGCAATTACTTCTTTTTTCGCATAAAATTAGGGAATAATCGCAGAATTCCCAATGTGATATCCACCTTCTAACTCTTCTCTGGGTTGCATATTCCTTTCAAACTTTTTGCCATATTTTCCTTATTTTCTCCATATCTCAATATTCTGCATAAACAAGGAAATATTAAGTAAATAAAAAGAAATCCAAATATATTCTAACAAATATTGCATTATTTGTTGCCTAAAGTAGATAAAATAACTCTATTTTTATAGAGTTATCAAACCCCCAAACTTAACATTTTGCTAGTCCTCGAGCAAAAGCAAGATATAAGACATACTTAAGCTAACAGCCCCCTCCATTACTTCCTTCCAAAATTGCTCGAAATCACAATTCAAAGAAAAACACAAATTTCATCCAAACATTAAAATATATTCATAAGTTAAAATCGATTCTAACTATGTGATCCAAGTGTGTGTGTGAGTCCTCATCTTTTCGAATTATATGCAATCCAAATAAGTTCACATTGGTATGCAACCTCTCAAAAACTCTTTATAATTATAACCAAATCTTATAGGTTTGCTTTTCATTCCTCTCTCCATTAATGTAAGCTAATCATTCAACCAAAAATTAATAGGACTTTTCTCAGGTTGTAATGTAAGGCTGGGCTAACGGTGAGATAATGGTAAATTTAAGCTCTAATCACCTATGAACACATTGATTTCTAGGATCTAATTAGAGCACACGCCACTATTTCCAATTTCACATTTTCAAAATAATCTTTCTGCCACTACGGATCATCATTCTTCCTCTCTTTTTTTTCTCTTTCTTTTTTTTTTTTTTTTCCTTTTTCTTTTCTTTTTTTTTTCTTTTCTCTTTTTTTTTTTTTGAAGAAGATATACACCAAACAACCATAGCAATCAAATAATTTCCATGCTCCACCCTTCCTCCCAAATTGCCATTATGCTCAAATAAACTTTTATCAACATGTTCATGGGGCGTGGGACAATGATATAATTTGGCAAAAGGTAAGCTAAAAAATATGTGGGTGCCAATAAAAGATTGGATAATAATTAAGGCTTAACAGAGTGATTATGGATAAATAAACAAGGTTGGCTTGAAAGGTTCAATCGATCCAAAAATTGCTTAAATCATTTTCTCAGTTAGATATAGCCTAGGATTTCGCCTCAAGAGAAAATCAAACAAATTCTAAGATTTGGGTGAGATCTAAGAAAAGCACATACTTCACATAAATATTCTCTAGATGTACACACTATTTAAAAATTAAGGACTTTTAGTGCTCAGTAAGTGGATCGACATTATCAGAATCAAAATTAACTCACATATCATTCGCAAGTTTGAACAAAATTTAAATTTTCCTAAGAATCGCAAAATTCACAACAAGAAATGCAACAAAAAAAACAAATTCAGATTTAGCAAAAAAAAATTTTTTTTTCTTTTTAAGCAAAAATTGTCTCAAAAATTATGTCTCCCCCCACACTTAAATGAAGCAGTGACCTCAATGTGAAAATACAACGAACGTGTTGAGAAACAAAAGAAAAATAGGAATAAGAAAACTCCCATTGCAGTAGGATGTGTCCATGGATGGTCTTGATGACTAAACTCCAAAAATGTGACCCTTAAAGAAAGAAAATTAACCTGGATAAAAATTATTAATCATGTTTTTTTGTTTTTTTTTTTAAATTTTAACGTAAAAATTAATGAAGAAACATAATAAAAATGCTTGGGTTGCCTTTATAGTTTTCAGCCAAACTATCTCAGATGTCGCTATTTTGGAGGATAAAGTTCAATAGTGGTCTTCTATTTGTTGTAACCACCTTCGAAGTAGGGCTTCAAACGTTGACTGTTCACCTTAAATGCGCCTTCGATATCATGTGCAACTTCAACTGCTCCGTATGGAAATACCCGTGTGACTGTATAAGGACCAGACCATCAAGAACGTAACTTTCCTGGAAAAAGTTTAAGACGAGAGTTATAAAGTAAAACTTTTTGGCCAATTTCGAACTCTCTTCTGAATATGTGTTTATCATGCCATCTTTTGGTACGCTCCTTATACATCTTAGCATTTTCATAGGCCTCATTGCGAAATTCCTCCAATTCATTTAGTTGCAACAATCTTCTTTCACCTACAGACTGCATGTCAAAATTCAGAAATTTCAATGCCTAATATGCTCTGTGCTCTAATTCAACCGGTAGATGACAAGCCTTCCCAAACACTAGCCTAAAAGGAGACATCCCAATTGGGGTTTTGAATGCTGTCCTATAGGCTCAAAGTGCATCATCTAGTTTCATTGACCAATCTTTCCTAGAGGCATTCACTGTTTTTTCTAAAATTCTCTTGATTTCCCTATTTGAAACCTCTACTTGACCACTAGTCTGAGGATGATAAGGGGTTGCAACCTTATGTGTGACTCCATACTTACTCAAAAGTACTTCAAACTGTTTGTTGCAAAAAGTGTGTCCTCTATCACTTATGATTGCCCTAGGAGTGCCAAATCGCGTAAAAATATTTTTCTTCAAGAAATTGATAATAGCCTTAGCATCATATTTTGGCAATGCTACAGCTTCTACCCACTTAGACACATACTCCATCGCTACTAAAATGTATAAATTACCATAAGAAGATGTAAAGGGTCCCTTGAAATCAATTCCTCAAATATCAAATAATTCACACACAATAATGTTGTTTAAAGGCATATCATTTTTTCTCGAAATATTTTTAGTTCTTTGACATCGATCACATGAAGCTACAAAGGAGTAAGCATCTTTAAAAAGTGCGGGCCAATAAAATCCAGATTGCAAAACCTTAGCTGCAATTTTGGTGGCACCAAAATGACCACTTGCCTCTCTATCATGACAATGATGCAGAATATTTACCTTTTCTTCGTCTGGAACACATCTCCTTATGACTTGGTCTACACATACCTTAAAAAGAAAATGTTCTTCCCAAAAATAATTTTTAACATCAAAAAAGAATTTTTTTTTCTGTTGATATGACAATTGAGGAGGAAAAATATTACTTACCAAATAATTCACAAAATTAGCATACCAAGGAATTTTTGTGGATTTGACGGAAAAAATTTTCTCATCAAGGAACTCTTCCATAATTGGACTTACCTCTTCCTTTAAATTCGGAATTCTTAACAAGTGATCTGCAACTAGATTTTCAGTCTTCTTCTTATCTTTGATTTCCAAATCAAATTCTTGCAGCAATAGAATCCATCTGATTAAACGTGGTTTTGATTCTTTCTTTTTAAGTAAATACTTAAGAGCAAAGTGGTCAGAATAAACTATAACTTTTGAGCCATTTAAATAAGAACGAAATTTATCAAAAGCAAACACTACCGTCAAAAGCTCCTTTTCAGTTGTGGCATAATTCAATTGAGCTCCAGATAGGGTGCGACTTGCATAGTATATGGTTCAAAAAATTCCATCCTTTCTTTGTCCAAGTACGGCTCCAACAGCCGAGTCACTAGCATTACACATCAACTCGAAAGACAAATCCCAAGTAGGCGCAGTCATGATAGGGGCCGAAATTAACTTTTCCTTCAATATGTTGAATGCCTGCAAACAATCATCAGAGAAATCAAATTTAGAATCTTTTTCTAACAATTTAGAAAGGGGTCTAGTAATCTTAGAAATGAAACACCTATAAAATCCTGCATGTCCCAAAAATCCTCGAACAAGCTTCACAGAGATAGGAGGCGGCAATTTTGAAATAACTTCAATATTAGCTCGGTTCACCTCAATTCCTCTTATAGAGATCTTATGGCCTAGCACAATCCCTTCCTGCACCATAAAGTGACACTTCTCTCAATTCAAGATAAGGTTAGTCTCCTCACATCTTTGTATCACCAAAGTTAAATTATTTAAGCATGAATCAAACGATGAGCCAAAAACAGAAAAATCATCCATAAATATCTCAATATATTTTTCCATCATATAAGAAAAAATAGCCATCATGCATCTTTGAAAAGTAGCACGTGCATTACAAAGACCAAAAGGCATCCTCCTATAGGCAAAAGTATCATAAGAATAAGTAAAAGTAGTTTTTTCTTGATCCTCAGGTGCAATAGGGATTTGATTATAACCAGAATATCCATCTAAAAAGCAGTAAAACTCATGCCCTACAAGTCTCTCCAACAATTGATCAATAAAATGTAAAGGAAAATGATCTTTACGGGTGGCATCATTCAATTTTCTATAATCCATGCAAACACGCCATCCAGTAACGGTTCTAGTCGGAATTAATTCATTATCATTATTTAGTCGAACAGTCATACCTCCTTTTTTTGGAACAACTTGCACAGGACTTACCCAGGAATTATTAGAGATAGGATAGATGATCCCTGCATCAAGTAACTTAATTACCTCAGCTTTCACCACTTCTTGCATTTTCGGGTTCAAACGCCTCTAAGGTTGGATAATGGGTTTATGTTGTTCTTCCATCAAAATTTTATGCATGCAAATTGAAGAACTAATTCCCTTGATGTCAGCTATTTTCCATCCAATTGCATATTTATGTTCTCTCAACACTCTGAGCAGTTTCTCCTCTATCAAATCTGTTAAAAAAGAAGATGTAATTACTGTTAAAGAAGAAATTTCATCTAAATAAGCATATTTCAAATGAGAAGGCAAAATTTGAGTTCAAGAATATGAGGCTCTTCAATTGATGGCTTAAGCTTCATTGTATGTTGTCCCAACTCCTCAAATTTTGTTGTCTTAGGCCTTGAATATGTTGGATTTGCCTCCATAAAATTTGCATACTGCATTATCTCCTCATTCTCAATTTCTCTGTCTTTTGGTTGAACCAGACATGCTTCAAGTGGATCTTTAAAAATATTTTCTTGAAAAACATTATTCACAAACTTGTCAACTGTCTTAACTTTAAAACAAGAATTATCATCAGAGGGATATTTCATTGCTTTAAAAACATTGAAAGAAACAAGATCATTTTGAACTCTAAGAATCAACTTCCCCTATTGTACATCAATAAGAGCTCTTCCTGTTGCTAGAAAAGGACGACCTAAGATAAGTGGTACCTCAAAATTTTCCTCCATATCAAGAACTATGAAATCTGCAGGAAAAATAAATTTGTCAACTTTTACCAATACATCTTTCACAATACCTCTCGGATATTTAATTGATCGATCAGCCAGTTGAAGAGACACTGTAGTTGCTTTTACTTCACCCAATCTTAATTTCCTAAAAATAGAGAAAGGCATCAAATTAATACTTGCACCTAAATCACACAATGTTTTTTCGAAATAAGAATCTCCAATAGTGCAAGGAATTGTAAAACCTCCTGGATCTTTTAATTTCTGAGGTAATTTATTTTGTAGGATGGCCGAATATTCCTCATTCAATTTCATAGTTTCGTAATCCTCTAGCTTTCTTTTGTTTGCCAGAATCTCCTTTAAAAATTTTGCATAGCTAGGCATTTGGGCTAAAGCATATGCAAAATGAATATTAATGTGCTATTTTTTGAAAACATCAAGAAATTTAGAAAATTGCTTATCTATTTTGTGCTGCTGGAATTGCTGAGGGAATGGAACTGGCGGCACGTATGGCTTGGGATTATCTAGAAAAAGTTTGCTCTTGCCTATCTCATTTGATTGTTTCTTGACCTCTTCTTCTTTGTCTCTGGAAATCTCTTGTTTGGTATCTTCTTCACCCACTTGTTTACCACTTCTCAGGATTATAGCTTTTACATTTTCAATTGGATTTTTCTCTGTGTTGCTAGGCAAAGAACCCTGTTGTCTCCCAGACATCATGTTTGCTAACTGCCCCACTTGCATCTCCAGATTTCTGATTGAAGCCTCTTGGTTCTGAAATCTCACATCTGTGCTCTTGATGAAGTCCTGAGTAGTGTTGGCAAGTTTTGTGACTATATCTTCTAGACTGGACTTTGTCTCTTCTGGTTGTTTGAATCTCGATGGCAGTTTCATCACATTTTGATTATTCCATGAAAAATTTGGATGATTGCGCCATCTCGAATTGTACGTGTTGGAGTAGGGATTATTCTGTGATCTATTAAAATTCCCAACAAAGTTAGCATTTTCATTAGATTGAGCAAAAGTGTTACCTACCTGACATTCTATGCTAACATATCCTCCACCACAAAAATCACATGTCATATTCTGAATTTTCATACCCGAAACACTCATATTATCTATCTTTTTGTTGAGTGCTTCAATTTGCGCAGCAATTGCTGTGAAAGCATCCACTTCATGAATTCCGCTAGCTTTTCGCACTGATATCCTCTTAATAGGCCACTGATAACTATTAGATGTCATCTCCTCTAATAAGTTGTAGGCTTCTTTTGGTGTTTTATTATTCAGAGTTCCCCCTGCAGCTATATCAATCATAGAATGAAGATTTGTACTACATCCATTATAAAAAGTTTGTACCTGCATCCATACAGGTAATCCATGATGTGGGCATCTCCTAAGAAACTCCTTGAATCTTTTTCATGCTTCATACAATGATTCATTATCCATCTGCATAAAATTAGTAATATCGTTACGCATTTTTGCAAATTTTGCAGGTGGAAAGAACTTACCAAGAAATTTCTGGGTCATATCATTCCATGTAGTGATTGATCCTGAAGGAAGAGAAGAAAGCCAACCTTTAGCTTTGTTTCTAAGAGAGAATGGAAATAATCTCAATTTAATAGCATCATCCGAAGCTCCATTATATTTAATTGTGTCACAGATTTCAATAAAAGCATCGATATGAGTATTTGGATCATCGCTTGGTAGCCCACTAAATTGCACTGATTGTTGAAGCATCTGAATCAGTGATGGCTTGATCTCAAAGTTGTTTGCTTGAATTGCAAGTCTCCTGATACTTGATGTGGTGCCCTCAACTGTTGGCGCACCATAATCTTTCAAGAGTCTACGTTGATTTCTACCATCAACTCCCTCCATCTTTTTAATGTAATTTCTTTGTTCTCTCAATCGCCTTTTAAATGTGCGTTCGATTTCTGGATCAAACTCAGTAAGTTTTCCTTATTGGCTACGTGTCATGCACCAATGTATACTCTGAAAAAAAAAAGAAGATAAAAGCTAGATTAAATTTAGAATTATTCGGTATCAATATTAATTGGTATTAAATAAACAATCCCCGGCAACGGCGCCAAAAACTTGTTCGTAAAATTTTACACGTGTTAATAAACGTGTTAAGCAAGTAATATAATGATGAGAAAAGTATCGTCCCACAGAGATTGATGATAATAAACCAATTAAATATTAAAAATAGACTAATTCTAAAATTTATCTAACTGATCAAAATATAATTGAGAACAAATAAAAATTGACAATTTTTAAAAACGAAATTTTATAAACTAAAGGCAAATAAACAATCAGGTAAAATATATTAGACCATCCGATTTCACCATAACCACTAAATATGAATTTCAGATCATTATGCATATAAAAACAATATCAATCATGTAATCGCGGAATTCCCTAGTCTATTTACTATCCTATCTCTAGATATAACAAACCTACTTAATTTATCAATTCACTATATTTCTATGTGAATTTAAATAAACATAAGCGCATTAAAATCTGTGAATATTCCTGGTTTACAATGAATCTTTTGGACCACCTTATCACCGAAAGCTACACAAATAACATGGTATATTTCTATCCACATTTAATTTATGGTTATATATTATAATGAGCAATTGCATATTATTACTTTTCAGTCTCAAACATGCACATCAGATTATTCAAGTAGTGGCCAGTCACCTAAACGCATTAAGCACAATAATATATAACTCACATGAATGAAATTACTTGCAAAGCATAAAAAGCATAAAATTCATATCATTATGGTTAGGCTACATCGTAGCTCTAACAAAGAAAATTAAAACATAATAGAAGAAGAAACGATAATAGAAATTAAACCAAACATCTTGAATCAAAGAACAAGAATTCTGTCACCACTTTTGTCTTCTCTTAAAAATACTTGAAAAACTCTTAGAACACTGAAAACAAAAACGATCTCTCTCTCTCTAAAAAAAATTTCATGTTCCCCCAAGTTATCCTATTTATATAATATCATCTAAGACTCCTATCACAAGGCAATTACTTCTTTTTTCGCATAAAATTAGGGAATAAATCGCAGAATTCCCATGTGATATCCACCTTCTAACTCTTCTTTGGATTGCATATTCCTTTCCAACTTTTTGCCATATTTTCCTTATTTTCTCCATATCTCAAGTAAATAAAAGAAAATCCAAATATATTCTAACAAATATTGTATTATTTGTTGCCTAAAGTAGATAAAATAACTCTATTTTTATGGAGTTATCAGCTGGCGTTGGGCGAAGGAGTTTTCGTGAACGTCTTCTCCTTTTGGTATGTGCTGCATGTTGAAATCGTCTCAGAGGGTGTGGTACAGCTCCCCCATTTCTCTATGTTTTCCTTCTTTGGCCTCTTGGATGTGTTGTGCTTCTCTGTCGTAAATTGTGAAATTGTGAAGCTCCCCTCACGATTTCTCTCTAATGGCCGCACGACTCCTCTGCTTCTCTCTCTCTTTCTTGTGGCCGTGTGTATGAATTGGGTGCCTCCTTCTTGTGAATCCTTAATGAATGTATTTATAGGTAAAGTGTAGGTTTTTTTTTTTTTCCTTGCAATTATTTTCTATTTCTATTCAAAGAAGATATTGCAATATCTCTTGTATTCTATGATATTATCAAATCAATTTGTTCAATTTAAATCACAATAATATCCAAACTAATATTTTTCAACTCGACATTTTCCAAAGAAAATTTCAGCTCTTATAATGTTCATGGGCTTGGCCAAGAATTTTTTTGAACGCGAGCTTAGTCCAATTTCATTAAGTTCAGAGCCGTTCACTCGAGGCCATCCACCGCCAGTCCAATGCAAATGCAACTATATAAACCTATGCAAATGCTTCTAATAACTATATGCATTTTAATTAATATTTTTTGTCTAGGGATCGGTCCCTAATTTCTGACTGGATCGTCAAAATTTAGGTGTAAACACATAGAAATAACATGAACCAAATCAAATTGCTTGGCACAGTATTGGAGAGAACATATTTCAAAGTCATGATAGAATTTTCCCTTTTTAGATAGTCTTAAAGGAAGGTCCATGGGAGTAAGAATACGCAACCAGAAATCAATGGAATTAAAGCGAGTTGTTAAATCAAATAGATAATTGAATTCATCTACATCATAAGCAAAAAATTCAATTTCATTTGATTCAGCCGTCAAGAATTTTTGAAGATAAAAAGCAAAAGGAGAGAGATTCTCAGGGATACTCAATGAAAAATAACTTGGCAAACGACACCCTAAAGAAAGAGGTGTTGGTGGCTGGAAGCTTGGGTAGAAATGATGACGGAAGGTACGAAAGTTGTGATTGGAAAAGAATGGAAAGTAATGTACCAACCAACATTGAAGTATCCAAAATGGTCTAAACTGGGTACCTTGCTCCCGAGATATCATCGACAAAGATGCATGGGTTATTCCCCTTTATAAAGCTGCTAAGATCAACGGACCCAAAGCAAGTGTCTTACTCGTGGTGAGGTTGGCTGCAAGTAATAAAAAATCTCTAGAGACTTTCAAAGAATGAGCAAAAAAGACGTATTTCGACAACCAAAAAAGGAGAAAGTGAGTGCTCTCATCAGGAGTTATTGGGCCAGTATTAAGGAAATAGGCCTCAAGAAATTTACTGTAAGCAAGGTTTCCTTCGGAAATATCAGGCATTAATGCTGAGGCCATATCTTCTACAAGGGTCCCAACTCGAGGGAGGTTAGTATTAGCATATATGTCTAAAAGAGTGGAAGACATTAGGCCCCAGGAGAGAAAGAAGCAGTTAGTCAAAAGGGACCAGAAGCTGAAAGACGCACCCAAAAGCCTTAGGTTTAAGTCATACGACAACATGTTGACCTCCAAAGCCACGTCAATGCCAGCTCTAATCCAAGCAAGTCGGGTCGATAAATCACCCTTTAGTTTCGCATACCAGCAGTGAATACCCGTCTCGGGGGAAGGAAACCCTCGAAATTGCGAGGTCTCTGGAAACCAAATGTCCACAACCAAGGGCTTTTGAATAGGAAATTGTTCTCTTGCTCTCCTTGGAAAGCATGGGCGGAGAGAAGCTAGGATTTGCTGATGCTCGTGAAAGCAGGGACCCAAAATAAGTTGATCTGAGGATTCATTGACCAAATGTAATAGGTGAAGATGACAGTTTGGGGATTCCTCATCATCTCACAGATGATCAAACCTTTCAATGTAAGACTCAGGAGAATATTTGATATGCATGAATACGAGCTGAATAAGAGAGATTTGAAAGAAGACGAAGAAAACCTAGAAACGAAAAAGAAGACGAGAAGCTAAAGTTTTGATTTTTATCATCAAGATATGATGGTCAAAAGAGGAGATGAAAAGCTAAAATTTTGATCGTCGAGATATGACCGGTCAGATGATTTGCCATCATAAAGATTTGCCGAGCCATAAATGATCAAGATGACGTGTCTGAATTAAGTGAAATGTTGCAGGAAGGTTAAGCGAACGTAAGTTACGAGGCGTCGAGATTAAGATCACCCGAGCCAGATATATTTATTTAAAAGAATTAAATCTAAAATAATTAATTCTTTTAAAAGGGGGCATATGCTGACACCTATAATTAATTAGATTGTCGACAACAGAAATAAATAAAATAATAAAAGACGTCAAAGGATGACGTGGCCCATACGAGATGGCTCACGTAAGCAAAATAGTTGGCGAGCACTGGGAGATACCGGCAAGGAATTTGAAATTGAAAGAGCTTGAGTCATAGAAGGAGCGAATGCCAAAGTTATCAACGAAAAATGGTCATATCAGATTCGAGTCTTCGAGGATGTCAATAAGGAAAAGGACAGGTGTCAAGCCAAAAAGAACTCGACAACGGTTATCACTCTAGAAAGGACAGGTGTCAGGATGAGAAGAATTCGATAATGGTTACTGCTCCGAAAAAGGTAGATGTCAGGAAAAGAAGAGCTCCATGATGGTTACTGCTTTGAGGAGGACAAGTGTCAAGACGGTATAAGTTCGATGACAGTTACTGTCTTGAGAAGGACATGTGTTAAGACAATATGAACTCGATGACGGTTATTGCTTTGAAGAAGATAGGTGTCAAGACGATATAAGCTTAATTATGATTACTGCCTCGAGAAAGATAGGTATCATACGAAATGAACTCAACGACGGTTATCACCTCGAAACAAAAAGATAAGATCGATTGTAGTTGACAGACATATGTCATCAGGCGAACAGTGAAGATGAGATCAACAGTTGTTATCGAACACAGTATCAAAGGCGATTACCAAGCCCACATTATAAATAACACCCGGTTGCCAAAAGAAGCCTCCTGCGAACACAAACCAAAATGCTGTCTTTCAATTATCTTTACTTTCCAGCATTGCACCTTTAGTTTCCATAGCTGTAGTTGTCTACTTTCTACGCCAGTAGCTTTGTAATGTTGCATTGATGAACTTTGGACACAGCTACTAAGTGGACGGATCCGTATGAATTGTCTATAAATATTAAGAGTGAACGATTCCTAATCCGGTTTGATCCAACCCAAGAACCGAGAACCGAGCCAGGAGGACCGGTTCTTAGTTTCGAAGACTGGGGACCGGACCGACTAGTCTTTGGACCGTGGACCAGTTACAATGAGATCAATCACTTATTGGTAAAGGTAAGAGAGAATTAGGGAAATTAGATTAGATTTTCTATTTTTTTCAAAAAATTTAAAAAGTAAATAAATATATATATGAAAAAATTAGAAAAATATATATTTATCGGTCCGATTCGGTTTGATTCCCACCATAGAACCGGGAACCGAACCACTCAAAAACCGATTCCACTTTTAGGAACTGGGAACCGAACCGGTCAGTCCAGTCCGATTCTAATTTAGGCGGTCCATCTTGCTCATCTCTAATAATTATAAGTCAAACTTCATTACTGTACGAAATTTGAGTTATTGATCAAGACAATCAAACTCTTTGTTCACGCATGTATAACTCCTATCCAGAATTAGACACGGAACCTAGTCTCCTTTAATTAAAAAATGAAGAACGAGTTTCGGTGAATCATAATTTGTCGCAAGAATATTTCCAGCGAAACACTACCTTAGTTAGCAACAATGCCCGAAGTGAATCAAAATTTACCCAGTCAGAGGGATTACTTAGACAACAAAGAACTCCAAATACAATAGATGAATACATTCCGCGAAAGCTTATACAGCAAGTGAGGAAAAGCATAGCCCTTAAAGGAAGAACAAGCCCATGCTACCTCGGTCAGCAACTATGCCCGAAGTGAAGTTCGTTTTCCCGCTGTCCAGAGAATTTTCTCTCCCTAGAAGCGAAGAGATAGAAGCCATGTAAACTTGTCTTTCTCCTCCGTTTCGCTAAACATCAACTGAGGTTGCGGCAATAAAACATAAGCCGAACCTAAGTAGGAAGTTCCCCTTTCTATACATAGACCAAAGCATCGGCCTTCTGATTATTATCATCACATGGTAACCATCGATCCAAACTTCGCACAAACACATAATTGGTAAGATAAAAATCAACAAAATTAAGGACATAAAGTACAGGATAAAAAAGTCCCCTTCACAAATCATGTTGTCAATTGGTTTGTCGTCGTCAATAATCGTTGATGATGCTGTTATCGCTGCTGCTGTTGCTGGAGGTTAATCAACTTGTAGTACGGTCCGTCCCTGTTCTCTATGAGGGCAGAGTGAGTCCCTTGCTCTATGATCTTCCCATCTTGTACGACGGAGATCTGGTCGGCATTCTTGATGGTCGATAGCCTATGCGCGACCACAATCGTTGTCCGGTTTCTCATCAGCCTATCTAGAGCCTGTTGCACGATACGCTCGGACTCCATGTCCAGAGCGCTAGTTGCTTCATCCAGAAGCAAGATCTCCGGGTTCTTTAGGATGGCCCGAGCGATTGCCACCCTTTGCTTCTGTCCGCCCGAGAGTTGCACTCCACGCTCACCAACTTTGGTCAAGTAGCCCTCGGGAAGGGAACTGATGAAGCCGTGAGCATTAGCTAGCTTAGCCGCTTCGATGACTTCTCCCTCGGACGCTCCTTCTTTGCCATAGACAATGTTGTCGTAGATAGATGTGGCAAAGAGAGCTGGCTCTTGTTGGACAAGGCCAATGTGTTGCCGGAGGGATTTAAGTTTGAGTTTCTTGATGTCCTTGCCTGCGAAACATTGATTTTTGGAACTAAATAAGATAACGGGCAATGCAATTTCCTTTTCTCATTCAAGTTGAGAAAAGAAAAAGGGCTTTGAAGCAGTCAGGGAATTTCCTTTGTAGCAGATAATGCAACAATGTGATGCTTTCGCAGAGAGTAAGCGAATCAAAGTGGTTGATTTTGCTATCAGACTTACCATCAATCATCACTTTCCCGGCTGTTGGATCATAAAACCGGAGTATAAGAGCGAGCACGGAACTTTTACCAGACCCACTTTGCCCCACTAAAGCGATGTTCTTGCCCGATCGCACTTTCAGATCAAAATTCCTGAAAATAATCACATCGGGCCTCGAGGGGTAGCTAAAATGGACTCCCCTGAGCTCCATCGTGCCCTCTACCACGGTTAGCTCTTCCCCGACATCCCCCATCACCTCGGTCTTGCGGTCAAGGACTTCAAATACTGAGGCAACCATTTGATTCCCCTTGAGCAGGTCAGGGGCCATAGCTAAGGTCTCTCCCATAGCTAGAGCGGTTACGATCAACACCATGAATGATTTCATGACCGATTTGAAGCTGGCGAGCCCTTGCCCCATCAAAACAGAACCATACCTGCATTTCAAAAAATGATTCCGTATTATTGTTTGCCTAGATTTTCATTAATGCATGAAGTACCAATTCATTGATTTGAAGGTCTTGAAGCATGCAATATGCATACTGTTTAATGATTTTCGTGACCCCTTTTACAAGTTCCAGCGAAGTTGAGGATGTGAAGCTAAGTTCCGTACCACAAGGCAAGACCGTATGAAGAGAAAATGAAGAACTGGGAAATGCCGTAGAAGATGCCTGCAATCTGACCGCGAGAGAATGAACGCTTGGAAGGCTCAACGAGCTCACTTGCATATAGATCAAGCACCTTCTCTTCTGAGCAAAACGCAGCTATCGTGCGGATGTTACTCACAGCCTCACCAGCCAACATGTTGGCTATTAGATATGCTTTGCTCAAGTTTCCACCGTAGCCTCGCATGAACATTTTCTGAAGGTAGATTAATCAAAACATTAGCAATATTGTTTACTGTAAGTTCAACTACTCATTAGAGAAAGGAAAAGTTACCTCGCTGATGTGCCCACTTATGATTAACGGATAGGTGGCTATGACAATGAGCGTTATCCTCCAGTTTAGGATGAAAGAAATGATGAAAGAACAGACGATCAAGCCTACATTTTGCAAGAGGATTGTGCAACGATCTACAACCACAGTTCGCAACAAAGTTGCATCTGTCTCTAGCCGTGATGAAAGCATTGCACTTGTGTTGTTCACATCATCAAACCAACCGATCTCATTCCTTAAAATGGCTGCAACAAAACTTTGCCAGAAGGTTTAGCATAAAATGCAGCTACAGATAGAAAAGTAACCAGCACTCTGTTTATAGTGTTTCATTCAACTGTAAAACAAGCTTTAGCATTTCATTCATGTATACAACAAATCTTTTAAGGTCGCAAGCAATCAAAACATTAAAATTCTCAAGAACGCAACTGATTAACCTCCACTACCAGAAGATCAGTGGTGTAGACATGGGTAAAATAGGCATTCACAATAATTTTGGTTGAATTACCTGCAAACATCCTTTCCCTCACCCGAAGAGTGAGCCGCTCTCCCATAATGCCAAAGGAACAATGCGCAATCACATGAACAATGACAGTCACTACTGCAGCTCCACAAAACAGCAGAGAAATCTTCTTAATTTCGTGCTTTGTCGTCTCCCAACCCATGTAATCAGACACAAGAGCTTGGGAGACCCCAAGAGCGAAAAGAGGCATCTGGGCTCCGGCGATAAGAGCACAAATGGTGCCAAACAGCCCATACATCCAGTCGGGACTCACCATGGAGTACAATCTTCTGGCAGAAACTTGCCTCGGCTTTAGACTGTCGACTGTATCAACACCAGCGCGACCAAGAGACTCTTTGTCTGAGCGAAAACTTGTACCAAAGCTAGCTGTTGTCCGGGATAATTCTCTTGAAACCCTGATGCTGTAATAAAAATTAATCAACTGATGAGTCTGACTTCAAAACAAGAACTCTTATAATTTTTGGACACTGCTAGAAATGAATCATCATTTAAAAATGCGGATCAGTCAATATAGTACCTGAGAGGTCGCCCCATTGTAGGACCTTGTGAAGGGTGCCGCTGCAAGTGAGCGGTCTCCTGGAGTTGAACCAGCGACGCATATGCGCTGTTCGGGTTCGAGATTAGTTCATCGTGGTTCCCCGTTTCCACTATCTTTCCATCCTGGACGACCGCAATCACATCTGCATTTCTTATGGTAGAGAGCCGATGTGCGACCACGACTGTGGTCCTCCCCACCATCGCTCGATCGAGTGCCTCCTGCACGCTCTTCTCGGATTCACCATCGAGCGCACTCGTGGCTTCATCCAGTAGAAGAATGGACGGATTCTTAACTATCGCCCGTGAAATAGCTATCCTTTGCTTCTGCCCACCCGATAGTTGTATTCCTCTCTCGCCGACCTGCGATGTCATATCCCCAACTCAGTCCAATTAAGTCAATCCATCTAAAGCAAGCATTAAACATGGAAATAACTTGTGTGAATTGCAACCATTTCACTTCTCAGCTAATAACTCAACATGAAACATTCATTCTTTATTAGGAGATCATCACATTATCTACGGAGCATGCTTGCCTCAGAGCTTCTCTTTATATACGAGAAATACCTGAGTTTCGAATCTCTCAGGGAGATTATTAATAAAAGAGAGAGCCTCCGACATTTTTGCGGCACGAGTGACCTCATCGAGGGTGGCCTCATCTTTGCCATAGAGTATGTTCTCCCTAATGCTCGTGGCAAACAGGGCAGGCTCCTGATTGACCAGCCCGATTTGCTGCCTCAGCCACTTGAGGTCGAGGTCTCTGATGTTGTATCCATCCAACAGGATCTCCCCAGCGAGTGGCTCATAGAAGCGCTCGATCAAAGAGATCACGGTGCTTTTCCCCGATCCGCTTCCACCTACGAGCGCCACGATCTTACCCGGGGAAATATCGAGGCAGAGCTTATTGAAGATGACCACGTCGGGACGAGACGGGTAGCTGAACATCACGTCCTTGAACTGAATGTGTCCTTCCACATTGCTCAGTTTTTGGCCAGTTTTTGAGCTAGTTTTGCTCATTGTGCTCCTCTCAATCATCTCAAAAATGGGATACGCAGCTGCTTTTGCACGGACAAATGCAGAAATATCCGGTGCAGCCTGGCCTAGTGACCTGGCAAGACACAGCATCAATGAAGTGGCTTTTCTTCAATTTCACAATGCCAAGATAAAGACCAATATTTGCTGATTAATCCCAGGCATCAGAACTTCGGAAGAAGACTTACAATCCGGCTATGACAACATTGAGCATGGTTGTGAAGGAATCCCCACCATTGGCGATACCCTTATGAACGACAATGCTCGTAAACCAAACGAGAAGTGCCCACGAAAGGAAAAGCACGCAATGCATTGAGCCTAGTCCCAAGCCCTTTGCTAATCCTGCCTTCCTTCCGTACGTGTAAGTATTGATAAGTGCTCTCCTGTATGATCTCACTGCCCTGTCTTCTCCAGCAAATGCATGGACCGTTCTGACATTCCCTATCACCTGTTAATGTAAGCTGCTCCTAAGTTTCAAATGACAACGGCACAGTTGAAAAAGAAGTATGTGACCCTTCATAAAAAATGTCAATTCTAGGCGCATCACACTGACCTCCTCTGCTATTTCTCCAGCTTTTACATAGGATTTCCGGACTCGGGCAATAAGACCTGTGGCAACGTATGCGTACATGCCACCAGCAAGGGCGATCAAGGGTACGATAGACAGTGTCACAAGACTGATTTGCCATACCCTGACGAACCCGATTATGAAGCCTCCAAGAAATCGGCTTATGTAGTGTATGAAGTTCCCTACCTGCATCCTCCACAAGGCACAATGAATACCACAAACACATCCGATACATGGCAACAATAATCAATATTTCTTCTGGAAGTTCCTGAGGAATTAATTGTTGTATGCCAAGAAAGAGCTCATCCTCATTACTGAGACTTTAACGAGCGCAATAGATCAGCTTGCTTGTGACCTTAAACCCATTACTAAAAAGGTAATTCCTCCTAAGACTTCAATTATCCGTGAGTAAGCAGAGTTTGGGCAAATCTTGTTAGTGTTCAAAATATGCATCTAATCTCCATTTTCATGGAAATGAATTTTAACTCCTCTATCTCACCAAAAAATGGGCATATTGTCAGGAACATGGTCGGGTCCTTGATGGACCTCCAGTTTCTCCATGTCTAGACACTTGTGTCTCATGCCTTCTTTTGAACACGTCAACAGCAGAGAACATGGGTTGGGCATTCAATATTTGAACTGTTTCCAGCTGGCAAAGGTGCAAGTTGGTGCATGTTAAAAACCTTGAAAGCTCAATTTCTCACCTAACCCAACCGAATTCTAAATGCTTCCAGGCAATGCATTTATATCCCCAGAAAGTACGCCAAAAGGAAGCAGATGCAGGAAGCAAAGTGTGAGACCAACTCGTTTTTATGTCATTAGCAACTGTAATTATAGTGGTTACTCAGTGTCAGTGTCGCTGCATGCATATCAGTGTGGTGTATTTACTGCCTCTCTTGACCCACAAAATTTGCAGTTGAGGGATATTCTTTGCCAAATAATTCTGATTTAACAAATCTAATTAACCATCAAAACATTGAGACCTCGGTCGCTAATGGTATCATTAATACGTGCATTACGGTTCGTGCATTAATACTCACATATTAAGAGGTCTTATTTGTGTGGAGTCCACGATTTCTGTGGCAAAATATTAAAGAATGCCCAAGGCAACTTGTTAAGGATCATTATACTTTGGGAATGTGAACATTTCCATTTTAAGTATTTTTACTTTCTTGGTGCATTTGTTAACAAGACCAAATCATATGTCAGAAAAGATGTTTCGTTCACTAAATTTCGGTCTATGTGGACAGAATAACTCCAAAAATTTTGAATGTTTGGTTTCTTACTTGATACAAAAAAGATGGTGATGGTGCTTAATGTTGTTGATTTGGGGAGAGTATGAACTCTCGAATTCAGAATTTGACAGGATTATGCTAGAGAAATAGACCCTATAGGGAAAATAGTTAAGATGGTCGAAGTACCTTCTCAGAGATAGCATCTTGAACAACAATGATGTCACTGGTGATTGCAGCAATGACCTCGCCAGTTGAAGCTTCAGTGTCGAAAAGACTAATGTCTTGACTCAACATCGACCTCAGATACGCCATTCTCATCTTCGCCGCTTGCCTCTCTCCAGTATGCATCCAGCATGCAACTTCTGCATAAATCACCTAAAATTAACATACATAATATGTATGCATAACCCCACATTTCTTTTTTTTTCATGTGCAAAGTTAGGCAAAAGTATATGCAGTAAGCCGTCAGAGAGATTGAATAACTTGGCCAATACCTATCCAAGATGAAAATAGGATAGCCACGCTGAGATATACAAAATCCAACGAGTACTGCGAAAAAACAAGAAGGTTCATTGAATAAATAAATTGGTCAGTGAAGGATATGAGCAGAAGCTTCTACATACTATAGGCAAACTATAAAGAGAAGTAAAGACCAACCCTTTTCTTGATAAAGATTGAGAATTGCACCTCTTCCTTAATTAAAGCATTGGGAATCCAAGTTCCCACTTAAACACTCATTAAAAAATGATCTTGCGTTACTATGAGAAGACTCGCAGAGAAGCTGTCACTTCAGTGTGAAAAAGCTCACCACAATTGGTCGATTCATGATCACAAACTGAACATTCATGGTTCATGCATACATACTTTTGTACTCGTACCTTCGCGACTTTGTGGGAAGCTTCTTTAGGGAAGAGATAGGCCATCCCGATGATGTTTATCAGCTTCCCAAAGAAGATGAAGAACACGGGGACGGAGACGCCGTGGAGGCACGCGCCGACCGACCCGATTGCCATGAGGACACAGTCGTAGAAGTCGGCAAACGAGAAGAGCTTCAGCAGGGACACTTTCTGCGGCTTCTTGCGCTCGGCTTCGTCTTCTCCCATCCTCTTCGTCCTCTTCACGTCGGAGGCCTCGTCGTGGCCCGAAGACGAGCCGTTCTGCTGCATCTCTCTTTGGCCTCTCAAGTGGGCCAAACGAAAGAGCTAGAGAGAAGTGAAGTTAGAAGGAAGAAGAAGAGGAAGAGGAGGAGGAAGGAGCTGGAGAATAATAAGAGAAGATGGTTAGGAATTGAAGAGTCAGATGGGATCATTTAGTGCAAAGCTTTAAGTAAAGCTTTGAGCTGTGCTTTGGCTGACGTCCTATCAATTTCCACGTCACATGCAAAAGCCATAAGGTATACATGGTTTGATAATATACGCTTGAGCCCTTCGGCCACCCGAGGCCGGTTGTGGGCGAGGAGGGATTCCAACCCCCAACACCGTGGTTCACGTGCTCTAATCCTATGAGCTATAGGCCCGTCCCGTCTTCACTGGATCTGTTCTCTCGGAAGTACCCTTCAAAAAACGAACCTTTCCTCGAGACGCTCGAGCACTCCGCCTCCGGTGGCGCAAGTGCCCGTGTTCCGTCTCCTCGTCGCCACACCCTCAACGACCGTAGATCCATGTGGGCCCCTCGGTGTACAATTATTCCGTTGTATCATTCTCGCCGATCAGCGAATCATAAGAAATTAGCATGACATGAGAAAAAAAAG
Source organism: Syzygium aromaticum (assembly GCA_024500025.1). Taxonomy (NCBI): domain Eukaryota; kingdom Viridiplantae; phylum Streptophyta; class Magnoliopsida; order Myrtales; family Myrtaceae; genus Syzygium; species Syzygium aromaticum. Next base: position 1,922,978 of record CM044889.1, on the reverse strand, counting down.
TTTGATTACTTATATCTCGTGATTATATACATCTTTGGACTGACTAACAGCTGGAAATGGGTGTTGATGAGTAAAAGTTGCGTCTCTCATTCGAAATGTGCAATATGATGAAAGGTTTGATATGGTTGAGATCGGCTCACCTCTTTAACGCTAAGTGGTACCACATTTGCCACTTTCATGCCCTTGCCATTTGTAACTGCATTCCTACCCTTCCATCATTTTTTCCTCATTTTAATTTTTCTCATCGTTCTTCTTCTTGTTGTCAACTTTTCAGGAGAAATGAATCAAGAAAAGAAAAGAAATGAAATGAATTGCCCTTATTGTAACTCGCCATTAGATTTGCGGTGAAGTCGAATTGACTATACTCAGGCTCTATTTACTTTGCAGGAAGTGAACAACTTGAAAAATATTTTCCTAAAAGTGATTGATCGTATCGATTACAAAAACGAATGAACGAAAAGTGTGATTATCATCCACAAAAATATCTCTACATAAATTGTTATCGGTTATGAAAATATCATTTTATTAACTAATTATTTTAAGCTATATAAGTGATTATTTTTTAAAATATAATTTTTAAAATATTTATTTTTCGCAAAATAAATGGAGTGTGATCCAAAACTGAAAATCCATTAATTTCACTCGTTTACACTGTTGTAGGTATTTAAAAAGGAAAAAAAATTTTATTTTATTTGTGCTGTAAATGCGATGCGACATTTAATATAGTTGAGAGTTGGCCTCTCAAAAGTCAAAAGGTGTGCAGCTATCCATCCATAATTCATTGTCTCAACCTCCGTAAGCATTTCGACTCACATGAAGTGAATATTATGGCGCAATTAAAATCATTTTGTCATCGTCTAAAATAGAATGATTCTACGTATAAAAGTACTCCCTCGACCAAAATAGTCGGAATAAAGTTATTAGAGCATGTCTCCTGTTTAAAAAACTTTGAGAGGGGCCGAAAAATATAATTAATTAACTTCCTCACACCTTTGTTGTATGAGCTAGGGTTTTATGCACAACATTTTGTGGGTTAAAAGAGAAGGACAAGCATCAACTCGTTTGGTGACATCCCATATGGTACAAAATCTCGTGCTTTCTCGTGTTCTAAAAGAAGGAATTGAATATCTCCAACCCTGCACGAATTTCATTCTTTTTCAGGACAGGGAAATCGAAAGGAACCTCTTCCTTTTTCATGGTTGACTTGCCCATGTTTTCTTTCCATTCATTGGATTGGAGAAGTCCTTGTTACTGTCGCTCTTTTCGTTTGTATTTTGAAGACAGGACTCGCATAAATTATAGGATGTTGCAAGAGTATGCCACTTAAGACGACAGTGTACGAAAAATGCCTCAAAGTCTCGTCTAGCAATGTCCTTAGCCACATCTAATCAAATCGATCACACAAGGTTAAGCTTATGTTTTTTTCACAACGTCGCTGATGAATTAACTATAACACCTTCGCACATAGGAGCATGCGAAACAAGGTAGAGATGTATATAGTTATATATTTCCAAAGCACGGTAAATTAACTATAAGGATTTTTCTTAACGAGTGTGAATCACGACATCTGTTAAACGTGAAGTAGCTAGCACGGATCACCTAGAGAGGGGGTGAATAGGTGATCTTAACCAGATTATGCGGAAATGAAAGAAAACAGTTGAGTTTGAATATTGTTCAGATTCAAAGCAGTTTATAAAGACAGTGCTCCTGATGTGCAGTGTTCAAAGTAATAGAATATTGATAGAAAAACTGCACACAGGTTTATAGTGGTTCGGCTTATAGCAAACCTACGTCCACTCTCCCACGCTACAGCCTACTGGCTGGATTTCACTAATCAAATCAATGAGAAGTTACAGCAAGTTGTGCTGCTAAAACTCGAGCACTTCTTCCCGAAACTGGTGCTGCTTATACCAACCTGATAGATTACACTATCTCACACCTAAGCACTTACTTATAACACTGTCTACACCTCTCAAAAGATTATACTTTTAGGCTCACAAAAGACAAGATATTGAATCGGAGTATGCTCAGACTTTGGACTTGTTGATTCTTGATTTCATTCTCTACCTTCTGCTCCTCATTGATCTCCTTTTATACTCCTCAACTTCCAAACTAGCCGTTGGACAGTCTTCAGAGGATCATTTTCCAATATTCACCTTTAGACAGATTTGTATAAAATGGATTGAGTAGCCGTTGGTTGATAAAATCTGAATCCCGCTGATTCTAGTCGCCCATACAATCAAAATCTTGATTTCCATAAGTAGAGCTTTGTCCGTTGTAAATGCATGCTTGTCGTAATCTTTGATTGTTAATCAATTTGAATTAGATTGATATCAAAGCTTTCCTTTTGTGAAATCCATACCAAATCACTAGCTGTTATGTTAGGTTCTGTATTCTGTGTCTGAAGAAATTTTACGTCTGCGTCTGCGTCTGCATCTGAGAAACCTCTGCGTCTGAAGAATTTCTACGTCTGTAAAATTTCAACATCTGCACTTTGAGTCTGAACTTTGTGTCTGAACTTTGAGTCTGAAGTTCTTTCACAATAAAAACTTCATTGACAGTTTTGTCAACTTCAAAATCAATAGGAGTTTTCCTCAACAAAACACTCATTTAAAATATTGTAATTTGCGATGTGATCTCCCTCCTGCTATGCGTAATTTTTAAGAATGCTTAACAAGACCCTAATTACATTAAGAGGGATCATCAACAAAAACCTTTTGAAGGGGAAAAAAGGAAAATTGATGGGGGGCTAATAATGCAAGGGAAGGATATAATGAGGGCGGTTGAGAGGGGAGGTGGAATATGAACGAGGGTCATTTAAGTTTGTTGGGTGATCTTAAAGGCCTTTGACAGAGACTCAACTCGAGAGGGAGTTGGGGGGATTTGATTTTAATGCTTGGAGGTGGCGGGCTAAGCCAAGCCCACCGTTGTGACTTCCCCTCATTGCCCTCCTGTTGTGCTCCAAAGATAAGAGAAAACCCATTTTCATTGGCGGCAAAAAAAGAACAGATGATGCTGAGTCAAATCATTCTTTAATGGAAGTACAAATTCTGGGTCAATTATGTTAGTGGAGAATCTCACCCTGAAAAAATAGAAAATTAGGTGTCCCACATTTTGGGCATGATAAAAAAAATATATTATAAATCAGTATATCCATTGATTTAGGAATTTTTGCAGCTTGTAAAACATCGACTTTATCGCATTATGTGCAATTGATAATTTGAAGAACCAGGGGTCGCTCATAGGGATCACTCATTACAATTATTTATCAAATAAAATTCGACATTATACGGATTCAGATTGCTTCGAATTCTCAATGGGGAAAGGGCCAGAAAAAAAAAAACAGAGAAAAATTGGGAAGAAATTGAAAGAAAAATTAGGAATTCATAACATTGAAGGGAAATGGTCTAGGCAACGAATGCCTGCACGTGACTCCTTGGTCGTGCATCATATAATATGAGATTGAACTCAGCTGTATTGTTGCAGCTGGTGTACAAGTGTCTACATCCAACCCTCTCCAACATCAGGAAAAACTAAAGAAAACAGAAAGAAAGAAAACCACGGAAGGATTTTGACCAGAAATGAGTGGCGAAGGACAACCCCTCGGTTAAGACACTCCTCTGACTTTGTTTCCCCGGTTGAACTGCCATTGCTGGCAATTTAAAGCGTTTCAGCTTTCAACCGCTCTTCTTATTGAAGGATGTTGACAGACCAGGAGATTTGACTTTGGAGTTTGGGCTAGACATGGACACGGGGAACTGGCCTGGAGCCGCCAGGCCCGGCTCAAAAAATAAAATAAAATAATTCATTATTTTTTTAATCCCTCAAATTTGATTACATCGTACATTTTAATTATCTTTTATATTAAATAATTTATTATTATTTTTATTTCATAATTTATTTTTTTTATTTTTGACCGGCTAGTTCTGAGCCGGACCGGAACCGCCGGTTCTGGTTCCAGTTTATACATGGCCACGAACCGAAACAGCTAGTTCCGAACCATCTAGTTTGGGCACTCTCTCACAATCCACTTCTCTTCTGGCTCTTCGGGCGCGACCTGATTTGAGCTTTTGATGGCTAAGTACCAATTTGAGGGATGCACTTCTGACATAGCTCTTTGGTGTCGGTGTTATTTTCTTTGAACTCAATGCCCAGTTCAGGAAGCAAACTCAACCCCACTTTCAGTACTCAAATCTTCATTCATCATCTACAACCTATGAACTGCCACGGTGTTTTGAGATACAACAACACATCATTATGGTACAGCCAACAAATAACATGCAATAGGGCGCCGAACAACGACTCTGCAAATAAGGGGTTAAAGCTCCCTCCCCCCAAATGGAAAAATTACAAAAGTGATACACAATGCCGTCCGCCGCTCCCATGCCAGACAGCCCAATACACATGGATTCTTGCATATCATGTTGAATTTGGATTTTGAACGGAGGATTTTTTACTCTGCAGTCGCTGAAGTGTTGGCTGGGGAGGGTGGCAAAGAATTTCGAGTGGCTTGCTCGGATGCGTTGGCCAGCCCTTGAAGCATCCTCAAGATTTCGTTCGTGTCTTCCAGGTAGTACTTGGCCTTGCTTGGTTTCTGGCCCACAGTGCATGGGAACACCTCTGCGACCGGAGAAAGAGCCGGACCCTCTCTCGCGCTCATTATTACCCCGAACATGTCTTCGTCGGAGCGATCATCTCCAATGCAGAGAACAAAGTCTGGAAGCATTCCCCTCTGCTGCATTGTCTCCAATAGACGTTTGGCCACAAGACCCTTGTTGACACCCTGCAAAAGAGTCCATGCATAAGTTGATGTTGACGTTGAAGTATATTGGAATTTTTTCCCAATAACTCGGAGCATGTTGATTTGAAAGACAATGGCCAGAAATAGCGTAACTTTGTTGCTTTAGATCAGATGAAAATGTTCAGCAATGTAAGAAAAGGCTTTAGTCAAATCCTAGAGGTTGCAAACTTGAGCTTAGATCAAAAGCAAATCAACACCAGAACTTCCAAATTTACAGACAGACGAATTACAAACCTGAATATCTCCGAGCAAAGTGAGGATGTCCACCAATGACTAGTTCGATCGGGAAATCAAATTTTTGACCCAAAAATGAGACCTTTGAAACCAAAATATGCTAATAAACGTATCCAACAATATGCCAGTTCATGTGATCCAATCAATTTAACCTACATCCGAAAAGATTGATCACAGTTTAATAACAATTCCACAGGTTCCATGACCTTACTATACAAATGTTACTGAAAGCTATAAACTTGGCATGATTCAAGCATGAAGATATTATGGACTACTTGCTCAGCACGATGTTTATGATGATTGACTGATCTTGTTCTTTTCATTCCCTCGCGAGAAGAAACTCTCTCTCAATACGTTAGCACATTTCCGTTGACTAAGTGCAACACAAGTTTCAATAGTTTCCAACTGTGCCGTAGTGACTCAAATTACTTGATTGTGGGGACTGGACCAACTATAGACACTCGAAATTAGAGTCAACCAAAAAATCTCTAGTGATATTCTATTAGCTTTTATAGAACATCACGATTTTGAAAGACAATGGTGCTCGGGGAAAAGGAAACTAGGAAAAACCTGAGGTTTAACTTCCACAATGTGTTGGCCACTCTTGACCGAAACAGGTTCATTTGCAAGAACGCTTTCCAGGTGATCTAAAAGCTCCTTTGCCTGGCAAAAACCAAAATCTGGATCTGCGCACTGGTAATTCCACACAATCGAACTCTCTTTGATTTCTATGGTAGAGCCATCGGTTGTTTCCATGTATAATCTCATAACTGGCTCAGCCGTTTGTTTCCAATCAAAATCTGGCACGGAAATACAAGTTTCCCAATCTCCTTCTCGGTTTTGCCTGAAAGAGGATAATGATCAGTTTGGCTAGAAAAAAAAATTTAGCCAAGGTTTTGCTATCACAGATTAAGGGCAATATGGTTGAAAATTATAATGCATTAACCTTCTATTAGAATGGCAAGCTGGTACGAGATATCTAAATGGAATAGTAGGAAGGAAAAAGTTGATAGCTGTGAGTATGCTCGAAATGATTAAAAAAAAAAAAGATTTGATTAAGCAACGCACGTTGGGCCAAGGAAACGAGGACCATCTCTCCCAACAAAGAAGAAAACAGTAAGAATTTATATAAAAACCTTTCACTAGCTCAATTTACATTAATCAATGTTTACAAATCAAGATTTAGACAAACCTGAAAAAGCTTTCTGCGATGTACATATGTACGCTGGTGGCTATTTAGTGCACCATTCATTGGAGAACAGAACAACCTAATGTTATTGTCAATGAATTAGCTAAACTCTTATTCTCCCACCTAACAGTTTGAGATTAATTAATTAAAGAGCCAGCAGTGCCACTTTTGCTAAGCCTTAAACTATCCAAAGACTGAATTTGGAATGGACATTGAGTTGGTGACAGATCATATGACATCCTATAGTACATCAATGTACCATAAACCCAGTATTTGTTCACCTCTGTGATGGTTGTTCAGTGTTTCAAGGATAGGTATCTGAACCCATCCTACATTACGTCAAATTTTCTAATAGCAAAGAATGAAACAGGATCTTGGCTAAAGGAGAGGTAACTCGCCTAAGAAAATAGCCATGCTCTGCAGCTAACCCAAGTCTATCACACGATGAGAACCATTCACTAAGGATATCTCGCTCCTTTACACTGACAAGGAAGACAACATTCTTGGGATCTCGGCACAAACTGTTAAGGAGCCCAACTGTCTCAGCAGTAGGTATCGCACTGATGGAATTGGATCCTGATGACCCCATAGCTCCATCATAATCCAAAAGAATCGCTCGGCTTTTGGTTCTCTTATAAGCCGAAACAATATGCTCAACTGATAGCTTCTTAAAACTGGGATCCAGAGCAATCACGCGGAACCCTAAGCCGAAACCAATTCCCCAGCATCTCCTCCTTTCATGATCCCTACAAGCTCTTTCAAGGTCCTGAATAAAGCTGCGAGCCCAATATGCAACATCATGGGTACTAACATATTTATAGTGTTTCTCATGCCTCAACTGTTTTTCAGCTTCCGAAACCATAAGAGCAGAATCCATCGCTTCTGCCACAGCATCAATGTTCCACGGGTTAACTCTAATTGCACCGCTTAAGGACGGGGAGCACCCAATGAACTCGGAGAGTACCAGCATGCTCTTCCTAGGTCCTGATTGGTCTAGACCTAACGTCTCATTCAGCTTTTCGTTTCCTTGTCTGCATATGATATATTCGTAGGGTATAAGGTTCATCCCATCCCTCACCGCCGTGACTAGACAACACTCTGCAATTACATAGAAAGCAATCCGCTCATAAAACTGCAGCGGACTGTCTATGAGAACTACAGGATTGTATCCTTGCCTTCCAAATGATTCGTTAATTCTCCTCATCGCAGCGAAAGTTTCAGACTGAACCTCCTGCACATCCTTCCCTCGTCCTCTTGCCGGGTTCGCAATTTGGACCAAGACAACTTTGCCCCTCATTTCAGGATGCTGCAAAAGCAATTGCTCCATAGCCAGGAGTTTCAAGCTGATCCCTTTAAATATATCCATATCATCTACCCCAAGCATCACCGTCTGACCCCTGAACTGATCTCGCAACTCCGCAATCCTCGATACAGTCTCAGGAAGATCTAACACGTATTGAAGCTGACCTATGTGAATTCCCACAGGAAGGATCTTAATGCTGACTGTGCGACCATAATACTCTAAACCTATGTAGCCTCGTTTCGATTGATAAGAAAGGCCAAGCATTCTGCTGCAACAAGATAGGAAGTGCCTGGCATAATCAAAAGTATGGAAACCGATAAGATCGGAATTCAAAAGCGCTCTCAGTAAATCATCCCTCACAGGAAGAGTTCGATATATCTCTGATGATGGAAATGGGCTGTGAAGGAAAAATCCAAGCTTCACACTATTGAATCGTTTCCTCAAGAATGTTGGCAAAACCATCAAATGATAGTCATGAACCCATACAAAATCATCGTCAGGGCTAATCACTTCCATAACTTTATCTGCAAAAATCTTGTTTACAGAGAGATACGCCTGCCAAAGAGACCGATCGAACCGACCACCAAGATCCGGTGACAATGGAAGCATGTAATGAAACAGAGGCCAGAGTTGCTGTTTACAAAACCCGTGATAGAATTTACTGAACAGGTCAGGAGGAATGAAAGCTGGAACACATTTGAAAGTGTCCAGCAAGGTTTGGGCTACATCATCTTGCTCACTCACATCTATTTCTTCCTTCAGACCACCAACATAGATCACTTCCACGTCTTGCGCAATGCCATCTTTAAGTTGATAAAGAAGCGAGTCCTCGTCCCAGGAAAAATACCATTCTCCATTGTCTCTTTTATGGGATCGAATTGGGAGCTGATTTCCGACAATAATCATCCGCTCCTGAGACAAAGATGAGGGAGCATCTGAGCCAACGCTGTTGCTGTTATCATCATCTAGTTCAGAGAGTGCTCCACTGACGGTGGCCACGCGTGAGAACCTCCTCCTCTCACGACCAAAACCTAGTGACTGGCCCGAAGCAAGGTCTAAAAGGTTAGAATGAGACCTTGAGACCATCGTGTGGACCTGAGAAATGATTCTCGCTCGATAAGAAGATCAGCAACAACACCTCCACGCTTATTTCACCAACAATTTGCATAAAACACTAGGACACCCCGTGGCCATAGAAATGTACAAAGTTTCAGTACATGACATATTCCAAAGGGAAGGCAGACATAGTTCCTTCATAGAGCATCCAGCCATCAATCAGAAAGATTAAATACAAGAAAAAAGGGACAGAAAAGCTTGCAAACACGAGTCTAAGCTTCTGCATTAGCTCAAAGGATAAGCAAAGCACTGAAATCGAACTAAAAACAGGGAAGAAGGAAGATCACCAGCATGGTATTCAAAAGCAACGAAAAGACCAAGGCTGAACATGTACACAAGCAACAATTTCGTTAATTGGAGGTCGAATCACATGATATGTGCATAGAAAAATATCCGGAGGTTACATACAACCCACTAGCACCAAACAACTTCACTGTAAAAGTGAGCCTCAGCATCGAAACAGATTAGAATTTTCCAGGATACAACACATGGATAATACCTCAATCCAGCGCAGCAACTGAAAGAAACAAACAAACTCAAAGGAAAAAAAAGAAAAAGAGAACAGAAACTGGGCACACGTGCCAAAGTAGCATGCAACACGAGAGACCAGAAACATCAAAAGCACAGAGAAGATAAAAAGGCGAGCTTTTGAAATGGGAGGGTGAAAGGAAGAAAGCTCACCGACCCGCCGAGGTAGAGACCGGAAGTGGGCTGAGGCTGAAACAACAAAAAGATTCTTCCTTCCCCCTTTCTTTCTCCACAATCACCCCCCTCACCAAATTAGCTGAAAGATGCGTTTTTTTTAGCCTAATGGGTGAGGTAGGGAGAGAGACAGAGACAGAGACAGAGACAGAAAGAGATTCAACTTGTCTGAAATTTTTTTTCACGGTGATGGCCTCTCCATCTTTCTACAGCCGATAGCAATTGGGATGTCTTTGTTCAAAGCATTCGATTCTCTCTCTCTCTCTCTCCGTGTATGAACGAGTGAGAGCGAGTGGGGAGTGATGACACGAAGAGCACAGAACAGATCTTGGCCCCCCACCCAGCAACTAAACCATGGTCAGTAAGTGCTTAACCACGTGTGATTAGAGCCTCTCAAACTAGTCCCTGCAATTCGACCAAAAAAATAAATAAATAAACTAGTCCCTGCAATTCGTTTGTTTATCGATTACTCAGCTGACGCTCCCATACAGCGCGTGGGAGACAATGCTCAAATACCGTGAACCTACTTGCCACCTCCCCCGGCCTCAAGTATTTGTCATCTTGAAAAGAACAGGTAAAGAATTTCATACTTCCATAGTACTTGCTTCCCGATAATCGATTTGGACAAAGGAAGATGCATGTTTTAGAATCAACTATTGACTTTCATCGTTGAGTTAGGTAGTTGAACTTCAAAAGAGAACGTATCGAAACAGGTAAGACAATTAAAATATCGTATTATAAAAAATGTGAGATTTTCATCCTAAATCTCTAGATGATGTTGTGCTCGGGGTCTTGGTGAAAATGGGAATGCTTCTTTTGGGATTTCCTAATTTTGATGCAAATGACGTGCCTTTGACGATTAAGAATGTGATCAATCCGACAATTATATGTTTCGATGCAGCAATGAGATGTTACATTTATGGTGACACTATACACAAGACGAATTTAGATAATCGGGAACATGGCCATGTGTTACAAGAAGATGTGATAGAGTCAACCTCTAAATAAGGTATGCTATTGGAGGAAATCCATTAGAAAAAAGATGGATTATCGCATCAGTACTTGTATCCAACACGGCACCAGCCCCGGTACAAATACACTAAGAGATGAAAAGCATTGAACCGTCTTTGACACAAGAGACGCGGAGATCAATTGATCAATATGAATCGGCCTCCACTTAATTTAAAACTTCCGAGTTCAGGCTGCGATAGGAGATAAGCCCCATTGTTGATAGGGAAACAGCCCGGAAATCCACTCGATCGCAAGTTCAAAACAAGAGCAATAAAATATTTACTCATGGGCAGGGTAAGCACTTGACTTGCTCTCGCTTAAACGTAAACTCATGATATCGCTTCATTTAGATATTAAAAAGCACATGATAATAGATAAATCTTTGCGAGATGACGTGGAATTTGCATCTAAAAGGCAAGAAAGTAAAAGTTGAGAGCTCATGGTTTTAGCAGCACCAGGGAAAATTCTTCTCTAGATTCACTTTTTGCTTAACTGCTAAGGAACTTTCGAAGCCAGCCTTTGGAAAAATTAAACAAGCTTTCGGACTCCAGAAAAGATGGAAAAAGTGCACAAGAAAAAGTCCTCAGCGGGAGAGAGTCGCACGCGCTCTTTGGGGGCGAGTGAGATGATAACGTGATTAGCATCGAATATTAAGGTTAAGAAGTGGATTAATTTAGGAGGAATGCATCTCGACATGTCCGCTAATTTAAACCGACGAGAGAGCATATTGGCCTGCAATACTATGCCGCTGTCGAGTGTGTCCTTCGCATGGGCCGACACCGTACGCGAAGCTTGACAATTTTTTTTAAAATTTTTTAATGTAATTATTTAGCAGGATTTGATTTACCCTAATTAATCTACTTTTTTAAATGGATAATGCCAACGGGGTGTCAAAAGAGTTGCCTAGTGTCTAGTGATTACTAGATCTTTGGCTAATAAAGAAATTATTTAAAATTGTGAAACACATGTATCACTGTAAAAAAAAAAAATTGCTTGGAGCGTTAAAAAGTTTTTTCTTGTTCAATTAATTAATTGATTTGGAAATATCCTATCTCGATACTTTCGTACCTCAGTTATTGCTGAGACTGTAATGTCGTTTTATCGTGAAGTGATGTGATACTTAAAGTAATTCTACTACATATTGAGCTTAAATGAGTAATCATGTAACGAGTCGTCTATTTTTCTTTTTATATTTGCAAGTCTTATTTCTGAACAAATCAAATTCCTACTAAGATGTGGTTCCAAGGTGCTTGTTCTCGAGATAAGTATGTTAATGTTGCTTCTTTATCTTACACTTACTCAATCTAGATTTTCTTTCGTATTTTATCAGATCCATATAAGATATTGATTTCTCATGAACGTTATAACTTTAGTGCGAATGGCTTGCTTCTATCTAATCTAATACATACTTAATTTATTGTACTGGATGAAGATATCACATTAGTACAATACCAAATATATGTATGTATGTATTCACTGACTAATTGAAAGTTTGGGCTGAATTCGTGGACATATAAATATACAATGAAATTCTAGAGCCAATCCTATCCCAATCTCAAGAACTGGGGTTCGATCTCACCTATGTCGCCCTCCCACAACTAGCCCCCCACAAAAAAGAAAGAGTAGAGTCGTTTGGTTTTCATCTAATTTTCTGTCTTATTCTATTAACCTAGTTGGGATTAAAAACTCGAGGATGGATTAGTCTGTCAATTAGACTTATATGATTGGCCTAAATACTGTTTTGACAAATGGTACATCTGTTGACTCCACTCTCGTAATGTCGGGCGTTTTGCATTTGGCATCATGTTTAGCAAAGCTTATCTATTACCTCGTTATTATCAAAACGATTAACGTGAGGACGGTCGGACTCATTTATGGATTATTGGGTACCTAGTTTTCTTCTCCAATGTGCATATTAATAGTATTCTTGATCATCTTGCTGTTGCATTTGCGACGGGCACGGCACTTCGAACTGCAGATTTGAGGGTTGAATAAGCTCAAAGCTAAAGCAATCAAGAGGATTCAAAATGTGTCCAAAACTGAACAGGAGAAATGCGTGCTTGCCTGTCATTTCATCTTTTCGTAAAGAAAAAGGGCACCGCCATTCATTTGATTAGGACACAGTGCTTGTCATTCGATTGTATACTTTTGAAGTTTTTCTGTCCATAAAAGTTGGGTTTTAATTTGATAATAGACAAAGGTTTTTATTTTTTTTTTTGGCCATTAGTAAGAGAGAAAGTTCGGTAAAATGGAGCAATTTAGAGAAAGAGAGAGAGCTGACCCCGACTGTGAGATGAGCCCCGACCATTCAGCTGTTCTGGGACCAGAAATTGTGACATCTTCTCTATTAAACAATCAAGAAATAGCCTTTAGCGACGGTCGTTCTGGAATAAGGACAAAGAAGCTTCTGCTATGATTTGCTTCCCTCTCTTCAAAATCTTTCGCCACAAATCATGCGCGCGAGACTTCTGTGCGTCTCTGGTCACTATTGATCGTTTTTGTTTCTACCACAATGTGAGGTTTTTCCTACATACCGATACAATCGAACTATATACTATCTGGTTATATGCCCAATTATTCTATTTGGACAGTTCGACGAAACTTGCGTTAGATAAAAACGGAGAAGAATTTACGAAAATGGATGTGGCATTTATATACTAAAGTGCGCCCATCGTTTTTTTCTAAAAAGTTCAAACGGTGTTCGAAGTTGATAGTTGCATTTGCAATCATCGATTCATTAAGTGATGGAAACTTCGAAACGGGTATGTGTCGATTTGAAGGGTTGGATGTTGATCGATCTTCCACGCTACTGAATGTGTGGTCATGTGTGAATGATCAGCTCAGATTCTGCTCAGTCCCAAGTTCGGAAGTTCCAGGATCTTTATCATGGTTTGAGCTTGCTCGCAGCAAAGTGCAGTAAGAAAGCAAGATGGCAAAAGGACTCTCTTAACTCTTTTTTTTATTTCTAAGCTTTCTTTCCGGCGTGTAATGATGAATCACTTTCAATTATGGGAGTATGGTGGGTCATCATCCCTTCTTACATCTTCATTCCCTACCGGTCATTCAATCTGCTGGTGTTCGCGTATGTCATGATTGTCAGGTTTAATGATGGCTGATTGTGTTTGATTCAATCTACTGTTACAGCATGACATGGTGCAATGATGGCTCGCTGTGTTTCCGCTCTAGATACGAAAGTAATCGAAGAGGTCATCATCTATAAACTACCTCCTCGTAGTTTGCTTACAGAACTCCACGTACTTAACCCTAGTCAGAGAATAGGACAGGCGGAAGAATTATTTGCCAAAAAAAGCGTGATTATGGAATATTATTAGGCAGGTGTGTTGGTCTACTTGAGCGACGAAGCTGCCACTTATCAAGAGGGTTTTCAACGCGATTGATTGCGACTCGCACTGTGCATGGGACAAGTGTGATCTCTTGGGGCTGCTTGCCGGAGAAATGCATAAATTCTATAGTACAATAATGCGAAGGGATGGTTTTTGTGTGTGTGTGTGTGTGAGAGAGTGAGAGAGAGAGAGTGCGCTCCATGAAATGACAAGAAGAAGAGTCGCTGTTTGTAGGTTTAGGGAAGGACATGGTTTTGGAACTATTGGGTGGGGAGATGGAAAGCAACCCGATACAGAGAATCGATGAGATCCACTTTATATGGATTTGAGCATGCAAAAATGGATCCGAGAGACAGAGAGGAAGAATATGCTCTTCATGATACATGGACACTGCCTTCAACCGCAAGGCTGTGCTCATAAATGTGCACTGATTCTCTTCCGACAGAACGAGCCACTTGAGACATCATTGGTCCCGTGAACCACTACTGCCAATGTTGTGGCCATGGTGTTCCTATTCAACCCTGTAATTAGGAAACGACTGTTGCCTTGCCTCAGTGTGCGCGTGTATGTGTTGCGACGACACGGGCCGGACTTGTTATTTCTCTTGCTTTTTGAAGCTTGGACATTGAACTGGGTTGAGCTCCTAAACCCCCCATCAATCACAGACACTGACAACACTAGCAAAAGCTGAATCATGGATTTTGGAGCAATCTTGCATTATATTCTGGCAATGAACACATGCAAGAAAGTTGAAAGTTGAGAGCTTTCTGGTCCCGAGTCAAGTTGTGTTTTGACTTTGACAGGCTCTTCAATGATGTATCAGTATGAATCTTCTCTTTCATACCTTCAAAAAAAGTGGGTGGTGCCATTCGTTCTTGGCTCTATTCCTTCTTTTTATCACTGCATCAAACGTCAGCTGGTAAAATATCTTTGGCTTCTTTCCTGTTCTGGGAGCAAATTTTCCCAGTCCTGTCCAATTATTTCGAGCATTGGCGCTGATCGGCGACATGGAACATGATAAGATTCTTGTTCAAGTGGAGCTAGTGGCATGGCAATACAGCAACATATCGTTAGTCATTATCATGTGCCATCTCTCAGTTGGAGCACGAGCCATGTCCATCATTGCTTCAGCTGAAATTGTCGCATTTCCGCCAGCTACCTTTTTCTTCTTTAACGAGTGGATGCCGGCTAAGCACGATTAATGTATTGTTCACGACTCCAGAGGACATTCAATTCACTGGACAGAAGCGTATAAGTAAGCGACGATGAGTCGATGATGATTCAATCGCCTATCTTGCGGACTCTTAAATCATGAGACTCTTTTGTTGGATATTTCAACGATTTTGATTTATTCAAAGCAATTGTTTTGTAAAGGCTTTAATGAAAAGTATGATTGCAATCTATTTATAACGGTGGAGATTTATCCATTAAGACAATGCTTGCACACCTCAGGTATTATTGTTCTTATTTTTTCGTTTTCTCCAACACTCTATACAACATCTTTTTCTTTGGTGTCCGAAAACCACACCATGTCTCATGCGTATAATCAACAAAAGAACAAATTTTTTAGAAAAATTATAAAAAAAAAGTCAAATCTATTCCAATTGTCCAATTCAGTCACAAGCCTTTCAAGCTTGTTAATTTCAGCATTTGCAAGGAGTTTTGGGACCCAAAGTCCCTTTGGCAAGTTTTTTGAAGAACTTTGAGAAATGCAACTACATTTCCAAAGACCCTTTTGGCCTAAGGCAAGTCCTTTAGAAAGTAGCATTCTCGGAATGCAAGTCTTGGCATTGTTCTCTGTTCATCGGCGTTATTCATCTACCATGCGGTCCAGAGGTCCTTTAGAAAGTAAACTTTTCGGAATGCAAATCTTGCCACCATTCTTTGTTCATCGGCATTGTTCATCTTCCCCGCGGTTGGCACGAAGGAGCTGGACGGAGGCCTGCGACGCCGCCTGAGGTAGGCATCACAACAGTTGTGTGACCCAAGCGATGCTTGAGGTCGCGACCTCAAGCGAGGTTGGTCAGCACCGTTTTGGCTCGCCGATGGCTAAGTTCCACCAGAAATAGTTTGCGGCGGTTTTTTTTTAAAAAAAATTAGCGAAAGCCCTTCACAAAATGTAGTTTTCACCGAACGATATTTAAGTCAAAGTTACTTTCCAACAAGTTTTAAAAATACAATTTACCAAACACTACTTGTATTTCAAAAATCTCGTTTAGCTTAAATGCCTTTGTATATTCTCAAATACATTCCCCCAAAACTGAACTAAATGCACTCTCAATTTGGTCAATTTAATCCTAAACTTTTTAACGATTTGCCAATATAATTCTTCCAGCTAAATCGTTGACGTGAACACTTTTTTTATGAATTATTTTATTTTATTTCTTTTTTTCCCTTCTTCCTTTATTGGTTGTTGGGCCTGGGCGATGGCTGGCGATCGGCGACAAGCAAGGTTGGCAAGGGCCGTCCTCGAGGCAAGCCGACCTCAAGCAAGGCTCACCCGAGGCTAACCTTGCTCGCTTCGGGCGAGGTCACCTTGCCATCAGATTTAGCGAGGCTCGACCTTGCCAAGATGTCGAGATCTGGCGAGGAGCCCAAGGTTGACCTTTGCTAGATTTGGCGAGGGCAAGCTTTGCCGACCTCACCTGTCACTAGTGGTTGGCCATTGCCGAGGCTCAACGACCAGTGGAGGAAGAAGGAAAAAAAGGAAGCAAGAAAGAAAATAAAATTAAAAGAAATAGAAAAGTTCAAAAGAATTATGAAAAATTTCGAAATGTTCATGTTATCGTTGGTTGTGCGACAAAAGATTACCTACGTTTACATTAATGATATTCGATCAAAATTGATCGGAAAGACTCAATTGACAAATCATTAAAAAGTTTAGGATTAAATTGTCCAAATTAAATGGTTTAAAACTGAATTGATCTAAATACAATAGGTTTAGAACATTATTGGTAACTTCCCCCAAGTTTTGATATTAAAGTTTGTAAAGAGCTTGACAGACATTAGTAAATTGCATCACAAGAGCAGGGCAACAATTGACTGGAAGCGGCTAATAAACAGAGAAAAAGCCTCGAGTAAGATCAAATCTCCAAAATGAACATATCATTGAAAATCATTATTTCTTGTGTTCCAATCAGCAGCCCATTGACTGTGTCACTCAAAAATATACGACCACTTACTTCCACCGTGGAAGAACAAAGCTGGAAGCAACCTACATACTTCGCTCCATATAATTCTTTATGATTTTTATTTTGGGATATACTCCACGAGTCTGCTCAAGAATCAAAGCAAGAACTCGCTGCCCTGGAAAAATCTGGCAGAGATGAGATCTTGTGCAACTTCAAGCACCACAATTTTTCATTATCCGGAGGATTCACTTAAAAAAACTGCACAAGATCGGATCAACCGATCTCATCGATTTAAAGTGAGGAATACAGTTCAATTAATAATCATTCAGCACATGCAGCATTTGCATCTTTGAAGATAGCCTCGTACGCATAGTCCATGTTTGTAACTATCCTGCAGTATGCTGCTTGCATCCTTTGGGCCCGTAGTGCTCGGAAGCACGCCTCACAATCTTCTTACATAGGTAGCAGTAGTGTGTCTGACATGCCCAGCAGAACATGTGGTTGTTGTTGCCAATCTGTGAGGGAGGAAATAGTAATAAGAATGATGGGTTTCTTGGAATAATTGAGAAATGAGTAATGAATCAACTCCTTTTGAGTCCCTTCCTATAATCCTATATTCGTGCATTTTTCTGAAACCTTCGAAAGGTCCAACAATGACAAACACTTGATATAGCATGGTAAACTATTACTTTTTTGTGTAAGCATAACCTGATTGGCTAATTTTAGTTGATAG
Organism: Syzygium aromaticum; assembly: GCA_024500025.1. Classification (NCBI taxonomy): domain Eukaryota; kingdom Viridiplantae; phylum Streptophyta; class Magnoliopsida; order Myrtales; family Myrtaceae; genus Syzygium; species Syzygium aromaticum. The sequence goes on along the minus strand of CM044889.1, from coordinate 1,905,414 downwards.
AGTTGATTATCACTGCTGAGACAGACATTGACTGCTAATTTAAAATTATATCATACTCTCCAAAGTGGAAATTCTTAAAGCAGGCAACAAGCAACATTTTGAGTAAAGCACAAGGTTCTCATTTTCATCCTTCAGTATCACACGAACTATGAAGCATTCATGTTCTCAACCTTTGCTATTGCTGCCAATCCTGAGAAAAGAGCATATTATGAAGAATACTGTAAAACTACCAGAGAAGAACAGCACATTTGTTTGTTATTCTTTATCTATTTTCCTCTTTAGCCAGAAATGACCTAAACAGAGAGAAACCCTCCTTGACTTTTTGGAATTAGATAATCAACAATAGGAAGAGGAGAAAGTAGATGTCATGTATTGGCACACATAATTAGTCCAAAATTCAGATTCCGGAGATTCTGCCGACTATATTACTGTGCTCAAAGAAATTGTTCAATTGACATATTGCTGCTCTAAGCAATGCCAAGTTGCAGGGAGGCTACAAATTCAAGGAAACAAATCTGCAGTTCGATGTCAGTAGCTAACCTTCGCATTAAACTGACGACAACTGGGGCATGTCTGGCCGTGATTAGCAAAAAGTTCAGCCTGAACCTGACCCACCAATTGGCGAGGATTCATTTGCTCTTGCCATTGCCTAATCTCTTGCTCTGGAAACAGTTCACATGTTCCATCCCTTCAAATAGTACAAGCTAATTAGTCCATCAAAGTAAGATCTGAACCACCGCTTTATCATAATTAAAAGGGTGTAAAAAACTCATCAGAAGTCGTTGCTGACCTGAAATGCTCATATCCATCAATTGCCTTATTGCAGGAATAACAAAAGTACTGCCCACAATTTTCGCATACCATCTTGTTACAACCTTCAGTTCGAGAGATCGCCATTTTACAAGAGGGGCATTGTTTGGCAATCTTATTGATTTCCTTGACACTTAAAAGTTCATTGATTAATTCACGCTCCCATCGTTTTTGTTCATCCTTAAGTTGGGACGATCTTTGGCGCTCCTGGATGCAAAGGACATAAACATGTTAATTTTGGAAAATCATAAACCAGGAAGCAGTCCCTGATTCTTGTCAGTAAGTAAAACAAACGAAGGCGTGAGTTGATGCAGCAAGCAACAAGTACAAAATATAAGTTGGGCAACTCAACTAAAGATGTTTTTTAGCCACCAACCCCATCGTGTGACCACTGGTTGATGGCTCATAGATCTAAATGACCAAAATTATGATTGGTGAACAAGTCAGGAAATTGGTTCTCCCATGTGCAAGGGTTCTCGTCCCAAAAAAGGCTACCCTATATATGTTAGTAGACAAACACACTGAAGAAACACTAAAATTGGAACCCCAAATGAGCCTTGAGGGAATAATTCAGCCGCTTAGAAAATTATTTACACCAAAGGAACTTAAGTTTAGGTGTCATCCGATGCCAACATTCTATGTAGAGTTAAAATGCATGAAATTAATCTTCTCATATTCGATGGAACACATGACAACAATAAATAGCTAGAGCAGAACTGCTGCCTCTTTAAGAATAATACACAGAACTTCTACCACCTGTCATTCGAAAAGATAAGGATGTAGGTCTTACATAGGCCAAAGACAAAGTGCATTGAAAACCACGCGTAAGCACTTGCATGCACATGGAGAGAGAGAGAGAGAGAGAGAGAGAGAGAGAGAGATCATAATTGACCTTAAAGATCAAATCATCAAAACCACTCCAAGCTCAGCCATAGGAAGTAAAATCACAGAGCTTGCAACCAAAAGCAAAGCTATCACATATAGGACTTTAAGAAACTATAACTGGCATAAACTGAAGTCATCACGTAATTCCTCTAGAGTCTAGGCTTGTGCCGCATTAGTTTCCTTCTGATATCATATACATATCATTAGGTTTCCACAAGAGGGCATCACATGAACAAGAAAAGCAAACAAAGCAAGTCCAATTAATCTAACAAGGGAACATGGAGATTGATCTTCTCAGAAGAACAATATAATTTCACACATAAGCGAAGCTATCAATATTTCACATCTAAGCAAAGCTTCGTCAGCCCTTTTTCCCCACTTCCTTGTAACTGTCTCATCGTTTCTGGAATCACACAAGCCCAAAACAGTTGTCATTATGTAGCATAGTAAGTTGTGGTCATCATGCAAGTATTACCTGCAAGATGTGCAGTTTTGTTTCTGGTGTCATACATTCAATGCCTACATGTCGCCTCTCCCTGCAAAGAGTGCAAAAGCTAAAGAAGCATTTTGAGCATTGGGCATGTTGATCTTCATCCTCTATACATGGTGTTTCACATCTGGGGCAATATACTACATCAGACATTGAATCAAGGGATTTTTGCAACATTAAAGACTCCCAGTGGTCATACTCTTCATCACCAAGTAACCGTTTCAACAAACTAGGTGGGACCATGCCCCCACATTTCGAAGCAAGACAGTGAAGCTTGTATACTGTTCCTTCCTTGACATGCAAATCAGAACAAGTCTTCATACATTTCCAGCAGAAGAAATGCTGACATGGCAATTTGATGAAATCCGTCCCTGGGTAGGTGAGGAGAAATCAAGCAAGAAAGAGGATTCAATAGTTTCATGAGACGTGATAAGGGTGCTTAGCCACTGCATAAGAAGAAAACTGATATTCACCACTCCAAGTGAAAAATGCAAGTAGACTTTTGAAGAAACCATAGTGCATCAATGAATACCACTTGCAGAATTTGGACAACCCAGAAGTGCTAGTAAATGTTTATAATGACCATTCTTATGAAGAATCTTCAAATAACTAGCATAAAGCTCCAACAGAAATAACTTTAGATCATTAACATTTTATTCATGCCTGTTTCACCTGCTTAGCTCAGGCCAGATATAACATCTATGAACCTATTCTAACAGACAAAGAAATAACAAACACAAAAATCCACACATTACTTTACACCGAAAAACGATATGAGCGTTAACTCGAGAAGTTTTGCCGGGGATGACAGAACATTACTTTACTCCGAAAAAAGAATTGAGCTTTAACTCAAGAAGTTTCACCAGGGATGATAGAGCATAGTGCCAAGACAAGGCTTTGTAATTACCTGCATACTCGCTGAAACAAATACAGCATTCATGCAAGTTCTTCAAGAAGTTCTCGTGGCACTTGCCATCATTATAACTCCTAATTGAGGGAATATCGACGTCGGGAGAGACACTTCCTGAAATTGCACGCTTATCTCCAGTTCCTCTTACTCCATAAGGACCAAGATCGATTTTTTCATCAAATCCAAGATAAGGAAGTGAGGAGCTCTGCAGCCATTCCACCCAACGATATACAACTTCCTGTCCTGGTTGTTCTTGCCATATAGAGTCAAGCATGGAGCATAAACTAGAAATTTTAATGGGAGCCAACCACTGGACAGCGATGGTAAAGCAAGGAGGTACATGACTGGGGTACGACTTAGATAATAGACATGTCAGCACAATTGGAGGAAGGTGCTGGACTTTGTAAGAGTAAGAAAAGCCATCTGAATTGCCACTTGTGACAGTGAGATCATTGGATGGATTCAGCCTAGCAATTACAGTAATCTCGCTAGCAACCTCGACGTCAATATAAATCTGCAAAAATGTCACTCGAGAGTCAGAATATTTTTTTTTTTTGGGAAAATTCCATAATACAGTGCTTTCAGCTTCTCGACAAACCTTAAAAAACCGAGAACCCCGCCTTCTGTCAAGGATAAAGACATTATCTCCGTATATTGACTCCATCACAAGCAACTGCAATAAAATTGAGGATAAGAAAGAAAACATGCAAAAGCTACTTTATTCTGTAACAATCAACAAGCTTAAATAAAGCTGTAGAAGTTCTCCACCCTTTCACCTACTATTTAATTTCAGAACAAGAAAGTTCCTTATGTTGCACAAATAATCTAAAAGTCTACTTCATATCGCTGCTACAATGAGACGAGTGAAATAATGCCGTAACATACATTATGATGACTAGAAATGCACATGCATCATGTGGAATATACAAAAGTCTCCAGGTACTCAACTTCTTTTTTTGGCGAGTAACTAAACTTTTATTGCTCCACCAAAAAGAAACATGGGTTGACGACTCCCATCACAAGCCACCAACAGAAAACACAAGCCTCAAAACCAGGCCTTCACAAGTTCTCAGCTTGATATTGCAACTCAGCTGCCAGTAACTTTTTCGTTAGCTATGCTATACTTGGCCAAAACGGCTCATAGAGAGCCCATTAGGACAAAGATTTCTACCAATTAGAATAACTGGACAAATAAATGACAATGAAACTATAATTGCACCACAAGTCACCGATAGTGGCATCTCTTGCTGGATTTTGGCTATCTAACCACATATACGCTACGTCACTCAGTGGGGTCTATCCTGTTGATTTCACAAAATCCAAGCAAAAGCAGCATATTCACGATGCAAAATTATGTAGTCTCCTCATTTACTGGACTAGTTGAGGTATCACAAGGAAACCCGACATTAGAGACCCAAAAGGAACCTTATGATATCGCAAGCCTGCTCACTTTAGACACCTATACCCATGTAACTTAATTCAAGGCGCAAAGAAAACTCTTTGGCCACACTATCACCCAATGCTTGTTCATTCTCAATATCCACAGTACGGCCATTTACGGATGCCCACATTTTTCTCTTCATGCCAACAAATTTCTATGATGTTACTGTACACGTTCATTACCAACTCCACTTCAGCAGATGATTGAAAGACAGCAAGAAACCAAAAATCCTCCATCGAAGTCACGTACCTCGTCCTCCTGCAATTGATCATTGGAATTCAGCTGCTCTTCCTCCAACTCCGGCTCCTCCATCCCCAACCTCAACTCCTCCAACGTCACCACAACACTGTCCACGCCTCCACTCACCTCCGTCGCTTCACTCTCCCCTTCCATCGCTTCCGTCGCCTTTGCCGCCACGTCGCCGCCCACCTTCTCATCAGACCTCAGCCTAACCGCGTCGTCGCCGCTCACCTCCCTCGCCTCGCGGCTCGACGAGCTCGGCAGCTCCGGTCCCGACCGGTCCGCGCCGGAGCCCTCGGCGGACCGATCTCTCGCCCTATCAGGCGGCGCCCGCCGGCGGCTCCGCGGATTCCCGGACCCCCGGGGCTCTGGCAGAGAAGTGGAGGGGATAGACTGGTGATCAATCTCCGGTTCGGAAGACTCCAGTCGCGATCGACGGTCGTCGTCGCCGTCGCCGTCGCCGCCGCCGCCGCCGGGAGGCTTGATTCTCCAGTTCCCGTCGGCGCGGGAGCCTCGGTGCGGCCGAGAGCCACGTTTAGCTCGTATCGCGGCGGAGCTGTGCATCGACGTTGAAGGAGCGGCGGAGAGGTCGGTGGAGGAGGAGGAGGAGATACGGAGGACGACGGGGGCAAATATGCTCGGTGATCATGCCATTGCCGCCACAGAAGAAAGCTCCGGATCCGGGCCGGGTCGTCGGGCTTCAAGTCTCGTCTGGTGAGAGCTGTTGAGGGTCGAGACTAGCTCAACTAAATGCACGACGCACCGAGTCTTTTTTTATTCTTTTCTTTTCTCCTAGCAAACTTTCCTTTTCTTGTCCCTAATTTAAAAAAAAAAATAGGAATAAGTGCACTGAAAATTTTAAAGTAATCTTAAAAATACAATCGAGTCCTACAATTTATGAAAAGTGTAATTAAATCCTAAAATTTATTAAATTGGTGCAATCAAATTATTTCGTTAATTTTGTCTAACTTGGTTGACGGAAAATACTGACGTGACTTTTTTTTTTTCTATCCTACGTGATGTTGATGTGGTAAAAATGACGAAGTTTTGGTCGATCTCTAATTTTTAATACATTTTTTAGATTACTTTTAAAATTTAATTAAAATTAAAATTTGTATTAAAAATCAAATTATGATCAAAGTGACGTTGTTTTAGCCTTATGGTTTATGTTTTTACCACATCATCGCCACATAAGAGAGAAAAAATATTATAAAAAGACACGTCAACATTTTCTGTTGGTCAAGTTGGATTGATTGCAATAATTTAACAAATTTTAGGAATCGATTGTATTTTTTGTAGATTGTAAGACTCAATTGCACTTTCGTGACATTTAAAAACTTCCAGTGCATTTATCCAAAAAAAAAACACGCTTGGAAAAAAGAATCAATATAAGAAGGAATAAAAGAATAATTTAGGTTTTTATAAAAAGTGAGTTTAAAGTATCGTTGGTTGAGAAATATTTAATTCTAGGAATATGCTCACTAGAAGTCTTAAAACTTGTCATCAAAGTACAATTGAGTTCTAAAACTTGCAAAAAGTATAATCAAGTGTTACAACTTATCAAATTGGTTCAATCGCGTGCTAAAGTTAACACTATCTAATTTGATTAACGGAAAATATTGACGTGACATTTTATTACTTTTTTATCCTACGTGGCGATGACGTGACTTTTATTATTATTTTAATACTAATTTTATTTAAATTAAAAATTTGAAAACAAGCTAAAATTAAAAAAAAAAAAAAAAAGCCCTCCCGCCTATCCTCCTCCTCCTTCTCTTTTTTTAAGCTTATTTTTAAAATTTAATTTAAATAAAATTATTATAAAAGTTAAATTTTGACCAAAACAACATCATTTTACTCTTAAGTTTCATACTTTAGCGTCATGTTAGCATTTTTCATTAGCAAATTTGACGGTATTAACTTTATGACTCAATTGAATCAATTTGACAAATTTTATGACAATAAGTTTTAGGACTCAATTGTACTTTTGTGACAAGTTTTATGATTTCTAGCAAGCATATCCCTTAATTCTATAAAAGAATAATATCTATTCTCTCTGTACAAAGGAAACACAAAAAGATAGATTTAACCTCAAACTTTTCCCGAAAATTTCATGAAAAGATCATGATGGATGATAATGGTGTAAACGGAGGCCCAAAAAAGTAAATCGAAAGTAAACCGAATCTTTAAAATTTCTAAATTACGATTCCTTATATACTTACACTTTCCAAAATTCAATTGAAAATTTTCTTACGTCTTATTGTACCAAAAACCTTTCTTATTTTTGGTCACTTAGGTCTTCGTTAATTCACAACAATTTATATTCATCTCACAAACTGAACCAAATATCTAGAAAGTTGTCTTTTCTTACTATATAGAGCGAATTCGATATCCATTTCAACCTTAAATTTTCAAGTCGAAATTCTGTGGGTGCCCGTGTCCTTTTAATAAGATAAAGTAAAGGAGTATGTTATAAAAAGGGGCAACCTCACAATTTAAATGTCCAATGTTAGTGTTTACAAATCTGACAGTCCTTCATGCAGGTAGCGGAACAATTGTGAGTTACCTTCGGGTCATATTCGGCGGCCGGCCGCCCCACTTCATGCTCTCAGGCAATGTCAATGCATCGGTCCTTTCTGAGACCGACCAAACCAGAATTGAAGCACATAGAGAAATGCATATTCAACATCATAATACAGATCATTCTTTCCAACGGTTTATCCAAAGAAACTCGGATGCTAAACCTCGCAAAGCTACTGCGATCCCCGGTCGACGCTCAGAACCAGTCTGACGAGACTTTCCCCTGTCTTTCACATTTCCATATCAGAGAACTGAACGCCCAACTCTAGGATACAAATCCAGACCGCCACCGACAACATGGCAGCTTTGGAAGGGCAGAACTTGGGATCCTGTGGCTGAAGAGATAAGAACCTTCCGTTGATAAACCAAGGGCCATCTTTGAAGACCCTATTGAGGTCCCCCTCTATTATGGCAAACCGCATAACACAAAAGGATGCCCCAAATCAATGCACTAAATCTGTAACTCCGGAACCCAGATTTTTGCCAGAATGAAATGCATGTCACTTGGAAAGACTGATTTGCCCACAAACCTTTCAATTATTCCAAAATTGTAAACCTTTTAATTGGTCTTGATGTCCACTCAAAGGTCCATGGTGTCATTACCCCCGAGAAATAAACGGATGAAACTACAACACTTGAAAAGGTACCAAAATTTTAGACCAGTACACATAATAGGGAGTCAAAACTATTTTCAAAATTTTTCTACTCCCAGTACACATAATAGGGAGTCAACTATTTTCAAAAATTTTTCTACTCCCTTGACCAGTGCAATACACTCAAACGAAAATCAAGCATCAACATCGTTAAATAAGCACATCCTTGGGTTGCAAATGACTAATGAGCAGTACTATTCACCATCATCGCCCCCTAGAGAAAAAACATTCAAAACTATTTTCAAAATTTTCTACCCCCTTCACCAGTGCAATACACTCAAACGAAAATCAAGCATCAACATTGTTAAATAAGCACATCCTCACGTTGCAAATGACTAATGAGCAGTACTATTCACCATCATCACCCCCCTAGAGAAAAAACATACCCCAGTCTAATCTTAAACTCTGTTCTTCACAGTGAAAATTCAAGAAATGAAAAAGGAGAAATAAATGTTACAAGCACAACATATGCGAGGAAGGAGATACCAATGAAGCTTCTCATAGGGTATAGTTACTACAAGATACTAGCCAGAGACCAGCTTTATGATTATACAAATGCTGTTTAAGATAAT